>CM077465.1:5974313-6574313 GCA_039654755.1 Calcarius lapponicus | reverse complement strand
AACCACACTGACTATAATTCCACAAACTACATCTGATCACCATATAATTCAGGTTTTAGGGGATTTTTAAAGAAATCTTTTGAAACACATAAACAAAAAGTTCTTGTGTGTTATAGCAAACATCTTTCTAGATGGCATGATGAGTGCCAGAGGTTCTCATCTGATTTTGTACAGGCATTAATGTTCTCTGCTCATTCCTTCTGTTTATTTCTGTTCTGGGAAATCAGCCCTGGCCCATGCTAACTCCTAAACTGTACCTGGAAATTTTGTTTGCCTGGATCCAAGTCAGAGTCACCTGGCTATGGAAAGTGTCCCTAATCACCCAGTTTGGGAGGGTAACAGGAATTCACAATAGGGCATGACCAGATCACACCAAAAGGCCTCCAACCTGCAGAAAAGCCCTGCCACACAAAATCATAGAGTCATAAATGGTTTGGGTTGAAGAGACTTGTTTCAGCTCCCGCCATGGACAGGGAAACCTTCCACTATCCCAGGTTGCTCCAAGCCCTGTTCAACCTGGCCTGGAACATTTCCAGCAGCCACACCTTCTTTGGGCAACCTGTGCCAGGAGCTCACCACCCTCAGAGGGAAGAATTTAATGCAAAAACCATGGGGAAAAGTAATCAATTAACATCCAGTTAAAATTAAATAGAATATTCTCTGTTTTAAATGAGGCACCTTTGGTTTGCTCTAAAAAAAAAAAATTATAATGTTTTCAGGTTGGTCTCAAACCTTGTGCCTGGGAAGCACCTTTTCCACAAACTAATTAGGCTATTTTATCTTATCTGGTGTGGATGTGTTATTTTAAAGTAATTTAAGTCCATTAGGAATACAAAAAAACTATTCAGAGAACTTTTATTGTTATCCATATTCAGACAACTGAATTAAGTTTGCAGCCAATATTATCAATGGAGTCTAGAGACAGATTTGCTGGTCAAATGGAGCAGGCAGACTGCATTGTCTGAATAAAAACCTTACATGCTCCACTGAAGAAAACTTCACCCAGATGGTGAATCATTAAGTTCCTACCACTAAGCAAACATCCCTCCCTTCACCTGTGGGTTACCCAGCAACTGGCAGTTTGGCAGCAATACACTTATTTTTATGATTAACCTTCTCAATCCAGAGGTACTTGCTTTCCCAAAGAGCTGACCTTTTCCTACATATTATTTTTGACAAGCAATGAATCATTACCGTCTGTTACTGTCAGTATTTTAATGTTCAGTTTTCAAATTATTCTAGAAGGCAGAGGCACTAACACCCTCTATTAAGATCTCCTTACACTTTCCATAATGAGGTCTTGCTATGCTGGAATCTTCAAGCTGAAATTTCCTTTGCCACATTTGTTTCTCTCTCAAATGGCAACAGATTCCATAACTCAGTTTTGGGCTAACTTTGTTCAGATCAGTGTTGCCTCATAAAAAACAGTCATTTTTGATTCAGAAGTTCTCTGTCTTTCACATCAGAAAGGCACAAGAGAACTTCCCCATCCTTGGAAGTGTTCAAGGCCAGGATGGAGGGGACTTGGAACCTGGTCTAGAGGAAAGTGTCCCTGTCCACGGCAGCAGAGTTGGAGTCAATGACCTTTAAAAGGTGCTTCCATCTTAAACTATTCCATGATTCTATGAAGAGAAAAAGAGCAAAATCAGTATTGACCATGCTCAATTTGCCAGAGAAAAAACTCTGTATTTCCAGGTTTTCCTGAGTTTTACCTTAGATATATTTGTCTCCAGATTAAAGGAAATGCTGCATATGGCAATAAATCAAACTCTGCTTCCAACACTGAGAGCTGAAAATATATAAGAGCTCTGCTCTGTTCTCTTATAGCAATGTGAAGAGCTTGAAACACTCTGCAAACAATAGAGATTTTCAGAAACCTGCAGAAAAAAACAGGAATGGAAATCAAACTTCTTGGCTCCTGTGCCCTAAACATAAGACTGAATTTTGTTCCTAGCCTTGCAGTTTACACAAGTTCAAGGTGAACTGAGTGATAAGGAGATCTGCTTGGGGCAGAAGGTATTGGAAAGAAGAGTGTGCTGGGATTTTGTGTGACTCTCCATCCTCAGCTGCCTCTCTCTGTGGGCATTTGGTGCGAGAAGGCTCTGCGCCTAAGTGCTGCTCAGCTCTTTGTCCTCACTGATGTGTTTTCTTCTCTTCCCTCTGGAGCAGACTTCAGTGGAGCTGTTTTCAAAAAGGACAAAAAAAAAAAAAATAAAAGAAAGAGTCAATGGCAGTGTGAGAAAGAGAAAAACAAACCAGCAGGTTTTACAGTAAAAGAATCCATTTAGTTACTAAGCCTTGATTTGTTACGGCAACATCTAGGCTGTTAGAAAGCTCCCAGCTGAAACTGGGTTGAGCAATCCTTCTGGAGAGATTTCCCTCTTTATATAAGCTGATATTGATCAATAACTTCATTTGCAATTTATCCATACCCTTTTCTATGCTTTTCCAGCTGGATTTGTAATCAGCTACCACTTCTCTTATTGCCAGATCATTTGCACTTACACTATGCACCTACACAATCTAAGTTTCTCAGGAACAATTCTCTGACTCTCCCTGGTCTAAAAGTGACATTATCTTTTATCCCTCAACTTTCAGGCTTTTTTTTCAATATTTCCAGCTTGACTTTTTGTTATGTGTCCTGGCTGGTAAAGTGAAGGATACTGATGTAAAACCTTATAAAATTACTGGCACAGGCCCTTCCAACCTACCAGATTAAATGCAAGAGAATAAAACCCACTTGCAGTGACTACACTCTCAAGTTACACTTTTTAGGTCAATATCTTATGTTAGTTGAGGTAAAACTCTGTACCACCATTCTGGCCATAGAAATGTAAAAAAGCCACACTCCAAATAATCACAATTTATTGGGGTTGCTTCAATTTCTCATAGTATTTAATATTTCACATAATCACAGAATAGTTTGGGTTGGAAGAAGCCTTAAGTATCATCTCATTCCAAGCCCCTGCCATGGGCAGGGACACCTTCTATTAGACCAGGTTGCTGCAAGTCCTGTCCAACCTGGTCTGGAACACTTCCAGGGATGGGGCAGCCACAGCTTCTCTGGGAAACCTCTGCCAGGGCCTCACCAGCATTAGAGGGAAGATTTTTTTCCCCCTAATACCCATTCTAAATCCACTCTCTTTCATCTTAAAGCCATTTCCCCCCATCCTATTCCTTATAGGATATTTTCCAAAACTTTTTTCATGCAGGAGTATGGGCACAAGCACAGTTGCCAGCAGGTTCAGATCACTCCATTGCAAGCTGAATTTGCAAAACGTAGTTTTGTGCAAAGGGCTTGTAATGAAGAAGATGAAGCTCAGATTGACCAGATTAATTCCTCAGCCATTTCATGGTCCCTTTGTTCACTGCATGACGGCATCATGAAGTAGTAGGCTGAGAGTAATAGTCTGTTCCTTTAAGAAAAAGAGTAGAAAGAGCCCCTTTTGAAGAAAAGGGCTTGGATTGACATATTTGTAAAGTTTTCACAGAATTTTGCAGGTTTTCTAGTGAGGCAGATATCTTTCAAAGGAGATTATTTTAAAGTCACTGCTTTTAAAAAAGAGAAATAACCAGTATTTCCAGGTTCTTCCCTTGCAGAGCCTGTGGCTGCAGAGCCATCTTGTGGGGGAGACTCAGAAAGTTCTGTCAGAAGGAGACTTTTTTACTTTGTTTTTTTTCACATGTTGCGGCTTGCTCGGGCAGCAAAAAGTCTACACAAGACATTCTGCTCACCCCAGCATCTGTTTTGCTCACCTTGGAGGATCAACAAGTCTTCTCACTCTGTAAAGATTCCCAAACTCCCTCAGAGCTGAAACACAGAATATTCCTCTCACCTGTTCCTAATTTAAGACTCCCAGTTAGGAGGATTTTGGAAATGCTCCTCCCTTGAGCCTTCATCAGTTCTGCTTGAAAATAAAAAGATGCCACCTAAATTTCACAAACTGAACAAATGTTCCTACAAATGGGTGCAGCTCCATATACAAGAAGTGCAAGGCTCTGAAATTAAGGCAGATCATTGGTTCTATGATTTTTATTGAGGGAAGAAGACAGGCTGTAGGGAAAAATTCCTCTCATTGGAGTGGCTAAATATTCCACCCTCTTTTGGAGACACCACTACTGTGTGCTGAGTCTAGAAAATGGAAACTGGGAATCCTTCAGCAGCGCAGAATGTAGGATCACAGCCGGGAGTGGGGATAAAATTATGTCAGGAATAGGGTGTGGAGAGCTGGGGGGATTCCTGGGATGGCAGGAAAAGGAGCTACTGGAGAGGCCACAGAGATGATGAGGCCTCTGGAGCATCTCTCATGAGGAGAGACTGAGCCTGGTTAGACTGGTGAAGAGAAAACTGAGAGGGGATCTCAATAATTTGTTTAAGTATCTCCAAGTCAGGTGCCAGGATGGTGCCAGGCTCTTTACAGTGGTGCCCAACAACAGGATGAGGAGAAATGGCTGTAAAATTAAACACAACAAGTTCCACCTTGACATGAGGAAGAACTTCTTTACATTAAGGGTTACAGAGCACTGGAGTGGGCTGCCCAGGGATTTTGTGGATTGTCCTTCTCTGGAGACATTCCAAACCCACCTGGATACATTCCTGTGTCAGCTGCTCCAGGTGACCCTACCTTGCCAGGGGGTTTGGACTGGATGATCTCCAGAGGTCCCTTTAGCCAGCCCCAAGTCACAGAATTACAGAAGGGTTTTTGTTGGACAGGACCTCATAGACCATTCCAACCACCCTGTCATGGGCAGGGACACCCTGCATGTATATAAATTTATAGAGATATAAAAAAGACCTACATATATATAATGTAAATATGTCTGCACACAGGTTCATTATTTTCCATTTTCAGCCTGAACAGCCAAGGAGAATAAGATGAAACCAAAGGTGCTGTTTTATGTTTCTATGGATTTTGTGACTCCTGCCTGTGATTATTTTGTGATTCTTTCTGTACCCAGCAAGGGAATGCCTTATTGTTGGCACAATTCCGACCTTAAGAGTATGATCGGTATTAGCTGAGATCTAGTTTTGCAGAAAAAGAAGTAACAACCGATCAAAATTGCTTAAAGTGGGAATAGGTTTCGCGGAGCATTCGAATAATTCTGCCCAGGGCTGGGGGCTCCCTGGCCCAGGTGGGTGATTAAACAGGGTTTTTAAACCACTTATGAGCACGTTGAAAACTGAATTTTAACGCGTATTTGAAAGTCTCGACTCCCAGCCCACACGTTCCTGAGGCCGCGCCCCCGCCTCACCCCCAAAGCCGGGAGGTGCCGGCGGCACCGCCCCCGCCCCCTGCGCAGGCGCGCTCGGCCGCTGGTTCGAGTCCCGCGGCGCTGCGGCCCGGAGATGCCGGCGGAGCCGGGAGTGGCGCAGGCGGGCGCGGAGGGGATCCCGCCGCCGGCCGCGGACAGCGGTAGGTGCTGCTGGCCGGGGCAGGGACCCAGCGCGGCTCCTGCGGGAGCGGCGGTGCCCGAAGGAGCGCGGAAAGTGGGGACGGCGGGAACGGGGGAAATTGCCGGGCCTGCCGAGGTGTGCGCATGCGCATTGGGCATGCGTGGGGATGATGGTGGACGCGGCGCTCTCAGGTGTTTCGGGTTTTTTCTTTTTTTGGGGAATTGCGATATTTGTGTCTGTTTCTCCTCGCAGAGCCCGAGGTGTTTGAGATTGTGCTGCCAATCACTATCTTGGTGCTGAGCGATGAGGATTTTCTCCAGGATGATGATAAGGACCAGGAAGCGTACATTCCCGAGGTGGAGCAGGAGTTTAAATTAAACAACAGCATTTGCCTAAAAAATGAAGTGGAGCCTTCGAATGACAGCAGCAGTGTAGGCAGTTGGGATGCAAACAAGACTGTTTCAAAGGAAGAAAATTGTATTAAGTACTCCGAGGAGAAATGGCTTGCTGAGAGCATGTGTAACACGTCAAAATTATCTTCAAGTGATGTCCATGATGCAGACACGGATAAATATGGTCCAGATTGCATGTTACATACATCATCATGCAAAACAGAGCTTCCAGAGATAGTGAAATACAGTGATGGAGAAGATTGTGCTGATAATGATGACTTTCAGAAGATTCCTCCTCTCCTCTCCACTGCTGACAGTGACAGAGCTGACACTTTGGAGACATTGGAAGTGGTACCCAAACATGAAGAAGAACCTGTCAGTATTGCAAGTGTTCTTTTGGATGGCAGTCCACAGACACACGCAGAAATCTACAAGGAATTTGAGATAATTGTTAAAATGGAAGGTAATATATTAATAAGATTATTGCAAGAGGTTAAGAAATACGGTAAACCTCAAGTTTTTGAAATAAATAAATGTATATAAAAGCTATGAAATAAATTTCTTTTAGAGTAACCATTTTAAATTAGATTCATAAATGCAATGGAAGGAAAATATTGCCTGGAGTTTGCTCAGTTCTTTCAAAGACTCCTGTGAAAGGCAGTGAAACTACAAAATTTTGTCATTCTCCTCCAATGAGAACAAGGGTGTCCTTTCATCAGGGAAGTGTTCTCAAAATAAAAATGCAGAAAAAGCATGGTGTTTGTGAGAATGGAGCATTAGAAAAGTTTGGTGTTAGTACTCTGATAGGAATTCTGCCATAAAAGTGTTCTGGATGTGGTGTTCTCTTGTGAAATTCAGAGTCTTGAGTGAAAACAGTAGGAGAGAAGGTGGCTTCTAACTAGGAGCAACATTTAAATGTTGGGGGCAGAGGGGAGCATGAAGAGAGGCATTAGAGAAATAACAAGGAAGCAGAAGTAATGAAGAGCAAGCAAGTCATTAGGCAATTTGGGATTATTACTATGAATTAATAATGACTGTTTGTGATTGTATGAAATGTCACTTTTTATATCTCCTTCTAGATTCCGATTCCTCAAAGAATGGAGATGATGAAATTGATTACAAGGAAATAAGCAAATTTGAAGATGAAACTCTGAGTTCTCTTTTGGAACATGGCTTGAAAGAAGAAGGGAAATTTACCTATAATTGTTCTGATCCATTTCTTAATAAATGTTCTACTTTTAAGGAACATCCAGAAGATGTAGGGAAACCTGACATGAATGCTTCTACTTCTGCTGAATCAAATACTACTGGAGAGCATAGTGACAAGATGTTAACACCATTCCCTAAGAAAAGATACCAGCAACAAAAAGTTGTTTCTTCTCATGCAAGTCCAGAAGAGTTCCAGAGCCAGCAAGAAGGTTTAACATGGCTGAATGATGGTGTGACCATCACTCCTCTTCCTAAAACCTCTTGTTTTGCAAAGGAGAATGAAAGATCGAGTTTCAAGTGCAGGTTTTGTAGTTCTGTGTTTAAATGCAATGCACACCTGAAGAAACATATTTACTCAGCTCATAAAGATAAGAAAATACATAAATGCGGCGTTTGTAAAAAAACTTTTTTCTTTTCTTTCAATCTTAAAAATCATCTTAAATTTCATAAGAAGATTGCTAGGTTGCAAAAGGCAAGAAAAAATAGAATAAGTGTGAGGAAAGGGAGGCAGAAAGGATCTGAAGGAGAATCTGAGACCAAGAAAAAAGAAAGTAAATACAAGAAATTTTTCATTAAGATTGAAAGGGACTTCACACCTCTGGATGTGCCAGTTAGCTTTTCCTGCAGAATTTGTTTCTTTGTTTCATCCAGTCCTAGGAGTTTTATTCATCACATGAAGGGACACAAGGAGAGACCACCTTACCAGTGCCCTCAGTGTGATTACTCCTGCAGCAGCTTGTCCTACCTGTTAAATCACATGTACTGGCATGCTGGCTACAAGCTCTACCAGTGCAGGTTCTGCACCTTTTTTTCATTGTATTTTGCAAGCATGGTGAGGCACAGCCACGTCCACACAGGGGATAAACCATATTGCTGTGAGCTCTGCCAGGTAGCATTCACCAGCACCTCAGGGTTGGAGAGACACAGGAGGACACATGCAGAGACAGAAACGTGCCAAGCACAGCAACCCAACCGCCTGAGTGGGAGAAAGAGAACTGAAAAGCCTCCAAAGACTTACACGTGTGATGAATGTAACCTGGTGTTCTACACTAAAGGACATCTCAGCTTTCACAAGAAATTTCATGAACAGTTAAAGGCTAATGGTTACACGAGTCAGAGCAATAAATACTGTACAAGCACAATAGGCAAAGCTGATGGTGATTCTCAGGGCCATGTTTCTCACTCTCTTTTTGGTAGAGAAAATGATTGTCTGGGTGGGGGAATTCTGGCTTCAGAAGTGGAGTTTGAGCAAGAAGGTGATGTGTGGGACAATAAGAAAATATGCCCTGGAAAGAAATTCCTTGAAAACAGCCAAGGAAGCAACAGCTTGTCTGTTGCTGGAAACAGATCAGAAGTTCCTCGGACCTCTTACCAAATGGACACCATCACTTACAAAGAGGAGCCTTTCTTTAAATCAGAGACCTCTCATTCACAAGTGCAAGATAATGCTTCATTTCATAACTTTGTGGAGAACTTGGAGGATACATATCCTTCTAATTTAAATACATTCCAAACATACAGGTGCCGGCACTGCAGTTACGCTACTGCTGTTCCTAACAACTTCAGGGTGCACCTAAAGATACATACGGATGAAAGACCATTTGTGTGTAAAGAGTGCAATGAGACGTTTAAAACATCAAACCATTTGCAGAAACACAGCCTTCTTCACGTGAAAAATGGAGAAGAGTTTGGAAGTTGCCTCTTTGTAGAGAGGTGTTTAGAGAATCTTGAATTGCATCGTGAAATCCAGAGAGGCACATATCCAGAAAGGGATTTTGATTCCTGCAAAGGCTCAAACAATTCCTTGCTTGGTTCAGAAGTTTGGGGAGTTCAGCAAGGTGTTCAGAGGGGCACAGCAAATGATGTGCAAGCACAAAGTCAGCCACTGTTATATCAGTGTTCAGAGTGCAGCTACGCTACTGGCATTTTAAGCAACCTGGAGCTCCACATCAGAACTCACACAGGTGAGAAGCCCTACAGCTGCCCCGTTTGTCAAAAGAAGTTCCGTACTTCCAGTCACCTGAAAAGGCACAGGCTCACACATTTGAACGTGGGGCATTTCAAGTGCACGAGCTGTGACTACTCAACCAACAAATGGCTGTCCTTGAAGCAGCACCTGGCTTCGCACACTGGGGAGGGAACCTCCTCTCCTGGCTGCTTCTACGAGCACAAGGAGCTGCCTGTCAAGACATACAGGTGTGAGGAGTGTGGCTATTGCACAGCCCACAACGGGAACCTGAAGCTGCACCTGAGGATCCACACCGGGGAGAAGCCGTTCCAGTGCGGGCAGTGCTCCCTGGCTTTCCGCACCTCCAGCCACCTCAAGCGCCACTGGCTGACTCACCTCAAGCTGCACTGCAGGAGGTGCAGGTATTCCACGGTGGATAAACAAGCTTTCCAAAAGCACATTAAAACACACAAAAAGAAGTACAGGTGTGCAAAGTGTAATGTGGTGCTGCCCACCAAAAAACTGCTGGAGAAGCATAAGCAGCAGCACGACGTTGGAATGTGAGGTTGAGGATTGGAAGCTGGTGCTTGGTTTTGGACAGGTTTGCATGTCCTGAGTTTTTCATGGCTTTGTGTTCCTTTGGTGTGCCCAGAGCAATGGTTGGTAATGGGTGCATGCAGCATTTTGGTTGACACTTGGGGTACTGGTTTGCTGCAGGTGTTTCTGGGAACATCGATTCTAGCACAGGCTTTGCTGAAGATCTTGGAGATGCTTTTTCATCCCTGAGTAACTGCTTCAGCAGAGGTCAGTTATTGTGGCCAGTGTTCATCTGTGTTTAAGCAGTTATTCTGCACCACTTATTCTCTTGTAAAAATTTATTAAGCTAAAAAAAAAATCTCTTTTCTAACTGAAAGAATGTGTAACAGGAGGGAAGGAAGGGCATGTTATATTTTGTAGTAATAACCTTTCATATAAAAATTATCAGTGCATCTGGAGGCTAAATGCTACCTCCCATCTGCTGAAAGTTGCCTCCTTTACACCCAGGTGCTTATGCAATACTTGTAAGAGGAAAAAAAAATAGTATCTCACCAAATTACAGAAACAAAATATGCGTGTCATCACTGGGTAATTGTGACGTTGAAATGTTTAACATGTGTCTGTATATATAAGATGTTTATTAAGCTGTTACCTTGTCTGTAGTTTTGATAATTTTTGAGAAGTCTGACAGAAATGGAAATGTCCAGAAACATCTATTTTATGATACTGGGAATCTTTAAATCTTCAATTTTATGTGAATGTCTAATATTAACCTAGTACAAAATGCCTTACCTTTTCTCAGGTTGGTAGTTACTGTGTTGTTTGTTAAAATAGATGAAACACTTTTCAAATAACTTACGTTAATATGAGCAGTTACTAATAATTGTGAATGCTGTTTAGTTACATTGAAGACCTTCACAGTATCTGAAATTAAAATTAGTTTAAGAACTTTACTCTTAGTCTAAAATATCATGTGTAAGCAGTTGGTGCAGGATATGGTGAACCCAGATGAATGCTGCTTTCAATTTATAGTCAAATCTAGACAAATCTTTGTTTGTTTTGGAGTTATGCAGTGCTAGGAACTCTTGAGTGTGGTAAGTGGTTTTAATAACAGTGTGTTATCCCCTTGTGTGAGGAAAGACAACACCAAAGGCCTGGTGCAAACTGTCCCAATGCTACAGCTCAGTCCATGGAGCAACAGAACCTGTGGTTTAATTTAGAGAATGTAAATGTGGAACTCAGTGCTCTTTTCTTCTGCTTCTGGATGTGTGTCTTTCTGTAGAAATACAGATCGTGTCTTGTAGAGGCTTTCTGGTAACATAGGAGACAGGTTGGGAAGGGCGGTAGTGGAGTTCCCCTCTTTTCAGATATTTAAAAGCCATCTGGATGTAATCCTGGAAAACCAGCTCTGGGTGGCCCTCCCTGAGCAGGGGCTTGTCTTCCAGACCCCTGCAGCCATTATGCAATTGGGAAGACAATTTTCCAAAAATGGATTGAAATTCATGGACAGATGAATGTATTTAAGGCCAGATCAGCAAAGATATTAAAGTGAATCAGTTCTTTGCAGCTCCAGTGAAGTCAGGCAAGTATCTGTGCCTGAACCATGGTGGTTACAGATGAGTGATTTGGACCTTGGAGCCACCTAATCCAATTGTAAGTAAGAAGAATGTTATCCTGTATGAAAAACGAAAAGCATTTCTGGAAACTATTAATGGTTACTCAGGCTTGGAGGCGTTTTTACCTGTGTTATGTTACAATTCTGATCGTGTATTTGAAAAGAACAGATACAAAGAGAAAACAAAACTACTGAAGGAATTGTAAGCCTCTATATTAGGTGAGACTAGAAAGGCTAAATCTGATAGAGCACTGTTGTTTGAAAGCGTGGTGTACAACGATGATGAAAAGAGCTTGGTTTAGGGGGATAAATTAACTGCAGTAAATTTCTAAAAGAGTTTGTAAATGTAAGTTTCTTCAAGTTTTAAGTAAGAACAAGAAGGTACTTTCAGTTAGAGCTTGATTTTATAAAAATAATTGTTCCTAGTCACTGCCTTTAATAAAAATAAGTTGTTCAATGACTCCTGATGTTGCTTTCTGTTTCTTATGCACTGCACTGGATTTTTGGGGTTTCAAAGGTATTCTCAGTCTGCTAAGTGAGTGAAATTTAAAGGTTGAGGTATATTCAGTTTCAAATAAGACATGGGCTGTTGTTGGATTTTTTTTGGTAGCTAGAAGTGTAATATTTTTTATTCCTGCAGTTTAAACAAAAATCAAAGCCTTTCCTAAATCGTACTATGAAGTTTCCTATTTAAACCAAAACAGTTTCATAATTTTCTCCATTAATATATCCTGAGTTTGAACAAAACAGGGAAATGCAACAAGACAAATTGAGCAAAAGGCTGTCCTTTCACCTGCTGTGCATCTGCTAATTAAATGAATACAAGTTAAACTGGAGGTGATATAAATGAACAATAGTGAGTCAGACCTGTACGGTGTGGTGGTGCATCCTCCTGTTTGGGCCACACTGTGGTCTCAGAAATGCTCGTTAGGGCTTGGCCTTGACAAGCTGAGCCGAGCTCCTCTTGAGCTTATCCAAAACCCTGTCTGCTCCCAGGAACTTGTGCTGGCTAAGGAGCCCCCTGAGTTTTAAGAGTCTTTGGGAACTTATTTTTCTTACCCAAATAACCACCCAGGAGGAACAATGTTTTTGGTTTTGAACTTGCAGAGAAATTAATCAACGTGAATTGCAGCCAGGGTGGAAAATTGCTATGAGCAAAGCCAAGTCTGTTGTGACTCTCTAAGCAGGGGTATTTTAGACCCTCTGAGCTCTCCAGAGTGTGCAGCAGGCTGAGACCAGCACCTCCCTCTGCCTGGGGCCTCTCTGAGCCACCGAGCTCCCAGGCTGGAGATGCCTGGGGCCCCACAGCTGAGGGACAGTGAGTCCTGAGCTGAGATCCCCATTCCTTGAGACTCAACACTTCACCTGTTGAGAGTGACATGAGTACTTACCTATGAAAATTTCCCAAATTCAGGTATGTACCTTATATACGCTCCCTTAGTGTGTATGTGAGTGTTAATGTCCAAATGCACTATCAATGTTGCTCTCTTGTAGAATCACAGAATAGTTTTGCGTTGGCACCTTAAAGATTATCTCATTTCACCCCTTGCCATGGGCAGGGACACCTTCCACCATCCCAGGCTGCTCCAAGCCCTGTCCAACCTGGCCTTGGACACCACCAGAGATCCAGGGGCAGCCACAGCTTCTCTGGGCAGCCTTTGCCAAGGCCTCCCCACCCTCACAACCAAGAATTTATTCCACACATAAACGCATGGGGCTTTTTCTTGAAATTAACGAAATACCTTGTGAACACTGGGGAGATGTGATTTCTTTCTGCTGTCTCTTTTGCGTCCCTTGAGGGAATTTGAAGAGTTTAATGAACGCCCAGTTCCTCCTTTCGGCGCCGGCCGGGCCCCTCCGCCGTGCGCTCCTCCGGCCGGCAGGAGGCGCTAGCGCCGAGCGCCGCCTCAGGACATGCGGGGGGCCTGCGCATGCGCGAAGCGGCCGGACCCGCTTCCCTGGAGGAGCAGCGGCCTCACTTCCCTTGGAAAAGCCACCGGACCCGCTTTCCTGGAAAGGCCGCCGGCCCCATTTCCCGCTTTTCTGGCAGAGCAGCCGGCCCCGCTTCCCTCGCCCTCGGCACCCGCCGCCGCTGAGGGCGACCGTGCGCCGTCTCGGCCGACCCCGCTGACACCAGTGGCGCTCCCGCCCCCTCTCCATTCTCTCGCTCCCGGGGTTCGTCCCCGCCTCCCTTCGCCGCCAAGATGCCGCGGATTATGATTAAAGGCGGCGTGTGGCGGAACACCGAGGTAAGACTCGGCGGGGTCCGAGCCCCCGTCCCCCCTCAGGGCCGGGCAGGTGGTGGGGGGGAGCCCTCACTGGTGCGCAGGCGCGGGAGGGGGCGGGTGCCGTGTGCGCCTGCGCGGGGGCTCCGGGGTTGAGGTGTCCCGGGGCAGGGTCGGGGATGGTGGAGCCGCTGTGCCGAGACATCGGAGGGGTTGGAACTGCAGGAGCGAGGCCAGGGAAGGGTCTGGAGCACAGGTCTGATGAGGACCAGCTGAGGGAGCTGGAGGGGCTCAGCCTGGGGGGATTTTCTGGGTCTCCGAATCTCCCAGACAGGACGATTGAGCCAGGTGTGGGTCGGGCTCTGCTCCTAGACAGGCGACAGGACAAGAGGACATGGCCTCAAAGTGCGCCAGGAGAGGTTTAGGTTGGACGTTAGGAAGAATTTTTTCGCAGGAAAGGATGATTAGGTATTGGAATGGGCTGCCCAAGGAGGTGATGGAGTCGCTGGCGCTGAAGGTGTTTAAGGAAAGACTGGATGTGGCACTGAATGCCGTGGCCTCATTGACATGGTGGTGATCAGGTGTAGATTAAATACTGAGAGGTCTTTTCCAACCGAACTGATTCTGTAATTCCTTGGCTCTGTGTTGGGTGCATTCCCCAGTGACCTGTGCCTTCCTCCTTCCAGTAGGCAAAGGTCACAGGGTCACACTGGTGTTTTTTCCCTTGGGCTGCAGATTGGGGAGCTCAGCCATGTGTGTGTTGTGTCTTTCTGCCTCGGGGAAACTGTTCCCACTGCCACTGGAGTGGAAGCATGGGCTGTGCTGTGCTTGGAGATGTCCCTCTCGCAGGCTAGAGTGTGACTTGTACTGCATAGGCAGGTTTCTTATGCTCTAGGGGAATGAGGCAGCAGGAATCTCTTGCCCTTAAAGATATTTTCAAATGTGGAAATGACAAAGGCAGAGTCATACAATTTTTAGGATTGGAAAAGACCTAAGATCACCAAGTGTCCAGCCATCAACCCAGCACCACCACCACCATGTTCACCATTTAACCCATCCTTAAGTGCTGCATCTACATGGTTTTTTATCACTTCCAGGAATAATGACTGGAAGTACCACCCTGAGCAGCCTGTTCCAATGCTTTACCACCCTTTCCATGGGAAAAGAAAAAATCCTAATAACTAATCTAAACCCCTGGTGCAACTTCAGTCTGTTTCTTGTTAATGTGTGTGGACTCTTCATCTGCAGCCCCAAGAATCCTATACACAGAAATTACTGTTCCAAAAAAAGAATAGTCCCCCTCCAAGTGGTCATGAAAAAGAAATAAATAACATGAGAAATCAAGGATGTTAGTTTTATTACATGCATGTTTAAAGCAAAAGGATGTACTGTAAAATACAGAACTCTGTCACTGCATACTGTGAGCACCCAGCATGTATGTGGTTCCAGGAAACAGTGAGGAAAAGGTAATAGAAGATAAGATGTGCTGTGTGAGCTTTTAAGCACTTGTGCTGTATCCGTGGTGTGCCAGGAGGCAGCTAAATTTGGGGTCAGCAGAGGACAGGGAGACTCACATTGTCTTCACCCCATTCTTAGGGTCTTCCATACTTGGTAAATTTTGGTGACAGTCGAAGAGAAAGAGCAGTGCATTATATGGAAGCGCAGAATGTCCTGGGTGGGAAGGGACCCACGAGGTCCATCAAGTCCAGCTTCTGCACAGAACACCCTCAAAAATCTCACCCTGTGCCTGAGAGAATTGTCCAAATGCTGCTTGAACTCTGGCAGGCTCAGGGCTGTGGCCACTGCCTTGAGGAGCCTGTTCCAGTGGTCAGATAGATCCCTAGTTCACCAGGCTTTGTGTCCCAGAGATAAAAGAGATGTTAGATTTATTTTTTTTTTAATATTTTGATTATACATACAGCATTAAAGAGAGAGAAAGGGGAATCAGGTGATACCATTAATAAAATGACCCATTACAGGCAAAAAAGCCTGTTCATGTCACTGGTACAGCTCTTGTGTGCCATAGAGCACCAAGTAAGTTAAAAAAAAACACACAGGGGAGGATTTATTATTTATTTCAGAACAGTAATCACATGAATTGTTGCCTGTAGCAGCTCAAGCCAGATCAATAAGCTCACAGTTAAAGCTGTTGTTCCGTGGGAGGTGTGGAGACAGTGTCAGACTCACTGAACTCTCACTGGCTACAGGAGAGGGATGTGTGTGGTTGAAAGGGCTGTAAGAATAGCTTAAATGCATTTAAAATACCACTTTTCTGAATAAACCAGAAATAATGAACCCATCTATCAAGAAAGGGAGAGAGGGATTGATGGATGGATTGACAGACAATTGACAGCACTTCTGGCTTTTGATCAAACTCAGTGCACACTTCATTGTATGTGAACAACCTGGCTCCCAAGCTGAATCTACAACATTTTTATTCAAGTTGTATTAAAATGTGAAAAATAGATAATTTTACAGCATTATTTAAAACAAGGCATCCAGGGATATCTGCCAGTTCTACTTTTTTTCCAATTGTGATGTCATTACCAGTCAAATGCTTCCTTACCTCTCTTGCCATCCTTCAGGGAAGACAGACAGAGCCTTTAAACACTAGTGCATTAGAGAGCATTGAAAATAATCACTTGGGAAGTTCTGTTGGATATATGAAGTTTGGAACAATAATCATGTGTCTATTTCATTTAATCTTTATGGATTTCATTGACCTTTGAAATACAAATCCTCATTTTTCTTGAGAATAAAATGGAACAGAAGTAGCAGTGTTATGCTGTGTTATGCTGTTTCCTCTGGGACAGCCCATGAAATTTACCATGTTCTCCTTTGCTTGAGCTCAGACTTTCTGTTTTGCAGTCCATAAGGGTATTTATTTATGGTTTTTTCAAGGATGAAATTCTGAAAGCAGCTGTTATGAAATATGGCAAAAACCAGTGGTCTCGAATTGCCTCATTATTGCACAGGAAATCAGCAAAGCAGTGCAAAGCCAGATGGTAAGTGAGAGGTGCTGTGCCTGGGAATATGACCTTCGTAATTAGTGGAAATTTAGGAAAAAATGTAACCACAGACTGACTTATGTCCACAGACCAACAACAGTTTTAACACTGTTTGATTTTATCATGGAAACTTCCAAATTCTTATTGCTTGAAAGTAGATGAAAAAAAACAGCCAGATCTTCTGTTTGCCAGTGACTGCAGTGTTAGCAAATGCAGGATCAGTTTAAAATATAAACATTAGTTTTTCCCTTTATTTAAACATGTTTTAATTAGTGGATATTGCCAAGGAAGTAAAATTGTAAGATACTAATCTCTCTTACATATAATTTTCTAATTTCATGTAATGAGAGTTTGGCTTGAGAGTAAATGTTAAGAAATTGCACTGTGAAATTTAGTATTTTATGAAAAATAGGAGCTTTAAACTGATGCAGATACTGATGCAGCATAAATGTATTAGAGAATCAGACTTTTTCAAGTACTGAACTACACATATTTAATAAGAATACTTCTTGTAGAAATAACAGTAGTGGCACAGTTGAGGATTAATAAGATAATTGTTGAAGGCTCCAGATCAAACAATTCTACCATTTCTCTGTCTTTGATAGTTGCAATTTTTACTTTTATTTTTAGGATTAATTCTGTAACTCTTTACTTTGCCAGAATAAAGATGGGAAAAGGAAGAAGAGGCAGTATCTGTATGAAAAGTGCTAGATAAATAATACATTTTAAAGCTCAAATACATATGTCATGAAAACCCTCTTGAAGACAAATCAAGGGATAACTTGGATCTGTCATCCCTAATTTTTCCCTTACTACAGGTACGAATGGCTGGACCCGAGCATCAAAAAGACAGAGTGGTCTCGGGAGGAGGAGGAGAAGCTGTTGCACCTGGCCAAGCTGATGCCAACCCAGTGGAGAACCATTGCCCCCATCATTGGGAGAACTGCTGCACAGTGCTTGGAACACTATGAATTTCTGCTGTGAGTTTCTGCTTGCCTAGAGGAAAATCTAGCCAATAATACCCCAAAAAATCTGTGGAGTTGTAGCAGTGTGTCATTCCCTTCCTCCATGGTAAATTAAGGTGGTTTCAAGTTGACTGAGTCCTTTTGTAAGCAGATCTTTAAAGATTGTTTTCAGCCACTTGTGTCTAGCTTGAAAGAAGCTTCTGGAACCAGGAGAGCAGCTTGGATAGAGATAGGTGTATCTCTTCCTGCTCCTGGTCATTCTGGCTAAGGGATTGCCAAGATTTATGCTTTTATTAGGCTCTTTGGGCATTTTTTGACTGGCTGATCAGCAGGAGTGGGTATGTGAGAAAGAAAAGAGACGTAAAACACGTGTTGAAATGGCTGAATGTGCAGATACCATCTCTGCTACAAGGAGTTTCTTTTGGCCACAAAAGGAGAAAGAACGTGCTTTTTTCCCTTGTGAGCATTCTTAATTCTGGTGCAATTGGTTGAGTAGAAAAAACATAATATAAAACTTGATTTTTTAATTTTGTCACACTGCTGTAATTCTTGTTTGTATTATGAAAGATTACCTGAGGGGATTTCTTTAGTAGCTGTATTAGTGTTGTATTTTATATAATATTTTATTGTTGTAATGTAGTACTGTGTTGGTTTCTTTCTCTTGTCTTGTTTAAGATTATAGAACTGTGCCATTCATGTGAATTGTACAACAGATTTACTGTATTGTACAGAGCACCAGGGTACTGCTTTATCATCAGTCTTTGGAGATATTTAAGGGGTGGTTATTACGAATCTGGGGAAAAACAAAGAGCTGGAAAACAAACACCTACAATGTGTTTTTAGGGACAAAGCTGCTCAGAGAGACAATGAGGAAGAAACTGCTGATGATCCTCGGAAACTGAAACCTGGAGAAATCGATCCAAATCCAGAAACCAAACCTGCCAGGCCAGATCCCATTGACATGGATGAAGGTGAGTTAGGAGTGTGTTTACTATTTTTGACAGAAATCTGATCTGTTTGATTTCTCTGTTTACACAGCCAGTGTACATTGGTTTCTTCCTTTTTTTCCACCACTGCCTGGTCATTAATTTACTTCCACATTTTGTTTTATTTCTGGATCTGGCCAGTCAGTTTTACTTTTCCAGTGTTTCTTTTCTTGGTGTGTTTTTTGCCTCCCTATCTATTACCACGACTGGCTGTTCTTTGACAACTGCTCTGCTCATTTGCATTCCGTATCTTCATCATTTTCCATCAGCTCACACCTCTCAGCTGAATCCATGCTGAAGCACAGGACTGCCTGACTTCCTTTTTTTTTTCCCTTGCACAAAACAGTGTTATAAACTGAAAAATTCACATTGTTAAAATTCCATGAATGGACTATCGGTGGTTTTGAACAGTCATAGGTTCACAAAAACAGCACTCTCAGCTCAGGAAGTAAATGCAATTAACAAGTTCTCAAGAAAATACTCTCAGATAAAGATGTAAATGAAGTTTTATTTCATTAATGTGGTCGGTTGGCCTTTTTATGTAAATATTTTGATTTGGTGTTGATACTTATTGATACTATTTTCAACAGGAGGCTTTTTTGCTACAAGTCTTTATTTCACCTGGCCAGTGATTCAGTAAATACATTGGGACAGCTTGGAGATCAATGATGACACAAAATGCCTGTGATTGATTGATTGATTCAGCTTTTAAAGATGGTTTTCTGATCTTAATGTCACCTTTATCCTGACTCATCTTTTAAGTGCAGATTCACTGCTGTATTTATCTGTACTATTGTAGATGAGCTTGAAATGCTGTCTGAGGCTCGAGCACGTCTGGCGAATACACAGGGAAAGAAGGCCAAGAGGAAAGCCAGGGAGAAGCAGCTGGAAGAAGCTCGGTAAATTTACATTTGGTTTCACATCCTGGGACTTCTTTTCTTTACTCTACACTTTAAATCATGTGGTGTTACTGTTTCTTTAGGCGTCTTGCTGCTCTCCAGAAAAGACGAGAACTTCGCGCTGCTGGAATTGAGATCCAGAAGAAAAGAAAAAAGAAGAGAGGTGTGGATTACAATGCAGAAATTCCATTTGAAAAGAAGCCTGCCCCTGGTTTTTATGATACGTCAGAAGAAAATTATCAGTCCCTGGATGCAGATTTCAGGAGACTGCGTCAGCAAGACCTGGATGGAGAATTAAGATCGTAAGTGTGTGTTGTAATAAGGAGGGAACAGTGTGTTTGACATAAAAGTAACCCATATGTATATAAGTCCTGGAAACATAATGTGTGTGGGAAATGTATTTTCCATGGGACAGATACAAGTGCAGGTGGGCTCTGCCTTTTCAGTTTTCTGTGGTTTATCTTTCCAAAAGGTCTAGTTCATCTGTTGTCCATGATCACCTTTTTTCTTTCCTCTAGTTCACCTTTTATCAAAATAATGTTTCTCACACATGTTAAGTTGAAATGTTATTTTTTGAGATGTTTTTTTGAGATTGTTTATTTGCTTGTGTATTTAGTGTCCTTTTAATAATAACCTTATAACAATTGCTTATAGGAGTAGATTTGTAGTATTACTTCTGATGGAGTTGTTCTTAAGTTGATGTCCTTAAATGCTTAATTTCTCCCCATCCCCCCAAAAATCCCCAAAAGTGTAATTGAGAAATTAAATGCCACTCTTGGATACATACTTAATTGTTCAGTTGCATTCCCACTACTGTCAAAACTGCTTTTTGCTGAAAGAGTCCAATGCCATGTACAATTTTTATTAACTCATGTGGTGTTACCAACTGATTTTTCTGCATGGCTCTTTGTTCAGAGGGTCAGGCAGGACCTTCAGATTGAAGGTTATGATTTCACTGACTGTCTCCATTGCTGTTTGAAGGAAATGCCATTTTATTAAAGACTGAAGAGAAATTGGTTCCCACTTTCCACAAAAGAAAATATTCACTTTCCCTTTAGCAGCTGCTGGAGAAAAAGGGACTCTTCACATTCCCTTATTTTTACTATCTAAATTCTTGGCCTGATATTTTTTTATTGATCTAGTGACCCTGTTTATTGCAGTTTTTCAGCCTAAAAGCTAAATCTGTTGGCTAATTCCATGATTTAAAAGCATTACACTGCCCTGTAGTAGATTCTGCTGCAAGATCTGCAGATCACGTCTAATCACCTACAAGGTGCTCCACTCTTCCTGCAGTGTTTCATTTCAGCATATCCAGTGTTTGAGAAGGGTAAAGCCTTTTTGCTCTTGGCTTGTTTGCTTTGATTTGTAGCTGCTCTGTGTGTTCTGAAATGATCCTGTTTTCCATAATAACAGTGAGAGGGAAGGAAGAGAGCGCAAAAAGGACAAGCAGCACATGAAACGGAAAAAAGAGTCAGACTTGCCCTCAGCTATTCTGCAGACCAGTGGAGTGTCAGAATTTACCAAGAAAAGGAGTAAACTGGTGCTTCCAGCTCCTCAGGTGAGATGTTTTACTGATGATAAATAACTTATAAGGCCAGTACCAAACAGTGCTTTCTGTTTTGTCGAATGGATCTCGTAGTTATGTTGTATCTTACTGTGCTTTGGGATTTTCTCTTTCAAAGATATCTGATACAGAACTTGAAGAAGTTGTAAAAGTTGGCCAAGCAAGTGAGATTGCGCGGCAGACTGCTGAGGAATCTGGAATCACAAACTCAGCTTCCAGCACTCTTCTCTCTGAGTATAATGTAACCAACAACAGCATAGCTCTGAGGACTCCCAAAACTCCAGCAGCCCAGGACAGGATCCTGCAGGTAGAGTATAAGTGTACAGGATGGGTTTTAAGTTTTGGAGCAGGAGTCAACTGAGTAGAAGGTGTAAGTGCCAGGGAAACACTCCTTAGATTATGTGCAATGTTGGGATTTGAAGCAATCCCAGTCTTCAGGACACACTGAAGGGCATAAAGCAGATCTGCTTGTATTTGATCAATTGTCACTGTGTTTCAGAACATTCTGATTATTTTTCTTTTAGTCATATATTGTGTGAAGCTTTTAACCATTCGCCTGAAGTCTTGCATAATTTTCCCTTCCTTGTGTGTCTGTCAGTGCTGAAGATGTATGAGTTCATCTCCTTAAAACAGTGTATTTTACATTGTCCAACTTTTCTTTCAAATAACAAGTAGCAATTAACTGCAACAATGCAAGAATATTTTCATAGCACTTTATTGGCTTAAAACTTAGGGTAGCCAAAACCTGCCTTTGCAACGTCTGATTGCCTGGATTTTTCAAAAACTGGTTATGTTGAGTAACATTTTGTTGAGTATGTGGAAATGGATAAATTAAATCAGTGTAGCTGGCGTGTAGTACAAAACAAGACCCCAAAAATCCCACTCTAAAACAAAAAACCCTCTGAGTTGACAATGAGCTGTATTTCAGCAGTTCCATGATAGGAGAAAAGACAAAGTTTCTGCCTCTGCATATCATAACCTAAGTCTGTACAATGTTTCAGGAATGGTCAGTCTCACCTTCAAATGGAGTTTATTATAAATGTCACAACATTATGCATATACACAGGTGGATTAGTGGTGTGCTGGGAATATATTTGCTGTTTGCAGTAGTATAATTTGATCATTTTCAGAAAGACTTAATTCTTCACTGTAATAGGGAAAAATGAAATAAAGAAGGGGGCTGTTCATAAAAGCCTCAGCTGAGTCATGGACCAAAAATCTGAATAGTGACCATCCCTTCTGGAACATTGTCTTTGAAGTGCAGTTTGGATAAAGTTGATTGAATTCAGGTTTCAGAGTTCAAGTGTGCTCTTCCCTTTTAAAATCAGGATTCTTAGGATTACTTGAGTGTTCAGTCACTAACAGATCTTGGAGATTTACGGAGTCTGGCAAACTGAAGAAGCTGAAACAATAAGTAACACACTCAGTTTTGCAACTCCAGTTTATAACATATTTTACTGGAAATGATGTTCAGATGCCTCTCAGTGGAACAGTAGGGTTTATAAATACCAGTGTATGGGTGTTAAAGCTAAGAAGTATTCAACATTTTCCACAAACTGATGTTCAAATAAATCTTCAGCTGTTATTGCTGTTTTGCTGCAATAGCTGTTCTGCTACTGAACCTGTTAAACATTACTGTGAATGTCTTGGTGAAGCACTGCTTGTGTTGTCTGTTGCACAGGAGGCCCAGAATCTGATGGCTCTCACAAATGTGGATACTCCCCTGAAAGGAGGTCTTAATACTCCCTTGCATGAAAGTGACTTTTCAGGGGTAACACCACAGAAACAGGTTGTTCAGACTCCAAATACTGTGCTTTCCACACCTTTCAGGTAAACAGACTCCTTTTGTGATAAGTGCATGGGTGGGCATGTGTCTGTATGGAGATGGGCGAACAGAGCAGATTTTCATGTGTAAAATACTATCATGATTAGAGCTTCAAAAGAAAACTAACTTTTATTTCAAGCCCTTGTTGTCCAAGTTTCTCCTTCTCTGTGTCTTTAGAAAGCTCAGCCATGTCCTCTTCATCTGTGTTCATACAGCTCACTGGAGTTTTGATCCAAAATGTGGCCTTCTGTGGTCTGGAGCAGTATAAATTATTCTGGGGTAATGCAGGAGTATAAATAGTAAGCTGGAGTGTCATTCTGTATGTGGATCCCGGCCTTTCCAAAGTATTACCTTGGAATCAAAGATGTGGGAGGTCCATCAGCCAAACCCACACTGAATTTTTGAAAAGCTGGAGTAAATATTTTATAAGCCATATATATCCAAAATAAAATATTTCTTATATTGCCAATCTAAATAGTACAGAATTGCTGGTTTAACTCTTACAGTGAACAAATATATATCCCACAAATGTCAAATACCATGCAGCTAAAACATGTTACAATTGGTACATTTTGTGTGTCAGATTTTTCCACTTATGTTCTAATTTTACTTGTATCATGTTAGTAGGAAAAGTGGAGAATGAAATAAAAAGAACCTTTATGGCAGCTTTTCCAAAGCAGCTTTATTTTGTTCAGAAGCTGTGTGCAAAAGCCCTGATCTTTTAATTAAAAGAGCAGTTCCAGCAGTGAGTGCTTTTTTTGAAGATCTGCTGGTGTCGGTGTGGTGCAAAATGAATGTAGAATTTGACCTGGAGTGATCTGGCTGTTGATTTGTGTTATTTTATATTTTAAAAAGTTGAGATGCTCTAATTTCATTGGTTGGGATTTTTTGTGGTGTTTTTTTTAGCTTCTGAAGTTCAGATTTGCACATGTAAATATGTTACCTGTGGGTCAACTTGGCTTGCTTGTAGAAATGCTCTGTTAGTGGGAAGATCCAATCCTTGAGCAGAGGGAAAAATTAATCAATCCATGAGGTAGCCCCTCATTCATCTAGTAGGTCATTGGGATAGAGAACAATATTCCTTCTTAGTCTAGAGGAGAAGCAATTTGGGCCAACAAAATCTAAGACTTAATCCATGTTGCCTAACCACAGATGCTTAGAAGTAATTATTATAATGTAATTACTCCTTCAATAGTCAGTGAAGGCAAAGAGGTATTTTAGGATGATCCATTCCATTGCAACGGGGGACAGCTGTTGGGCCAGATGATTTCAGAGCAAATGACTTGCCCAGGTGGTGGGGAAATCAAGCTTGCAATTCAACCCTGGTTACTGCATCCCAGAGTAATGCCTGGTGACTGGAAAAGCTCTTCTCTCAAAAGCAGCAGTGGGAATTTGTGTTGGTGGAGTTCCTGAAGCCTCTCTTAAAATGATGATGTGCCTAGATTTCAGCTTGACAGGGCCTTGGTTGCACCTTGACAGGTTTAAACAATTTATTGTTAGTATTCTTATAATTGCACTTTACAGTTTCACTGCCTCCCAAGAAAAAACTGCATTGAATGTATAGACTGTGTTTATGTAACTTTTCAGACTTCTGTAAGTAGAGTTCTTTAGTAAAAAACTAATGACTAATTGCAATTCACTAGAACACCCTCTCAGGGGTCAGAGAGCTTAACTCCTCGAGGAGGACTGACTCCCAAACCTGCCCTTGGCACAACTCCTGGGAGAACTCCCCTGCGGGATAAACTGAACATCAACCCAGAAGAGGGAATGGCAGATTACAGTGACCCATCCTATGCAAAACAAATGGTGAGTAGTACTTAAGAAGTGGAAATCTGTCCTCTATAAATTTTCAGGTTTTTAGTTCTCATCTGCTGAAAATAGTTTTATTTTATAATAAATGTTATTGCTTTCACCTGTCCACAGGTCTGTCCTCGTCACATAATAAAATACAGTCTTTAATTAAAAGAACAGAAGTCTTGCCACTTAGAGTGGCTTTCAGTGTACTCAGTAAACACACTAAAACTATTTTTTGGAGAAGACATAGTGAAGTTTCCATCCTGTTTCTATCTTTGAAGCTGAGCAGGAAATGCATCTTGAGCAAAGATTCATTTTTCTTGCAATCTTACACAATCCTCAAATTCCTCATCATCTTGACTTCCTGATTAACCTACAGGACCTTTTCATCAGTTTGCTGTGTTGACAACACTGAGCTAAAGGAGTTTAATTTTTGCCATTAGGAGCATTGGGGTTTGAGATGTTCAGAAATCTGAGTCCTATTTCATTACCTTTGGCAACAGATGTTTCCATTCTTGGAGACTCAGCCAGATGGGCCATGCCAATTAGACATGGCATAAAAGGGCATATACCTAATAGGTAGCACCTTGGGAACTCCTTTTATGTGGCTGATTCTGCAGCCTCGCCTTGGGCTTTGAATATCTCCCACCTGAGCTATTGGCAGTTTTCTTTTTGGCCTAGCTAAGATATCCACTCCAAGTGTTTGCCATGTTCTCACAAAAACAACTCTTCAAGTTCAAAATTCCAGAGCTCCTCTTAGCTTGAAGGAGAAGGTTTATTTGATGTAGTTATACTTTAGTTCTCTCTTAGCCTTTTTATAGTAAAAGGACTTTCTACTGCTAGAAGGGAAGCTGAGGCTTCAAATCCCTGGTGGACTCCCCTGGTTTCCAGATCTGGTGCTTTCTGGCTTTGCAGCAGACTGAGGTGGCCAGGGAATAATTAGTGTGGTAATGCAGATGAGTGGAGTCTGATTGTGCTGCACTCAGGGTATTGCACAGGGTATAAATCCAGAATCACATCTCCCTGCTCTTCCCACAGGAGAGGGAGTCTCGGGAGCACCTGCGCATGGGGCTCATGGCCCTCCCTGCTCCAAAGAATGACTTTGAGATTGTTCTGCCTGAAAATGCAGAAAAGGAACTTGAAGAACATGAAGTAGATGAAACCTTTGTAGAAGATGCTGCTGATATAGAAGCCCGCAAGCAGGTCAGTGTGTGAGATGTGGATGCTGCTTTTTGTGTAAAATGAAATGTGTTCCTTGTATGGTTCTCATCATTTCACACCTGTTCAATGGAAGAGGTACAGCTTCTTCTACAGGATAGCAAAGTAAAATTTACCTGTTTTATTTGCTGCTGTCAGAGTATACACACACAGAGGCCAAATCAGTTTTCTCTCTAAATAATTTTCTTAATTTCTTAATGTTATGTATCACATCATTTTCTACCATGAAGTCCCTAAGAGTGCTTGTATCCTACCTGCTGTGTTTGTCCCCCAGAAGATAAAAATTAAATTAAAAGCTTTTTTTTGACAGTGGCACTTGCACATAAGAACTGTGCTTTTTTTTAGTTTCAAGTTATTCTCTCAAGGTTAAAAGTTGCTGTTTGTGAAAGATAGGCAGGTGTGTACAAACTTAGGCAGGCTGGTAGCACACAGATAAAAATCTGCCATGCAGGGAATTGATACCCTTGGCCACTACCAGAGGATTACCCAGACAGCCAAGTTGTGAATGGGTCCCTGTTGTTTTGTTTTGGTTTAGAATCCAGGAAGGCTGGATAAAAAGTACAAGCCTAAATTCTGCCAGTTAATTGGCTGTACTGGAGACACTTTAAATCTTTCTAAAAACAGTTCCTTTTCTATTTATTGCTAAGCCTAAATTTTGTGTTGCAAATCTCTATTTATAAATCACTTTATAAAAAATATACATTTTTTATAAAAATTAATTGTATTTTTGAGTCCAGATAACTTTTTAACAATGGCTATGCCTTGACAAGTGAACAAAATATTTCAAAAAATCCTGTGCTTTGATCTTTAAATGGGATAAGCATTTCCCAGAATTTTGATTCCTCACGTGTCCTATTTAGGGAGGAACATGTTTTGTACATTTATTTGTGTGTCTTGTGCATACATACCCTAATAAAAAGTCTGAATAAATACAAGTAGTGTATGTGTTTAGAACAGAGGAAAGAATCTGAGTTGTACCATCATACAAGAGAAGAGCATCTTGCCTTCAAGAGAAGATGTGACATGCTGGGATTAGAACATGGAAGATGTTAGTTTTTGTTCCTGAAGATCCTGACAACACTGGCTTTTCATGTTATTTATTGCTTGAAAGTGTATTGTAAAGAGAACTCTCTCATGTTTTTCCACTTTAACAAGTATTGTTTTAGTGAAATACGTACTTTAAGTCATTGAAGATGAGAAACAGAGTCATGGCTGCCAATTTAAGAGTCTTTCTTTTCCTGGTGGATTTAATGTCTGAAGAATTAGAGCAGCTCTCACACATAGAAAAATGTGTAAAGAACAAAATCTTGCTGCAGTTGAGATTTAAGGAGAATTTGATGCCTGGAAATGACTTTTGAAGATCTTTTTTCTGTTAGAGTTAATCTGCTGTGCTCTTCCCATTCACTTTAGAGGCAGTGAATTACGTTGTCATCACATTATTTAGCTCTGGCTTACTAGCATGAAGTCTGTATACTGGAAGGAATCTTTGCTTCAATAATCAATTAGTTTTTATATCACATACATTCCTAGGCAGCATCTGATTGTGTTACAGTGGCTGGAGTAACACTTGGCTTGTTTGTTTAGGCTCTCCGAGAAGCAGAGCGTGCCAAGGAGCTGAAGAGAATGCACAAAGCTGTGCAGAAGAATCTACCACGGCCTTCAGAAGTAAGTGGAAATAAAACTCACTGTTAAGGAACAAAAATTAAAAACAAAGGTTTTAACCATTATAGGAGGAAATACAGTCTAAGGAAATAATGAGAGAGTGAAATCTTTGACTACACTGATTTTCAGGAAACTTCCCCAGCAGAGTTGTCATGTGGTATTTTGTCTGCACAGATGTTGAGATTGCTGCATGTGTCACAGGGGTTTTGGCACCTCTGCTGTGGGATTTACCTGATACATAAAATTCATACTTGAGTGGCGATACATGAATTTAATATTATCTTGGGTGTATATTATATTTACAAACTTTTTTTATTCCTGGGCAGGTTAATGAAACAATACTGAGGCCCTTAAATGTGGAACCCCCTCTAACAGACTTGCAGAAAAGTGAAGAACTCATAAAGAAAGAGATGATTACCATGCTTCATTTTGATCTTTTACATCATCCATTTGGAGAACAGTTTACTGGTAAGAAAGGCAAAGGCCCGGGATTTGGAAGCAACAATGCTGAGCACATGGCTTACCTGGAACAAAATCCTTATGAGAAGTTCTCCAAAGAGGATCTCAAGAAGGTGAGAATTGTGTGGCCTGAGGAGACCTAAAGTCTCCTTAGTTCTGTAATACTGGGGAGAAAAGCCTGCACAGAATTCAGCTGGGAGATCTCCAGAGGGTTGTGTGAAAGGCTTTAATCATAGAGTTATTGGGGTTGGAAAAGACCTCTAAGATAGGTTTGATCATTAACCCAGCACTGCCAAGCATTAAGTAAGGATTAGTTAATAAGGAAGGATAATTTAAGTGCACATTCTGCTTTCTGTGAGCTGATGTTAATCTGGGCTTTCAGCAGGATGATGAGGATGCTGTATTTGCCCATAGACATTGTCAGTGAGATACAAATTTGAATGTGTTGTGGTTGCTTATCATTTTAAATAAGGCTAGGAGGAGTAATACCCCAACAGTTACCAAATTCCACTTTGCCATTTTTGTAAATTGCTGTTAAATCATTGAGGCATTAACCAGGTGTGATAGCCACCTTCTGCTGCCTCTGAATTTTATTAATCCAGAATTACAAAGCATTTTCTTCAAAACAGTGCAGACTGAATAGGACAATGGTAGTCAGCTTGTACTTTGGAGCAGCAAATCAAGTTGCTTAATTATGCTTGTCAAGCTCAATCCAGGCAAGCTGTGCTGGTGCAGAGCCTGCTGGGCTGTGGCAGCTGATCTTGCAGCCATACCTGGTCCAGAAGTGCTGAGCAGGCAGATTGGGCCCTGGCTGGCTGCAGTGAGTGGGCGGCCTGGGCACTGTGTCCTGTTTTGCATTGTAATCCCAAGTTAAACAGCAGCTCTGGACCAGGGTTCCAGTTCAGGGTGTTCATTTATTTAAGCAGATACAGATGTTGCCTTTTGCTGCCAAGTGACAGATAGGCAATTTTGTGGTTTAGCTCTTTCAAAGAGCTTCACCTGTGAAGCTGTGCCAATAACCTTTGACCAAATGCCTACAGGAATAAAAATGAGTGAAAAGAGCAAAATCACGTGCCACCAAGTTGTCTGTCTCTTTAGACTTGTCCTCTGACAATGCCTGTTGTATCTCTGCCCCTAAACCCCTTATTCCTTTAAGGTGACTCTAAAGATACACAAGCAGATTTTAAATCCATGTCCTTGACCATATCTGACCAATGAATGTAGAGCCTGAAAGGAGAAGCACTGAACAGTATGTACTTCCAATTTGCTGTGAAATGAAAAATTATACTTCAAGATCTCTTACCAGGAGACATTAAAGATGGAAAATACAGTTAGATCATGAATTTCACTGCCCTGCCAGTGTCAGATTGTTCCCTTAGGAATGTTCTCCAAGTGCTTTCTCTGGTTGTTTTGAAGTGCAGCAAGAATCAGGTTTGCTGTCACTTCCCTTAGAGACTATTACACGGTCCAGTAGTTTTTGTCTGGAAACTTTTCTTCAAAGTCCCTGGAAGTTTTGTCTCATAACTGATGGGCAGAAGTTTTTTTGCATCCCTGCTCCTGCTTGCTCTCTAACATTCAGCACAATATTCCCTCTTGTCTAACATCCAGTTCAAACCAGAAAATTTTCCTATCTCTGTGATCTCATCTGGGGCTTGTTTATTTTGCTTTGCTTCATTTGTTTTTAGAACATCTTCATCCTAAAACCCTTTCATAAAATACTCCTTTCTTTTCCTGATGTGCAGTTCTTTTTTGGGAAGGGTTAGCAGCGGTGCTGGGCAGGGTGTGCTGAGCTCCTGGAGCTGGGAAACACTTCTGGTGCCACAAGTAAATACCCTCAAGTAGTTCCTCACAGAGTACTAATCTTGGCTAATTGAAATTTATATAATTTAGCTTTGTCAGGTGTGGTTGTGTTACTCCTATTTTATCTGTCTTGACCATCAAGAACAAGTAATTAATTTTCTTTTACCCAGTGTCTGTGGAATCATCTAATCTGGTGACACCTGAATTTCTACCTGGTCAGTGTACAGTTACAAAAGCTCTTCTTGCAGTAAGATAGCTACTGCTGATAGGGAAATTTGTGCTGCACCTGTAAATGCTGTTGAAAGAGAGAACATGGACATGCTTTTAAAACCAGTGAAGTCTAGACTGGCAAGGATGCTTTAGTTTTTTAGTTATTAATAAAATCAGAAGTACCTGTGTGCCTGTTTTGTTTTGCAGGCCAGGCTCTATCTCAGAAGTATTAAGAGTTGTGAGACCAACAAGAATCTTTTCAGTTCATTGTAAACTTTGAAAACTAAACTGGAAGCAGCAGAGTGCTCATATCTCACCAGTTCTTCAGCCACAGAATGTGTTAGTTGTAGTCAGTGTTGTGTTTCCTGCAGCAGAGCTTACGCAGCTCACCCGAGAATGTTTTGACTTGACTTTCCAGGTTGTATGGAGAAGGGCAAGAAAAAGGAAATGAAAAGTGATTTTTGTTTCATAGGACAGCTGCTTCTGTCTGTACAGTTCTCCCTCCCCTCAAGGTCCCTGCTTTTATCTCTGTTCTTGTGCAGCAAGATGAAGTATCTTGCTGTGCCGCAGCTTTCATTAGCCACGCCAGAGTGATGTCAGGTTTAGCCAAATTATATAAAATGAGGGATAGTTGTGCTGTGAAGAGCCTTTTAGCCTGGGTTTCATTTGTAATCCGCAGCATCTGTGTTCGATTTCATAGTTAGCTTAACCTGATGGTGAGCTTTGAGTATGAAAAGAAAAGCTGCCCGCATGAATTGCACACTGAAGGTTTGAAAAGAAAAGAAATTTCCTTGTATCCTGTGTATTGTAACTGCAACTTCTCTCATCCTTTCCAACAGGCACAGGATCTACTGGCACAAGAGATGGAGGTGGTAAAGCAAGGAATGGGGCATGGAGAGCTGTCAAGTGAAGCTTATAACCAGGTGTGGGAAGAATGTTACAGCCAAGTGTTGTACCTGCCTGGACAGAGCCGCTACACAAGGGCTAACTTGGCCAGCAAAAAAGACAGGATAGAGTCACTTGAAAAGAGACTCGAGGTCAGTGTCACTTTTTTCTGCCTTTTACACCTCCTTTTTTCGAGCTTCCTTGTGTTTTTTGGGTTTTTTCCTTTGTAGGAGTTCAGTCTGCTCTTTTGAAGGGATTCATTTAAAAAGGTTGGTTGTTGAGGAATTTTCCTAGGGAGTTTATCGATGTTCTTAAGGTGCTTAAATCACCTTCTCTCATCTTCCTCCTTACAATATCCCCACACAGAGTATTCCCACACAAAGTTTCTCTCTGCATTGTTAGCTGTAGCACAGCTCATCCACTCCATTCTCTACTGGAGAAAAGGTCAGGTTCTGTTGCCTGTTAATTACATGTGGATTTTTTAATGTTTTCTTAATCTCTGCTGTGAGTGGATCAGATCTTTCTCAGTTTGCACTTGATTGTGGCCAGGATGAGGAGAAACCTCAGAAAAAGATGCTTAAAAAAACGATCTCCATGCCAAAGTTCCTCTCAAGTTCTCTTTCCAACTTAATTTTGGTTTCTGACTGACTATTACATACATGAAGGGTAGATAGTCTTGAATTCTTTCCAGACTGGCATCTTTTTCCAGTTCCAGAGATTCCCTCCAAAAAAGAGAACAATGGATGTTTGTGATCCCATTTCACTTTCTTTGTCAGACCCTTTGACACTGATTTCCTTTGCCCATTCCTCTCTCTAGATTTTCACCTAAACACTCCATACAAAAAAACCAAAAATAGACAGCATTCATGATAACAACTAAGCTGGTTTGAAACAGTTTCTTTCCACAGAACATGTTTGTTCTGACTTGCAGTAAGTCATACATGTTTTCCTGAAATACTGCTTTAGCCTAAAAATCTGTCTAAATTATGCAGAAATCAGTTTCTTTTTTTCCTATGGTAAAAGGAAACTCTGCAAAAAAAGTTTTTCTGTATTAAACATCAACATAGCTACTGTTGCTAGAAGTAAGCCTCCCCAGACAGCTGCTACCCCAGAAATAACAAAAGAGGCCCGAAAGGCTGAACTTTATTTGATCATGCATATAAAATACAATGTGATTGTGTGTTTTGTGAAGTCTGTCAGTCAAGGGCGTTGTCCAGGTGCAGCTCCCGCAGTTGTTAGCCCAGCTCCCGGCCAGGAGCAGTTCACTTGCAGGTATCCTGGTGGTAGGGGTTAAGTATGAACTGCAGAGCCCCTGTCGTGCTGCTGCTCACCCAGCAGAGAGCACCATTGCCCTGCCCTGCGCTGCCTGACACACTCTTACTTGCTCTGCTTTCCCAAACCCGTGTGGGAGCTCAGCAGCAGCCTGGCCTGGCAGGCAGTGTGCCAGAAGTCAGAGGGCTGCACCTAATTTGTGTACAAATCCTTTTGAAATTTAAATATCTTAGGTCCAAAACGACATTAGAAGGGCATTATTAAAGTTGCAAAGTCAAACAGTCCAAGTTAGGGAATGCACGAACAGCCTTAATTTGCCTGTGCATATGCTTTTTGAGACAGTCTTTAATTTCATGATTGCAGCCTAGTTTTTCCACAGACTCATTTACTGCACAGGGTGGATGGTACTTGCTTAATGAGTAGCTCTTGAATATTTTGTTTTCTCTTAATTGTTTGGTGTGTGGCCCTGTGCCTTTATCCTGTGCACTGTTTCTGCAGTTTAAATTGGTTACTTCTGTGTGGGCTTTCTTGTGCTGTTGATTTCTGTCCTTCTCTTCCCAATATTTGAATGAGTAGTTGGTGGTGGAATGTGTATTAAGGATATTGAAGCAAAGTAAGGTCAAGTTATCATTTATCAAACTCGTGTATGTTTGTTCTAAATGGTCTTTGCTCTGCAGTCACAAGACAGTCACCCAGGAAGCAAAATACAAATCAGAGGTCTTGCCCAAAAAAAAAAAAGAAAAGGTTTTATTTTCTGCCAACATTGCAAGGGACTCTGTGAAAGATAGTTAACAAAATCCTGTTAGCTGTGTCCCATCAGGCTCAGGAAGGGGATCCTGCCCCTCTGCTCAGCCCTGGGAGGCACATCTGGGGTGCTGTGTCCAGTTCTGGGCTCCTCAGGACAGGAGAGACGTGGAGCTCCTGGAGTGGGTCCAGTGCTGGGTGGCAAAGATGATGGAGGGGCTGGAGCATCTCCCTGACAGGGAAAGGCTGAGGGAACTGGGGCTGTTCAGCCTGGAGAGGAGGCACAGCTGAGAGGGGCCCTCAGCCCTGGGTGTCCCTGTGTGCAGGGAGGGTCAGAGCAGGGCCCAGGCTCTGCTCCAGGGCCCAGCAATGGCACCAGAGGAACGGGCAGGGACTGATCCCAGCAAGTTCCACCTGGACAGGAGGCTGAACTTCTTTCCTGTGCAGTGACTGAGCATTGAACAGAGACCAGAGAGGCTGTGGAGTCTCCATCACTGGAGATATTCCAGACCTGTCTGGACAGAATCCCATGCCCTGTGCTCTGGGATGACCCTGCTGGAGCAGGGAGGAGGGACCAGATGAGCCACTGTGGTCCCTTCCAACCTGACCCCTTCTGTGTCTGTTATCAGTCACTGCAGTCACGAGACTCTGGCTAGTGTAGCTACATCCCCTGGGAGCTCAGAGTGCTGCTGGATGAGACTCATGGCTTGGTGCAATTCCACACACAATCCTGCTCTCCCATTTTCCTGTGTTTCAAAATTCCACCCCAGTGGGGCCAGCAGAGCCCCGTGCCTGCAGGTGCAGTGAGCCCTGTGCTGCCTCTCACAACTCACTGTTGTTGAGTGCAGGTGGACTCTGTGCAAAGTTAAATTTGACCTGAAAATCTCTCCCAAGTGTGTGCAAAATGCAGTTTAGTGCAGCTCTGTGGCTTGACCCTAAAAGGCCCTTCCTAAAAGGAAGATATACAGGTTTTTTAAGCAGAGCTCACCTGCTGAATTGTTCCTTAAACAATAAATAAAAAGCATAGCAGTTTAATGAACAAATGAATATGCAATAAAAAAGCACAGATTTTTTTTCCCTACCCCATTCTCAGCAATGACAAAACCCACCTTCATTTTAATGTTTTTCCAATTAAAATTGTCTGAAAGCAATATCAGTTGAAATAGATATTTTAATGGTAAGTATCAGACAAGCTTAATGAAACACAGGGATATTAGATCAGCTTTCGGTACCCCAAGACGCTTGTACTCTTAGCTGTCTTTGTGAGAAGAGTAGAAACTGTAAAACAAAGTTTACCAGCAGCAGCAACTGATGTTGGTCAGTTTTGAGGGCTGCTTCTTCCCCTTTCTAGTGCACAAAGATTTTTAGAGGGAAAAAACCATGAGAGTGTAGTGATATTTGGCCCAGCTGCACATGGGGAAGTCACTGTCTAATACTTCCATATGGGGCTGCTGACACCCTGCAGATCCTGTGCAAGAAAACCAAGCTGTTTCTGGGTCTGTCTTCGTCATTCAGAGATTCCTGGCTGGATTGATGGTGTGGACACACACTCATCTTCCTCTAATTGTCCTGTTCTCACTGCCTGAGTGGTTTAGTCGTGGCATTCTATGTTGACGTGACATTTATCTTTCTCAAATGGATGCTGATATCACAAACAGATTTGTGCTGTTATTGATGAACTTGAGGAGGCAAAGTGGAGCCTTGTGGAGAGCTTCTGTTTGGCTGGGTATCCTGTCCAAGCATCATCAGTAATGCACAGCTCATCAGTAGTTCTGATGTTGGAGTGTACTTGCTGTGTATTAGTAATACTTTTCATTGCTTTGTTTTGAGGGTTTTGGACTCCTTGAATGTGTTACTTAATGTGGGTTAAGAGTGTTAGAGGATTAGTATGTGAACTTTCTTGGATTACAGATGGGGAGTTTCAGGTCTATGCAGGTGAATCCCTGTGACCTCAGTATGTGGCTCTGGTACACCTTAGATTTGAGGAATTTTCTGATCTTACCATTAGCTTTAAAAATCCAGAGTATTTTTCCAAGACTAGGCTACACTGCAGAGCAAGTGATTTCAGAAACTGAAGTTTCCTAATGCTTGCAGTTGTGTTAACGGCTTCAGCTCTCTGCAATACCTTTTGCTCCCTTCTCTTCCAAACAATACATTTATAAAGAAAAGCATTCCTATTAACATATGTTAAACTGGGAACATTATAAGATGAAATGAGATAGTAAAGGCATCTATTTAACAGCCTAGTTGCTTCCCTTTGTAGTTCACAACATAGAAACTTCCTGCCATCTTTACTTTTCCTTTGAAGACAGTTAATAAAGTTGACTTGCAGAATTAAAATACTTTAATTAAAATTGTTGTAGTTAACATTATCATTTCAGTTGATTACTAAATTATAAATGCTATTGGAAGCCTACAGGGGAAAAGTTCAAGATACACTGTATATGCAAAATCTAGTAAATTAACTATTCTTTGCAATATCCAAGATACATCAAGGTGATGATTTATCAGTGTTGATGTTCGCTTTTAATTGCGGCCCAAGTCCTCTGAATTAATTCAGATTAAAAATAATTTGCTTAGGTGCAGTTTTATAGGATACACTCTGCTGCAGGGTGTATCACTTTAGTTTATTGGAGATTGTCTTTTAATTTCTCTCTAGTTTATGTGCTGAAGTTTGCAGGTTTTTTTGCATTTTCAGGTGTGCTGGTACTCAGAAAGCACCCATAGAAAATAAGAGATTTTACAGGACTAGGAAAGAGAAATTACTCACAAAACTAAAATATGGTGAAAATCCTGAGTAGCGTTGCTTTTATGGTCACATGTTTTATTTTGTGCTAATGTCTTGCATTTGTGGAATACACTTCTTTTAATAAGGTCTGTTGGGAATGTAGTTGGCACCAGAGGATCACAGCAGAGAGGCATCAGGGGTCTTCACTGTCAGATTGTTCAGAATCTGCAAACTTAGTGTGCTTAGAAATGAATGTCAGCATTGACAAAGCTCTCATTGTAAAGGCCTTGGCACAACCTCACTGTCCAGAACTGAGTGCTGCAGGATCACCATGGAGCTTCTGCTGTACTGAGAGGGAGCCAGGCTGCTCCTCTATTGCCTGAGCTTCTACAACCTTGTCAGCCTCTGGAAGAGGCCATTGCAGGCACTCTGGTAGTGTAGGAGTGGTGTTTGAAGGTAATTACACTGTGCTGGCTGCCCTGTGACCTCACCAGACACTGCAGTGACCCGTGTTTTCTTGTGGTTAATCAGAGCTCTTGGCCTCTGGTGGATGTTGCTGTCTGTGATCTTAATGCAAGGTTTTTTCTTTCCCAGTGAGTGGTAGAGTTTCCAAAAAAGTTTAGTAAAAATAAATTATTTGTTTTTTGTCATAAACTATGTTTTTCTAGACATGTTTCTGCTTTGATTGAGATAGGATCCTTGAATCATTAAATTTGGAAGACCTCTAAGAACACCAAGTCCAGCCATCAACCTTATACCACCATCTTGTTCACCTCTTAAGCATGTCCTCAAGTGTTGTATCCTCACATTTTTTGAACAGTTACAGGGATGGTGACTTCACCACTCCCCTGTTCAGCCCATTCAGTGCTTGGCAACCCTTTCCATAACAATTTTTTTTTCCTAATATCCAGTGTAAACCACCCCTGATGCAATTTGAAGCCATTTCTTCTCATCCTGTCATTTGTTACCTGTCATTTGTTGAGAAGAAACTGACACCCACCTCAGTACAACCTCCTTTCTTTGTAGGGAGCATACATGGGTATCACTCATAAAACTGCTGGTCTTACAAGCAATTCTCAAATAAAAATCTTCAAAGTGGACTTAATTGTCATAGCTGTAGACCAACAATGACTACTGACTTACACAGTAACTTTCCTAGATTATTCTAGTTCTAGTTGGATGCTGTGAGCCCCTGTAGGAACGCTTGCTTTTTATATACCCTGTATTGTTTTTACTCAACAGTCACACTGACTCATGGTGTTTGAAGAGAAGTCATTATAATTTCTGGAACAGTACTTCAGGGGGAGCATGCTCTTGGGTCATTAGATTTGGCTGTGAGTAGAGAGAACAGTGTTCTGCAGATATCAGTAAGTCATAATGGTATATGGTCTACGTGACAAAGTACAATATAGGAGTTTATCTGGGGCTCCCCTATTAAACTGGGAAAAGGCAGCTTTATATTGCTATGCAAGCTCTGAACATCTGGCCTAGTTTCAGTTGGGAAGTTGCAGTTGCTTACCAACAATGCCTTAAATTGAGGATTTTTTTTAAGCGAATCTTTCCATAAAAAACTTAAGTGTGATCCCAGTCAATTAGAATGAATTTCTTCTTTTTCATGTCTTACCAGCTACAAGCTCAGTCCCTCTTTGACTGCTCTGATCCTGATCAGCCCCTTTACTTCATGATCCTCATTCTCCCTTGTGCATTAAGTAGAGCACCTTCGTGGAGGTGAGGTGTTCAAGGCCAGGTTGGGCTTGGAGTAGTCTGGTCTAGTGGAAGGTGTTCCAGCCCGTGGCTGGAAGGTTGGAATGATTTGGTCTTTCAGGTCTCCTCCAACCAAACCCATTCTCTGATTCTGTGATCTTTAGTGCCACAGCAGAAATGTGAAATTGTGTCAAGCCCATGGAGTGGTTTCAGTTGATGAGCTGAGCTAATGTTGTTTAGTAGATTGAGGCCTTATTGTTCTACACTGGACATGCAATTTTGGTTTGATACTAAGTCTTTGCAGCAGAATTGGCTTATATTTACTAACATGGGGGTAACTCAGGCAGGGCTCTTTTGAGAGTTTTGCCTGGTCAAACTCTAGACAGATATAACAGTGTTTCAAGCCAAAAATGGAGAATTCTGTCCAAGAGCTTGGAACTGAAAATGCATTTTGAAGTAGAGAAATTTATGACTTTTTTTTTTTTTTTAAACATGCTATTGTTGAGTGCACCATAAGCTTGTAAAGGCAGATGACCCCAGCATGGCCAGAGGATTCTGTAGTGTGGGGTCCTTGTTGTTCCTGGAGTAGATGGAAGTGCCTGGCCTGGAGCACAAGCTGCTGTCGAGCTGAGCACTCTCACTGCAGACGCTGCGGCTGAGCCAGCATGAGCCAGGTTCACAAACCTGACATTCCAATTAAGTCAATCCATCTCCTGCCAGCAGAACCGAATTTGGGAGGGCCACGTGTGGGTCTGAGGTGAGGAAGGAAGTTACAGTAAGGCTTAGAGTAGTCCTATGTATGTTCCAGGAGTGCTCTGCTCAGCCGGCGTAGCTGAAGCTGGCAGAGGATTTCTGTGCACAAGCGAGGCAGCTTTGTGATGATGTTGATTCTCTAAGGTCACGGAACAGGTTGGTTTACTTTGACTGTGCCTCTGCTCTGAACATGCAGCAGTTTTTCTTCCATGTTTGTTTAATCCATCCAGCGTGATTAGGAAGATCAATTAAAAGACAAGAGAGCTTAATGCTGTTCAGGGATTACCAGAAGCTCCACATTAAAGGGAAGGAAAACAAACCAGTCAGTACAGCGAAAAACCCTTGGAACTGAGGAGGGGTGTCCTCAGTAGACCTGGTGAGATGAGAATTCTGAAAATGAAGTTTTTAAGGCAATTGAGCTCTTCCTTCCTCAGGGTCAGTTTTTCTTAAATCTTTCCCAGTGGATGTTTGTTCTCCTAAGGAGTCCTTCTCTGTCCTTCGTTGTCCTTAGTTAAACCTTACAACTAACATTTAAAATTTCCTTCCCAAATTTAAGTCCCACTTCCTTTCTCAGTAGCAGTAAGGACAGATGAATTTTTCACAATTAACTTTGGGATATTTAAAGCAGGGTGTTATGTCTTCTTTTTCTCTTTTTTTGCTCAGCAGAGGAAAAATAAATCAAACAAACCCTGGTTTTCCAGTCAGTCTCCCGTTTCTAGATCATGTTTTATAAACCTCTGGTTATGTCTGTTGCTCTTTTGGCTCTTTTGTCTGCTGCTTGTTTTGGTTTCTCTTCCTTGGTTCTCTAGTGCAGTACTGAAAACTGAACACCGCTTTACGAGTCATGAGGGAAGCTTTTACATTGGAGATTTGGGATGGGATGAGGCTCTCACACTTGCCTTAACATCATATATCATCTTACCCCATGTCTGTACATGCTGTTCTCGTTTTGCTGTTGCTGGTATAAAAGTCAGCAGAACCAAAGCTGGCCAAGGAACAGTACAAAATAAATAAGTAGAGAAATCTTTCAAATGTCTTTACTCTTTCTGTTAGGTTCTGGGGGAAATGGTTGTCAGATTTTACTCAAATCTATTTCTTTGCTTTAAGCAAATAATGTAGACTACTGTTTAAACGCACCTCTTCATAACTGCTTGGAATTTTTAGCTTGGTATCTGAGCCTTAAAATTTTATGAAGCTTGAACTGAAATTATATGCAGTTGTTGGCACTAATGCAGCAGTCAGCAATTTTTAATAAATAGTATTTGTTACAAAAGCTGAGACCTCCTTTTGACCTTCTCATAGTAGGTCCTAAAATTTTGTAGTTGGGAGGGAGGGGAAAAGGTGGTGAGTGTTCACATTTCTCCCTAAGCAGAGAAACAAGAAAGGGCTGTTATTTCTGGTTTTAGAAACTTGGGAGGCTTTTTTCTTTTTTACTTCTTGTTTTTGTCTTTTCACAGCAGTGAAGCCTGTGATAATCTAAGATGGGACAAGGAACTGAGTAGAAAAGCAATATAGGAACATATAACCTAAGGAACTCTAGTAGTTAAGAGTCCAGTATCCAGACCAACTCAGAAATATTAAGTCCAATTCTCTGAAAATTTCAAGAGTGCTCAAATAATCAAAGTCTGATGCTGTAATAAGTATTAGACTTGAACTGGCTTTGTTAGAAGCTTTAAATTTTAAAATGCTTTATTATATCTAACACCTTAAGATAGTACACACTTGGGATTGATCTACCTGGTCTTGGATAACAGTGTCTAAACAAACAGTTTGTGCTCCCATCACCATCAGTGAAGAGCCCTTCACTGAGGTGTTTAATCTTGTCCCAAGGCCCTGGATCAGATGAGCCATGCCCTGGAGTTGCCAGTTTCTCTGCTGATGACAGAAAGATCTCCTGTGACAAACTCAGATGTTGAAGTCTAAAGCCAAGCAAAGTGAATCCCAGCTGAAGAGTGCAAAAGTGTGAGACCAAAGCAGTACTGCCACTGCTGCTGGTGCTACTTGGAGCATGGGGATAATTCAGGGCTTGTGACCACAGTGCCCCAATCCAGTCTCTTTTCTGCCTGGTGGGGATAGTGCTGATAACGGTATTTATGCCCTGAGGTACTCAGTGTTTAACATTTTACTAGAAAATTAAGTTGTTGAGAGATCAAGGAATCACAGAATAGTTTGGCTTGAAGGATCTTCAAGCTCAGCTCATTCCAACCCCCTGCCGTGGGCAGGGACACCTTCCACCAGCCCAGGTTGCCCAGAGCTCCATCCAGCCTGGCCTTGGAACACTTCAGGGATGGGGCAGCCACATCTCTGGGCAACCTGTGCCAGGGCCTGACCATCCTCACAGTAAAGAATGAGATCTTCACTCAGGATAACAGAAGAGTGGAACTTCTCTAAATGGTCTCTTTTAGTCTGCTCTGAAGAGTGACATTGTGATGGGAGTTTCATTTCATACCAGCCATACTCTACATTGTCCGTAGCGCTGGGAGCAACATGGACAGTTGATCTCTGTTACATTAGGCCTCTGTTACAAACAAAATTCTGTTTGCCTGTGCATCCATCTATTCCATGATCTCTAAATGTCAGTGGTGCTCAGCACACATTTTTCATCCAAGAAAGAAACAGTAATTGGAAAATAGTTCATTGACCGCACAGCTGTATTTGTTGTTGCAGTAATAGCATATTATTTACCAATGAAGACATTTAAAGCTTTCATACTTTTCCATCAGAGAGTATCCTCACAAATCCCTAATCTATTTATTTAATTTTCTCTAGATTTATATAAATATTGAAAAAGAGGCGCCTTTCTGTATGCTTAAAGCACCTTGGGCATAGCTTAAGTCTACATTGCCAGCAGAGTTTGAAAAGCATAGCAGTCTGCATGGCTCTCCCCAGGAGCAAACTAGACAGCTCAGAAAGTCAAATTTCTCTTTCACTCACCCATTAACAGTTTGCTCCCTTGACCATTCACTTTGTTTATCTCTGCACCACCAACTAAAACTGTTCTAAATGAGTGAATAAATTGTTAAGGAGTAGGAGGGCACATTACAGAAACCTGCAGCTATGTAACAGAGGGTACTTCAGTACAGTTGGAGGGCTGATGAAATGTGCTTTGCAGTAGCTTGGTGTGTGAGACTGTGATGGCTGACTGTACTTATCACTGTGAAGGGCAGATCCCTCTTCAGTAGTTCCTCCCCAAAGGAGTTCTGTTTCATTGGTAATAAATGATATATTGAGTAATTGTAGCAATAAAAAGGTGCTGCATTTTGGTTGATTATTGGTAATTTCTTTGTATATGAGAACATTCACCAGCAAAGCTTTGATTTTTAAAGAAGAGGCAAGGATTGGTGACTCAAACACTGTGGTTCTGAATTAGTCTTTTATATTTTAATACTTGAGAAACTTTCATATCATATTTCATGTTCTGCACTAATATATCATTAAGTGTAGCAAAAATCAAAATATGAGAAGTTAGATTTTTTTCTTGAGCTTGGCATTCTTCACAGTCCTTTCTAAAAAAAAAAAAAAAGATTTTGTTTTGTTGGGTTTTTTTAAGGAAGTAGCATTAAAAAAGCCTCAACAAGGAACCTTATGTCCCTGTTCAGAGATGTGAGCTGTTGCACCTCTCCACAGTTGGGCTCAGTGGTGGATGCCTCTGTTCTTTCTTGGTTTCATAGGATCATAGAATGGCCTGAGCTGGAAGAGACTGTAAAAATCATCTCATTCCACTGCCTGCCATGGCAGGGACACCTTCCATATCCCAGGTTGCTCCAAGCCCTGTCCAACATGAACACTTTCAGGAATGGGGCAGCCACAGCTTTTCTGGGCAACCTGTGCCAGGGTCTCTCCATCCTCACAGGGAACAATTTCTTCCAAATATTTACTGTAATTTAATCTTCATCTTTAGGCCATTTGTGATTTGGATTCAGTGTTAAAGATTTCTTTGATGCCTTTAAAAATTCTGATGGCTATTTCATTCTTTTAATTGCTCATTAAATTTTACCCTAGATGGAAAAAAACACAAAGACTTCTATTACCTTTGCTATTCATAAATGTTTTATACAACATTTATAACATATAGACACAAATATGTTCAGTTATTGGTGTTGTGTCCCAGGTGACACAGTTTTGTAATTTGTGTCACTTGTCTGTTTATGGATTTTGTCTGGATTACAGTTTTATGTCTATTATTACAGGAGTATGTCTATTATAAAGATTTTAATTAGCAGTCTAGGTAGTGGTAAAATGAGGAGTATGATTATTTTAATAGAAATCAAAGAACTTGATCAGCTCAATGCCATTCCACAGATACATTTTTACTTTTTTTTTTCCCTCTTGACTATTGAATTCGGTGTAACTAAAACAACTCTTGGCTTCCTTCTGGCAGATCAACAGAGGCCACATGACCACTGAAGCCAAGAGGGCTGCCAAGATGGAGAAGAAGCTGAAGATCCTTCTTGGTGGTTACCAGTCTCGAGCAATGGGGCTCATCAAGCAGCTGAATGATCTGTGGGACCAGATTGAGCAGGCCCACCTGGAGCTGCGCACCTTTGAGGAGCTGAAGAAGCACGAGGATGCTGCCATCCCTCGGAGACTGGAGGTGAGATTCCAAAATCCAATACCTGAGGTCACACACAGAAAATATGTTTTTACAAGGCACGAGCTCTGACCTGTAGGAGCATTGGGGGGTAGGACAGTCGGGATGGATGGAGATGAGAGATCTCTGAAGCCAGGTGGTGGAACTTGTGATTTATTGCAAAGGGCCTGGGTGGGTGCAGGGGCCCTGCTGGGAGCTGCCAGCCACAGCTTGGAGCAGGCCTGAGAGAAGTAAAGAGAGTGAGAAAGAGGATGAGAGAGGATGAGAGGATATAAGAGAGGTAAGAGAGCGAGGTTCCCATTACAATACAATAAATCTTCTTCTGCATTGAATATTCTAATTCTCACTAACCAACCTAGTACAAGATACAAATCCTATAGCATTTACACACAGCCTATAAGAATCATTAGATTACCATACTGTGTTACATTTTAAACCCTAAAAACTCCTCTTTGGACCGCTTCTGCCAAGCTAGTGGGGTCTGCTCTGACCCTTGGACCTGCTTGCAAGCAGAAGGTATTGTTTCAGCAAAAGGGGGTTACCTTCAGCCAGCCATTGTTTTCCAGTTGTTTAGTAACTAAGGGATCTCAAAGCTTGCTTTCATTTCAATCTTGCTTATAGTTTCCATATTCTCAAAATCTTTTGCCAGGCAGTCATATTTATAAGGCTTTCCTGTTTCATCTTTCCCAACACTGACCTTTACAGCCTAAGTTGGTATCAAGTTTTTAATGCTCTCTTAAAATTATACTTTTGGCTGTTACCAGATTCATCTGTCTTTTACTTCAGTATCAAAGATTCTGTGATACACATATGAGAGGCTGGGACTAATCTTGCAGTGTGTTCTTTAACTTTGGGGTTTTTTTATTTCCTTGTGTGGTTTATTTTATAAGTCTTCTGTAATGCGTATCAGCACAAATTCCATCTTTCTCTTGATTTGGTTTGTTTCAGTTTTAATTACTCTTAGAGCTTTGGATAAATGTAAAACTTGTCTAAAATCTCCTTCTTCCTTTAAAAGCCACCAGACTAAATGCTGGTATATACCTGAAATCACTACCTTGGAGCCACTTTTCTTTAAGGAGTTTAAGGATCTCCAGGATATTCTCCTTTCATTCAGCTAATGAGACAACCCTTAATCAAGACTCAGTCCTAGGTTCAAACCAGCACCAGCCTTTCTTTCCAAGGAATAAGTGTTCACCTGAGCACAATTTTTATTGTAATGTGGTTTTCCTCCAGAACAGAGGATTCCATTGAGACTTAGATATCCTCAACCACTTGCTAAAAAAAAATATAATATGCATCAGTTCTTAAAAGTGATTTTGTGAAGATGATTTAGATAATGCTGATAGATGTGTCTACAAACTCAGAAGTGATTAATTGATTTACTGAAAGATAACAGTTAAAACATAGTAAATCACTTGATAGCTGCTAATAGCGCCTGTTTTTAGTAAATGGCAGGGTTCCAATTTGAAAGCTCTCCTTTTGAAGCATTTGATCTTAGCTGCTGTCAAAAACAAGGTGAGCAACCTGACATTTGAAATAAGATAACTGTGATTCTTGATACTTTACATCCACTCCTGTTTTGCATTTATATTTAAAGCAAGTAATTTCAGCAATGTTCTGTCTTAATTCTGAGCTCTTCCTGTGGAGGAACTAAAATAAAGCCTTTGGTAATGATCTTCATGGCTGTGACTGATGGAAAACTGACTGACTGACTGGTTGTTTAATGATGTTTTCCTTACAGTGTCTGAAGGAAGATGTGCAGCGACAGCAGGAGAGAGAAAAGGAACTCCAGCAGAGATTTGCTGACTTCATGTTGGATAAAGAGACTTTTCAAGCAAAGTATTAAAGCACAAAATTCCATCTGTCACTGATGTAACATTTCTAAAGCGTGCAGATACTTCTCCAGCAGCTTTTGCCAGCAGTTGCAGAAATCAAGTGTAGTCTGCTGTTTCCATCTTGTCAAGTTTTGTTCCTTCAATGGACTATTCCAAATGCTCTAGGTATGAATAGCTCTGGCCAGTGTTAAAAATGGGATTGAAATGTCCAAAATTTTATTGAAAGAAAAGAAAAATCACTCTGATATGATTTTAGCCACGTCTTCATTTGCTAGGGTTATCACATTATTCCTAGTGTTTGATCAGTCTTAAGACCTGTAAGATACATGCAGAATAATGTCTTTTGAATAAATCTGGAATGTTAAAAAACAATGAAGTAATAATGTCTGTCTTTTAACTAAAATTGAATCTTCACCTGTCCCAGCCCTCCATTGTTTTTCTGGTCTTCCCTTCCCCCTGCTGCTTCCTTTATTTTCCAAGACTGATTTGTAATAGGAATTACCTGTGCAGGATAGTTGATGTATAGATAATAAATACCATGTTCCCAATTCTTCTCTGTGCCTGTGAATAAACACTCCCAGCTTTATCTAGGTGTTCTAATGGTCGTACTGGCATTATCTCCACATCCTGGACCCATGCAGGGATAAATTTTATAAAGACACCCAGCATGGCCTAATGCCTAATGGAACCATAGATTTCATTAGAGAATGTACTGTTAAATTTTATAAGTATCAATTTTTACAAATCATCTGCTGCTTTATTGCCCATGGTGTGAGGTAGGAAAGAGGCTCTGTGTTTTCTCCTCCTTTCACCACATCCCAACAGGATTTAAGTGTCTCATTGCTTTGCCTTGAAGGGTAAGGGTAGAATTAGGGAAAAGTGGGAATGTGCCTACGCTTCAGGTTTTTTGAGCTGTAGTTTATGGATAAAGGCACAGGGAAAAAGGCAAAACTGTTGTTAACAGCCCAAAATTCAGCAATTAAATACATCCAGTAACATGCATCGTGCAATTTTGCTTGGATATATTTGAAATTCAGATGGGGATTTTGCTGTCTGGAATTTTACCAGATTGCAGTGTCACTTTGCTTAGGCCTTGGAAATGTTACTGGGGAACACTGTCAGGGCTGTGCCTGTGTAGCTCTGTCAATGCCATCCATGGAGATTAATGATTATCAGATTTTTTTAAATGTAACATGGGTGAGTCCTGCTGTCACTGACAGGAATAGGGACACAGCCAGCCTTGGAATAGCTTTCTCTTTACTCACCAGGACATCATTCATTTGAAGTATTAATGCAATTATAGACTACATTCTTCTAGAAATGTGTTAAATATTTAACTAAGCCAGAACACATCTGGAATGAAGTATTAAGCATCAGTCTTGTAGCATATGGGGTATTTTAGCTCGGATGGTTATACCCAAAAGGAAAAATCATGGCATATCATGTCAGTTCTTGTGGTTGTGTGGTAGCTGGAGATATTAACAGAGAAACCCTTGTAGGTTTACCAATACCACAACTACAATTGTTTCTTTTCTTTTTAGGGCTGCAGCAGAGCCTCTTTGATGTGCCCTGTATTTTTGACAGCTTTGGAGCTAGACAGGTATTCAAACTCTGCCTTAAATTGTTTAAAATGAAAAATTCAGAAGGCCTGATCAGTCACAAAAGACTTTTCTTTCTTGAAATGAATGCAATTAACCAGTCATTAATTGCAGCAGGCACGAGGTGGTTCTATTTGAGGAGTACCTGCAGGAGGTTTGCTCAGTGTTTCTGCAGTACAGTTTGTTCACATAACACTTAATCAAGTTCAGTTTTCCCTGTCTTTAGTCAGAGTTTTTGTCCTGAAGTTTCTATCTCGGTGATGAAAGAAAACTAATAAAGTCTCTTTCCTTACTTAGAGCTTGGCTGTGCCCTGCTTTAGCTTTTTACCTGCCCTCCGCTGCCTGCTCTAGGGCAGCCAGTCATAGATCTGCTGAAATTACCCCAAAACCTCCACACAGGGTGCTCTGTGCATTTGTTGGTTCCAGAATGGTGTGAATGGAGCAGCAGAGCCTGGATAAAACATCCTGAGATCATTCAGGTGTGGCATCTTAAACTGGAGTGCTCAGGAAATCTGTCCAAGCAAATTCAGATGCTGGTAGATGCCAGTGCTTCCAGCTGCAGGTGAGGATGGAGCTCAGGCTTGCCAGATCTATTTCTTGGGCTTTGGCCCAGTTTATGTCCTGAACAGCACTCCCTGAATCTCCGTCTAAATGGCTCTGTAGCTAAATGCAGATGTTTGTTGGACACAAGAGTGACCAGCACACCTTGACAACAAATTTTTATTTTAAAATTCTGAAGCTGGCCACTGATTTGATCTTTCTTCCCAAGAACAATAATAAGTATAACCATAAACAATGCAAATTTGTGAACATTTCACTACAGTGGGGAAGCTCTAACCTGTGTGACAGAGGGTGGGATGGGGGCTGTGCTGTGTGTGTTAACAATTATTTTGAGAATTATTTAACATTCTCCCCAAGAAATTCCTCCATTTCCATTCAGCATGCCAAAATATATCTGCAAGCCTTTAAATAATTTCAGCTGATGATTTTCCTCCCTTCCTGGAATCAGACTTGGCATTTATGTATTGGATCAATCCCATAGCTGGAGCCTGCTTCAAAGTCTGTGGAGTTGATAAGGCTGTCATTTACTTCAATTGACTTGGATTCCGGTACCTGGGAAAGCCAAGGGGACTAAATTACAACAGCTGGGTGTCTCATCCATACACAACAGATAACAGAGATCCTGAGCTCAGGGTAAGGGGGAGACTCCTCAGAGGCAAAGGAGCTTCCCTGTGAGAAATCCAACAGAGCTGAAGCCAGCTCTTGCAAACCTGGCAAATCTCCAGAGAAAAAAGCACTGTGTAACACTGTAATTAGTCACGGCAGCCAGCGGTGGCCAAGACGCACCAGAGCTCTCTGGCTGCCTTAAAAAGACACTTCCAGTGCCAACAGGAGCATCTTGTCTTTGCCTGTTGCTGCTTGTTTGCCTTTTGCACCCTTGTTTGCTGAGACAAGCATTGGGGCAGCACATTTGGGTTAAAATACGTTCATCCAGCTTGATTGTCCAATCCCCTGTACAGGGCAGATGTGATTTGGGCCACGTTTCCAGGCAGGAAGTTCAAGTGATGGTGGAAGTGGGGCAGAGTAGTGTCCAAAGAGGGGCTATAGAGCTGAGGAAGGGTCTGGAGCACAAGGGAGCAGCTGAAGGAGCTGGGGGGGCTCAGACTGGAGAAAAGGAGGCTCAGGGGGGACTTTCTGGCTCTCCACAACTCCCTGGCAGGAGGAGGGGCAGTCAGGTGATGGTCAGGCTCTTCTCCCTGGTAACCAGTGATAGGGCAAGAGGAAATAGCCTCAAAATACACCAAGAAGGGCTAAATTGGATATTGAAAAAAATTTCTTCATTGAAAGGGTGATCAGGCATTGGAATGGGCTGCACAGGGAAGCAGAGCAGTGACCACCCCTGGAAGTGTTCAAAAACCATGTACATGTGGTGCTTAGAGACGTGGTTTAGCTTTGGGCTTGGCAGTGCTGGGTTAATGTTTGGACTTGATGATCTTAGAGGTCTTTTCTGACCTTAATGATTCTGTGATTGCTTCTGTCAGAGGATGTCCCACTTCATTGTCTGGCTAAAGTGAGTGTGAAACGTGGGCTGGGTGCTCCAGGGCCAGTAGCTGACATGAGGTAACTACCCACAATTAGGTCCCTGACAGACTCAGCTGGATCTGTGCCCCTGATGAAAACTCTGGAAATTCATTGTTTTTTGTCATCATGGCCTGAACATAGATTTCTAAATAAAATGCATAAAAACCCATGTTTGAACTTTTGTTTTGGCTGCAGACTTGCTAACAGTATCATAAACCAGTGTGTGAACTTTGGCTTGCCTTCAGTATCCTCGGTCAGTGATGTTGCTGGAGAAGAGAGATTATTGTGGTCTGGATTTAATCTGCCTCACATTCATCTCTGGAATCCAGCTTGCAGTTATCTTCCATAATGTGGGTTCAAAGCAACACCTGTCTCCCAAGCAGGATTTAAAAGTGGAGTATCAAATAGCATTTCCCTCATTTTCCTAGCTGAGTGAAAAGCACATTGAAAAATAGCCAGATGCTCATCTCAAGTCAGAGAGTAACTCTGTAACTGATTCCAGACCCTTGTGCTCTGCCTTTCCAGGGCTCCAGTTTCTACCTTTCCTTACCAACAAAAAATACCTGCTTCTGCTGATCTTGAAGACTTGCACTGACATTAGGAGTGAGATCAGACCATGAAAAAGACTTCAAAAGACACATTTGACACATATCTAAGCCAATGCAGCCCTGTATCTCCCCTAAGCACATTCAATTGTCTCACCCTCTGAAAGTTCCACACTAAGCACTTTTGAGACTTTAATAATGTTGAAGCAAAGGGGAGTAGCTGTGGATAAAAAAAAAAGAGGAGCTTAACTTTTTTTGGTTGCATGCAGGCCTTTAGGTGAGTCATCTCCCCTTCAGCAAGCCTCATTAGCTTTTATGTATTTAAATGAGGTGGCTTTAACCAATTCCTGCTGCCTCAGGGATGACTGTGATGCACACAGTAGGTGAAAAGGTAAAGAAGTGGGTATGGCAGAGTTTTACAGCATCATTGCTGCTGGTGTGATTACTCATAGTGGGTTTGATTGTTTGCCAGTTGTTGGGGGGTGTTGTCTGGGTTTACTGTGATTCATTGAGAGATGCCTTAGTGTCAGGGTTAGAAAAGTCTTGCTTTCAAGTCAAAAGTTTTTCACAGATCAGATTAGACAGGGTCTGCCTCATTCGATGACTTTCAGGTTTCCAAGTCACAGCCGTGGTGCTGATGTGTTTGGATTCCTCAAGGATTCCTCAAAGGAAGTGCAAGTTCGTCTTTTAGGATCATTTATGTGCATCGAAAGCGTTTAGGAATTGCAACACAAGGAAACACAGACTGGTTTGTTATTTATTCACTTCATACATCACATCTTTTGCCAAGTACATGCTACTGGTAAATGCCTCACAGGATCAGACAGATGTGTGTGTTAGGTTCCCCTCTTCTCCTCTCTCTCCCTCTCCCCTCCCAGGACAGAAATGTGGGGTCTATTTTGTATAATTATCAGGCCAGTAGCATTTTTAAGTGTGTTATGCAGCTTAGGTGAGAGTGTGGCCCCAGTGAATTCAATGGGAGATTTGGCTTCAGCTTCAATGGAGCTGAGATTCCCTTCCCTTCCCTTCCCTTCCCTTCCCTTCCCTTCCCTTCCCTTCCCTTCCCTTCCCTTCCCTTCCCTTCCCTTCCCTTCCCTTCCCTTCCCTTCCCTTCCCTTCCCTTCCCTTCCCTTCCCTTCCCTTCCCTTCCCTTCCCTTCCCTTCCCTTCCCTTCCCTTCCCTTCCCTTCCCTTCCCTTCCCTTCCCTTCCCTTCCCTTCCCTTCCCTTCCCTTCCCTTCCCTTCCCTTCCCTTCCCTTCCCTTCCCTTCCCTCTCCTGTCTGTATTTGATGAGCCTTTCTGTGAGGAGGAGATCCTCTTTTGAAAAATAGTCATGAACGCTTAATAAAACTGAATGAGCCAGCCAGGATTACGTTTTTCACTCCATAGCCAGCAAAATCTATTCCAGAACTAATTCTGATTAAAGGAATCCACGGGTTGAACCTCAGACACAAAGGCACCCCTGGAGTAATTCAACTGTATGATATATTTATTTTTAAAAAAACCTAATTATTGCATTGATCTTTGTAATATCTGGCTCTTGTGTAAAACATTGATTTCAAAGCTGTCTCTCTCTTATCTATAATTGTTCATGAATTATCTTAGGGCTTGGGCAGGGCCATCTCTGTAGCTGGGTCTTAAAAAAAGAGTGAGTTTACTGACCACATTAATTAGGCTCCATGGCAGACCATAAAATAACTATAAATAAAAGTTAAATTATTCCTTAGATTGTGTTCCCCCACTTTTTTTACTTAATTCTGACTCAACCAAATCAATCTCTAGCATGGAACAGGCTTGTCCCTCCTTGATCTATGCTCCTGCCAAGTGCTTCCAAGGGTCTGGGAAGAGGTAGGGTCTTTCATTAGAAAGGTGGAGAACACAGATATTTACAGGACCCTGAACTCTGAAACTCTCCTCCCTGTTCCAGCTGGTTTATTCAAAGATATTCTCCCTTCAAACTGCTGCTTCTACATCCTTAGCTCATCCTGGCTCCAACAGTGACCTCCAGGGTTTTTGTTCCCCGTTTTTCTGGTGCTTTAGTTGAAAAGGGACAGTGCTGGTCATCTTGCTTCAAGTTTAGAGGAGAACAAGACAAAACCAGGAACAAGAGTTTGGTGGGAACACCCATGAGGTGTTTTCACCCCACATAATAAATGGTTGGGCATTGCTTTAGAGGGCTCTGAGCAGTTTCTGTCCCTGTTGCAGCAGATTTTAGTCACACATCTGTGTCATTTTGCTGTGACAAAGTGCATCCCCCCTTTCTGGGACAGCCTGTCATGGATTAGAAGGTCAGGACCTTTGGTCACGCTTTTGCCAGTCCCAGAGATCAACCCCCCCAGCATCACTGTGTTGCCTGGAAAACACCCAAATTCTGGTGAAAGCAAAATTTTTTGTCTCTGGCTTGCTGCATGGTCTCTAGAGAGGAAGATGGGAGTATCTGGCCACTTTCTACCTCATGGAACGATTATACAGTAGGAAAAAACCCTATTTTATGCATTTGATGTTTGCTATAGCACATCCTGTGGATTTTATAGAGTCATAGATTCATTAAGGTTGGAAAAAAACCTCTAAGATCATCAAGTCCAACCTGCACCACAATCATGTTCACGACTAAACCATGTCCCACAGGCTACATCAACACAATTTCTGAACACTTACAGGGATTGTGACTCCACCACTGCCCTGGGCAGGCTGTTCCAGTGTCTGACCACCCTTGCTATGAAGAAAGTTTTCCAAATATCTACTCTAAACCTCCCCTGTGGTACAACTTGTGGCCATTTTATATGCCATTAATAATGGCAATGTTACCAAAGTCCAGGAAAAAAAGGGGTCCTTGAACCTACAATCAATATAAAATATCCCACCTAATCCTAAATCACATTAAGCTGGGGGTGAACTTAATCATGTGGGCGAGGATAGAACAGTGAATTTGATTTCCTAGCAGGTTCTGTAATGTGTTGTTAGCAGCAGAACAACCCCTCCAGCTCTGCATTTAACTTCCTTTCATTGCAGATGCCTTTTGGTTAACAGCAAGGATCTGATTTAATTTTACAGCTACCCGGTGACCACAGGACGGGGATTGTGCATCACCAGAGAATGCACAAACGTCTGCCTGCCTCCCCTTCTTCCAGCAGGAATGAGGCATGGCAGGAGCACAGCCAAGCCCGTGTGGCTGTGACTGTAATTGAAAAAAGTGCTGAATCAGCCAGAAGGACAAGGGTTCACAGAGGAACTTGGGCCAGGCAGACACATGGCCTTGGAAGCACCAAGCAAAAAGTGACCACAAATAGTGGCATGGCCAGGAGAGGTTGAGAGACGTCAGCTGGGTGGGAGGCACCTTCCTACCCACGAGGGCAGTGGTTTACATCTTCCTCAGGAGAGGAAGAGGAGGGCAGGCACTGATCTCACTGGTGACCAGTGACAGGACCTGAGGGAATGGCCTGATGTTGTATGAGGGGAGGTTTAGGTTGAATATTAGAAGAAGGTTCCTCACTCACTGGCTGGGCACTGAATAGGATCCTCAGGGAAATGGTCCCAGCACCAAACCTGACAGAGCTCAAGGAACATTTGTACAGTGCTCTCAGGCACAGGGTGGGCTCCAAACCCAGAATCAGGCTTCAGAGGGCAGGCAGCAGCACGGATCAGCCTTTCCCCACCCATCCCCTCGGTTTGGGGAGCAGGAGCCCGGGAACAGCTGCACAGCGGCTGGGAGCCTGTCACAGCACACAGCTGGAAGCAGTTTTCCTGCTCAGCAGAGGCTGAGCACAGCTTCCAAGCCCCAGGGTGGAAGGAGGATACTGCAGGGACGCGGGGCAAGGCGGAGGAAGGGAGGGAGACAAGAAGCTGTAATGAAGTGCACACATGTGCATGTGTGAAGGAACGACCTGACACGCAAGACGTGTGCCAGCAAAATTTAAAAAAAATAATAAAAAGTGAGTCCTGATACTTCTCTGCTCATGTAACACATGCAGGGCTGACCTCAGATGCCTTCTGTCTGGCATCACCACACTCCCAGGGATGATGGGACTCAGGTGACGTATTTGGTCTTTGGCCATCTCTGGCTCAAGCTCCTCAACAGAGAACTTGGCCCAGTAAAAAACAAGGGAAGGGACAAACACAGCTGGAAGAGAATCATCATCATCATCATACCTCTCTGCTGCTGAGCAGTGCCTGGACCAGGAGCTGCCCAATTTTGCACTGTAGCAACAAGGCACTCAGCTTCTCTTCACCTCTTCCCAGGCCAGACAGACAAGAGCACTTAAAGGAAGAGATTGGGAGACTTCAGTCAGATTTGTCTTTGTTTATTAGATCCAGTCACTGTTAAATGAAAAATATCTGAGCAGTCCTCAGGCCTGGGTGCGGAGTCCAGAGCTGCTCCCTGCTTGCTGGCTGTCCCTCTGAGGTCACAGGGAGCTCTGTGCAGGACATGGCCACATCTGGAGGTGCTGCTGAGGTCACTTGGCCTGTTCAGTCCTGGGAAGAGGAGACTGAGGGGAGACCTCATTGCAGTTACAATTTCCTCATGAGGGGAAGAGGAGGGGCAGGCCCTGATCTCTTCTCTGTGGTAATCATTGGCAGGACCTGAGGGAATGGCCTAAAGCCAAGTTAGGGGAGGTTTAGGTTGGACATTAGGAAAAGGTTCTCCAGCCAGAGGGTGGCTGGGCTCTGAACAGGCTCCCCAGGGAGTGGTCACAGCACCAAAGCTGAGAGAGCTCAAGGAGCATTTGGACAATTCTCTCAGGCACAGGATGGGATTGTTGGGTTTGTCCTGTGCAGGGACAAAAGCTGGACTTAATAATCCTTGCAGGCCCCTTTGAACTCAGAATGTTCTATAATTCTATAATTTTATGATTCAACGATTCTATGATCTGTGCCAGGAAACTAAGCCGCACCTATCCCTGTTTCTTGCATGGATAATGCCCATGACCTTATTAAACTGGTTTTCCCAGGATGATAACTATGTCAGAAATTTGCCCTGGCCCTGAGGAAAGCCTAGGAATCCATGCTGCAGAGGGAGCACACAACATAGACCCTGGGTGCAGCACACTGGTGACACATGTGTGTCATGTTTACGTATTTCATGCTTATTATAGCACATCCTGTGGATTTTTATAGAATCACAGAATCATGAAGGTTGGAGAAGTCCTCTAAGATCATCAAGTCCAACCATCAACCCAGCACCACAATCATGTTCACCACAAAACCATGTTCCACAGTGCCACTTCCACACAATTTCTGAACACTTCCAGGGATGGTGGCTACACCACTGCCCTGGGCAGCCTGTTCCAGTGTCTGACCACCCTTGCTATGAAGAAATTTTTCCAAAGGTCTAATCTAAACCTCCTGTGGTGCAACTTGGGGCCGTTTCCTCTTGTCCTGTCCCTTGTTCCCTGTGAGCAGAGTCTGACCCCCACCTGGCTGCACCCTCCTGTCAGGGAATTATAGAGAGTGAGAAGGTTCTCCCCAGCCCTCCTTTTCTCCAGACTGAGCCCCTTTCCCAGCTCCCTCAGCTTCTCCTCCTCAGACCTGTGCTCCAGAGCCTTCCCCAGCTCCATTCCCTTCCCTGGACACGCTCCAGCCCCTCAATGTCTGCCTTGTCATGAGGGGCGCAGAACTAGACCCAGGGCTGGAGGTGTGGGCTCCCTCCTCAGCCCACAGCAGGACAGCCTCCCCTGAACCACGTCTGTGTGTCCCTAAAGGCAGTGCCAGGCACTGGCTTTCCTGGCTGTGCAAACACCACAGAGGGACTGAAGATACCGTCAGGTCATTTCTCAAAATCATATATCTTCTTCTACACTGAGGCTAGAAAATGGCAAATAAGATGGAGGATTTGGCTCCACAGTGTTCACTGTTGTCATGACTCATGAGTTATTTTTATCTTTTCTGTAACAGAACAAATGGCTGCAGTAATTAATCTCTGTCTGTTCTGACAATGGCCTGGCCAAAACACATGATGTTTTTGCAGACAGTGTAAGAAGAGAAGCACAAAACATCATGTGTGTGAGTCAGTATTTTAAATATTTTCCTTAGGTTTGCTTTCTAACATGCTTTAAAATATGCTTATGTACTGCATTCAATGTATTAAATGAAGTTAAAAGGAGCAACAAGTGCTGTTGCACAGGTTAGCTGCACAGATATAAATCTCTGTTTTGAAGCTCAACCACATGTGAAACAAGATCTAATCAAATCATGGCAACAGCAAAATTAATTTGAGTCTTTTCAAGAGGATCCAATCCCAGTGGAGGATTTTACTTTGCCAAGCTCCTTCCAACTTTATTGGATGATAATTATTTCTGTAGAAAGAAATGTTGCAATCAAACGCTCTCCCAACAGTACTTTTGTTTTCTGCAGAGCTGGTTGAGCAATGAAAAGATTTATTAGTGGAGAATGTATTAACGAGGAATTTGTGGAGAAACAACCAAAAAAACAGTGACTGGAATTTCCACGAAATATCTCCAGGGTGTGAGTTTGCCAAGCACAGTTTGCAGATACCCAGCGCTCCCTTTGGAGTAACAATCATACCCCAAACTCTGTAAACAAGTATTTTTACCACCCAGAATGCCTAAGGCGGAATACCAGTTCACAGTAGTATCACAGAATCACAGAATGGTTTCAGCTGGAAGGGGCCTTAGAGATATCTTATTCCAACCCCTGCCATGGGCAGGGACACCTTCCTCCATCCCAGGTTGCTCCAAGCTTTGTCCAACTTGCCCTTGAATAATCCAGATCTACAGAGCCCAATTCATCAGTGAGCCCAAAGGAGCAAGAACTTCATCTTCTGAGTTCACGCTGCCCCTAATTGTTGGCTGAACTAAAAAACTGCTCATGCCATAAGCATAAATTATGGTTTCTTGTCCCTTCCTATGAAGCTCCACGTTCTCATGGTCAAGAGGATATGAGCCAGACAAGCCTTGCACAGACTTACACAAACACATGCTAAAATAAGAAGTATCCATTTTCCATACCCATTATTCACTATCTGAACAGTCCTGCCATCCTTCTGTTTAATAGATTTTTTCATTGCCATGATCCATTAAATAAGACAATAATTAGGCTTGTCCTTAATCACTCAAAGCCTGTTGCTCAACAGGAGATTTGTATTATTACCATAATTTTTGTGATCTTGGGGAAAACATCCTCCAAGTCTCTTGTAGCAGCAAATCTGCTGCTTTTGCTTCCTTCAGACTTTGTAAAAGGGAGAGGAAAGCTTGTTTATGGCATTATTAAACCTTTCATTTTTGTTTATCAAATCAAATAATCTTTTCTAAAGTTGTCTTTTTTGCCCACCTATAGGAAAAAAATGCAGGCTACATATCCAGGTTCTTCCAGTACTGGAATATCTGTATTTGTGTTGAAGATAAACAGTGACAAATTTCCATTTTTTCTAATTTACTGAGAGTTTGGACTGATGTATTTTCTGCAGTTTCATGGAACTGATGTGTTTGATAGAATTCAAGGGATATTTTTGAACCGTTAAAGGAAAATACACAAGTATTTCCTGAATTTGTTTCTTCTTATCCCATAGTTTACATGAACTATTCAGCAAAGGGAAGCAAAAGCTGAGCTTCAACCAAACCCAGACCAAAGCAGAGCTTCTGGTAGAAACCATGTTGGGATTAAATGATTTCCTTTGGTTTCCATCCAAATCCAAGCTGAATGTGGATTTCTGGGTTGAGTTTCACTTTGAATTTTTGGTTTTATTCAGTTATGAAGAATTAAGTGAAACTTGGGAGGTTCAAACCCTCATTGAATGATCCTGAAAAACGATCTGCAAAACCCCTTGCTATGGAGTCCAATTTCATACCTTTGATCTCTGTGGATGCTGGGAGCAGCACCAGTGTCTCTTCCAACCTATAAAAGACAGACAAGTGAAGCCACTACATTTGTTTTAATGTAGAGCTGTTCAAGAGACAATATACAATCTCAGTCATCACCCTGGGCCAGCTGGAAAGCAGGAAATCCCAGAATTTGCCCTTCTCCCAGACAAGGTCCATCAAAGCCAGTAGGTACCACCCTGAGCAAGCCAAGAGCCTCCCAAGAAATACAGAGAGGAACACAACTAAGAATCTTAATGATTTTTCCCTGGAAAGAGGAAAGAACTTACCTTCCTCAGCTCCCAGCCTGTGCTGGAATCACAGGCAATGCTCTTTGGGCTCCCCATCATGGTCAGGATGATCCATGAGTTCCCATTTTAGTGGTGTAGCTGTCGCTGAGCAGCACATGACATGCGACAGGAGCAAAAGGGTGGCCATCCAATAATGACCATTTTACTTCTGCTTATCTACCCAGCTACACTCAGGGGAGTAGTCCCATGTGTGCCAGCTTTGGCAGGAGAGATGGTGCAAGAACTTCCTGCCCCCAACATTTTGAATCTTCATAGTTTGTTTTTTAATGGGAGTTATTTCCATGATCTGACTTCAATCCTGACACACACGAGGTGGTATGATGAAACTGGGGATGGGGGTAATTGCTTCTCAGGCTGAGAATCTTTTGGGGAAGAAGAAGCCTTTGAAGCTACTGTCTCTCCCAAAATATCCTCAGGTACTCCAGTTGGACCCTCTTTATGGATGTGTGACACATCTCCCGCTTAAGTCATCTTTATGGAGCACGTATTTCCTGCTCCCTTGTGTTTTTATTTTCTTCTCCCCCTTCAAATACTTCCTGCCTTTGGCTGTCTGTGACTGAACTCCCTGGAGCCTTAACAGTCTTGGAATCTCTCCACTTCTATAACTTGATTTTACTGTTTAGGAGAAAGTTTGATTCATCCCCCCCAAACCAGAAAGAGAATAAAGGGGGGGGGGGGGGGGGGGGAAATCCTGTTCATCCACCAGCAAAGGGGCAAGATACAGAAAGACAAGATTATTCTCATTCATCTATTCCTGGCTTTGGAGTGCATTTCATTTCACTGTCTGCACAGGCCTTTGTAGCCACCATCTGATTGAACATTACTTATACTGCATATTATAGGCACTAATGAGAAAATGATTCTAAATTGCCCCTAGGGATGGTTATGATTAAACTATTTGCCTTTGCTTCCTCTAGTAAATTAAAGCAATGAAAAGAAGGAGAAGGAAAAAAAAAAAAAAAAAAAAGGCTTAATCTGGAAAGCAGTCAGAATAACGGTTTGGTAAAGTTTCTGAATTCCTAGGAACATTTTTATCCCTAACCTGGCCATGGGCTGCGTATTTCATGTTGCAATTTGAAGCTAAAGCTGTGACAAGTATGTGACACGGGGAGGCATTTTGGAGGGCTGAACTGGGCATGATTTTCTTTTCTTCTGGTGTTGTCAACCAGCTCGAAGCCCTGATCAGCTTTAATTGCAGCCAAGTGAAGCCGCTAAACCCCTCTCTGCCACCGAGGAGCTCCTCCAAGGCGTCAGGCGTCTGTCTCTTAAAAAGAGCATTTCAGAGCCTCACATACTCAGAGCCTCATTCAGTTTTATTTAAACTCTTAAATCTTTTGAGCTTCAGATGAATAAACAAGTCCCTGAAATGCAATCCATTCTTGCCAGTTAGGGTTTTGAAAGTGTTTTTCACAGGGAAGAAACAAAATGTCATTTGTGTTTCCTTTGGCCATTTTAAGCATGGCGGGGTATGGGGAGCTGGGAGCCATGTTCCATTGGATATGCCTGGTCCTGTGTGTGCTCCCACACTGGGATTTCAGTGGGACTCCTATCTGGGATCATCCACGGCTCTTGAATTACCTGATGAATTAATTAAATGTGTGAAAACTCTGTGGGGCGAATTGCCAAGTTACACATCTTCAGCTTAAGCACTGGTTAAAATATTGGCACTGGTGGGCCCCAAACAGGAGCCCACACCTCTCTGGTGGTCCCCAAGTCTCTGCAAGGTGGTCCCCATCACCTTCACACTCTCTAACCCGGACAGTCTCACTTCCATCACCCAACCCAACACGGTGGAGTCAATTACTCCTTGTGGTTTGTGGCTTTGTGGGTTTGTGGCTTTGTGGGTTTGGTACCAGTGACTGGGAAGAACCCTGAGCTGACCTGTCTGCCAACACCCCAAAGCACCTCAGATTCTGTGCTACAACCTGAGATGTGCAGAGCCCCTGCAGATGCCTTGGGGGTTCCTCAAAAGATAACGAAGTGCAGAGCTTAAAGGCCCAACAGAACAACCAAATGCTGCATTGTTGAGTTTTACTGTAGAGCTACCAATGATTCTACACCCCAGCTTTCAAGAGTTTGTCCTGGGTTTATTGTCTGTATATCACAGGGACATGAAAGAAAATTATTGTGAGATTATCTGCATGACTGATACCTGAGGTCACATGGAGCTTCAATAGCTTGGGATGAGAAGAACCTGTTCTTCCTTTCCTCTGGACACAAAGAAGGGATCACTGAGAAATTCAGGTGCAGCTGTCTGCACCAGCAACCTCTGAAGCTTGGAGGAGTTTTGTGAATAAGCTCCATTTTGCTGAGGTAATGGAGACAACTAAAGGCTCAAAGGGTCTCTGAGGTACCAGGTGTGATCTTGACCCAATGCTTGAGACAACACAAGCATGAGATGGTCACTGGTATTTGTTCATACAGCTTAATCTGGGGTCCACATCACTGTGCCCCAATCTGTGCCAAGGTTCTAGGCACAGATTAATTAATTGGTTCTCTTGAAGCAAGACCTTTCTGTCCACACACAATCAGTGGTGAGAGTGAAAAACCAAACACAGCTTTGAAGGTTTTTGGAGGAACACAGGTACCCAGCCTACCTGCTCACAGTAGCCAGGCTTTTCCCTTTGGAGGCTCTCTGAGGTGCTCCCCATTAGCTACCCAAAGAAATGTGGATCAGGATGGCAGAAGCATCTCAAATTTTGTCATTAGTTAGACGCCCAAATAAGAAAGGATTTGGGTTACCTGTCTTACTCCAGTGCTTCACTAGCCCTCAGAGGGTAGTGAGACACTGGCACAGGTTGCTCAGAGAAGCTGTGGCTTCCACATCCCTGGAAAGGTTCAAGACCAGGTTGGATGGGGCTTGGAGCAACCTGGGATACTGGAAGGGGTCTCTACCCATGGTAAAGGGTTGGAATGAGTTGATATTTCAAGTCCCTTCCAACCCAAAACATTTGTGAATTTATGCCTCTTGGTTAACATAGAAGGGTATAATTTTATGTATTTGGCTGATAAAGGTATCTGCACCACCAGGTTACCCCTGTGGAGTCTGGACGTGTGTGTTTCTGTGCACGAGTGCAGTGGGGTGGAATGAGAGAGAGGAGGAGACAAGACTCTTCTGGACATTGTCATGACAACCCAGAGCTGTCACTTCACTATTCTGTCCCCTTGTGCAGAAGGACTGTGGCTTTGGTGGCAGAAATGCATTTCCAACTGACCCCAGGCTCAAACCTGAAGGCAGAGTGTTCTTTGTTTCCTCTACACACTGCTCCCTCCCTATAACTGGAAGGTTATGTGTTTCTTAGCTACTGGTCAGACTGGTGGTGCCTGCCAAGAAGCTTTCACGGAATTTCCTCACTATGTAACAAATTTATGAGTCATATGAAAATCTGGGAAATGATTCAACCAGCTGTCTTTCGTTGACTCAAAGATTTTTACAACACCTCGGTGCCTCATCTTTGATTTGAGCCAGCAGAATGGTTTATTGTAACATCAAATGGTCTTATTTTCACTGGAAGGATGCTTCCTACTACCAAAAAAAAAAAAAAAGAAAGAAAATAAAGGCAAAAAAAGCTGTAAAACTTTTGAAGGCAGCCTGTCATTAGGTGAGGGATGCACAGAGCAACTCTGGTCATTCACTATGAACTGATGAGTGTGGCTGGATTGCTGCTTCCCTGCAGGCTGCAAAGGTGGCTGTCACTGAGCAGTGTGCCTCAGCTGCCACAGGTACAGCCTTTCTGCATGGCAGAAATCAGACTTGCAGAAACTTCTGTTCATATTTGGGTTTCAATGGCTATTTCAGTGAATTTTAGCAAATCCTTACTGAACAGCAATACAGCTAAAGCCAGGAAATGTTATTCTTGTTGCACAGCCTTTTCCAGGTGGGAAAGGCAGGAAGTGGACCAGGAGCTTTCATCACCATGGAAGATGCTCACTGTAGGAGGCAGGAACAAAAAACCTTCTTTCCATCTTCTTTTTTGGACAAAACCACTCAGAGCTGCTGTGCTGGAATCACTGGCAGCCCTGAGCAGAGATGCAATGGGCAGCCCCATCTTGCAGGTGATCCTGTGCTTTTTAAGAACCATAGAGGGGGATAAATCCCTGGCACTAGAGCTAATCAGTGAGTGGGAACCAGAAGTAGAACAGAAGTGATTCTTCCAGTAAGAGTTAAATTGCTGCAAACAGAAGAAGAACTGGAATTTATTATTACAAAGCTAAACTGACACTCTACATAAAATATCCAAATGAATTTAATTATTAAAACGATGTTTCCAGCATGAGTTTCCATGTCCATGAAAGCAATCCGCCACACAAAGAACTGCTCCCAGTAGCCTCAAATCCTTTGTTTTAGACACTCAATTTCCCAGCCAAAATCATAGAATGATTTGGGTTGGAAGGGACTTTAAAGATTGCCCGTTTCCAACCCCCTGCCCTGGACAGGAACAACTTTCACAAGACCAGGCTGCTTAAAGCCTCATCCAGCCTGGCCTTGGACACTTCCAGGGATCCGGGTGCAGCCGCAGCTTCTATGGACAACATGTGCCAGGGCCTTGCCACCCTCACAGTAAAGAATTTCTTCCTAATGTCTAAGTCTAAATCTACATACCTACAACTCAAAAGTATTCCCTACAAATGGCTATAGCCAGCAGCTCTGAGCAGAGCTGGAACAAATGCACCTCTCACAGCTGTCACCAGGCACTTTGCAGGTGCAATGTGGCTTACAAATCTTGAAATGCCTTGTGTCAGCACCTGGAGAATCCACTGTACCAACGGGGGAAGGAAAATAAAATATACTTGAAACAGACAGGACAAGAAAGGGTTCAGAGGAGAGCAGTATTACTTTGATTTATTGAGGGTCACAGCCTGTATTCAGTGAACTGAACCACCTTTCTCAGTCCAGGCACTGAGTGCAGCTCTACTTTTTGGTATGCAGGTAAGCAGTATAAATCCTGGTCAAAGTTTCTATCCATGTTACAGACATAGACTTGCCTGCATGAAACTCCTGTTTCTATCAATTTCCAAAGGATACAAACCTGGGAATGGTGAAGGATGAGGGAAATAGAAATTCGGGGCAAAGAAAAAGAAATTCTAAATGGTGATACTGTCTCGTGACTATTTTCTGGTTGAGAATTCCCCTTTCATCTTTCCATCCCCTTCCCATTGAGCGGCTTTGTAGCTTCCATTTGTAACAGGCAGAGAGTGGAAAAATATCTGACTTCGGGGGATTTGGCAAAGGTTCTGGCCTTGAACCCAGCAGCAGATACAGAACACTTGTAACATTCAAAACAGGCCCTCTCTTTCTTGACCTCTGTGATTTTTATTGCTTATCTGGGTATACATAATCATTTTAAGATGTCTCCCCTTACCATAAAATAACCATGAATTATTTTTAAAAAGGTAGATAATAAACTTCAGAATAACTCTTAAATGTACCAAGCAGACAAGGGGAATGTGAGGTTGCTGTCATGAAGGATAGCTTCTGGCAACTGATCTGAGGGAGCCACTAATGATTTTAATTAGCTCTTGGAAGCACAATCCACCCATTCTGAAGCCAGTGCCCTGCTGGCAGCGACGACGCTTTGGAAGATCGACAGCATAAAACATTTTCTGTAATGAGCCTTCGTACAACTCCATGTGTCAAGCGAGGAGTGATCTGTCTCCAGCAGAACTGCAATAGGAAAGCTGTGGCTGGAACGTTTTCCAGCTGAGGACTTCCAGCAGGTAACACTCATGCTCCCCTGGGGAATGGGGGATTAATGACCAGGCACCGAGACCTGGCGCCGTCAGGTGCAAATCCAAAAATCAGCTTTTCCTCCTGGCAAATCACTTCACCTCCTAATTTATTTCATCTATTTAGGTTATAGGCTTCTCAGAGGGATGTTAATCTCTGACTACATGTTTGTACAGAGCTTAGGATGTAGCAAGGGATTAATCACTGTTGGGGCTATCATCCTACAGGAACAGGAACGGTGAAGTAGCAATAAATTGGGCAAAGCAGCAGTAGATGCTGATGCCTTGGAGGTGGTTGGAATAAGAACCAAAGCTGGATCACAGTTCAGCCAGGAACAGGGAATCTATTCTAGCGAGGAAACTGCAATAGGAAAAGATATTTAAACTATTAAAAAATAAATTTAAGCCTACATGAAAGACCTTTACCTACATGGCTTTAAGATGTAGAAGGGTAATTTAGTTTAGATGTTAGGAAGAAATTCTTTACTCAGAGGCTGGTCAGGCCCTGGCACAGGTTTCCAGAGAATCTGTGGATACCTCATCCTTGGAATTGTTCAAAGCCAGGTTGGACAAAGCTTGGAGCAACCTGGTCTAGTGGAAGCTGTCCCTGCCCATGGCAGGGGGGTGGAATAGATGAACCTTCCAGGCTTTCTCAACCCAAATAATTCATGATTCTGTATCTTTGTGATCAACAGGTAACAGCTGCTGCCCTCCCAGCCTCTGGAGTATTTGAAGCATTTCAGAAGAGAGAAGGAAGGATCAATAGATACTGAGGTGGAGTCATCAAGTATTTTGAGCTCAACATGAATTTATGCTGAGTGATGAAATGACAGGTAGATATTGGACATATTATTTAAAACAAATCAGATCAAAGAAAAGAGGGATTGACCAGAATTTTCACTAAAAAGGCAAATGAAATCTGGGCTCAGTTTTTTTACAACTTAGAAGAAATCTGGGTTCCTTTTATACTTTCTATTATAAATCATCAGTCCCAGAGCACATGTTCAACTACTTTGTTGAATCAGGGTCATTATGAATAAGAGCCTGGCAATGCTCCTCTGTTAATGAGCTTCCAGGAAATGTACAATTGTTTTTAGAAGAAGTCTAATGAAGACAGATTTGCAGATCTCATTTGATGCAGCCAGAAAACCCAAACTCATCAACCAAACAAAAGCATGAGAGTAATTTTTTTGGTTTTTTTTTTTTTTCTTTTTGGGTGTGTGTGTGTCTGATTATCCTTCCAGGAGTGCTGGTGTGTAACACTTTCAAACTTTCATTGAACTTTACTCTCTCGCTCCAGGCGATTATTTTTGCTTGATGTCTGATGTTGAATGATATACGTGCACCTGTGTGATAATGGCTGGTTGGATATATCTTTACTGAGCTGGGAAAACCCAGGACCTCACCTCCACACTTAACCATTTGATTTCTTTTATGGCTCTGGTACAGATGCCTGTACTAAAAGCTACCGGTGGAGCTTACATTTGTCAGGGGAAATGTGGGTGTTTTATCATACCAGCTGTTTAAAGTCTCCTACAACTTTGCAAACTGCTTTAAGAGCCCATGCTTTTATCACTGCTCAAACTTCCAAGCAGTCACCAGAACAAAGGAAGGAACAGCTGGGAAGTTTTAAAAGCAGCAGTGTTTGCTGTTGCACTCAGGTTTAAGTACGATAATTAATAAAACTTCCCCTCCTCTTCCACATCATCTCAGTGCACAATCATTTTGGAACAGGACTTCTCACTGGCTCCTTCTGCTGAGTTTCAGTTATATTTCCCTTTTCCAAACCAGCAATCTTTATTATTATTATTATTATTTTTTTTATTATTATTATCATCATGGCACATCATCCCTATAGCTCTAGTGTCCTGCATCAGCCTGCTAAGAGGCAGCATGCTTGGGGCAATTTTGTAATAACCAAAAGCAAATCTGGAATTTCATTCATCTGAAGGAGAACTGCTGCAGAGGGTCAGGAATACACCACCCATGGCCAGGAGAGATGAGGAACACCTATCTCCACTACAGCCATCAAGAAATTTGGAATCTCACAGGGGTGAATCATATGGGCTCCACCTACAGAGCTGGGCCTCTGAAGGGTGATTTATCCTGGCTGCCCCAGACACCTCTCCTAGCATGGGATGAATCATCCCCTGACCCTCTCCCACTCTCTCCACCAACTAGAAAAAGATATCTGGCATCAGCCAAGCTTGCAGGCAGCCACAGTTAGGTCAGGTGAATCCTGCCTGGTTTTCTGTCAGTCCTTCTGTCACTGGATGGTGATGGATGCTCCTCAAGGATGCAAAATAAAGAGCAGCACTGAGATCTGTTAAGTATGGAGCTGCACAGTAATAAAGTGTGAAGAAAATTGCTTCCTTCCCCTCTGTGGTGATTAGTGTCGGCTCTGGAGCACGAGCACTGGATTGATGGCTGCTGTAATTTTATCCAAACTGAAGCTGCTGGAGTAGATTTGAGGGGTGGAAATAGTGCTCCTGATCCCTGCAAGGTGGAGCTGGGCCCTCTGAAAGGACCCAGAGGCTTGAAACAGTGGTTGCAGAGAAACCAAACTGTGGGATTTTAGCAGAAACAGCAGGCATCATGTTTTCACACAGTCCATGCTTGCAGAGGTAGCAGCAGAAAGGACAATCCTGAGTATTTCTCAAGGTCATTTAGAAGTCCTACTTCCCACTGAATACTAATAAAGACATTGAAATGACTGATTTTTTCCTTTTCTAACAGTTAATGCCAGGATTTGTGCTAGTTCAGGGCATCCTCATGGCAACTGTTCACCATCCCAGCAGGGCCCTGTCTGTGCCATGGATTGAATCTCACCTCTGGCAGGTGGGATGTGTCCTTTATTTACACCACAGCACATCCAGCTGCAGTTGCAGGGATCTGCCAGGGCTTGTCCTTGCTCAGAAACAATCTAGTGAGTTCCCCAAGGTGTTCAGCTCCCCAGATCCCAGGGCAATGCCATCTTCTCCCATGGTGACATCCCACGTGCCACCAAAAAAAGGGGGGTGTGGATGTGCACATCCATGGCTCAGCACATTCAGCTGAGCATTGTTCCACCGTGGCCACACAGGGTTGGGCACTGGCAGGCATTTTTGGAAAGGAGAACACGAAAACACCTCAGCAAACACGGGGTACCTGTGTTCCCCAGCACAGACTTCTCCAAGATAGTGGCAGCAGCACTTCCAACAGACAGCATTTACAAACCATTATTAACCAAACAAAGCTCTTTAAAGAGAGTCACCCCAGGGCACCCTGGCCTCTGTTAAAACAGACTTTTCAAAAACATTTATGGACTTAAATAAAACTCATTTCAGAATGCCAGTGAAATTGCCTCCAGGTTGCACTCTGGCTTTGCTACCAGTCTAGTCCTAAAATTACTCACCAGGAAAGGGAAAGATTTTTTTTCCCCGGCTACAGGATTCCCATGTGTGCTGCTCAGCTGTGAGAGTCCTGCCAGAATGTAGCTGGCCTGGTGCAGGTGGCTGAGATTTGATGCAGTGTATAAACCAAATTATTATCATTATTATTATTATTATTACTATTATTTGTATTTGTATTACAGCCTTGCCTGTAATTTTGCATAGGCAAAGGACAGAAGTTAGAAATGTTGTAGCAAAGGGACTGAGGCACAGTGAGATCAAATGGTTTGCCCTGGGACATACAGGAGGTTGGGGGCAGAAATAAGCTCAGCTTTCCTAGAACCAAACCAACCTTTTTAGGCCTTGCTACAGCATTTTCAAGGTGTCCATCACACTGACATCCAAGAGCCAACCTACACAGAAACTATTGTGTTCTGGAAGCTGTTCTTTATCCTTCTGTCAGTAAATGCAAAACTCTCATCAATAAGTGGGGGAGAAATGGTTGCAGAAATGCATTTGCTGGTAACTTTCACTCTCTAACTCATATTGTTAACACACACGACTCCAAATGCTGGATGGCAGATGGAAATACTCATTGGCCTGATGGATTTATGGATGTCTGAAGCCTTGTGGCAGTACATACTGCCTTCAGAACAGCATTTTCTTCACAGTGAGCCAAGTCCTGGTGCAGTTGAAGCTATTGGAAGTTTTGCCACTAACATTAATGAGATCAGGATTTGGATTTGTGTCTGCAGAGACAAAAATAACACACTGTTGCAAATTGGAAAGTAAGAGTTGAATTAAATGGGGTGAGACTGAGAAAAAGAGAGAGTGACTGATGCTCTGGTAAGATTTAGGATGCAGTTTTGCCCCATCTCCGTGTCTCCTTGTTCTGATGAAGGCAGTCCCACAACCACGCAGATCAGCATTTGGCCAAGGAAAAAATGTTTTATCTCCCAGCAATGAGAAGTAACCCCAGCCCTTACCACTGCTGACCAAAAGCTGTCACTGGTGTGGCATTTGCCTGGTGCCCTGTGTGAAACCAGGTGTTGTTCTCTGCCTTGCTTACACCATGCAAAAATTCTTAAATCCAAGTGTAAGATATTGGATACACTGCTGGATCATTCCAGGTAACAAGTAATAGGAAAAGAGGAAACAGCCTCAACTTGTGCTAGGGGAGGTTTAGATTGGATATTAAGAAAAATTTCTTCACTGAAAGGGTGCTCAGGCACTTGCAGGTGAGGCTGCCTGATAAGTGGTGGAATCACCATCCCTGGAATTGTTCAAAACACATGTGGCACCTGGGGACATGGTTTAGTGGGGACAGTGGCAGTGCTGGGGCAGTGGTTGGACTCAATGGTCTTGGCAGGCTTTTCCAACCTTAATGAGTCTGTGAGTCTAAGATACAGCAGGGGACTGAACTTTGCCCTAAGAACAGCCCAAACGCTTTCCTTGAAATAAATATTTAGAAGAGATAAGAGAGAAAAGCAGAGACAAATGAGCAGAGCATCATGACCCTGCCTGACTCACCTGTAAGAGCTGCCCTGGGGAGCATTGCTTACTGAGCCGCTCTGACTGGGAAAATAACAAGGAGCACAAGACAGCTGACACTTCTGGGGTGATTTCTAGCCAATTTGACACAAAAGCAGGGTTGTAAAACTCACAGCAGTCTAAACTGGTGTCCTGCTGGCAGACGGGGAGGTGAGGATGCTGCTCTGGTGAAGCTGGGTTTTGTAGTCATAGCAAAGAAACAGGAGAACAGCTGGGCCCAGCTCCTGACAGCGCCTTGGTGATTTTGGGGCTGCTCTGAAACCAACAGGAAAGCTCCACAGCTGCATTTTAGGGGTCAGGGTGCTGTGTTACTTCCTGCAAGTCACCCCAAGGGAAGAAGAACACTTCACCCAGAAAACATCAGAAGCTGAAGCAAAGACCACCAAGTTCACTGAGCGCCTTCAGTTTAGCTGGAGAGGAAAAACCCATCAAGTGCAAGTCTTTTCACAGCTCTGCCTTGAAAGGAGAGACAAAAATCCTCCCTCCCGAGCTGCTGGGCTCGGCCAGCTCCAGCTGTGAGCTCGCAGCCGCTCTGATCCCGGGCAGGGGAGACAGGGATGCGGAAATCCCGCCCATCCGTGGCTCGGCACACGGGGCAGGTGTGATGCCAAGAACGTCGTCACCTCCCTCACTTGCCAAGTACCTGGGTGCAGCATGAGCAATCCCATCCTGCAGATAGCTCTCTCAGCCGTGAGCGCATCCCCCTCGGAGATAACGGCTGGACATGCAAACTGATGCGCCTGCGAGCCTTTCATGTGCAGAGCTGTAACAGATGTTCAAAGATCATCCTCTGGCACTGGGAAAGTGTCTAGGAGGCCCTGGATAGGAGTTTTCTTGGCACACTTTTTTTTTTTTTTTTTTTTTTTTTTTTCAGATGAGCTGAAGGGGAAAAGTTCCTGTTAGCCATTATTTTCTGTCTGTGAGCAGAGCGCTTATGATGAGTGTCCCAGCTCATACATCAGGGAATGCCAACTAGATAAATGCACCTTTCCTCTTCCTGTGGGTCCCTATCTCTCCCTAGGCTTTACAAAGACCCAGAAGACATTCTTTTTGGTGACACCAGCAATTAAAAACTGCAGCTGGAGGCACCTCACACTTTTTTCTGACACAGAACTGGGAGTTTTGCTGCAAAACTGCAGATCACAGGGGGTTCCCACAAGAATCTCAGACAACAACAATGGGGTGCCCCACACAGCAGGGCCTGTCCTCAGAGCGTGTCAGGGGTAAAAAACACAGAATCATTAAAATTGGAAAAGACCTCAAAGATCATTGAGTCGAAATGGAGACCATGACCCTGCTCTGATTTGTAAGTGTGGGCAGAGCACCTGAGAACCATCTTTTTGTGACGCTGGTGGCCATTCTGTGACACTGGAGGTCACCTCAGGTCACCAAGGCTTCAGGAAACATGGCCACCTATAGGAACACCTAAAGGGTATATGCCACTGGTGCTGGCTGTGGAGGTCATTGCAAACCTGGCTGGATGTTCCTCTGACCCTTCATCCATGTGCAGAGGCGGGATGCTCACAGCTCTTCTCTTAGAATCACAGAATTATTGGAATCATTAAGGTTGGAAAAGACCTTTAAGGTCATCAAATCCAGCTGTCAACCCAGCACTGCCAAGCCCACCATTAAATCACATCCCTGGTGCCACATCCAAATTTCCAGGGATGGTAATTCCACCACTTCCCTGGAGGGCCTGTACCAATGCCTAAACAACCTTCCAGTGAAGAAATTTTCCCTAATACCCAGTCTAAATCTTGCCTGGCACAACCTGAGGCCATTTCATCCTGTCCCTTGGTACCTGGGAGCAGAGCTTGATCCCACCTGCCTGTCCCCTCCTGTCAGGAGCTGTGCAGAGCCAGAAGGTCCCCCCTGAGCCTCCTTTTCTCCAGGCTGAGCCCCTTTCCCAGCTCCTCCTCCTCAGACCTGTGCTCAGGTTGATGTTTCCCATCTCCTCCCATCCTCTGCTGTGCACAGCCTCTCTCCAGCTGTGGATATATCTGATTTGCAGGTTGATGAGGCTTTGAAGTCCCTGTTTACTCTTTCCACTGGGTAGTAAATGCCTGGCACAAGCAATCAGGATCATATCCAGCCGAGCCTGTAATCCTGCTGTGAACCCCTGTAGCAGCCATTTCAGCTGCCTTACCCAAGACTTCCCATCCCACCACGGGATGATGCCTGCAGGGCACAGCTGCATCCTGCAAACCTCTGGAAGCAAGTCCTGTTTAATTAACGAGGGCTTTTTTGTCAGGCAGCAAAAACATCCTCAGCTCACTCGGTGAGTTTGGCCAGCTTGCTGCAGAGCTACCTTACTTTAAATTAACTAAAAAGAAGGAGGATTTATCCTCAGGGTCTGAGCTGGAGCACTGCAAAGTACAAGGACTCTTTAAACTGATTACACAGAGCTGGGAACAGTCCCTGACTGACTGCTGAAAAATGTAGACGCTTCTCATTTTATTTTTGAGTAGAAACAGAGAAGACATAGACACAGATAAATGTGGCATGAAATACATTTTTTTCTAGTATAGATCAGAACACCACAGGAAAACTCACCCACTCCTCCTTCATTTATCAGTGATATGTTTTGAACCCCATTTTAGTAAAGGGATATTTCACTATTAAGCTGTAAGGGGATACCTAGCATTGAATCGACATCAAAGTTAAAGAGAGTTTTGTCCCAGGTGTAAGAACAGAGCCACACAATAGGCCTTTTATAACTTCTAATAAAAACTGGGGGCAGTTTCTCTCAGTTTGGGCTGGTAAAACAGGGATTTCACTCCTACTTTTCTGGATTTCTTTCTAGAAATGGGCCTATAGCACTGTAAACTTGATTGAACACAGAGTTTAATTCATTAATGTTTACAAATTGCTTTAAGATCTGCAGCTGGATAAGTGCTAAATAGTTTAATTGCTGTAATACAGATTAATTTGCTTATCTCCCATGTAAATCAGCTTAAAACATTGCCCTGAAATTAACAGCTCTGGGGTTAACAATGGGCCCAACCACACACTACACTGCAGCACTTATCATATCACAACTTTACCCTCATTAATTACACGCCCTGCTGTGGTTTTTGGACCAAGATCAGCCACAATTCAGATATGGCCAGCAGGACAGCACAGGGAGGAGAGGGTTTGTAAGTGCACGGCACACACGTTAATGGTGAAATTAAACAGATGGCCCACTCACTCATCAGTGAAAGTCCACCAGGGGCTGTGAGAAAGAAGGAGATTTCCTATGTAACATAACAATTTGGACATCAGAAGGTTTCAGGTTACAAGATTTTTCTTTATCCCCCACCTGAAACTTTTAAGGGGAAAATTCAGAGAATTCCATCCGGTCTTCAGATCCTAATCCCTTTTTATGCTGGTTTGATCTGTCTGCTGGGAGCTGGCAGCCAGCTCCTCTGACTCCACGTAAGGGAACACCAGGCAGCAGATGGAGCAGCCCTCTGCAGCCACTGAGGAGTGTCTGGGGCTCACAAATCCCCCCTGTCTCCAGAAATCCTCACGTGTGATGAGCTCACAAAGGAGCCAGACCCAGCACTCACTGCAGCACATGCTGCAGGATGGGTTTAGGGGCTGAGATGCAGGGCAGGAAGAGCAAACATTCACTTGTTGCTCGTCCATGCATCTCCACGGAAGCCACGAGGGTCAGATCTGGCATTAAGGCTGGTTTCAGGCTGTGTGACCACCAAGCTCACACCAAACTCACTCTGCAAGTTTTGCTTACTCTGAGCAGCGAGCACAGGTTATACCTGCTGCCGGATTGCCTGAAATAAAACCTTAAAAACCAGGATAATAGGACAAATTAAGATCTGTGGGAACCCAGAATATCGCTCTGGCTATCCAGGACAGCCAAGACCCCTGCCAGCGGGCTCAGAAGCCCTGGCATGGAGCCCAAAACATCTGTGGTTTTGATTATGACCTGTGGAGCAAATTACCAACCTTATAGGAAGACCAGCAAGCCACAACAGTTTAGATAGAATAATAGTGAAGTTATCACGGGGTGAAAAAGCAGATTTTGGGGTTTATGGTATGGGGGTTCAGGAGGCAAGATGGAGGGATCTGGGCGTGTCCAGCCTTTCTCCTTCTTCTTCTTGGCCTCCATCTTCTGCTGTGATGTTGGCACTTACAGATTGGTTTAGAGTAGAAACTCACTGTCTAACATAGGTGATAGGTATTGGAAATTAATTGTAAATAATGTACAGGTAGGTTTTAGTATAAAGACATAGCATGGCCCCGGGGGCAGGCAGAGTGCCTGGAACTGTCCTGCAGGATGGACCTCAGCAGGGCAGGAGAAAATTTTTTATAGATAAGATACAATAAACAACCTTGAGACTGAGAACTGAAGAGCTCCAACTCATTCTTCAAGTGCTCGGGCTGGGAAAAGAGACTTTTAACATTCTCAGGGTCACAGTGACCCAAAAGACCCCGAGAAAGATCAAAAGTCAGTTTATAGAACCATGGAATTATAGAATTACTTTAGTGGGAAGAGACCCTTAGGATCATTGAATTCAACTGTAAACCCAGAACTGCCAATCCACCACCAAACCATGTCCTCTAAACCCCTCCTGCAGTTCTGCATCCAGGTCTGGGGCCCCCAAACCCAGAAAGACATGGAACTGCTGGAGCAAGTCCAGAGGAGGCCACTGAGTTGATCAGGGGAGGAGCTCCTTTCCTGTGAAGCCAGGCTGGGAGAGCTGGGATTGTTCAGCCTGGAGAAGAGAAGGGTCCAGGGAGAACTTGGAGCCTCTTCCAGTGCCCAAAGGGGTTCCAGGAGAGCTGGAGAGGGACTGAGGACAAGGGATAAAGGGAGACAGGACAACGGGGAAAGGTTTCAAAGTGACAGAGGGCAGGGTTAGATTAGATATTAGGAAGAAATTCTTTACTCAGGGGCTGATGAGCCACTGGAACAGGTCAAATATATAAATGGTATTTAAATGCCTACCAGTGTTTTTGAAACATGACATCTAATTCTCTTTGAAAAGCTGTTCCAGATTTACAGATGTGGTCAGCTCTCCCTGCTGAAGTTCTGTTTTCAAAAGAGCTCAGTTGCTGAAGGGAGGCCACTCAGACAATGGGCAGATTTTCAGAAGAGCCCAGTGTGGGACTTGGAGATGTTTTGGAAAAGGGGAATAAGAATCAAAACATGAATTTAGGGTATGAAAATCCAGATTTACACATCCTTTATCAGTTGCAGCCTGAGATTATACATTTGGACTTAATAAAAAGTCTTTCTATGAAGAAAGTATTCATATATTTTCATATGTTCAATTAAGCAAGTATCTACCATCTTCCTCTTCTGCAACACAAAAAGCCAAGGACAGTCTTTTCTTCCTGTGACATAGTGACATTGTTTCCTACACAGAGTTTGGGGGAAACAAGATCGTTTTTCTCTCTGTTTAATATTTACAGAATGGAAATTTTATTTTATTCTCAAGTTATATGAAGTTTTCTTCTGAATCCTGAACAGCTATACTTATCTACATTACTTCTAAAACTGACTGGGATTTAATGGAAACCTTAGCGGTTCTATTTCAAAAACATCAATGAGTATGAAAAAATGTTTATTTTACTTATATTTTCCAGGTGTGATAAAATGATTTATCAATAAGCCCAGATTTGGAAAACAGAGCTGCAAAATGCAGAAAAAGACACATCTGTGTGAACTTTTGTCACACACCCACTAAAGGCACAATATTGATTTGAATTTTTGCTGTATTTATTTCAAGTAGAACAAGAAAGCAGAAAGATCTTCCTAAGGAACAAATTAGATGTTCAACACAAATCTTTCACTGAGATAATTTGTGCCATAAGAAATATTCCCCCTTCAGATGTCACAGAGTGAATAATACATGGTTTGGGTTGGAAGGAACCTAAAAGAACATTTACTTCCATGCCCTGCCATGGTCAGGGACACCTTCCACTATCCCAGATTGCTCTAAGCCCTGTCCAGCCTGGCCTTGGACACTTCCAGGGATGGGACATCTGCAGGTTCTCTGGGAAACCTGGGCCAGTGTCTCACCACTTACCCAGAGAAGAATTTCTCCATAATATCCAATCAAAATATCTTCTCACTTAGTTTGAAACCCTTCCCCCTTGTCCTGCCCCCCCCCCCCCCCCCCCATGCCTTTGATAAAATTCCTTCTCCATCTCTCTTAAGCCCATTTAGGCACTGAAGGTGCTCTAAGATCTCCTCAGAGCCTTCTTTTCTCCAGGTGAACACTCCTGGCTCTCCCAGCCCGACTCCAGAGCAGAGAAGCTCCAGCCCTTGGAGCATTTTCATGGCCCACATTTGTGTTATGCCTTCACCTGGCTGCCAGCTGTGAGGGAACAACAGCTGGGCATGCACTCAGTATCACTGCAGCTCTTGTTAAGCACTTTATATTTTCTCCTCCTTTCCCTCTCCTTCCTCATTTTTAGCTTGCAACACCAAAAGGCGTTGGAACAAAGACTCTCTATGTTGTCACATGGCAGAGAGTCAGATAAGATGATCTCCTCAGCACATTTATCCTCCAGGTCTGTGATATGACTCAATTTCCTGGGGATCAATGACCAGGTGGGGTTAATGGTGCTCAGCTGCAGCTGTAAGCCCCAGCTCCTTTAGGATGGTCAGTGCTCATCCCTGTGTGTCAACCATGCCTGTAACTTCTGGCCTCTGGGTTTCAGAGCCCTGAAAAAGCCATCAGGGTATTCCATGGTCTCCAGGGTAGACATCCTGCCCCAGAAACAGAGGTAATGACTTCTGGACAAGCACTGCTGCATGTTGTTCCTTTATGTTTTGCCCTGCTAAGTGAGGTGTTAACCAAAGCCCAGGTGCTGCAGTCATGGGCAGCTGGCAAAGAATTTCTTGTTGATCAGAGACATCTTCATCCACTGCTTATTCCTGGGAATGCTGAGACAGCAGGTAGCAAGCAGTCCTTTCTCAGCACAGGCAATTCTTCCTGGCCCCTCACCATCTGCTGGAGGCAGGGCTTGTCTTTCTGTGCCTGCACAGAGCTGTCCTGGCCATCAGCACAGCCTGGTGCCCGGCTGTCAGCACAGGAGTGCTGAAATGCCTGAGCCTGCAGCTCAGCCACTGGATGGGGACACAGGGGGATTGCTCTGGCAAAACTGGGGTGCTGGGATGGAGCCTGCAGACAAAATGCCCAGGAGGCAGCAGGGATCCCACAACACAGGGAAGACAACACACCTCAGCAGTCCTCAGTAGCCCAGCCTGGAGAAAAACTTCACCAGATCTGCCTCAGCCTGGCCTGGAACTGAATAAAACATTTACTGTGCCCAAACCCATTATTTATCAGGGTCCAGGGTGCTGCCCTCATCCTGGGAATATCTGTTCCTACCTTGTCCTTGTCATCCACTCCTGCAAAGTGCACCCCTCACTGGCAGAAAATTTTCCAGCATAAAATCAGAGAATCAGAGAATGGTTTGGGTTGGAAGGGACTTTTAAAGGTCACCCAGTCCAACCCCCTGCAGTGAGTGGGGATGTGTTCAGCTGGGCCAGGCTGCTCAGAGCCCCAAGCCAGCATCCCACTCACTCCTGCTCTGGGAGCTGCTCCCAGCAGGAGCCAGGAGCTGAGCTGGGAAGGGGCTTTCTTGCAGCAGGAAAACCAAAGCATGGCCTGTGCCAGCCCCCAGCAAGCCACAGGCACAATTCCTGATCTTCATGAAATCATCAACCCTGTGTCCTGGGAATAGGGACTCAGATAAACCGCCCAGAGGAACTGCTGTGCAAACAGCAGGGAGGGGGAATTTATCCCCCTTAGTAGGCAAATTATATAGTTTATAAGAAAGATTATTTACCTAAAGGGATTTACCTATTTCAAACCTTGAGATGGGGAGCATCTGGGCCATGGAGCCCCATTGCCCTTCGTGCAGGCAGGGGGCACGGGCAGAGACACCCCCCAGCAGCTACCATGGCTCCTGCAAGGCAGGACAGCTGCACATAAATGTGCAACTCATAAAGCTGGAGCAGCTCTGCAAGCTATTAGGTAATTAAGCAAAGTGAGGGCTCGGAGCGCTCGGCTGCTCCTTCCAGCCCATGGCTGTGCTCTCTTTAGAGTCTGATTGGATAAAAGATTTTTATTAACTTCATATTTTTGCTTCTAATTTTCCTCTCTTTGCCTTTCATATTGCAGGCCCTGAGCTCCTCTGGTCTTGTGGTGATGTTTATTGGCACTGGCAGGTTGCAACACCCCTGCAGGCTTCCCACAGACAGACCCCAGAGTGCAGACCACGAACCGAGGCAGCTTCATACGCTGCCTCTGCTGTGAAATTGCTCAGGCACTTCCCTCATGGTTTTCCTCTCACCCTCCCCACCTTCCCAGCTGGAGCCTCCTCCCCCCAGCTGCGCCTCTCCTTTTCCAGGAGAAGAGGCAGCAGGCCCAGAAAAGCAGCTGGGTCACAGGGCATCACCAAATTCATCTCTTTGCTGCTCTGTGACCGTGTTCACGGGGGTCTGAGGATGAGGGAAGAGACAAGGATCTGACTCCATGTTTCAAAAGGCTTGATTTATTATTTTATTGTATATATTATATTAAAACTATACTAAAAGAATAGAAGAAAGGATTTCATCAGAAGGCTAGCTAAGAATAGAAAAAGAAGGAATGATAACAAAGGCTTGTGGCATGGACTCTCTGTCCGAGCCAGCTGACTGTGATTGGCCATTAATTAGAAACAACTGCATGAGACCAATCCCAGATGCACCTGTTGCATTCCACAGCAGCAGATAATCATTGTTTACATTTTGTTCCTGAGGCCTCTCAGTTTCTCAGGAGGAAAAATCCTAAGGAAAAGACTTTTCATAAAAGATGTCTGTGACACTGCTCCTTGAGGCTGTGGCTCGAGACAGAAGAGTCCCTGTGGGCTGCAGTGGGCATCACCTCTGTGAAGGCAGCACAGACTCCAGATGAGGGAAGGATGGAGGGAGGGGGGCTTTGAAACATCAGCAAAAGGCTTGGGCATCTACTTTTGACTCCACTCTGCTTCATCTTCAAGGTTGTGTAAGTCCTGGCACCAGGGGTTGGCAGTTGCTCCATCCCTGGAAACATTCAAGGCCAGGTTGGACGGGGCTCTGAGCAACCTGATCTCATTGAAAATGTCCCTGCTCATTGCAGGAGATTGGACTAGATGATCCAAACCACTCTATGATTCTATGATTTTTCGGTCAACCCCATCCAGCCTGGATACATGGGCAACTTCACTTTGATCCCTTAAATGCACTTTTCACTCCCATTATCTTCCAAGTGAGCTTAAAAATACAAAAGTTTATTTTTGTTGCTGTAGTGCTGGTGTTTGAGCACCTACTATTCGCTTGGAGAGCTCCCCAGCCTCTCTGCAGCAATGAGCACCTTTCTGGAAGCTTTTCCCAGCCTGAAACAGTTGTGCCCCGGGATTTATTTAACCTCCCGCAGTTCCTTGCTGTGCCCCATGGAACAATGGGCTCCACTTTGCGAGGAGGCTGCGTCGGCTAAATTGGCTTTTTCTGCGATGCTCACAGGCACATCTGGTAGCAACAGCTGGCTGCCAGCCCAGCCTCCCCTTTTTAATATTGCCTTGGGGTTTTACTGGTAGTGTCTCTGGACAGTAGGAGGCAAAGAAAGAAGCGACAAACCCCCAGAGTGCCACCAGTGAATCCCAATAAAAGGCGGGCGGGAAAGCGCCTGTTTGACGAGCACGGTGCCCGGGTTTGGTGGCCCTCCAGCTGCTTGCTATAATAGCAGGGGAGTGGCTGGGTCACTTCATTATTTATTCCAGCCCCTTGTCCTGGTTGCAAGGAGACATAAAAGATGCTTTGTTTCCACGAGTAGGACATGGGGAGTGCTGCAGCCTCCAAACGTCCCGCCTGCCAACAGAGCCCGATGCACTCCCTCCATGTGGGATCCATTTGAGCCTGAAAACTTGACAAGGAATGCCACAGGAGCACCAGGATGTTCCCCCATCCAGCACGGCAGTGGCTGTGCAGTATTTGTTCAGCTCTCAGCTGCTGTGCACACTCAGTGCGACGCAGGGCGTGCGACGGCTCTAAGGACCTGTGGGCAACCTCTGGCTGTGCTGAAAGGATGGGCTGTCCACAGGGAGTGCTCTTGGAGCCACACTCAGCATTGTTTAAGCTCCCAGGCATCTTGTCTGGCTCTCACAAGCCCTCATTCCTCCCAAGCACTTGTAAAACTTTCAAGCTGAGCCATTTCCAGCCTTCTGGGGCTGCTGTGCTGTTCAGTGGGAGTGCCCCAACGCAGACTCAGCAGCCTCTTTAGGTTCCTGCCTTCTTAACAGACTGGATTTAGGACCCAAAAGGTGATGCTGGATCTGGGCTGACACAGCTGTGATTATCTGCTGCTCTTTATGGCTGCAAACAGAAGGAGCACAGAGAGACATAACCAATGCCTTTGGCAGTATGGGAGCAGCCTGGAGCAGAGGTTCTGAGCAGCAGTGGCTGCTGCCTCCACCCAGGGAAGCAGAGAAGTTCATCTTTGGACAAGGGCATATCCAGGGCCCCTTTCAGCACACCTGCACTCAGAGCAGCCACAGGTGGTTAACCCTATGTAGTTATTATAAATTTCTTTAAAAGGAGTTTGTCTATGTTGAGAAATGCAGTGTTTGGGGGTCTGTTAGAGGATGTGCACTGGCAGCAGTCTGCTTTATTGCAAATAAATGTGTATAAATAATTAAAATAACTTTTAAAGTTTATTGGAAATGGCAGAGATCTGTGTATCAGGATCTGATCTGGGTTTTGTTGTCACTGCTTTATTCTGAAGAGACACAGGGTGTGGTGTGAGATAACTCTGAAATATGGGATTACCCCAAGAAATTTATACATCGTAATTTAAAACCATTTCTGCACGATCCTTTGCAATCTCTGGACATTGATACTGTTCTCTCTGATCTGCACATTACTTCAGGGGGGTATTTTCTGCATTTACTGAGGCTGCCTGGTATTGTTACTGATACTTTCCAAATGGAAAAGCCCTGACAGGTTAAAAGCCCCACCCAAGTCAGGTAGATAAGAGTTCAGAGCTGAATTTCAGGTTCTGGACTTAGGAGGACCCCCCCCCCCCCAAATCAGTAAGTATGTATTGATAGACTAAAGGGATATGTTTAGCTGACTGATCTTTTCCTCATGCCATCCACCTCACTATGTCTTTGCCATAGAGAGTCACTGCAATGAAAATTTTCTCTTATCTGCTGGAAGAAACTTTTCTTCTGGAAGAAGGGAAAAGGCTTTGTCCTGTCACATAGCGGCCCCCAAGGGAATAGACTGAAGAATAGCCTGGTGGGCGAAAAGCTCTGCTCAGAAATGACTCAGTCCATGCTGGAGAAGCCAAAACTGAGTTTCAGTGACTTTGCCATGTAATGCTCATTTGTCTCGGGGTGTCATTCGGGATTTCAGGTTGGATGCAACCTGAGGAATCTGGTCTAGTGGAAGGTGTCCCTGGCCATGGCAGGGGTCTGGAAGGAGATGATCTCTATGGTCTCTTCCAGCCCAAGACATTCTAGGATTCTGTGTTTCTGTGATTTATCAGACTGGGCAGGGCCAAGGACATCTAAGTCCTTCCCTCCATCCTTGCTTCCAGAACAGCACCAGACACTGATGGGCAGGAACGCCCAAAAGGATGTCAGCCTTTCTGAATTTTGGATTCTAGTGGAAAACAAGCTGCTGAATTCCCATGGTTTCAGGATCACCAGCCATCACAGATGGTCCCAGCACCACTGATGTTGGTCTTTCTTGGTCACAACTTCTGTCACTGTCACCAAGGCTCTTTGTCCAAGCAGTAGGGATTTTTACCCAGATTAGAGAAAAAATCTTGTTGGTTATGGGACTCCCTACACCTGCAGAGGGTCAAGCCCAGGCTCCAACTGACCTCACCATGCCCTTCTAGGTCATCCTGCAGCTCCCTTCCCTATGGATATTTCCACCTCTGAGAAACTGCCACCCTCTGATAAGTACGGACTCAAATGAGCTTTAATGACAAAGGGAAAACCCCCAACTTTAAAAACACCTTTTCATTGTTGCTGTTTAGTATTTGCATGTTCTTAAACTACCAGCTGGTGCAGCCCAAGGATGCTGTGTGGCTGCCTGGAATGTGCTTAGCTCTCTGGAAGCACTGCCATTAACAACTAATAGATGTTGAGATAAACTCCATAATCACCGATTGTTCCATCCAGACCTGAAAACTCCCTGGATTGCTTTACCTTTAAACAAAACCACTACCTAGATGGATTGACACATATTTTTAGGGCCAGGAGGCACTATTATATTTTGAACTTCAGCCTCAAGGGACAGATTTCAGGCAGAGAACATCTCATATGCATGGCAGGCTTGATGGAAAGCGGCCGTGGGCAGGGCTCAATGTGTTGCTGTGACCTGCCCATGTTCATGAGCTGATCACCATCATAAGGTGACTTTGGAATCCTGGTCACCTGCTGGTCCAGTTAAATTATGGACATCTGCAAAATATAAGCCAAGAGACTCCCCACGTCCTTGTGGCACACCAGTTGTGTTTTACAATGATTCCAAAACAGCTCTGAGTGAAAATAAGCCAGCCGGCACAAGAACTAACGCAGGCAGGGTGCAGAGCTGGAAAAGAACTGGAAAAAATTAACTTCTGGTATATATTTCCTATGGCTCCTTTCAGTTAACTCACTGCAATGCTTGAAATGCTTCTTCGCCCTATGAATCTGCTGCGGTGTATTTAGGATCAGATTAGTATCACCAGTATAAAATGATGCAAGTGCCAGTCTCTTTTATCAGCAAACTCCAAACTGCTTCCCCTCCTCCAAACCAGGGATGGAGCTGAACAAAAACCACAGATCTGATCACTCCCTGAACATTTGGGCAAGTCTGGATCTTCAACCTAGCATCATGTGCGTTCCTAACTTGTTAATAGGCCCACACCTAAGTCCTAAATCCAAAACTTGTTGGATGTGGAGTTTGTTTCTTTCTTAACAAAAGCAATCCACAAATTCATTTCTAGGAGACAGGCTGTGAGGGAATTTGGTTCTGAATAAAAGCCCATTACTCTCTCTAAACAAAACACTAAAGAGAAATTGGAACTTTACCCCTTTTGTGTTTGGACAGAGATTTCATTTTATTCCAAAATTATCCTGGCAAACATCATAGTTTGGGGCCAACCAGTGAAATTTTACAAGGTGAGGAAACTATATATGTCTCTGGAGATTCGTCTTAAAACGATTTATTTATTTATTTATTTATTTATTTATTGATCAGATTAAGAAAATTGTAGCAGGTTTGGGGTGTATTTCTGACAGGTACGGGCATTTTCTATTGGTTTTGGTATCAGCAGAGTGAGGACTAATGGAGAGAGATGAGCAGTCACAGGGCAGTTTGCTGTTTATCTTGGTCACATCAGGGACAGCCAGGTCCTTGGACAGATCTCCCTGGTGGTGTTCCCTGTCAGAGTGGCCCTTGCCAGGCTGCCGTGTCTCTCCCACTGCTTCCCAGGACGGTGCAGGAACAGGAACACTCCTGGGGCCACTTCCAAGAGATGGCTGGATGCAGGTTTAAAGCTGACAGAGTTTAATAGGGTGGAGGTAACCAGAGTGTCAGTTTCCAAGCACAAGAACGAATCCTGGCAGTGTTTATTTTATAAATAGAGATGTAACCTTTGGGATCAATGAGACAAACTGGAGAGATGAAGGCTGGAAGAAGATAAAAGTCTGATCTATAAATCCTCTGCTTTTCTACTACATGGGAATAACACAGCAGCATCACTTAATGCTATAGCACTAACCCAAAATCATAAATGTGAGCAAGATATTGAATTTTCCCTCTGGCTCCAAACCCAGTCATTTGCTCTCTTTTGCCAGTGCTGTCAATGAGACTCATCCAAAGCTCTGGAAATCCCTAAACTCTGAAAGGGAACAAATCAAACACGTGCCACAGAGTCTGGCAAAAGAGATCCTTTCTGTCTATTATGCCTTGTTATGATCATAGAGCCATGGAATCATGGAACCATGGAATCATGGAGTCATGGCATCATGGAGTCATGGAATCACAGAATCATGGAATGGTTTCTGCTGGAAGGGACCTGAAAGATCATCTCATTCCACCCCCTGCCATGGTCAGGGACACTTCTACTATCCCAGGTTGCTCCAAGCCCTGTCCAACCTGGCCTTGGACACTTCCAGGGACGGGGCAACCACAGCTTCTCTGGGCACCCTGTGCCAGGGCCTTGTGGATATTCTCAATTCAGTCAAAGAAAGAACAGAGATCATTTCTCCCAGGCCGAGCTTGGGAAACTTAGAGAAAAGAAATAAAACTATTATTATCTCTCTTTCTGCACCTGTTGTTTACAGATATGATTCTCCAGAGTGTGCTATTCATAGTTCACCAATAGTGTGAGAGGTTTTACTTTGAGACCAATCAAGTCTCACCTTAGCAAGTCAGGTTATAAAAGACACCCTACTTTCCATTAAACACCTTCTGTTCACCTTCTGAAGGCTGGAGTCTTTTTTTTTTCCATCCCTGACTCAACAGCAACAGGGCCTCACCACCCTCACAGGGAACAATTTCTTTCTAACATTTAATCTAAATCTCTCCTCTTTTACTTTAAAGCCATTCCCCCTTGTCCTATACAATCTGGGTAAAAGTGAGTCAGTTTGCACTGACTCACCAAAACGAGCTGCCTGAGAACAAGGACAGACGGCTGGAAGAGCAATATTTTAAACCTCCTTCCACGGCTTCCCAGAATAAGCTTACAAGACTCTAATCCTTTTGATTTAAAGCTCAGAGGGTAACGTCTCACATCAGAACACCTTCTGCTCTTGTTTGCAGTACTCAGAACCGCTGTGGGTTTCCAACAGGTTCCACGGAAGCCAGAGAGCAGATTTTTTCATGACATGTTGTTTTTGTGCATCTATTTAGCAGAAAGGACACCCTCCCACAAATAACATAACCTATGAGTGGAAATCATGATTTTGTAGACCTGGCTTCAAGCCTATGGGATTTTTGTGCACCCAGAGCCCACTTGAAGGGGATGCTCAGCTTCTGATGGTGGATGGGACCCTCTTTGGATCCTCTAGATGGAAGCCAGACCTCAGAGGGGTATCCAGACCCAATTTCAGAGTTTCTCCGCATCTGTTCCATCTCAGATCTATAAGACTGAAACAAAGAAGGGAGAAGACTTTAAAAACAATCCAGAGTAAGACAACATTACTGTATTTTCAGTTCCACAGAGCGCTCCCCATGGTAAACCCTTCTGTGACAATTAAATGTCCCCAGCCTCCCCAGGGCCTGTACAAACAGAGGCATATTGCTGTGTGCAGGTCACCAAGCAGTGATACTAATATTTCTGCTGGATTTTTTGGTTGTTCCTCTTTTTCCCCTCTGAGTTTCCCTCTTGTTTTAGGCATCTTTCATCTCCCTCTGTCTCTTGAGCACTGTCTCACTGTGCATGTGTTTTCCCTTTGCATGCTCTCCCTGCCCCCTCTGTTTACTTTTATAAGCAGACTGTTGTTTTTATTCAATTCCCCTTGGTTTTCTTTGAGTTTTTCAGTTCTTCCAATCTTCTCTGCAGCTCTCTCATTCTCTCCACTTGCCTTCCAGTCCAGAATGCTGCTGAGGGGGCCTGTTTCCAATTAGGTCTGTTTTGTCTTGTTTACTGGAGTTTCCTTCTCCCCTCTGTTTTACAGGAGCCACCTTTTTTTATATATCTCTTTTTCCATTTGCAGATCAGAAGCCAGGACACTATTCTTCTTCACTGCTGTTGGGTTTATCCATTTAGGTATTTTTCCTTCCCCAAGAAGTAGAGTAGATGGTTGTTTAAAAATGTGTAGACTCTCATTGCAGCAACTGCTGTGGAAATTACTTTCATGCATATTAAATTGGAAAAAAAAAGCCCATGTTGGTATCCTCTCATTTTCTTTTTTACCTCAAAAAACCTCATCAAATATAGACCCAGTCATATTTGCCACCAAATTTCCTTTCTGAAAGACCCACAGACTGTGGTCACTGAGCACCACAGTCCTCATCCAGCCTTAAATCTGCATGTGTAAAGTCAGAAACATCCTTCTGAGCCAAGAGAAAATACACAAATTTCAAGTGCAACTTCTTGTTTAGGTCTCCTGCAAGATTTGTCAAAACCAAACCACCTCCAGGAACCATTCAGATAGTAGCAAACCTGCCTTTTCCAGCAGGAAAATGATCTGAGGGGAGAATTTCTCACTTGATCTGGTTCATAGTCAGTGTTACCTTGTCCTGGGTAGTACAGCAGGGAAAAGTGAGAATCACAAGGGAAGGAAAATTTCATTAAAAAGAGAAAACTGAGGGAGTAATGTGCATTTCATCTGCTCATTTCCTTTTATTTTCAAGGAAAAGGAAACTAAATAAAAGTTTCTGCACTTGGCAGCCTTCTGTCCCCTTAAAGCTTAAGGGCTCTTTTCAGCCTTGGGGGCTAAAAGCGGGGCTGACCAAGATGCATAATGGCAACAAAATCAAATTCTACAGTAATAAAATTTGTGGGGAAAATTATCCACCAGCTTAGAGAATTCTAGCAGTGCTCAAAGCCATGGATGTTTGGCAACACAAGATATTCAAGAAATCTCAATGGGTGATGTTGGTCTTGGTGCTTTGAAAGCTTTCCTTTTCACTCCCCTTTGTTGTGTTCTTTTTGTGCTTGCTTGATTCCTATGAGCAGAAGTGGTTAACTCAGGAGTTTATGAAACAAGAAACTTGGCTTCCATTCCTGGGTCATGCATTCACTTTCTTCCTACTCTTGGAAAAGTCACTTAAAACTAGATCTGTGTGCAGACTTGTGCTGTCCCAGGCATCAGACACTCAGGATCTCTGTAAAAAGATTACATGAATGGATAGGATAAGCCCAAAAACAGAAAGGAGAGCTTAAAAATACCTGGGAAAACAGGTAGAAAATGGGAAGATGGGCAAGACTCAGAGCTCTGAGATTCCTGGTCTTTGATGAAGGAAGACATGGTATTCAAAAGCTAAGTATTAAAATTTAAAAAAAGAAAAATAGGTGCGGCATTTTGCAATATGGTTTAGTGGTCCAGGTGGGATTTGGTTGAAGGTTGGACTTGCTGTCCTTGGAGGTCTTTTCCAGCCTAATGTTCTGTGATTCTATGATTCTGTTGCTATCTTGGAGTCTTTAGCTGGGATTTTCAGCTCTGAATCTTTTTCTAGATCAGGTACCTGTGTCACCCTAGCCCAGTTTTATGTAAATCAAGACAATGAACTGGTTTTTGGCAGTGAAAGAGAACCATGGAGAGTTGTCTTCTCAGACATTCCCTACATTCCTTCAAGGAACTTAATCCCACAACTTGACTTTTGGGGTAGTTTTTTGAGCATCTCTTCACTGGGGTGGGCAAATGAGCAGGAAACCTGTCCAGCTCAGTCACTGGCCTGTGGGGTATGGTGGGGCACACGCGGCAGCACTAGAAAGTTCCATTACCACCTTCTGGTTGGGGAAAAGCCAAGCATAACATCTGTGCCCAGAGAAGTACAATAACTGTGCTCAAAGTACAGCGTTCCCTGGAGCAGGTCCTCGAGGAAGGGGCTCTGCTTTGCCTCAGATGTGGCACAGGGGGCTCAGCAGGATGACAGCTTCAAGGCTGGTGCAGTTTCTCTGGTGGAGACTCGAGGCCCGCGGGGCTTTGCCAGCGCTAATGGGAATGTTCATAGCCCTCGGCCACAGGAATTTGAAGGCTCCCTGTAAAATACCAAGTTGGAAGTAGCACTCAGGTCCTTTTTTAGCTTTAGCTCAGAAGCCTGATTCTGTGATCTGTCTGCACCCCTGACTGCTGGAATGCTTTATGGAAGATGTGGATATTCATTCAATCCAGTTGTGCTGAGGAGGTGAGCTGCAGTCAGGCAATTGTGCAGTGTGTGTGTGTGTTTAAATATTTCCTCAGAAGTTTGTTTTGGAAAGCCAAAAAAGAACAGCTCAATGTTAATAAATAATCCTATCAAATATTTATGATGCCAAAGCCATAATATAAATCAATATGTTTAGATTTGAGTGTGATAAATATGCCTTAAAACAAATGAGTTGGAAATAATTTCCTTATTTCCTTACCTGCCAATTTTTCTGTAGAAAGGCCTTTGTTTCTCCAGCTACTCCTGATAACATCAGAGCCACCTGAAACAGCTCTTGGAGCAGACCTCAGAAGCAATCCAGACCTCATGAATCACTAAGAAATGTGTGCACAGAGAGAATGGGCTGTGCTACAATGCTGACTAGTAACAATCCTTATTGGTTTTAACTGGTTAAGGAACAGGGACTGGTGTGTCATCCACTGGTTGTGTGACAAGCCCAAAATCTTGGCAACCAGCTGTGCACAAGCTTGTTTACTCTGCTTGACCCCCTGCAATGGGATGAGGATAAAATGAGAAAAAAAAAAGAGAGAGAATGGAAAAAGCAAGAGTTTTCCAGTGACTGGTAAAACAATTAAAGGTAAAACAATTAAGTCAAAATTAAATGGTGCCTTGCCTCAATATTAGGGGCTAGTCATGGGGCTAGGGGGCTGCTTTGCCACTTTCTTACAGTTTGCTTTTGTTTCTGAGTACAGAGCCAGGGCTACATGGCATCCACAGCCAAACTGGCCCCAGGTCACATCTGCCAGGGCAGCAGTGGGGGTGCAGAAGAAGGCAAGAAGAGTAAACCTCTGTTTTGTGAAGAAACCTATAATTGCGTCTTTGGAGTTCACGCCACAGTTCTGTCACATAATGCCAATGGTGGGGTTTTCTTCCAGTCATTCTTGTCCTATGGTCATTGACTGCTTGGACCAGAGAGCTGCTCCTTCCTGTCTGAAAGCATTGCTAGACTAGAATGACTCCTGCTTTTCCAGGATGACAAGCAGATGAAGTTCATGTCCTAAAGCTATGATGGCTTTTCCTTGCTTTAAAAACATCCAAGAGCAGATATTTTGCTCACTCAGTATTTTAGCTACTGGCAAATGTCTCTACCCATGCTCAAGATTTGATCATATCCCTCTCAAGATTCCAATTTGGATGGAAAAACCCTAGTAACAGTTGCTAGCAAAACATTCTGGAATGGATTTGTTGATAGAAGACAACTGCTGTGCTTTCAGAAGGAAAATTAAACTGAAGAACAAGTATATTTAAGCGTAATTGCTTTAAAAACAGAACACATGCTGTATTATAATCTGTACTTCACTGGAAAATGGAATAATCCAGAAGGCTGAATTCTGTATGGTACACTGGAAATGTTAATTTGCAATGAGACTTGTTTGATGGTTTTTATCAGAATATGTGCATAAAGTACCTCAGCACCACTGGAGAACAATCTGCTCGGACTCTGATAGCACAGTGCAGTAAGACTCAGATGTAATTTTCAAGAACATCATTTTGCAGATCAAGAAAATCTTACCAAAACCTGTTTATTAAACAGTGTGTCATTCATTCTCTGAAAAATCTCTTCATCCAAGATTTTTCTCCTGGGAAGCTGAGAAACCTCAAAGAAAAATGAAAACAATAATTATCTCATTTGCTTCTCCTCTGTTTTGTTCATGTGGAATGTGTTTGGAGATTGTTTACCCACAGGTGATTGTTTCATTTGTTTCTGGTGTGAGTTATTTTGACTCATTGGCCAATCATTGTCAAGCTGTGTCTGGACTCTGGAGAGAGTAATGAGTTTTCATTATTATCTTTTTAGCATTGTGCAAGTATCCTTTCTGTATTCTTTAATATAGTTTAGTTTGGTATTCTTTAATATAATATAGTATCATAAAGTAATAAATTAGACTTCTGAGAACATGGAGTCAGATTCATCATTCCTCCCATCGTCTGGGGGCAACACAAATACAATAAACAGGATCCAACTCATTTTGATGGTTAGATAACTTAAATGTGGCATGTATGCTCCTGACTCAATACTAATACTAATGACCTTGTCTGTGGTGTAGCCTCTCCTCATTGGGCTGTCTTAGCCATGACACACTATTAGAGTTTTAATAAACGCCAATAACAAATCTTCCCTGGTGAAGCTTTTATTTTTCATCTGATATGAGATCATCTTTGAGTCACTATCAATTTTCTTCAATTCTGATACTAGAAAAAGAGAGTTTTCATTTTGGAAAACTGAAGTTTCCCCACTTTGTATGTGAAACACAGGCAGACTCAGACAGATCCATTTGTCCAGCCAGTCTGAGCCCTGAAGGTCTCAAAATCGCTCAGACATCCATGAGCCTAAATATTATTTCAAACCTCCAAATGCTCACTGATTGCATAGCTCAGAAATTATTTACTTTAGCAAACAAATAAATAAACCATGTCAAACAACTCAGCAGTATCTTGCCTTTTCCAGTTCCTTTTTCCACCCTTTCCTCTTGCTGCTTATTCTTCATCATATGGTTCTTGTGCAAAATAAGGCCACCTCACAGGAATGGACATTGTAAGAACTCTCTGTGCTCTTGTAGGTCTTGAAAATTAGCACTTTCTAAACAGCAAAACCAGATGTAAGGCCTGACACCAACAGCAAACCCCATTATGGACCCGGGTGCTGGAGATGTCAGCAGGTAAATGGGCCTGGGCTGGTCAGACTTCTCCACACTGCAGCTTCACTGTGCTAAAAGTAAGCTTGTGCAGTGAAATGTAAAAAGATACCAAATCATGAGCAACTCCAGCCTTCTCGTAGCTCTGAAGGAAGGAAATAATCCATCTCAAGATGCATTGAGCCTTCTTGTGTATAATAATCTATGTCAAGTCTCTTTGGAGCTTGTAAACCAGGGAAGAATAATAAACAAGCGGAGGCTGAAAGGGGTTGGAAGGAACCTGGTGTATATAACAGGAATTCAGCTTTGCTGCCACCAGGCTTTCAGCAGGCCTCTCATGACAGCCTCACACTTACAGCTCATTTCTTCTCAGTCCAGCGAGTTTTGAGCAATTTTCCAAAATTCTCAGATGTAATTTTTGAAAGGTGTTTTAACAGCACATAGCACACGTCACGCTCTTTGTTCCCATGAAGAACTGCAAATGCTCAAGGCCAGGTTGGAGGAGGCTGTGAGCAACGTGGTGTGGTTGAAAATGTCCCTGTTCTTTTTCAGGGGGTTGGAATAGCTGTCCCTTAGAGATGCCTTCCAACTCAAGCTATTCTATGATTCTAACTGCATAATTTTTTTACTAGCCATGGAAACATCCTGAAAAAATCAGATAATCGGGGAAATCAGTGCTCCAGCTATCTCAGGCAGGTCTGTCAGTGAGTCTGGGACTGCTCCCTGGGGAGTGGAGGGCTCAGTCTCTGCTTAGGGACAGTGGTGCTGGGCTGGCATTAGATGAGGTGTGCTCCTTTGGGACCATGATGGCTTGGGGACAGTGCTGAGCCATACCCTGGGGACATGTTTGACTCACAGCTTTCCCCAGAGTTGAATTTAGATGGCAGCCATGTATTCTGTGCTGCATCCAAAGGCCAGCAGGTTGAGGAGAGGATTCTCCCAATGTATTCCATTCTTCTGAGACCATGCCTGGAGTACTGAACCCAGCTCTGGGATCCCCAGAATGTGAAGGACATGGATCTGTTGGAGTGAATCCAGAGGAAGCCAAAAGATCTTGTAGGGCTGGAGCAGGCTGGGAGAGCTGGAGGTGTTCCCCTGGAGAAGAGAAGGCTCCAGGGACACCTCAGAGCCCCTTCCAGTGCCTAAAAGAGGTCCAAGAGAGCTGGAGAAGGATTGGGACAGAGGCTTCAGACTGACAGGACAAGGGGAAAGAGCTTCAAACTGACAGGGTTAGGTATTAGGAAGAAATTCTTCCTTGGATGGTGAGGCACAGGTTGCCCAGAGAATCTGTGGATGTCCCATCCTTGGAAGTGTTCAAGGCCAGGCTGGACAGGGCTTGGAGCAACCTGGAATATGTCCCTGCCCATCACAGGAGGTTGGAATTAGATAGTTTTTAAGGTCTTTTCTAATTCAAACCATTCTGTGGTTCTATGATTCTATCCATAATTGGTGGAACTCCACCAAAATTCTGTGAGCACTCAGAGGTATTTCATCCAGGGCCCCAAGGCGTACACTGCGATGAGAAGCTTTGTTCTGATTACCTGCTAAATAATGTTCAAGACAATGAGGGAGTGCATTAGAGTAAATGCTTAGATATTTGTGGGGGTAGCAGTCGTCAGTTTTTCTGGTCTGGATTGAAGGCACTTGAGACAACAATTCATGTTTGGAGTCAAGTGTTTAATATTTCTTATCAGTAGAACAGTCTCACTACTGTGAGTTGGGCAGCTTTTCATTAGAAGGCACAAAATGGCTAAAAATCTTTTGTTACAAGGTCTCTTAAGACTAAACTATCCAATTAAGAACTGACACCTGGATTATTTTCCCTTTTAAACCAATAACTGATCCCAAAGAGCTGCAATGCAGACGTTTCTGCCCAATTACAGAATGCCACCCAAACCCATGAAGAAGAAGGAAGAAGAAGCATGAAGAAGAAACCCAGGACTACACCCTGTGCCCTCCATCTTGCTTCTATCCACAACATACTAAAATTACCAAAACCTAAATTTATCACCAAGTGAAACACCTACACTACACTCTATAATCTATTTCACACTTTTGTGGATTCTGGTCTATCTTGATGTCTGGGAAACTTTCTCCATGAATGAGGGTCAAAGTCAGTGCTCCCTGGGGGTCAGGACCCCCCAGAGCAGACAGAGAAACATTCCCAGTGCCCTGGGTTTCCACAGATATTCATTAGCATGTTAATTAAACCCTGGAAGCTGAATGTATTAGCATCACATTAGAGTGATGGGTAAACTGAGGCACAGAACAGTGACTGGGCTTGCTGGTGCCATTCCAGAGGCTGGACCTGCACCATGGTGTTTTTTTGCAGTTGATCCCTGCTGCCTGGCCCTACAAGTTGTAGCAGGGAAGATCCCTATTGCCAGCAGCAAATATCCCAAGGGTGATAAGCTTGTTGCTGTCAGACCTCTCTTACACTCCCTGTGTATAGAACCCCTGTCCAGTAAGACCAAGGATTATTTTGATAAGCAGCTGGTCTCAGCCAATATTAGTTTGTGGGAAAGTTTCTTGGATGCAGCAAGTCTTCTCTACAAGGCTCATTAAATTGCATTTTGCTACATTTACTTCACGTGAGCAGTTTCCTTCATATGGATTGACTGTTTATGCTCATTTCTCAGCTGTGTTTATTGGTTAAGTTTCACAGCCTTAATCACAAATGCATAACATCCCTAACCAATACAGAGCATCCACCATTTCTAGTAACATATGGTCTGACCACTCGATAGTTTTGATGCCATGGTTCATTAATTCTCCACAGGAGTAATAAGCATTTGGTATCGTCTTGTATTTTAAGCCAATTTATTGTTCCAAAGGGACAAGAAAAAAAGACCTGTTATAATCTGAGTTTAAACAGCCCCTTGCTTAGTTTTTCCAAATCTGTGCTGCTGTGTGACAATGAAATCAGAGCCACAGGACTTTTGTCTTGGTCAAATAAATGTCACTCCCAATTGATTGAAAGCCTCCAGAGGCAGGACTCTGGTTAATCTCTAATGTCATTCTGATGTGGTTCTTTCCCTCATCCTATTTTGGAGAAGCTCTATCCTTGACATGAGGACACAAGAGAGAAAGAATTTTAAATTTAACAACACGTAAACTTAGGACAAATTAATTGCTGCACTACACAAAAAGCTTGGGAAAATCCCACTGTTTGAAATAAAAAACTCAGAATGGTTGACCCTGAACTCATGAGCCTCATCAGACTCCTAGAGATATGGAAGGAAGATTTTTAATGGAGAGAAGCACTGACTACATCAGTGGACAAGGGAACGACTATAAATGATATCTTTCTGGACTTCTGAAAAGCCTTGATGATCTTTCACTTGTCTCTTATCAGTTCAGGGAGATTTGAACAATTTCCCAAAATTCTAGAAGACCTGAATTTTGAAAGAAGTTTTGAACTGAGGACCCATCATTTGCTCCCATAAGAAACTCCTGAACTGGAAGCATTCAGGGAATGTTTTTAAACTGACAGAGAATAGGTTTAGATTAAAGCAGAAGTAATGAGGAAGAAATTCTTCCCTCTGAGGTTGGTGAGGCCCTGGCACAGGCTTCCCAGATGTGGCTGCCCCATCCCTGGAAGTGCTCCAGGTGAAGTTGGACAGGGCTTGGAGCAACCTGGGATAGTGGAAGGTGTCCCCTGCCCATGGCAGGGAAGGTGGAATGAGATTATTTTTAAGGTCCCTGCCAACCCAAACCATTCTGTGATTCCATGACATTACTATTGTAATCAGGCTTCCTGAGGGAATCTCTTGATTCTGGCAAGCTTGAGGAGGCATTTCATGGCACAGCAATTATTGCACAGCCAGCAAGGTGAAAGAGGGAGGGTTGTGTCCTCCTGTGAAACTTTGGTGACTGAGACTGAACAGCCAACCTGATCTTCTGGCAGAGGGATAGGTGCAAGCCACCAGCTAAATTGTTCAATACTTGGGCCTACTTGTCTGGTTCATTGTCAAATTTCTGCAGTTGCTTCTCATCCTCCAAGGACATCTCCCACCATAAACCCAGAGTGCAGTTTCCTTTGCAAATACTTTCATGTGGGGAAGTTGATTCAGACACAGACCAAGAGGATGAGACATTGTATGAGCTGTAGGCCACACTTTTGGGTCAGCCCACAAGATATGCAGGACTGCAGCCAACTTATCCCTGAAGAGAATATTATTGTTTGGGTTTCCTAAATTAATTCCTGAAATGTAAAGTACCAATAGAAATGTGGTGATGGAGGATGACGTCTGATGGCTCCAGTCCACTGCAGTCTTTAATTGACTCCAGTCTGAGTCTTTCTCTGCTGGGCTTTTTTTGTTAAAGTATCCACTTGTGCTGCCCCTGGTGGGAGCAGCAGTGAGATCAAACATTCAGTATGCAAACAAGTTACTCACAACCAGAATGTCTAACCCTGATGAGGGTGAGGTTGCCTAGGAAGGGAGGTAACGGGTGGCAGCAGGTTCATAATGATGCTTAGACCCCTTCTGCCCCAGTGTAACTTCAGTATTTCTTTCAAGTGATTCACAGAAATTCTTAGGGACAGGCACTGGGCAGAGTTGTTTGCCATAGATCTCCCAGTTATGGAGGTATGATATCTTCCTCTATTTTTTTTTTTCCTAATTTACGAGGAAAGAGTGGTAAAATTGAAGTCTATTTCTTCTTCAGCCTTCTACTGGCATTGCTGACCAGAATGAAAAACATCAAAATGACAGCAGATGAGAACTGAGATGAAGAAAAGACAAGGAAAGTTAATTTTTTTACTGCAAAACATCTTGTCCAGACTTAATTGACACTTTTGAAAAAGTCATTTCTCTATCTTGGCAGCAGTTAAAAGCCCTTGTCTGAAAGACAACTTTGTTTACTTAATTTGTCTTAAGTTCTGTTCCATCTGGCCATAAAAAGACCTGCTGCCTTCCCTTGAGAGGTGTGAATAAGGTGAGATGTTTGTCACTTGCTTGACAGTGACACAAGACTTGAGGGGGTGCCTGCATCCTCTCTGAACTCTTTACCTGCACAACGCACCCACCAGAGAAACATCCCAAACCTCTCATTTCCCATCTCACAGCAAGTTTGTACTAGAAAAGCAACCTGGACTCATGGTTGAAGGACACGAGATGCTGCATCCCAGCCTTGAGCCCACTGTGCCCCATTTCTGCTTTTAAATGATGGATGAGAATAGAATCATGGAATCGATTGAATGGTTTGGCTTAGAAGGAATCTTAAGGATCATCCAGTTCCACTCCCCTGTCATAGGCAGGGACACCTTCCACTATCCCAGGTTGCTCCAAACCCCATGCAATCTGTCCTTGGACACTTCCAGGGGTGGGGCAGCCACAGCTTCTCTGGGAAACCTCTGCCAGGGCCTCATCACCCTCATGGGGAAAAATTTCTTCCCAGTATCCTGTCTAATCTAAACCCTGGCCAGGCTGACAGACGTTGATCTGTCTGTAGCATGGCCTCCCAATCTTCTCCAAGGGCTGCTGGATGTATCTGCTGGACATGGTGCCTGCAAGGTCCTGATTCCAGGCCATGGAGGGACACTGTTTGGGCAGTCATTGCCCCCAACCAAGAGCAGGCAGGGTGACTTCCAGCAGTGCAATGAAGAGATGACTGCACTCCCAGGTGCCTTTTGGATGGCTGGTAACCTTGGGACACCAGGCTGTGCAGTCTGTGGTGGGGTATACCCACCCTGCATTCTCCACATTGCCCTGAGGGCAAATAGAAATCAAAGCAAATCACTTCTGTGGAAAATCCTACATGAGGAAATAGGAGTCTCCTGAAGTGATGAGTTCCTTTTTAGTGCATCACTTCTAGGGGCTGTGCTGGAGATAAAGCAGAGGAGGCAATTTTCAAGGAAAGTGTGCTCAGTGCTCTGAGTTTGGATGCCTGGAAAATGGGTTTGGCCTCCAACAAACTGCAACACTCAAAATCAGCCTTGAAAAGCCCAGCTACAGGCCTGCCTCCAAATGTTTTGCAGTTTTCAAGTACAGAGTAAGTGGCTGTGATAGCATGGTGGCCTTGAACAGGTTAAGATGGTGTTCCACAAAGAAGGAGAAAGAAATGAGGGCAAACTACTATTGTTTGTAACAATATACTAGAACAAGTTAAGGCTTGTATACTAGAAAAGTTAAGGCTAAATCTCTGAAAAGATACTACAAATTCTTACACACATTGGCATGCCTCTAAAGTACCATTGTATCACTCTGAACTTGTTGATCTTTAAAATGCGTGTTTCCAGATATTATTGCACATTGATTAGGGTGCCAGTTCTTTTTTAAATGCTGCATAGTGAACCATAGTGTGAAAATTGTCACATTAATACACTAAAGATTTTGCATGGTAGCCATTTACTTTGAATTCCCATAATATTTGACCAATCTTCTTGGCCAGTGAGAAAAAAAGTACATAATGTGTGTTGCTTCTTTGCATGAACATTCAAGCCTTTAAAAACATCTCTCTGACCTTCTTCAACTCTACCTCAATAATTTCCTGTGGCACCTGAATCACCTTAGGGTGATTATATGCTGTAAACAGAAGTATATCTTTGCATTTTGACTTTGTTGCCTGTGAAATGGACCCTACAAACTCCTCTGTTTTTTGCTTTATGGGGATGGATGCAGAGAAACTTCCCAATGGTTTTTCTACAAACCAGTCATTCTTTTATATTCTACAATTATTTATTTATAAACATAAACAGAAAAAAGAAACACACAGCAACAACAACAACAACAACAGCTTGCTTATATAAAGTGAGGTTGCTGCTGGAGTACCAGGTGTAGGGAGCTCTGTGGCCCAACTCTAGATGTATTTTCATGTCAAGATGGTCAAAGAGTTTAATAAATTGTTCAGCAGTGTAGTCATAAACAGAGCTGAAAACCTCCACCTCAGCCTGCTCAGTAAGTCTGCTGGCTAATTGCGATTAGTAAATGTGCAATGAATTTTACTTCTGTAGGTACCCTAAAGTCAGTAGGTGGGTGAGAGAGCATTGGATGGGTGGGAGATGGGTGAGGGAATGGATGGGAAAAGACCTGTGGGAAATGAGTCCTGCTTTACCTTTACTAAAGCTTTTAGCTTTAGTCCAAACCACAGAGACTCCTTAAAGGAAATGCTGGAAATCTACTGAGGAAATAAAAATTACGAAGCAGGAACATCTGACTTCCTCATCAGGAAACATATAATCATATCCCGCCATGGGGCCACTCTGGAAGATCCATGAAGTTGTGTTGGAGAGGACTTGGCCTGCTGTGCCAAACAGAAACAGTAAACACACAGTTATAGAATTAGAATGGACTGGAGTTTAGTAAAGGACTACTAATTCCCAATTCACCTTTCATGAAGGAAAATGTCTATCATCCCAAATCAGGGATTTCAAAAGGCTTAGCAACTGGGAAGTCCTTTTCACAATCTCTTCCAAGCTGGTCTCAAAGGTTTTGTGTTTGAAAATCAGAGCCTTTACAGAAAAAAAAATATTTTTACCTTCACTCAGTAGCTCAGCTGAACAAGAACCCATCAGTTCTCTGAAGACCTCAGAGCTTCAGGATTAGCCTTGTGTCCACCCTTGAGCTGCAGAAGCTTCCCACCATGCCATACTTGAATCAGCATATATGTGTTTAATCAGGCTCTTGACAGGTAAGGACTGTGAAAAGAGGACAGTTTGTTCTCCCAAACTGTTCGCTCTCTAAATCCCCTGTTTATTTTGGAGGTGAATGAATAACATTGTGCTGGGAAAGGAAATTAAAAAAGCAGGGTTGTAATTTACAGTAGAGAAAAGAACAGATTTAGGGTCCTTTTTTTTTCCCCTCCTTCTCCCTCCTCTTTTCCCCCTCTATTCACTGCCCTAGTTCCAAACGTGCTACAGCTGAAAAAGAGGACCTCAAGCTTTCCTTACTGCTGGCAACAAGAAGTGAGTTACAATTGCCAGTCTCTGTATTCTTGCCAAGAGAACAAACTGCTTCAAGGCAAAAAGAGAAAAAAAAAGGCAAAAAAAGAAAAAAAAAAAAAAAGGAGGTTTATCAAAACCAAATGCCACTGGAAATCCTAACGCTGCAAAGTCCAATTCAAGATGTACATTGAAACCTATCCCCAGCCATTTAAGGAAAGAGAAGAAAATGGATTCTTTAATAGAATATTTAAAATATAACAATTGCTTTGGAGTGAGGAATTCTACTCTCTCTGGTTCTTATAAAAGCTCTAATTTTTTTTCTTCATCTCTAAGTAAACTCCCAGCAGTTTTCTTTGAAAGTGGATCCTAGGCAGGCACCTCTTTTCCAAAGAGCTCAACATTGTTCTAATGAGATGTGATAGGTGGTTTGGAGTAGGAGCTGGGCCAAGGAATGGAGGTATTGCTTTATTGTGTGTTTGTTTTTCCTTTAAAATTCAGTGATCTGGCTACTCTTCATTTTCACTTTAATGCTTCTTATTATTTTGTTTCTAACCTGTCCCTTGGATCCAAATCAGATCCAGTCTCCTTTTCCCTTCCAAGCATTCAGTGCAGAATGGGAAGGGGGAAATTCAAGGCTTTTTATTTTTAGACTAGTGACAGTTTTGAAGACCAGATGGATTGAGCCATTTGGACCATCTATTTAGATTGCTGGACCATAGAATTTCATGCAGTGATTTGTCCATTTTGTATGGGGACTGGAAAACACTTTCTGGGGAGCCACACAAGCATCCAACCCTGCAGGAGCCATCACAGCCTTGGGCATACAGAATAAGGGGTAATTCTCACCCCTACAAGATGTGCCAAGTTTTTGCCTAGAACGCTTTCAAGTCCCCATTCTAGGCATTCTAGCTTGCCATAAGTTCAGCAGATACTTTGTGATGTGATGTGCTTGTCCTGAGTGCTACCTTCAGAGCATGGCTGGGGCTCCTAAATTTCATTTGAGAAAACATTTGATCTGGCCTGTTATTCTAAGAATCCCCAAATGTCAGTTGAGGGGCAGGTGGCATTGGCTCACAGGGACACAGCAATCATCAGCAGATGCTACCTTTGTGTGGGACCAGAGTCTGCAGCCAGACCAGCCAACAGAAATATCCCAAAACTGTGCACAGAGGCAGAAACTGCAGAGTCAGGCTCTAGTTTCAGAGGAGAAACAGGAGAGTTCCTGGGGCTTGTCTACATGAAAGCCTTTCCCACCTTACTCCTGCCTTAGGGAGGAGTGTGTGATTGTAACCCAGCCTCAGCCAACAGCACCATTCCCCATCAGGAATCACAGCTGGGAAAAGCTGAAAGAGGCAGGGCAGTGGAGAGTCACTTCCCAGCCTGGCTGTGAGCTCAGAAACCATCACCCGTGTCTCATGTTGGAGCTCAGGGCAGCGGCTGAACCTTCTGGGTGAATCTCAGAGGGCTCCCCAAGGCTGGCTACAGGCCAGGGTCTAACAGAGGACACCTGGCCAAAGCCATGGGGGAGACAGGCCAGCTCCACCATGCAGACAGAGTTTAAATCCCTCCCTAGTTTACCTAGAGACAAAGTAAGCAGCTTCACTATCAGATCCATTTTTCAGATCCTGAATGACTTATATAAATTTTTTCTGAATCTATTTACTCTGTGCCTTCCTTGAAGTTCACCAGATCTGCAAGGCAGCAACAGCCCCTCTAATACAAATACAGATGCAAAGCCATCTCCTATACACTATTCTCCTGCTTAAAGCTGAGATTTTTTCCTGATGGGTGCAGGCACTTTGTTCATCTCTGGCATTTCAATTGATGTTCACTATCCAGGCAACATATTTAATGTGTGGATGCAATCACTCTTCTATTTTCCCATTGAAGTTAATTGAGAAGTTAATTGAACTTAATCAAATCACCTCTTTCAAAACCTTTTTGATTGGTGCTGAAGTCTAATTTACTCCAACCCTTCACCATACAAGTGAGTGTCCCCAGAGGTTCCCCTGCACATGTGGCCTCTCCCAACAGAAACAGAATGAAGCAATCCCAGTGCTTTCCTCCACCACCCAAACTCATGGCTCTGGTGAGGAGAATGCACTTGAGACCCAGAGAGGAGAGTGCCAGAAGAAATAAGAGGTTCTGGATGCAATCTTGGGGCCTCGTATGTTGACGTGAGTTCCAAGTTTTGCTTCCTCTGTAATTGTTACCCTGATGTTTATATTTTCAGTTATTAAATCTGGGTCACGTAATAAAATGTGCTATAAATTAAAGGCAGAGTAGGGGCTTTTTCATCTGCTCTCTGCTCCATGTCAGCACCAGGATGTTGCGTTATGGAGCCTTTTTTGGTTCACCAAGCCTCCTGCTCCATTATGTCAAAAGCGAAACCGGTGAAACACTCCCTTGTTGTTAACTGTTAATGTCTGATTTTTTAGAAAAAAAAGATTTTTTTTTTAAAAACACAATGCCCCAAAATTGAAATCAGAGCTGCAGCACATTAGCAGCTGTTAACACGTCTCCCTGAGTTTGTCCACCAGCCATGGAGCAGCAATTCCTTCTGCTCTGCAGCTGAGCCGCCCTGCTCTGTTTCGAATGAAAGCGCAGCTCAACTTCAAAGTGGGCATCCAGAGCAAAGCTTCCTCTGCATCAGAGGTGTGGACAGGCCCTCACCAAGAGGCACATCAGTCTCAACATCCAGATCCCAGTGAGGTTTCCCCAGGAGCTGATCAGGATTTGCATGAAAGCAAGAAATCAAGGGAAAGGCTTGCCGGGATTTACGTGCTGGATTTGAGTGTTATCTGTTGACTTAACACAGATTTCCACCCTTAGATTCTGACTGGTTTTCCCCAGATTTATGGAGACAGGACCTGAGAGAAGGACATGAAACTGTGTCAGGGAAGGTGTAGGTTGGAAATTAGGAAAAGATTCTTCAGCCAGAGGGTGATGGGGCACTGAACAGGCTGCCCAGGACAGTGGTCATGGCCCCAAACCTGCCACGGTTCAGAAATTATTCGGACAATGCTCTCAGGCTCAGGTTGGGATTCTTGGGGCTGTCCTGTGCAGGGCCAGGAGTTGGACTCAATGATCCTTGTGAATCCTCTCCAACCCAGGATATTCTGTGATTCTATGACTCTATGACCAACACAAACATTTCCCATGTCTGTGGGTGCACTGTGGAGGTGGTGTAGAGGGGTGGCTGGCTTGGCTGGCACCTTGGGACAGGAGCTATCTCCTCAGGAACTTCCATACTGAATGCAATCATTGATATTTGAGTGATCATGCATCCCCACTAGAATCTCTACAGAGTTTAAATAGGGTGCCAGCAGCAGAATTTCTTCAGGAGTTGAATAAACTTTAGGAAGAGCAAGATACCATGGAAATAAATATTAGGACATGCTTGGAGGCATCTCAATTGAGATTTTTTTATATGCTTAAACTACATGTCTTGTCTGGATCCAAATTCAGGTCTGGGTACTGATCAGACTGTGAAAGTCCTAAATCCACACTGCAATGGGTCCCTGCCTAGGCTGTGAAACCCTCGAGGCCTTGGGAAAGCTGACTTGCTTCTCATGTTTAGTTTAAAGCACAGGTGCATTACAGCTGAGAGGGGCGTGGGAAGCTGCTGCTAATTATTTCTTGGCTGCTGTCCCTCAGCTGAAATCAAGATCTAGGAATGATGGGGAGAGAAAAGGAAATGATCTTCTCTCCATTTGACCTGTTCTCAGGGCCCAACTTTAGGTGATGATGACACCAAGACCTAGAAATACAGGGAAGGAGGATGAGGATTTCTCTTTTCTTCATCTTTTGTGTCTCTGTGCTCTATTCCAATGGCACAGCTGAAACCACAAGCCAAGACTGCAGGGAGGTATAACCACAAGGTGTGGGTCTGAGCTGGGCTGCTGGGACCTGTGCCCACTGCACAGGGAAGATCAGCAAATTCATTGATAATTTAATAGATTCACAGTGAAATTTGGTATGTGGAAATGCTGTGTCCCTTCCACATCACCTCTGAAGAGGCAGTGATCCATACCATCCCTGGAGGACAGTGTCATCCTTCTCTGCCTGGCCTTGAACACTTCCAAGGATGGAGCATCCACAGCTTCTCTGGACAGCCTGCTCCAGTGCTTCACTACCCTCACAAAAGATAATTTCTTCCTAATAGCCAATCTAAACTTGGTTGTGATCTGAAAAACCACCAAGCAGTAAAGGGGTCACAGAATTACCTGTTCATTCAGTTGCAGGCTCCTATCACATACACTATGCACAATGATTTTTTTACTTTTCTATCCCTGAATATGCAGTTTTGGATCTGACATGCAAGGAGTTGCCTCCTTTCTTGTAAAATTATTTTCAAAAGTGATCCTATAGATTAAATGATACCCTTATTTTCTATGTACCTTACAGCCATGGAATGAAATGAAACATTCAGGGATGTGTCCAACTCATTAAACTCCAGTGGATTTGATTAGAAACAAGTGAAGGGAAAATGAATAATTTTATTGACTGCACAGGGAGTGAGAGGCAGCTGAGTCTGTCTTAAATATGCTTGTTCTGCAAGCCTTGGAAGACTGGAAGCCAGTGGCTCTGAATACGTACAGGGGGAGGAATTCAGGCTAAGAAAATGCCATTTCCTATTAGCTTTTCAATGTAAGAATCACAGCATGGGAGAAAAATATCTGCCTCTAAATCAGCAGAAAGAATTCCATTGGAGCTTAAAATGAATCTGAGCTGTGAATCTGGGATGCTGGATATGGAGAAAGAACAGGTTATATAAGAATTTATATTAAAGCCAGCTAAATGTGTCTTCCAGTGCCCAGACAGTGATCAAGAAGGCATGGTTTTAAATTTGTGAAGGAGAATTCAGCAGGTACTGCTATAATCAGGGTCTGATATACTTGTGCACAACAGAAGTGTGGTGTTTCCAGGTAAAGCTTAAGAAAATTAAAAAAAACCAGGAGACAGAGCAAAGTGAGGCTACTGTGAGTTAGAGACACTAGCAGAGACACAGAGAAGTCAAAGGCCCTTTTTTCTGTTCCTTTTGGTGCATTATTCTTCAACTATAAAAAAATAATAGGGAAATTCCTCCTCTCAGGGAATTTTTATGGAGAAATCTGAATGTGGTCTTGAAATAAACTCCAAGTTAAAAAAAAATCAAAAAAAGCTGAGGAAACCTGAGAAGTTAAGGGCAGTAAATCAACAGGAGTTGATGATCTTCACCCAAGGGTATAGAAGGAAATGAAGTGTAAAATAGCAGAGATCTGAGTTTATGCAATAAGGGACCATTCCAGAAGCCACTGAAATCAATGGAAAGACTCTCCACATTTGTCTGAAAACTGGATCAGACCTTCCCAGATTAATTCAGAAAAACAATGAGCCCCCACAGGAAGCTGTCCATCCCCCCCTCAGGCCAGGTGTGGGAAGCACAGTGGCATGAGGAGGGCTGTGTTGAGCAGGATCAGCCAGACCAGGAGCAGTCCAGACCATATGGAAATCTCCCTGTAATTAGAGAGCTCCAGCTCGGCCAGTGCAGCGCAGATCCACGGGAGCTGGCCCTGTAATATCAGGAATGCCACGTGACAGAGGGAGCACCAAGCCAAATCCTACCACCCACAGGGCTCCCTGGATGCTCCCAGGCCCTGGCCCATCCCAGTGGCACCATGATGTTTGCAGGACCGCGGGTCCTTGCAGCTCAGCCACGTTCCACAACGTGCAAGATGGGGTAGATCTGAAAGCTGCTCTTTCTTCCCCAAAATCACCGCTGGCAATCATTTTTCACAGCTAAGAACAACATCTCCTGCTGCTTGGCGATAGGGCCTCTGCACAGGAGATGCCTTATGGACAACTTCAGGTTTCCAAAACAGCATGAGGGCAGAGCACAGGCCAGAGCTCCCTTTGCAGACACCGGGAAGCAAACACTCCCAGCTGCCAAGGGTTTTACTTTATTGTCATTTAAGTTGGCTCCTTTGGCACAAGTTGCTGGCGGTCTCACAGTAGCAGGAGTTGAGTAATAATAGTATTTCCAGTGTGCTCACCTCCAAGCAAGGCTTTAGACTGCTGGGAGAACAGGATGAGGACAGTTTGTATTGGCTGTTCCTTCTCTCTTTCTCATCAGACTGTGATTCAAACAAGCATCAAACTACAAACTCCATCACTCACATCCCCCCTGTGGATTTTCCATGTTGGCTCCTCAGCAAGTGGGACGAGACTGCCATTCATCAGCCCTCGGAGGTGCTGAGAGGGTCTTCTCATCTTGGAAATTTTGAAACAAAGTCATCCACCAGCTTTTCAACAGTCCCATGGCTTTGCTACACAGGGGCTGGGAATTGATATATTTTTTTCTGAGAAGATTTTTTTCAGGAAGCTTGCAAAACCCAGACTTCTCTCAGCTAAATACACGACACTCCCTCTTCCTGAAATTTTCCTCATGCTCAGAGATATGCAAAACAAATCAAGGCAAGTGTCTGGAAACAGGGTAATGTTACAGAGTTCCAAAATCACCCCAAAAGTCATCAATGTACTGTCTGGAACTACCTCTAAATGCACTGTTAATATATCCCCTGACTGCAGAGATCCAGTGCTCTTCTCCATTTGCTGCTTTGAGAATTCCAGGAGATCCTCCCCCACCTTGCTCTTCCTTAACATTGGCCTCCATATTTCCAAAGTACTCCTTTTTCTAATTTGGAGGCAAAGTCATGCCATTGTGAAGCAAAGATGTTTTCTTACTTTTCTGGGAGCTAGAAGTCTTTACCTGGAATTAAATCAAGTTGTCTTGCATTTAGTTTCCCAGACTGTTCTAAAAAGTAAAGAGAAAATGAGGCATTTCTTATGGTAAATAATACTTCAGTCAATACCTTACCCTGATTAGGCATCAATCCTCACCACTTGAAGAGAACTTGGAGAGAAGGAAAGGACTTCTCATTGCTGCCCCAGTTTTTTCTTTTGTGGCTGGAAATAGTTTTATGAGACAGTGGAATGAAAGATCAGTTATTGCCTTGTTAGTTTGATGATGGTTTTCTACCTCATAACAAAAAAGGGCAATGAAAATTTACACCGCTAGACACAGTCTTGAAGTTTCCAGGATTTTTTGGATGAAATTAGTGAGCCTGTTTGATGAGAAAGAAGCAGAGACTTCATGCAGTCCATAGGGAATTAGGATGAAATCTTTACAGTGCTGTTTTGGGTCTGGCTGAGCTGCAGTTCATTTTCCCACAGCAGCCCTCACAGTGCTGGGCTTTGCATTGGGAGCTGGAAGGGACTGAGAACACACCAGAGCTTTGGCTACTGCTGGGCAGGGCTGGCTCAGCATCAGCTCTGCTTCCCCAGCACTCTTCCCATCAAGATCCTGGGGGAGCACAGCCCGACCAGCACACCCAAATTATCCAAAGGGATATTCCATTCCATTCCATAGGACATCAGCTCAGATATAAAAGCTAAAAAGAGGAGGAAGGGGGGACATTAATTTTTACAATGTTTGCCTTCCAAAGCAACTGCTCCATGTGCTGAAGCCCTGCTTCCCAGGAAGTGTCTGAACTTCACCCACTGATAGGAAGTAGAGAATAAAAATTTTGGGTTTTCTCTTCGTTTGTGCATGCTCAAAATTTTGCTTTTGCCTCAATAAACTGCCTTATCTCAACCTCCAAGTCGTTTTTCATCTTATTATCTCTCCCCTATCTAGCTGGGAAGGAGAGTAATAGGGCAGCTTGGTGAGCCAAGGTCCACCCACCCCAAGTGTGTTTCTGGATCTGCAGAAATTTCCCTTTCCCCTGGTTTGTAATGGGAGTGGGTGCAGTGTGCAGTTGGTAGCATGAAGTTTCCCACCTGTGGAGTGGCATACCTGGATCCACCTACAATCTCAGTCTTCAGAGCTTCAGAGCCACCCATCCCACCTCGCAGAACAAATCCCTGGCCTGCAGGCTCTCATGTGCACCATGCCACACATGTGAGCCACAGAGCACTACCCTACAAGAGACTGCCCAAGATTTCATGCACTGGCTCTTCTGGCACTAAATATCTATTCAAATTCATCCAGAGAGCTTTCCAAGAGGGACAGCTCCCACATAGACCCACCAAGATCAAATACTCCTGGAAAGCTTTCCAGGTAGGACAGCCCCTGGACAGACCCACCAGGAAGATTTCCCTAAAGCCAAGGCCTTCAGCTTTACAGAGTCTGTAGCTGCAGAGCAGGGAGTGATGCCAAAATTTCCAGACAGTTTCTCCTGGAGCCAAGAGCCTGGAAGAGTAGATATAATCTGGGCTCAGCTCCCAGGTCCACAGCAGGGAGCCTGGAAGCTCAGAGAAGCCTGGCCAGAGGCAGAGCTCTCCAAGCACGCTGGTTCCTTGCTGAAAGGCTGTGACTCAGAGCCCGAGCAAGGGGGACAGTCTCTAAGGGTGGGGAAACATCCCAAATGCCAGCTGTCCTCATCTGGACCTAGCTGGACCAGATCACAACTTAGGGAGCAGCATGCCAGCAGGATGGTGACTGTTGTAGTAGCAGGGCTTCAAGTGGTCTCTTCTCTTAGCACTTGTTGGGACAAGGAAAATCTCTGTGTCAAAAAATTCCCATTTTTGTTCAGAACCATCATGTTTCGGGAGTGTTGCAAGCAGAAATTTATTAGAATTTCAAAATACTCTCTGAGTTATGCCCAGCTTAGCTGGAAATCAAATTTAAAAGATAAATAAAAGTTGGAATTGAAAAAGAGAAAAAGAAATCCCTAAAATTTTGAAACGTTACCTTTTGCCAGAACAGTATCTGCTCTAGGCGTTGATGGAAGGAATTGACTAATTTGAGCAAAACAGCTTTTTCCCTACTTGTTTCTAAATGAACTGATCTAGCAATCCAAAGGCAGAAATGTGGGCTGGGTTCCTCACCAGTGTATGAGTCCAGTTCCACTGACTTCTGGCAGGATTTCCTCAAAGCAAGTTATTCAAGAATGAGTGCAAAACCCACCAGCTAATTTATTCACAACTACAGTCCCTGCTTTATTAGACTTTACTAGGAAAAAAAAAAGTGACAAAAAGAATAATTTATTTTGACTAATCACAAATTCAAATCACTTTTCTAGAAAATGACATGCAAACAGCTCTAGTCAGCTTAATAAGGTTTGGGAGGGAAGCCAGGCATTGATTTGGCCTCTTGGAGCTCTGGTATCACAGAGCAGTGGTTAGAGGAGTCAGAGATGCAACAAGCTGGAGCTTTAGAAACCCCTGCAGTGGTGACAGCTGCCCTTGGGACTGACAGCCCCTGAAGTTTCACTCACACAGAGCAGTGTGTATTCACCTGATGAGTGGATGTGTTCACACTCTCCCCACTTGCTGCATTGGCTCTGACACGTTGCTGTGTGGACACAGTGCTCATCAAGCTGCAAAAAGTGCCTTCAGATAAGGTGAGTCCTTCCTTGATAAGCTCTGTATGGGTCTGGAAACTCTTCCCTCCACTCAGCAGGGAGGGATTAATGGTGGTGACTAATGCAAGGTGGGTAGGGCAGGCTTCCCTTCATGTTTTTCTGTTTAGAAGTTTTTCCCTCCTGCTCTTTGACAGGTCTCCACCACACTGAAAAATTGTATATTTAATGGAAATGCAGGCTCCACCAGCAGAAAAGAAAGGAGATCTTGTGGGACAAACACAATACTAGGAGGCAGGAGATGTTAGTTCAGGTTCTGGCTCTCCTACAACCTGCCTGTATGATCCCTAACAATTCATCCCATACCTCTGTGCTTCTGTTCTCCTGGTAAATGAGAAAAACAAATTGCAGACTTCCTTCCTCTCTTCAATTTGTTTAGCCTGCAAGACTCCTTGGAGCAGACTGTGTCTCCTGTTACACATTGATGCAGGGCCTTCCCCAACAGGTTGTGGACTCAGAGAAGATTCCTAAGTGCTACTGTAATAATGAGTCATTTACCCCCAAACTCCCTTAGCAGGTTATTGTGGATAATAAATAAGGGAAAAACTGACCTTTACTGAAAGCTGAAAACTTTTTGAAGGTTTAAAAATCAGAGCATGCCAGGACAGGAATGTCAATTCAGCTCCCTACAGAAAGAAAGACAATTATCTCCACTTCAGAGATCGAAAACTGGACAGCAAGAACAAATTACAGTTTCCCAGTTCCCAATCCCCTGTGGAGTTTCTGGGAATTAACCATAAATCTCTGTTACAAAGCGCTTACTAACTGATTTTCTTCTTTGTATTTCAAAACAAAAAAAAAATCCAAGCATTTCTCCCAGGTTCCCAGCAAAGTCAGAATGAGAGGCTGAAGTGTTTTTTCCAGTCCTTCAATTATTTTTTTTTTGTTGAGAAATATTTACAAACTCTAAATCTAGTCAGTCATGGGTCATTTTTTATTAAGAAAATGCTAATTTTCTTAATAGCATACTTAGCCCAACCACTGGGCTACTCTCTTATTACTCAATGAGATTGTGATTAACAGAAATGCAATTTGAAGTCTCTTACCTCCCAATGCAGACTGGGCAGAGAACGGATTGAAACCAGCCCTGCCAAGAAGAACTTGGTGGTGTTGGTGGTTGAGAAGCTCAACATGAACTGGAATGTGCACTGGCAACCCAAAGAGTTCATCCTCTCTTGGGCTGTGTCAAAAGCAGCAGGTTGAGGAAGGGGATTCTGCCCCTCTGTTTTTCTCTGGTGAGATTCCACCTGGAGTTCTGCATCCAGCTCTGGGGCCCCAAAGCATGCAGGACATAGAGAGGAGGCTGAAAATGCTCTGAGGGCTGGAGCACCCCTGCTGTGGAGACAGAGATTTGGCATTATTCAGGCTGGAGAGAAAGGGCTGAGGGAGATCTTAGAACCCCTTCCAGTGCCTAAAGGGGCTCCAAGAGAGCTGGAGAGGGACTTTTTGCAATGTGATGGAGGAAAAGGGGGAATGGCTTTCGGCTGGCAGAGGACAGGGTTAGATGAGATATTAGGGAGAAATTCTTTGCTGTGAGGGTGGTGAGGCCCTGGCACAGGTTGCCCAGAGAAGCTGGGCATCCTTGGAATTGTCCAAGGCCAGGCTGGATGGGGCTTGGAGCAACCTGGGATGGTGGAAGTTGTCCCTGCCCATGGCAGTGGGGGGGGGGGGGGATGGAATGGTCTTTAAAGTCCCCTGCAACCCAAACCATTCTGTGATTCTGTGGTCCTGATTCTATAGTAGAAGATGTATATTTCCATGCATGTCTGTACCTATACTGATAAATTTATACACTGTGAATTGCAAATATTTGTCAAGTACACTAAACATTGTAAATGAGAACAGCTACAGCATTCTTTCCAAACACATGAATAGCCCTTGCAGGATAATATATATGAATCTTGCCTGAGTGCTTACGCTTCTCCTGGAGATCAATTTCCTGAATAGGGCATCATCTCTGTAGGAGTCACAAGGCATCTTTAACACTGCTAGGTTCCAGCACTAAAATGCGGTCAGGAACCATGAATTTTTTAGGTACCATTCAGGGGACATTTTATATTCATTATTCATGAGAAGAGAAGGTGGGAATAATGTTTTTGGCAGACGCTTGCCAGAATATGGATGGGATTCATGAGAAGATGACTTTTCATAAAAGTAGTCAACTCCACTCAATTTAAACCATGGCTCTTGGGAAGCATTTAAAACACAGAGCTCTAATGGAGCTGCACTGTAAGCAGCACAGAGCAAACTGTCCAGAGTGTGTGTGTATAAATATATATTTACATATAGCCAGATGCTCAAGGTCAAAGGCACAAAGGTAGCTCCTTTATGGGGACTGGATCCCTGAAAATGTTTGCTGAGACAACTGGCTGCTCAGAGCTCTGCACCCCTGAGAGGCTGCTCCAAACTAGAATTTGTCCTTGGAACTGCAGAATAGGCTCTAAGACATTGCCTCAGCACCCATGGCAAGGCACCTCTGAGGAGCTCAGGCAGCAGATGCAGAGAAAACAATGGTTCAAGTGGATTGGGGATTAAAGTGTAAAGTCAGCTATCCCTGTACAGATGCTCAGGACCTTTCACACCAGGACACCTCCTCCCCAAGGAGCTACAAAGCTCTGATCCTTGCAAATGGTGCACACAGAGCTACAGGCTCAGCATAAGTGCAATAATCCATCTGTGTCTCGAGGCAGCGCCTCATGAGCAAAACTGGGTGGCGGGGGAAACCCCTCCTGTAAAAGGCAGAGTGCTCAGTGAGAGCTCTCAGGCATGGCATCAGACAGGACTTGGGAATGGCACTGAGAGCTGGGGGAGCTCAGCCTGGAGAAAAAGAGGCTGAGGGCAGAGTTCATTGTTCTCTACAACTCCCTGAAAGGAGGGTGTACTGAGGGTCGGTCTCTTCTCCCCAGTAACAAGGGACAGGATGAGAGGAAATGGTCTCAAGCTACACCAGGGGAGGCTTAGATTAAATAACAGGAGAAAATTCTTCATACAAAGGGTTGGAAAGCATTGGAAAGGGCTGTCCAAGGCAGTGGTGGAGTCACCATCCCTGGAAGTGTAGGCCTTGAGATTGGCTTGGTTGGTCCGAGCATGGTGCTGATAACACCAAGGTATGGGTGCAATTCCCCCATGGGAATATATTCACCTAAGAGTTGGACTCAATGATGCTTGTGGGTCCCTTCCAACTCAGATTATTCTGTGATTCTGTGAAAAAAAGCATAGATGTGGCCCTTTAAGATGTAGCTTAATGGTGAACATGATGGTGGTGCTGGTTTGACAGTGGATCTTGATGATGCTGGAGGTAATTTCCAGCCCTGGGGGTTCTATGATTCCATGCAAGCTGAAATCAGTCTTGTCTTCTTAAGGTAGTAGTCAGTAGAAACCAGAGGGATGGAGTGGCACACACATTTCACCACCAAAACAGAGGGAATGACTCCTCAGGACACTGCAAAGCTACAGGAATTCTCATAATCCAATTCTCCTGACCTCCATGTCCAGACTGCTTCCTATCTGCCCCAGGCACTTGGCTTCTGGCCTGGCCCTGAGCAGACTCAGCTTTGCCTTTCAGAACATTTACTGTGCAGTCAAGAGAAAGACATGAAACAGCTTGGCAGTCTGAACTCATTATTAACAGATTAATATGTTATTAACAGATTTTAGAAATAAGTAATGTGAATATAGTTCCAAAACCTATGTTTGCCCTGCCTAACTTTAGGCTCACAGTGGAGCCATGAAAATTAGTACCATAATTGCCTTCAGCTCCTCTCTAATTGAAGAGACAAGCACAGACAGAGGTGATCTGACTCTTAACTGGGCTGGAGGTTTACACTCTCTTCTTTTCTTCTACAGTGGAGCATTCCGAATGATCTTTCTGTGATCGTTCCTCATTTCAGACTTCTTGAGTTTCCCCAGCCTTGTCAGAAAGTACATCTTGGATGCTCTGGGCTATTTCTTTAGAGATTCATCTCTTTTAAATACTTGGACTTATTTTCACCTCTTCTTCAATCATCATCTTTAATGCTCTAGATCCAGCCCAACCCTTTCCTTACTCCAACCAAATCCAGTTTAACCTCTGTTATCAAATCCAACTGTAATTTCTGTGTGAGACAGTAATGGTTTAGCAAACTTACTTTATCTATCTGGGTGGCTTCCCTGAAAGAACTGGGAATTAAAATCCTCCATTACTGTAAGGTCAAATACACTGCAGGTCAGCCACATGTCCTTGCTTTGTGGGGCATTTTTTTTCTCCACAAATTCACTCTCAAAAAGATAGTGAAAGCAAGTTCATGGGAAGAGAACAGATAAGTGTATTATTAAAATGAGTTGTTAAGATTAGTCCTGCACAACTTGAGCATGTTGGTGAGCTCAACAACCAGCCCCCTCCAGGAGCAGTCAGAAACCAGAAAGCATCTGCCTTGGGACCAGTCAGTCATGTCTCCATCCCATGCTGGCGCCTGTCCTGCTGAGAAACGGGGCTTGTCTTCACTAATTTCATGATGTCACCATTAGAGGAGTGGGAAGCACTATTTCCATGAATAATAACATGCCATGAAGGGCAATCAGTGCTCAAGAACAACGGCCTTGATCGCTGTCCAGCCAAGCAGCCCAAAGAGCTCTCTCCTCGTTGTGTAGGGAAACGAGTTATTGATTTGCACATTGTTGCAGAGGGCAGTTCTTAATCATAATTAAGCCACTGTGAAAAGTCAAAGCATTCAAATCATGCGACGGCTTTCACCATTGCAATCTGGCATCCATATGTTCAATGGCAACTCAAACAGACTGCTTTAATTTTTCTGTAGTTTTTTTTTTTCCTTCTGAAGACTCAATATCATTTACTCCTTTAAATATGTCAGTTCTGTGATTTTGGATATGCAGGCCCATATTGCCTTTCAGAAGGCTAAGTTAAAACATAGCACTCTATTTTGTTGCACTGTACAATAAGAAATCATTTCTTTAAGAAAAATAAGGCATGACAGTCACCATTGTGTTGTGAGATATTCCCACAAACTTCCATATTTCAATCTCAATATGGGTTGCTTCAGAACCTGACCAAGTTGCTTAAATAAATTCTGAATAAAAGTAAGAGGAGACAAAAATTCTTTTAGGTGATTGTTAATCTAGGGCACTGGATAGATCCTTCCTATATTTCCAGGCATTTCTCAAATACTTCTAGCTGAAATGTTTAGTGTTCATGGTCATCTTGGGTTCAGTTAAGAAAGTTTGAAAAAAAGAAATCTAACTAAAATCTCCTCCTGAAAGGAGTCTAAAAGCATTTGAATTCCGGCAGTGAAGATCAGTCCCTCCTCATCAACTAATGAGTGAAAGAGGGGGTTCAAGTGTGAATGGGCTTCTCTTGGCCTGGAGTGTATTTACTATAAAAATTATACATATTTTTCAAATTTTCAGATAGCTGAGCTGAAATCATCTTACAGTGGGAATGGTAGAAAAGTACCTTGGTGGTTTTAAGGGAGAGGAAAATCAATTTATGAAAGGGTTAAGACTTTTCCGGACAGAAGGAACAGGATCCCTGAAACTCTGCACCCCAAGTGCCTCCTTATGAGGTCCATGAGAATGAAGGAGCTCCTCTAGCTGATCCTCCCAACCTAAAGAGGTGTTAAACCAAGCCTCAGAAATCACTTCCTGGACACACCAGTTTCTTTACTGCCTCTTAAGTGATCACAGTGTGTCTAGGTTAGATGGATAGAGCTATGCCAGAGGGGTTAGATGATCTGAATCCCATCAATGAGGCAATATTTAATTTCCCTCTATTGGACATATCAACTTTTTAACCAAATCTAAAATTGGAAAAAAACTTCATTATTCCTCAGTACGAAGTAGAACTGCAGATCATGTATTGCATGTATTGCAGAGGAAAATGTGTCTTAACTTGTCTGAAAATCACTGGAATACATAAAATTCATCAGTTCTGCTTTGGGCCTTTCTGTCCTGCTTTCCTTCAGTTCCCAAATACCTCCCAAGGTGTCCTGCAGAGCACGTACCCCAGGTCCCTGGCTTGCAGAGCTGGCCAGCTTTTCCTCAGCAGCACATCACTCAGCAAATCCAGTAGGAAACAGGAAAACAAATGTCATTTTTTTTGGTATATGCTCTTGAATCCCATCCCAGTGAGGATCTTCTATTGCTTCTATTGAGCTGTGTGAGCAGGGCTGAAATAAGGTCATTGAAAGGATAAGAAAATAGAAATTAACCTAAAAGCCCCTGAAATTTTATTATTTAAAAATGCTAAAATGTGAGGAGATCAGGGACACATTTTCAATGCAAGAGAATGTTTAGTGATCTAAAGTCTTAATTAACAACAAAGGGGAGAGTTTTAAATCATCTCAAACTACATGTGAATGGGTGAAATATTTAAAACTTGCCACGTTCACCATCAGTTCCTTAAAAAGTAAAAATGGGAAATTTCAGCAATGTGAGACCCTGGGGCCATTGAAGGATTGAAGAGCCCTGAACTCAACTTAAAACCTAAACCCCAGTTCCTTGGGTAGGACTCATGGCAGTGTATGTTTGGAGAGTGATGCTACGTGACATCTCTCCAGTACATCTCCAACCCTTCACGGTGATGAACTTCACAAAATAAAACCCTCTCCCTGGCACAAAAAGGACATAGCACTTAACATAAACACACAAATTCCTATATTTATGGTGGTGCCAGCCTGACTTACATCATGTCTTCATGTCTCTCCAGCAGCTGACAGACCATATGTCTCACCAGAAGAGTGTATTGGCATGATAGAGTCTTACAGGACAGATTGGAAGCACCAACTCTTTCATAAGGCCTCAGCCTTGCAAACACTGGAAAGGCAAAGCTGAAAATGCCTGGTTTTCCTGAAATCCCTAAGTATCTAACATTATGCACTGCTCCAGCATGAATAACCAAATTGCCTTCCTGATTTCCTCATGCGAAGCCCAAGCAGGCCATGGAAATAGAAAAGCCTCCTCCTGTGTTTTCATAATGAATTACATTTGTTAAGCCTGCTTAAGCAAATTAATTGATTTGATATGACTTAGAAGAACAAAGTTTTCCACTTTCTTTTGGCATTTTACAGCCATGCTGCCACATCTCAAAGGCTCAGGAGGGCAGAGGAGTTAAAATGAAGGACAGCGGAACTGGCAGCTCCTCTGGCTTCCCATTCCCTGAAAAAACAGAACCATTCTGCATGGCAGGGTCCTCTGTCTTACCCCCAGCCCAAAATACTATGAATAAGGACCACAGTTCTCTGTTCACTCAGGAATGCCAGATATGAAACCACAATCAAGCTTCGATCTCTTCAGCACAGCATGCTCCACATGCCAATCTACGTTTGTTGAAAAAAAAAAAGATTCTGCTGGAATAAGTTTCTATTATAAGCTCTCACTGTGTACATTTTTTGGAGTTAGTATATAATTCCTGCAGCAGAAACCAATATCTTTTCTGTTTTACAACTGCACATAAATACAACTGCCTTCCATCTAAAAAAAATAAATATTCACAATGTCTGTTCAGTTTGCCTTCTCGCAGCATCTCTCTCCCTCTGCCCAAATATAATCACACTTTCTAAACCAAATCACTCATTGGGGGGAGGGAGAACCAAACAAATCTCACATTCATAAACTCAGATGACAGCCACCCTGAGCCACAGGAATAGCACGGAATTTATTGGAGCCGTTAGCCCAGTACAAAGCAACTGGAGTAAACAGCGACTTCCAAAGCAGGCAGAGTTATTTGGAGCAGCTCCAGCAGGCAAATGATAGAGACATTGATAGCTGGGGCAATTATTATTTCCTTTCCCCACACCCTTTTCCTTTTTGCAGCTTGGCCAAATGAGTTTTTCTCCAGATGCTGGAGGCACTGGAATCTGATGAAAATTATGTTGTTTTTTATGGTTACCCTCAAGTTGTCAATACAAGAATGAAAAAAATTTCCAGCTTGCCCATCACCATGAATTCACAGTGGGAATGGTGTTTACACCTATAATAAGTTCACTGGATCTTGGTTTCTTCTTGAATTTGTGAAGCAGGTTGTCTGATCAAGTGATTTGTCTGTGTGGAGCAAATAGGATAAAGGCCACTTTGTCTGGAATTATTTAAAAAAAAAATAACCAAGCGTCTATTAGTAAGAGCTGAATCCAGATGAGTCCAAATTTAAAGCTTAGACTTGAAAAATGGGACAATTATTACTATTTGTAATGTTAGTGTTCTTAGCAGCCTCACACCCACAGTTACAATGAGAAAGTTGCTACAATGAGAGTTGGGCAAAAACTGAACAGAAAAGTAGTCTTTGCCCCAAATAACACACAGTGTTATGCAAGAGACTAACAGGGAAAGCTCAGGGACATGAGGAGCAGTTGGTAGCCTGAATGAGATGAGATTAGGGGGACTCCAGAGTCACCTTCTTTTTCTGCCTGGTTTCTTTCTCCTAGCAGACCTTTGTGTCAGGGAGTCTCCCCTTCCACACATTCACACAGCTCCAAGATCTGGGGAGGCTTTCAGCAAGTTTCTAAGTGAAAGGTATGCAAGTGGATAAGACAGACAGCCTGGCCTTATTTGTGCTCTTTATTCTTGTGTTGAGCCCATGTGTACGTGGGACTGTGCCATGTGTTTCCAGTCAGCCCTCAGACATGGGATTCTGCACAGGCAGGGAAGTGAGAGGTTCCAGCAGCAAAGGGTGCTGCAGCAGATCCTTCTGGGTCCACTGCTGATACTGCTGGTCTTCTTTTGGGCTGGGAAGAGGGGGAAAGCTGCCCTGGCAGGACAAGCTGAAAAATTGTTGGGTTTGATGCTTCGGACACAAATCTGAGAGTGAATCACTGGGCTGAGCACTGAACCACAACCTGCCTGATGCTGTTTCAGTTTCTAGCTCTTGTTGATATCCTTTAGGGAGTTTGGGAATACTCATACACATTCCCATGGTGTTTTGCCCTACTTGGTACTTCCGGCTGTTCACCACATTCTGTAGTTTTGTTGCAGACATCCCTAACCCAAGTCCTGTTGCACAGTTGGAGCATTTCAAAGACTTTTGGGCCAGACACAATTGTGCAATTGCTTCAGGGATCAAAGACCTAATATGCATTTATTATTCCCTTTGTAATGCATTATTAATTGACAGCCTAAACATTGTCCCTCACACAACAGCAAAAATCTCATCCCTAAAGCCCTCACAGAAGGTATATGACAGCACACAGACCTGTAACACATTTACTTAATGCAATGTGAACTCACAGAGTAACTTAATGGGCATTGTGGACATAATTGGTAATTCCTCAGCATTCTGCAGTGCCAGCCCTAGTCTTGCATCAAAGATTTATAAAGACCAGACTGTTTAATTTTTCCAGGATAAAGGCCAATATTGTGCAATCCAGTACCTACAGGGGTGATGCAGTTGATGGAGGCACAACAGAAGATTTCTACATCAAAAGGGTTGTCAGCACCTGAGCAATTGTCATGAACTCAGTTTCTTTTATGCTTTTCCCAGGTACAAATTTTATAATATTTATCAGTTGGCAGGAGGCATTTCAACTATGAAATCAAGCTGATCTCTTCTGAAGAGATCAACTAGGAATCCAGTTCAGCTCACCATCACTAACTGGTTTTATTCACATTTTGAAACTGGACTTAAATGTATTCTGTTAGGATTTGTGACTTCAGGTTTTGGGGAGTTTTTCAACAGAGAAAGCTGCTGTCTGTAATTCTCAAAGCTATTTATCAGCTAGATAAAAGCCAGAAATATGACACATAGTGTCATCTGGAGATGTTGGTATGTTGGAAATCTTTTGGAACCATACTTGTGGTCTGCAGCAACAGTTGATATCAAAAACCACAAAAAATCTCCGTGTAACAAGGAGAAAGACTTACAGTGGCTGTAGAGTAACTTCTGATGAGATTATGCCTTTCTAGCACCTATTTTATCTCCTGGGGCTGCAACGGGAGCTTGGCTCAGATGCCAACATTCCCACTGAGGAGCTAAAGAGATGAAATGAATTCCAGGATCAGGGTCAGGCTGTCTCACTGTTTGTCATGAGCAGCCCTGAGAGGCCCCTGAATGCTGAGAGTCACCAGCCATGGCAATGTGGACCCTGTGAAACCATGATATTCTCAGATGGATTCACGAGCCTTGAGCTCCTCAGCACACTCAGCAGAGCTGTATCCTCCCTGGCACAGCCAAGCCTGCCCCTTTCTCATGCCTGGGTACATTTTCCATAAATCTCCTGTACACAGTCCCAGTCTACACTCTCAACAGTTTATGCCTCAGGCTCAAGCCATTACTAATTCCTTTCAGGGCTCTTGGTCCCATTTTCCTGGAAGCCATAAAGTAAAATGCTTGTGTTGGAAGGGACCTTAAAAATCATCTCTTTCCAATACCCTGCCTTGGGCAAGGACACCTTCCACAATCCCAGGTTGCTCCAAACCCTGCCCAACCTGGCCTTGAACATTTCCAAGGATGAGGCAGCCACAGCTTCTCTGGACAACCTGTGTCAGGGCCTCACCACACTCAAGTATTCACAGTTATGTTCCTGGGATGTCCTAAATCTTCGCAATCAGTAAAATTTTGATTTTCTCTTCTCAGCTGCTCTACCTATATAGCTGGTTTTTTTTTTTTTTTTTTTTTTTTTTTTGGTGTTTCCATTTCTAAAATTCTTGTACTAATTTGTTCTTCATCTCTTCATTTGGCCCTAGATGATGTTCTCTTTTCACTTTTACATGATAGCCTCCTTGCTAAACCTGAATTTCACACAAAAAAAACAATTCCCCTCTTTACTTCCACTTCTCTATTTACTTTCAGAAATACAAAAAATATTTTTGACAAAACTTAAAATAGAGATTTCAGAATTTCAAGAGGTGAAGCATGAAAAAGCAAGGCCATGAAGATCAGTCAGCTTAGGAGTCGTGTTTAGTCATATTTATCTAGACTAATGCATCCCTAAGGATTGTAACACACATACACAGAGCCTGGCTTTGCTCAACAGGCTTAGAAAAGGTGGCTGAAAACAACCTGACTGCCTCTTGTCCTGCAGGTGTTCAGGCGCTGTTTTAAAGCCACCTTTTACACACTTGCAAGAGGAACTGTTTTAATCAGACCAATAATGCAAGAAATAAACACGTCCTTTAACCACTTAAAGGTGTCTGTGCAGTTTGTAAAAGTCACCAGCACCTTGAAACCATTTGAAACTCAGGCCTCATCACATTTCCCCTTCAGCAAAGTAGTTGCTGGGTTAATAGACACGATTGAATCCAGTCTGGGCCAGGGGGTGGGGAATACGAGGAGCTACTCCTCAGTCAGCAGGAAGAAGGTCTTCCAAGTGTGAAGACTTTCAGGTGAGACTTCTGCTGAAAATTCCCATCTCCATATTTACAATCCCCACGTGCTGTGACTCCATATACAAGTATTAAATTCTGCACTTATATTAAAAAAAAATCCTTCACAAGCATCAATGTTTTTTTACCATAACTTTGTACTCTTTTTATTGTCTTGTTCTGGTCACTAATGTCCTATACCTTAGAAGCCATTAAAATCTGCAAAATATATTAATTTATCCTCACTTCAAGTGAAAACTGTCCAGCAGGAGTAGAAAAGATAAACTGCACTTGTTTCCAGATTAATCTTTGCATTGGACTGTTAAGAAACTCTGTTTTTTCTGTCCACAGGCTCTGTCATTCCATCTTCCTTTCTCATTTCCAGGAGCCCATGACTCCCACTGATAAATTCTTCACAAGCACAAATGTTTGGGCTCAGTGCAGGAATAACCAAGCAAAGTCCTGAAGATCATTTATGCTGAGCCATTCCTCAGGATTTCCACAGGAAAGAGACAATGTGGAACAAGCATGTTGTCATATCTCAGCTTCAATAAATATTTGGAGACAAACTCTCATGAAACAATAAATTCCATATCCAAACATTGCCTCAGGTTAATTCCAACTGAATGTCATCCCTACCTTCTACTTTCCAGTAATTTTCCCCATTTTAACACTATCCATGACCTTGCTGAGGTGCTCCCTGTCCCATTAAAAGCCATTGATGACAATGTTCAGCAGTGTCAGTCCCACTGTTGACCCCAGAAGAAAAGTGCCAGCAGCTGGTCCCCAGTTGCACATCCCGCTGATGCCCATTGTTCCACAAGCTCAGTGGTCCGGTTTTCCCACCAAATTTTCAGCCCACCCCCCCAGTTCACATCTCTCTGAACTTACAGACGTCTCACCACAGTGTCACTGCTCCCAGTTGTTCCCAATTTTTGTGTTGCTTTAGGGGAACTGGAAAACAGAGCTCTCAGGTAAAACAAAGCAGTTGGTTCAGCTCACATCCAGACTTCTGAAGCATCAGAAGCTATCAACCTTGCCTGTTGTAAAGATGCTTGGCATCCTAGGAAGTCAGGAGCTGGCTCTAGATGACTTGGGGTGTCTTTACCTCTGGAGTTTTCTTTTGTGATTCCAGATATGCATCTGATAAGCATTAGCTCATATTTTCATACCTATCAGTCTGAAGGCTAGCAGTGAGTTGTGCCAGAAGAAAGCCATTCTGTACTTTTTTCAGTCCAAGGGAGATTCTGGGCAGCACTAAAGAAAGAAATCATCCCAGGAGTCCTTTGGTCAGAAAAGATGATGCTCCAAGTCCAAAATGCAGCTTGGGACAATGTCCTTTGCTTGGTTAAATCCAAAGATCAAGGTCTGTGGCATTTCCCTACCATTTTGTAACAGCAAAAGCCTGGATCCACTTTTCCTCCAGACGAACTGACAGCACTGGGGGTTCATCTCTGTAACCCAAACACTGCCAGGGGACACTCTGTGACCCTGAGATTGGCTGGCACGCTCTGGTCACACCCCTACTGCTAAATTCCCTTCACTATAACACAGGATTTTTGCCTCATCTTGCCCATAGGAAATGGATCACAGACACAAATGTTGTGAGTCAAGAGAAGTAAAGAGGCATAAATCTTTCTTTTTCACATGGTACATCTGCATGTACATTTTATACAGGTATAAAAGAACCAAAATGAAGAGTCAAGGCTTTGGATGCACCCAGCATTGCTGATGATGCAGCTGACTTCAGCAAGGGCCATTAACTTAATGCTGAGCACTTCTGCCTCAAATAAAACAGCTCGATATAACTATTTTGGGAGAAAATGCAGGCGTAGGACTCAAGCACTTTGGAAACCTATTCTAGGCTTCATCTCTTCCTGTGACAAGGAACAAATCAGAACATTGTTTGATGATACTACTTTTCCACTTAGCAAAGCACTATTAGTATAATAATCTACTAAAATATATAAAGAACAGGAAAAACAGAAAACATTGGCAATGCTATCTGCTGTTGCTATTATTATTTTATTATATAGGTATTAATTTTGGATTTGATCCCCAGGAAATGAAATTTAGAAGCACAGATAAAAATGGCAGTTTGACCAGTTCATTCTGGAAAGTTCAAGAGCAGCAAAGTGTGAGACAACAGCTATCAGACTTTATCTCCAATAACTCCTGACACAGGTGAGCTTATGGACAACTATATCAAATTCAGTGCCTATCTTTGAAAATAAGGGGAAAAAGAAGTCTTTGACACTTGAGTTAGGCTCAACATAAAATTCTGGGATAACCCCTAAAATCTTTAACATTTTTTCTTCATTTAAATGAAGCCTAAGAGTGATTTTATCTAAATTTGGAAATTCACATAAAAGTACAACACAGAGAAGAATTTGCAAGAACAAATCAAAACAAATTAAATATCTGTTTGTCATATCCAGTTTAATAAATTTTTGACAGTGTTTTATCTGAGTTTCTCATGTATAACTTAAAGTAACATGGACAGAACTACAGTAAAGTGGTTCTGCTGCTGTTCATAATCACAAAGCAGTTTGTAACTGTCACAGTCAAAGTGGAAAAAGATATCCAGTAGTTTTCCTCAAGTATCTGATCTGGCTCTGTACAATGTATTCATTAATGACCTGAATCCTGAACCAGGCTTGTAATTGCTAAAAAGTTTGTAGTTAATCCTGGGTTGAGTTTGGGAGTGGACAGATGACCAGCTTGCTAATCTTTGCTATTCATCTCTTTACTGTAATACAACCCAGATGATTATGGCAAGGAAAAAAAAATTAAAATAAATGTATTTTAAATAGACTATGTAATGCTACCCAAATGCAGGGTTTGAGGCTTATTCTGCAAAGTATTTGTTCTGTCCATTTGTTATATCCTGAATAAACACAACTGGTTTTCTATGCTGCAATACTTTCCCCCTGAGATTTACAGGGCACTCTTCAGAGCCAAGCAGTTTTGCAAACCCTTCACAGATTTTTAAAGCTGAAGGGAACCATTTTAATTATGTAGCCCTATCTCCAGCCTAATACATGAAATAGATGAATACATGAGAAACAGGTTCAAGACATCCCAATTTTTTTTAAAAGAGCTGTAATTATCTGGAACTGATGTATTCATCTTCCTCTCAGGCCACCACCCTGGAATCTTCTTCTGCCATTTCCAATTTACTGAGCTGGGCATGGATTTAAGCCATTGCTGACCCTGGAGGAAAACCACAGCTTTGCCACAGACTGGTTTAGATTTAGGCCAGGGAGTCCAGGCCCCAGCTTGAAATGCAGAGGTCAAACTTCAGTAACCAGAAATAATCTTCAGAGCTTTAAAATGGCAGGGATCCAAGGATCCAGCTTTCTCCTTGGTTTGATAAATGCTGCCCTGAAGTAAATCCGGGAGGATTTGTGTGCTTCTCACGTATCTAGAGGTATTCAACATCTCTGTCAGCTTCCAGCAAAAGCACCGAGGCTGCAGAGGGCATCTTTGGAGAGCTGGAGACAGGACTTAGGGCCCTGTAACTGGGATGGACAAACTCAGGAGGTACCAGAGCCCTGTCCCTCTGTCTATTTGCCACAAGAGATTGTCAGACACCAACCGTGCTCTCACATTTTCCACATGCAGGGAAGTGGAGATGTCTGATGGCCTCCAGCTTTCACTCCCTTTCATATCCTCGGGATCACAACAGAGATGATAAAGAAGCAGCAAGAAAATTTTATGTCTAGGGCAGGTTTTAAGTATGAAGGTGGGCAGCACTAATTTTTTTTTTGTAAAAAAGGGGGGAAAAAGCCCTTCTGGCTGAATCCTGGTGAAGGGCAGCCTACAGCGAGAGAAATCCCTGTTCCCCTCCATTCCTCATCATCCCTCCTGCCTTCCCACAAATTTCTCCCTGGTTAAAGTGCTCACTGCAGGCAAGCAGGGTCTCAAATTTATGTCTCATCTGAGCTGTGGCTCTTCTGAGCACGATAATGCTCATTTAACCCAGAACTATAACACTGGATCAGGTATCACCTGAGGGGGAAAACGTGCCACCTCTGGAGGCACAGATACAACTTCCTCAGCACCTGGGTGTTCTTGGAGAGCTCTTAACTTACCAATTTGTTTTTTAATATATACTGCTATTCAATAATGGTAGAGGGGGCTGCTGGGTCTGGGAGGAAAATAAGAAACCTTAGCTGAGCAGAGATGTGGCTTCAGAATGGATATCCAGAGATTCATGTCACACAAGGCTCACAAAACTCAAACCCTGCTGGGATTTGTTTTCCTCTCGGAGTAAATTATGTGACACGGAGGGAGAGTCCTGCAGGAAACCTAAGCAGGGGATTCCAACTTCAAGTCAAAGGGACAGCATGGAAAAATAAACCCAGGTATGAGAAACCTCCTCTGTTTTCAGCTACCGGTTTGAGGATACCTTGGCTCTCCCCAGCCTCTGACATGAATTAGTTTGGTTTTCTGGCTTCCTTCAGAGCTTGATATGAGAGACAGTGCCTCCATCCCAAAGGAGAAGCTCTGCTTCCTGTTATTCTTGCCTCTCTCAAATCCTCTTGCTGTGTGTCCACACACGCTGCAGAACAGCAAATCCACTGCAGTAACCCCAAAGCACCTTTTGGGAAGATATTGATTTTTCCTATTATCCATTTCCTCTCCAGACTCAAACAAGGAAGTGAAAAACCAAGGAAAATATAAAAATCAGTCAGCCTTGCTGTGGGTACACACTTGGGACTCCCCTAGCCTGAAGTGGGATGTGTGTTTGTGCATATATGGAGCCATATTAAGATCCTTCAGTTGTTGTGAGATGTAAAGCTTGCACTGAAGAGCTTTAATCCAGAGCCAGTTTTGGATTCAAACCATCAAATTATCCAAATACAACAATTTTTTGCTTTGGTTAATTCACAGTTAGAAAGCTGCTAGAAGGTTTCCAGGGTCTGGAGGTTCTTCTTTGCCTCTGGACTTCCCATTTCACCTGTGACTGGAGGCAGAAATGCTCTGCTGCAAAAGATGGTCTTCACATTCAATTCCCTCTTAAAATGGGATATAGTAGCCCTTTCCAAAACAGAGAAAAACTCAACTAAATTCTTTCAGCCCCCTCAAGGGTCAGTTCAAGGCTTTGACAACGACTTTGGGTCACTTCTGATTTCATCCAACTGTATTTGACCAGCCCTAATTGCACCAGCACATCTGGAAATGCTACACTAAGGTCCTGCCAGCACTTTCATTTATAAACCCTCCTGTTTTCATGGGTTTGTAACTTTTCCTGAAGAAAAAAAATTAAGGAACAGCAGAAGGGATGAAACTTGATATAAAAACTTCTCAGCTGGGGAGCAATTTTTGTATGTGTGTTGCAATATTTCAAGGAAATCAAATCAACCCATTTTGAAAATGACAAAAGAATTAATAGGAAGGGGTGGGAAGGTAGAAGAGCATTTTCTAGAGCTTGCTTTTTTCTTTATTTGAAGCACATAGGGAAAAGATATTGCAGCTATAAAGCATTTCTCAACTCTGACCTGTGGCTTGGATTAGAGGCTTTGGATGACTCTTTCAAGGGACAGCAAAGAAAAAGAATGTTTGCCCACAGCACCTGCTTAGAAATTACTCTGAGAGACAAAACCCATCAGTATGTCCCTATTATTTGGTGCAAGGTGATGTGAGATGCTGGAAACTCTGGGATCTCTGCTGCTTAAAAAAGAACATGGGCTTGTTTAACAGCACTATTTGAATTGCTCGAGCATGATCCTTACAGACATGGAGAAAAGCATGATTGTCTCTTTCCAGACAATCCTTCCTGGGGTTTACTCCAATGCCCCTGGCTGAGGGAAGGTCCCACTCGCCAAAGCCTTTGGTGAATAATCCACAGGGTGACACTAATTCTGAGGTGAAGATAAATACAAACACCTATGAATCAGTCACAGGATCACATTATGAGTAATGAAGTTCTCCTTTCACAGTCATGAAATGGCTAAACAAGAAAAGCACACAGGAGCTGGTTCCTGCAGGACATTAGGAAGGTACTGCTGAGGTGCTTCAGAGAATCATAAAATGGTTTGGGTTGGAAGGGACCTAAATCTATTTCCAGCCCCCTGCCATGGGTAGGACACCTCAGGTGGCACTAAGCAGCTGAATCACACAATATTTATATATATTTACCAATAACTGAAGAACTTCCTGGACTTCAGTGTTTTCACAACAACTTTGTTCCCTCTATCTACAGTGAGAACTCAGACACCTCCACCCAGGTACCTAAATTACCCAGAGCCTCCATCCAAGACTCTGCACCAGGAACCACACAGTGAAAGAACAATTCCAATTCCTTGGTCTCAAGAAGCAGGAGAAAGGAGGACAGTGTTTTTTCCTGCACCCACTACACTGACACAGCACACATTAAAAATACTCACAAAAGTTATTGCTGCAGATGACCCTTGATCCATAGATCAGGCTCAGCTTCATCAAAAACACATGAAGGTTTATCTGAATTCTTGCATTGTTCCAAGTTAGGGAGCAGACTGTAACCCAGCTTGGCAAAAAAATGTTATTTGCAAGTGACCCCCTCTCTCTATTGACTATTGACAGCCCTCCTGCCTCAGAGACAAAGGTCCAGACCTATTCTCAATTCCATCCCTTCATGATTGTCCAGACACACACTGGCTGTAACAGAAGCTTGAGTGCATGTGAGCACTAAATCTGGGTGTCTTAGCCTGGAGCTTATCAAAGTTAGTAATTTTTTGGAGATGACTTCCAATCCTCATCCACAGCATCCAACAGCTTCTGCAGCATAGCATCAGTCTCTGTGCTGCATTATATCACATTTGCAACAAACACCGCCAACTGTGGCAGGTCAGCTTGAAAAATCATCATAATTTGCTTGAGTCCCTGAGCCACAACCCCTAAACAGCTCAGATGTAAATATGCAATTTGTATTCTCACCAATTCAAAGACACTCAAATTCTAATGTAGGCTGATAAGAACTTGATGGAAGGAGAATGTTTTTATCAGTTTTTTTAAGCCTGTCTCTTGTCTAGATGGAGCTGAAAGCACTGTGGATGCACACTGGGGCTTGTATTCACTACACAAACCAGCCTGGCTAAAATCACAACCTCATTGACATGTCTTCACTGGGGTGAGCCAAATTGGAAACTGTGGCTTTGGTGACAACCATTGCACAAGTACAAAACTATTGACTTCTGGAATAATAGTCACAGGTCAGGTCATCTGTGACCAAGAAAGATGAACTGGAAATCAGGATGGTGCAGAGAAGGGCACTGGGATCATCTAAGGAATGTGGAACTTCATACACGGGAGAAGATGCTTGTTTTAAGTATCAGAACAGAAGCTGAAAGTCGATATGACTATTTAAACTACAGGGCAATTTTGGCATGAGGACAAATGGGTACAAACTGTCCATGAATAAATTTCAGATGGACATTAGAAAAGAGTTTCAAACTGTCAGAAGAGTGAGGGTTTGAAGCAGCCTTCCCATAGGAGTAGTTATGGCATGAAACCTAACCCCTTTTATGAAGGAACACACCAAATTTATGGACAGATTATGTTACGTGGGAGGCTGAGGTAGCATGTGGCTGAATTGGTTGATCCGCAAGGCTCCGTTCAGGCTACCTCTGAAAAATTTTGGAATTCAATTTTCAAATGCCCTTTGTACTTTCTATATGTAAGACTGAGAGTAGAAATGCTTTCACTTTGCAGCTAGAGCCCTCTATTGTGCTATTTCTACCTTGGACAAATAAAGGAATTAATTGGAATACCACAGGAAAAGCTGATTTTTGACATTACAGACACTAAAACAGAAAGATAAGGTAAAAGAAATCAGTCCATGTGCATTCATGGGGTGATTAACACCCTCTGTAAGATTTTGGTATTAGACTCTCAGGAACACCTATTTTTATTTTGTTTACCTAGACCCTGAGCACCGTGTGCCAGATTCATGTTATACACAGGGAATGACCACAAGAATTAATGCACAATTCAAAGCATGTCAGTGGCAAGCAAAACAGCACAGAGGAGAAATATGTGGTAAATAATCAAATAAGCTAGTTTCAGAAATTAAGGCATTATATCTGTATTAGCCCAGGACAGTTGTCTAGAATTAGCCATTATGAAATGGGACTCAGCTCACTTAGATCCCAATTCTGTGACAGACAACAAGCCAGTCCATATATTTTCCTGCACTTCTCATCATACAATCCCTAACTTTATTAAATGCACCTTTATTTAATCAGAAACTTTTCTGGACTCTTATATGTACCCCTCAAATTCTGTCGTGATCCAAGTTCTAGCCTTTCCCAAGTCTATATAACTTTGTTTTCACCAAAGTTTTCCCAAGAGGACTTTAGAATCAGAGGTAACAGAGATGAGGTAGTGCCTTCCTCCTAAGAATTTAAAAGCTGCAGTTCTAAAATCAGCTCTCTCTCTGTGGTTAAGCTATGCACACCTTTTGCAGGAGGGTACCGGAATTTTTCAGCAGAAAACACACAGACTGAGCAGACAGAATTTTGGGTTCCCCACTTCCCAGGTCCTACAGGTTCCTGGATCTGAGCTTTTGTCTCTACATAGCTCAGCAGCTCTCTGCACAACTGAGAGTTATCTGCGGTTTAAACAGCCCCTGCAAAAAAAGTTGTTTTCAGGCTACTCAGAGACCCCAGCTCAAAGCAAGAGTGTCCTGGGCCTGCACAACAAGGAAATTGACACCTGCTAGAAATAAAAAAGAAAGGAAAGGCTCATGATCTAACTTGAAAGCATGAATGTAAAAATAGAATGGAGAAGACCATTCAGATCAGATTTGGCCTTTGGATACCTTGGCTCTCCAGTTTTCCTCTGACAGCTTTGCTGCCTGAGCATTGCTCAGAAACAAGATCCAGGAAGCAGCATAATCAAATGGGATAGTTCCATAAAAAACTTTTATCTGTCTCTTTTACCACTTTGATCTACTCCAGATCATGGTGTAAGGCTTCTATTTATTTCATGAAGATGTGCACCTCTGTAGATCATACACAGCTACATCCACTGGCTGGCAAAGTGCTAAGGACCATCATAAAATTGTGAAGAACTTAGAACCCATCAAGTAACTTCTCATCTGCCTCCAAAAATTCCATCCATTTTGTAAGACATTACTTTCTGTTCCAGCAACTCTCCCAATTCCTTTATATCAGCTTATATTTTTCCAGATGTTTTGTGATCTCATCCTCTGCTAATGTCTCCAAGACCTTGCCTACTGTCAAAATCTAATTTTATTGCAAGCCTGCAACTCCCTGATTTCACCTTTGTATGGAATGGGTTTTTTACATTTGCATTGTTCTTGTCCCTTAGTACTCTTTCCTGTTACAATAAGCTCCTAAGTTTTCTTTAGCTGACCAGTATCCTCTTCCATCATCTCTTTCATGAGATTCAGGTGTCACCAGCTGAGCCCAACAGCTGTCTCTTCTTCCTGGTGATTTTTAATTTTTTTTCTTTTTTTTTTTCCTTTTTTTTTTAAAGATTGATCCTCAGATTGCTTTGGCTTTCAGAATCTTTTGTTTTAATTTCTGGCACTGTATTTTGTTTCTTCCTGGAGACCTACTTATCACTGATGGTAGAGGACTAAGGCTGAAGTAATGATGATACATTAGCTAAGACAATTCACAGACTGACCATTGTTTATAGAGCTTTTTATGTCCAGACAAGACTGGTAATGATAAAAGATAATGAATATCAGGTGTCTTCTTACTGTTTTATGTGCCAGTGAAAAAACTGCTCAGTTTATTGAAATTTTTATCTGGAATATCAGACCTGGCAGATTGTTCAGAAGTTCTGTGGTCATGGGTACCGGCAGAATGTGTTCATGTGGATGAAATGGTCACAACTAAGGGATGCAGTAGCTGAAAATCAGCTAATTTGTCCACCATGAAAGTGTCCAGACCCACCAGGACAGGGAACAACAGATTTGCACTGAGACATCTCCTCTTCTCATCGTGGAGGTGAAAAGATTTGGGCCAGTCCTGACCTGGAGGAGTGATTTGAATCCAGGCACCTTGCAGTCCCTCTAGCATACTCCAAAGATGTCACTCACTTTGGGAACATCTTGCAGAATATAAAAATAGTCAAACCCAAGGGGATAAACAACGATTTCAAAAATGCTTAACATTTAACAAATCGTATTGCCTGTTTCTAATTCATCCTGTCAAATTTTGTGGACAAGATGTATTTCTATTTTAATATTATGTGCAGCTTTAAGAAACATAGTTACAGTTACATAAAACTTACATATTTTTTTAACAGAGAAAATAAAATCTCATTTTAAAGTCAAAAGCTGACAGTCTAGTTGTTGAGTAGCCTTATAATTCTTCAAATCAGGCAAGAACCCCTTTTCATCAAGCCAAACAGAGGTTTTGTGCTTTGAAAATGGTTTGACTGGGTGCAGGGATCATTGCCCAAACAGGAACCAAGGATCTGCACAAAGGTCTTGTTTTCTCTATAACTTTTCCTTAACTAACTGTAGGGTTTAGTTCTTCATGGACTCAGTTTAGCATCTTGCCTGTGGTTCCAAAGATGAGCAAGTTAAAGGTAGGGAGATTGCCTAACACTGAGGGAGCATAAATATTTTTAATATGCAAGCACTCAATTTATTGAACAAAACCTGAATTCCTCCCTCCAAGCTTTCAGTCACACACAGGTGGTTACCACTCTCTTTGTCATTGCTCTGTTCTCTCAAGAGAAGAGGCTTTTGGGTCATTGGGGTCATATGGAGTCTGATGGTGCAGATTCAAGTCTACTTAGCAATAAATTTGGACAATTCACAGGGGCTGAGATCCTGCACCAAGGGATTTAGGGATCACAGCTCTCACAGATGTAGGACTATGTTTGATTCATTGCTGCTCTGCTTTGTAGGAAATTTCCACAAGGACTTGCACAAGTACTTTTTGTTTCTTTGTTTGCACTCCTCCTCTCCACCAAATAAGCATGAGGTTCCTAATATAGCTTTGAGGTTCCTAATATAGCTTTGAATCAGCTTCCTATTCCACCTGAAAAGTGGGGCTAATGGCACTGTCCTCCTTAATTGGTGTGATTTAAAACAAATGCACTGAGGGCTTTCAGCTGCCACTCAAGATAATGGAAGCTGGGGGCAATTTGGTACCAATAGACATAAATAACCAGTAGATGGGACCTCACAGGCTTTGAGATTTTAGTAAATTATTTGAGCAGTTTAGATTATTCTACCACTCAAATCAGTGACAGAGTTTCCTTGGCTGGCAGCAGGATAAGAATTGTGTAACAGATAAGTGTCCTTGAATAAGAGCCCCATGTATCTACAAGCATTAGTCATTTTTAGCACAGGAGTTATACAGAGAGTTGAAACTGATGATAACTTCCCTTCTTGCTGAGTTTGTGCAAACATTTCCTGAGGCTTTCAGTTTTACCACAATAGAAGGCTTTTAAAGCTTGAATGGGGATAACTTGAATTATTAGCATTGGTCCCCCAGCCCAACCACAAGCATGTCTGAGCAGCTCTTGCTGATAACACTCTGCAACAACTACATTTTCCTCACATATACCCATAAAAAAAGCTGATACTCGTGATCACCACCACATAGGAAATCACTGGTTTGATGGGACTGCTGCCCCCAAATAACCTTTCAGCTTCTTCCCTCCATTTTTAGCCTGACCATTTCAACACGCAGTGCAAGCAATTTCTCAGTGAAACCACAGGTTAACAGGCATTAACCACTTTGTTAACAGGTATTGAGGGCACCTGAGGCCAGTGGACTCAGTGGCTCTCTGTGATGACTAAAGCAGCAGGTTTGGTGCTCTGTGACTGCACTTCAGGTGGGAGGGTTTCCTCACACTCGTGGCATGCAAGAATGGCTCTGGGAGCCCCCCTTGTTTCACCCTGGCTTTCAGCATTCATGGCCAGAGGGACCCCTCCGAGTGCAGGAGAGCAGGTCATAAAACAGAGACTTCATTTCCTTCCACCCATGAGCTCCATCCCAGCTGAAGGCCAGCAGCATGTTCATAACTCAGTGATCTTTATATTTCCTTGCCTGATACTGACTCTCCTCCAGTTTCTCTCAGTGGGCAGCCATGGCATTCTCCTGCTATATGTACACAGGCCACCAGGCAATGCTGACTGCTCCCTAAGGAACCTCACTGCTAACCCCCTCCTGGCCCAGCAGTTCCCTTCTCAGTATTCAGTTATCCCCCCATCACTTTTCCTGTCCAAATTCCTCCACCTGAGCTTTCATCTGCTCACATGTCATGACAGGAGGCTTGGTAGATTTCTCCTTTTAGGCTTCAGCCAAGCACAGAAATCTGTCCAAGAAGCCAGCCCAGGTTTGCTAAGGCCACCACGTATTTATATGCACCTCTGTGTCCAGGCAGCTGAGGACACCAAGGGACAGGTTGTAGCCACAAAAGTCACCCATGATTTGTCATTCCTTTCCCACAGAGGCTTCCACATACAATTCCAGGCTTCACAGACTCATTAAGGTTGGAAAAGACCTCTAAAATATTGGAGTTCAACCATTCACCACCATATTCACCACTAAACCATGTCCCCAAGTGCCACATCCACCCACCTTTTGAACACCTTCACGTATGGTGATTCCAGCAGTTCCCTGGGCAGCCCATTCCAATGACTGCCCAGTCTTTCAGTGAAGAATTCTTCTCCTAATATCTAATCTAAACCTCTCCTGGTGCAGCTGGGAAAGCTGTCTTTCAATTTAACTGAGAAGGCTAAGAGAGGGGTTTCATATCTCAGTATTTTTTTTCTTTTATCTTTTCTCATTCTTCTCTGAAGAAAGAGGGGGAAAAAAGTATTTTTTCAATAATTTCTTTAAAAAATTTCTTTTTCCCAAATAGGTCCTCTGATAATCATTGTCGTGGTGAGCATTTCTTTCTGTCCTAAAAAATTATGGATAATGTTGCATTTGCAAAAACTTCTGTAGTACTGCTATGAAAACAGTGGGACTAACAGGAACAACTGAATATGTTTGTTTAAGTCTCAGCAAGACACAGCATCCATAATGCAAAAAGGCAAGGGTAAAGGTACCTGCCACTGTAATGTTTAACTTTAGGAACAAAACCACTCGAAAATGAGGAGGTCAGGAGATTTTTAAGAAATAAAAAGGCACAGCTAAAAGGCTCAAATGACAGCAGTTGCTATGGAGACTTTTAAAAATGAGGTACCGTAATGATTTACAATATTGATCAACTAAAATTCTCCCTAAAATTTCCTCTGATTTTATATCCTTTTAAAAGATCAGAAGGTTGGGGTTTTTTTTAAATAAAAGGGAGGAAAAAGAGAAGAGCATACTATATTCGGTTAAATATTAATACATTAATAAAGCAGGACAAGGAATATTTTGAGGAAACCTCTGCCAAAACCAATAAAAAACACCTTAAAATGTTCTAAATACTTTTATTTGAAAACCAGCCTGTCAGAGAGCTCAAAGGAATAACAATTGATTCAAAGAAAAGAGAGTTCTCAGACAAGATAATACACAGCAGAAAAGCTCAACACTTCTTTGTCAAGAAGCAGTGAAAGGTTCTTGCAACAAAACGTTCCTCTCTGTTGGATTAAGCTCAAGAACTGTGTCAAGATGAACTGTTATTAGCAGAAATTTTAGAACAAGCCAATAAAATTTAGCAGTAAGAAATGGCCAAGACCAGATGTCATTCACCCATGAATTCTGAAGAAATTCACATACAAAACATAAAACTTATATTGTGATATGGGATCCAATGCTTACATAGGACCCCGTGCTGGAGGGGAAGACTACAGCTGCCATAAAGATATCTCCAGAAGCTCCAAACATCATATTGGGAATGCCAAATAATATTCCAACCTCTTCTTTAATGCATCTTGGTAGACATTGCATTAAATTTCCCTGGAAACGTTCAAGGTCAGGTTGGACAGGGCTCTGAAGAACCTGATCTCGTGGAAGGTGTTCCTGTTCATCACAGGGGGTTTGGACTGAGTGACATTTAAATGTCCCTTCCAACTCAAATAATTTTGAGATTCTATGAAAAAGCAGGATTAGTAGACAGTAGACCTGATAAAAGGAACACAGCACCACATTTCTCAAAGGTCAGGAGTCATAAATTTATTAGCAACCTCTGAAGGAATAAAAGGGGATGTAGAGTTTGGGAAGCCAGTTGGACCACTCAGATCGTTCAAAAGCTGTCAACAAAATCCCCCAGCAAAGTATTTTTAAGAAATTAACCTTTCACAGTGCAATAAAAAGTATCTTGACACACACTAATGGCTGAAAAATTGAAATTAAGTTTGGTGGAGTTTTTTTTGTTTGTTTCCTTGATTTTTTCTTTTTTTTTTTTTTTTTTTTTTTTAACAGGGAAGGAATTTTTCCATGAGGCTGAAATGAGAAGGCATCTGAATCTTGTTGCTTGTTTTCCTACTCCCTCAGCACTAGATTTTGCTTAAACTTCTCTGTGCCTTAGTTTCAGGGTACAAATGGAAAGAACATTTCTTCCTTTTCCTTAGGGCTCTTTATCTCATTGCTCTGTGCAAAGCTGTTGTAAATCTGAATAGTAAAAGTGCAAAGAATTAGAGCTCATTAATATTAGCTAATACTGCCTTCACCGCACGTAACAATTTGACTTTGGAAAGTCAAGTCTACATAAAAAAGAGAAACCCTTCTTTGTACTTGGTGGGGATGGATTATAATCATTCTAGGACTCTAGTTATGTTTGTTGGCATAAACTTAGACAAGTTTCAAACAGCCAAAGTAAAAATAAATCTTATTATTGTACATTTATACTAAGCGGGGTTCACAGTTTCCTCTTTATTTTTTTTAGATTGCTATTTTGATTTTTTCCCCTGAAAAACAAATACTGGAATATAATGTTATTTTAACTTTGAAATTTATGGTCTTCCTGACAACAGGTAGTCACAGTTGCATTCTTGCAAAAGAAAACAAAATTAAAAATATAGACACAGGAAATAAAATTAATTTTAAAATATATGAAAACATTTATTCTGTGCATCAGCCCAAGTGAACAGACAAGTCTCTGACTGATACCCACCACAGACTGCAGTTTCTTGAATTGATTGATTAATAGGACAGAAATGAGGAGGTGTGAATTTATTTTGGACTTCAACGGGGTTGAACAAGGTTTGGCACAGTTCAGCTGGACTTAATCTGCATTTTAAAGTCTATGAACAGTGACCACCTACTGGCACCCTTCAATGTGTTAGGTCCCATAGAAAGGAAACATTTTGCACCAGACTTCATTTCAGCTAATGTTCCTGGATTTATAAAGGTACTAAAAAGGCAACAGCAATCTGATTTCAAACTAACAAAATACCCCCTTTTCCCTTAGCGGGATCGAAACTCAACAGAAGACTCAGGGAAGGAGGAGGAGGGTAGGTGGGATTGGAGAAACAATTTCTCATTGTTTGGAGGTAGATTGTTCTTTTGAGGGCAACATTACCCTGAAAATAAAATTAAATTCCTTTCGGGTGTTTTCACCATTAAGCATCAAGATTTTCATTTAACTGCATGAAAGGTAGTAAAGAAGTAATAAATAACAGTTCAAATGGGAAAAAGCTGCAGAGGAGAAAAAAAATGCTGAAATGCAGAGAATTTTATCTGAGCTAAAAAATGGAAGCAGAAAGATCTCACTGTATTTTGCAGCAAGGATAATTAAAAACAAAGCTGTCTTTTAAGACAGAGCACACATTCCCCACCATCTCCTTTTTCTGGCAAAGCCAAGAAACACCCTCTGAAGTAAAATAACCATAACAAGGAAAGGCATCTTCTTGAAGAAATTTTGACTCATAGTTTACTGCTTTATAAGCAGTTCAATAGAAAGATGTTCCACGCCAAGGCAACAAGTCAAGAATTCACATTTTTAATGCTAGTTTAGTCTCCTATGTGATTATTTTTACAACATCTGCAATTAAAGACAGATTTTTCAGCTCCCTGATTGTGACTGGATAGAAAACGGTTTGCACACACACAAACACAGAGGGAAGGAAAACACCACCTCTCTCTGTAATGGTCTTCATTAAAAACAGCTTTCCCCAGCTTCTGTTTTATTTCATTTTGATGATTTAAATTTTTCCTGTCTGGTAAGTGGTGTTTTCTTTTTCTTCCTTACACTTCACTGGTCCAAAGGAAAAATCTGATAGTCCAAACTCTGGCATTTTCAATCCTTTTTTCAGAAAAGCCTTGTCGTGCTTGCAGGGGAGCGACGGGGCTGGGGTGGGAGGGAGAAAGGGAAAACTTAAAACCTGCAGAATCCCTGCTCAAACTCCAAGTTATTGACACTCAGTTTTTGGGGGAATTTCATGCAGGTCCCAGTAGCACCAGAGACTGGGAGTGGTAAAAGTGGTCACCCCTGTGCACCCTATTGCACCTGTCAGAGAGTTAATGGCTCAACGCATGAGTTCACCTTTTAGGTTCCCTTAGCTGCCCACAAGCCTTTTTCTACACTAATCTGGAAACCTTGTCCCTATGTTTTTCTCAGTTCTCCAGCATGATTTTAAAATAAAAGTGTGTCACTGACCATGAAATTGCCTCCTGTGCCTTTCAATGCTTCAGCTCTTGAGTTGCCAGGGCTTGCATGTCTTAGCAAACCAAAATTGCTTTGTAGAAGAAAAACAGCAGAAAAAATATTCCAGGAATCATTTTGTTGATTCATTATAGCATTTTTATAGACATTGACTTGATTCCAGGTAAAACATGATCTTATAAGAAATTATCATTACTATTAAACTACACTCCAGGTCAAAATTTCTGTGAATCTGTTTCTTTCTATGGGGATTCTGGAGATAAATTTGTTTTCCTGTGATCTAAAAGAGAGGGACACATAAAAGTTATATAGCTTTGAAGGTTCCTTCTTTCATTACCCTTTCTAGACAAATCTGACTCCATTCTACGGATGTGTTTATTCCAGTGCTGGACAGGTGTGGACGGGAGCCCATCTTCAATTCTGTTGGAAATATCCATGGCACTTCAAGGTGGTTCAGGGTGGGCAAATATATGAGGGGACACATTTGGAGTTCCCATCCTGGCCGCTTGTTAGGATAGGAGTAACCCAGAGGTTTATGCAATGTGTCAGGTGGGAATGAGGATTCTGGGGCTGTGCTGGGTGGAGAGCAGTGGGCATTGGCAGAAAACCTTCAGTTTCAGACCCCAACAGCCCTGAATGCCACCAAAGAGGAGATTATCAGGGCATTGTATTTTTATCAGCTAGATCAGCCTTTAACTTGTTGGGGTGATCCAGACCTCAGTGTTCAACTGTTTAATTTGAAAGAATAAACCCTGTTTTAAAACCAACTGTTTTTTTTAAGAAAAAACCCAAACCACCGATTCCCCCTTGCTCCTTTAATGCCAAAGTCCTGGAGCCGTAGGCAGCACAAAGCTGGACTGCCATGCTGCCCAGACCTCCTTTCCTGGGATGGGTTTGGATTTAAAACTTGCTAACCCACGTCCCAGTGGGAAGGTGGGAGGCTCTGTGTCCACGTTTGTGTGTGTGTGTGCGCTCACACACGTATGCGGGAAGCGCTGGAGCTCCCGGGGCTCTCCAGGACCCTTTGGAGGGGAAATCCAGACCTGGAGACAAAAAAGAAGGCAGCATTCATGCCCAAGCACATAGTGGGGTAAACATATTTTGTAAATGGAAGTTTGTGACTCACATTGTATGACGGGAGCTGCTGTTTACCCACCGCTGGTCAGATGCCGGCGTTGCCAGAGGCTGAACGATTCAGTGGTGATCACTTATAAATAGTGCTGACCAGAAACAGAAACAGTGCTGAGTTTTCATTAAAAAAAATAACAAAAAATAAAAAAGTCTTTACTATTTTTTCATTTTATTTTAGGAGTAGAGTTAAAACTACTGGAGTTAAGACATGTTTTTATTGATAATTCCTCTTTTTCCCTCTCAAGACTTTTGTATCCTTCTTATAATTTTGTTTTGTGGTTTAATTTATTTGCTTAATTTTATTTTTAAATTGCCTTATTTTATTTTAATATTTTATCTTGTGTTTTCTATTTTACCTTGTTTTACCACTGCAAAAAAGCAGCAAGGGCAGGAGAAAATAGAAGAAAAAAGAAACATGAAATGCAGGTAGATCCTAGCATCTGGGCATATGTTGAAAACTCAAATTCTCATTTTTAAATTAAAACAGGCTTCAAATTAAAACTCCCATTTTGTCAGACAAAAAAAATTGTTATTAAGAAAAAAAAAAGGTTTTAGAATTCCTGATAGTAATAATTTCTGGGTGTTTAGGGCCCACTGGTAGATACAAAATCTAACGTCCCATTTCCCTGGGGAGACAGAGTAGCTCAGGAAAGCTGAAATTAAATAGAAAAAGTAGGATAACCCCTCTGTGCATGAACATTTTCTGAGAACCTCTCTTAAATTCCCCACTCTGCAGGTCAGCCCTGAATGCCATAAGAGAAAGAAAGAAGGTAAAGATGTGAGGAATCTGGATTTTGCTCTTCAGCCAGCAAGAGCATCCGTGATGGAGCAGCTGCCCGTGGTAATTCTGGTTTGCATTCTCTTGCCAAACACAGCCAAATCTCTCCATCGTGTTGTTCCACACTGAAATGAAATACTGTGAATTCCAGGTCAGGCACTCGCTCTTTTTGAAAGCTAAAGTGATCATTTCCCTGTGCCCAGGTTTGATTTCCTGAGCATAAAAGTGATGTGTGTTCTCCAAAGCGCTGGCCCACACAAGCTGGGCATGTACCCACAGGTTTTGAAGTTTTCTTTTATGAATCTCACAGAGAAGTGTGGCTTCAGAAACCAGACACAAGTCTGCCCTAAGTCAGTGGGAGCTTTTCTTGTGCAAGGACTCAGGACCACAGAGCGTAAAAGCCAGGGGATATTTCTTTTTGCTTCTTACAGGATGATAATCCATGGAACTTTATGAAAATTACAAGTTTTGCTTGCATGACAGTGGGCAGATGATCAGTCCTTGAGAAAGAAAAATAAAACATTGAGTGCAGGCAATGGGAAATAAAAAGAAGAAAATTAAAGACAATATACTTATATATTTCTGAGAATGAGCAGTAGAGGTGTGGGTACTCCAATTCCAGCTCCTTCCCAGCACATCCTCAGCCCATCGGCCCCTTTCCTCCTAAGGCACAGGACTGTTCCTTCTGATTTGGCAGAAAGTACAGGGAGGGAAACCGGTATTTTTTTCCCCCGTAAAGGAACAGAGTTCTCTCCTGTTCCACAAGGTGGCAACATCGCTTCAGAGCTTGCAGCATCCTGCAGGGTGCAAAGACTGAAAAAACTTCCTAACTTTTCAGCTATTTCAAACATGTTCTTTTGGACAATTTAAAATTAAGGAGGTAAAAAATCCCCATTGTTATAATTTTCATCATCTTCATGTTTATTAAACATGTGATATAAAATGATATCTACCATCTTTTGTACATTTTACTGTGTGTACTACCTATAGGATCCAATTTGCTTCAGCACTTTCTTTACATCTCAGCACAGGGAAAGGCTGGTTTAACACTCTTTCACTGAGTAGAGGATCAAATCTTAAATAAAAATGGACAAAATAAGAAATGCAATAAAGCCAAGCTTTGATCTTTAAGGTTAATAAGGAACCAAATTTTATATAGCATTTTAGGCAGAGTTTAACTTAAGTAACTTCTTAGAAGAAGTCAAACTCTGTGTCTTACAGACTATTGTTTCATATTTCTTCCTCTTATGTTCCTAACCCCTATTTCTTTTCCTAAACAATTAGTTCTGCTGTCTTAAACAGCACCTCTGCATTTCACTAATGGCTGCATGGCTATTTCTTCTGTGGAAGTTGAAAGGGAATCAAAGAATCCCATCTTTCTAAAAAATTTATCTCACCCCCTCTGCTTGGTCTGCACAGTAATAAGGACATAAAAGCATGACAGATATGAAATATAAAACAAAAGACAATGGATGTTGTGAAGTTCAAGGCCCTTTTCTTCCCACTGTGGATCACGCCAGCTCTGATATAAAGGGTGTGAATAATTTTCCATGTGTACCTAACATCCAATTAGCCCCTCAGATCAGAAGGAAAATGATTTGTGACCATTCTGGGTATCATCAGTTGGTGAAGACCAGGAGAGTCAATCCAAGAGTCCTACTATAATGAAAATGGTGTGCCCAGGTGGCCAAGAAGGACAGTGTCACCTGGCCTGTACCAGCATTAGTGTGGCCAAGAGGACCAGAGCACTGATTGTCCCCTGTGCTGGGCACTGGTGAGGCCACACCTCAAATGTTGTGTCCAGTTCTGGGCCCCTCAGCTCAGGAAGGACATTGAGGGGCTGGAGGGTGCCCAGAGAAGGGAACAGAGCTGGGGAAGGGTCAGGAGCACAGGTCTGATGGAGCTGGGAGTTTTCCAACGTGAACAATTCTGTGATTCTATCATCCTGCGACTTCACCCCCTTGTATCTACTTCAGCTGTGGATCCAGGCAAGGCTCCTGTAACATTCCAATCACATTCCCTGTCTACTACATCAGAAGCCTTTTCTTTTATGAGCTCTTCAATCTCTTTGAGTGTCTGCACTAGAGCAGCTCAAGAGATGTCCTAAGACCATGTTATCCAGCTCTGGATATTCCACTACTTCAGGGCACCTTCCTGGCCACCTGTAGAGCCAAATGAATGTGTCTTGCCACCTCTGTGCCCGCTGCACTGCTCCCAGCTGCCCTTGCCACCATGGTATTAGGCACAATTAGAACAGTGGTTCCCCAAAATTACACCATGTTCTCTGCTACAAAGGCAAATGGGACCAATGGGCAAGCAAAACTCAAGTTGCTTTCATGCTTCTCAATGAGAGTTTGGAACTAGATGAACTTTAAGGTCCCTTCCAGCCCAAACCATTCTGTATTTCTATGGAGGGTGGTACTGGCTCTACAGAGCAATGTGGTCAATGTGTGCATAATGTATTCAGAGATGAGGTTTATTGTGGAAATGGGCTCCAAGTGTGGAACGACCCTTCCAAACACACTGCCAGGCTTATTCCAAAGCATTGTTAGCTGTTATCAGGCCTGATGCTGGTAAATGTTTCTACCTCTCTGTAGATCATCACTGCTGATACAAGCCTGAGATGAGAGCTGTGTCTTTCATTAACCCCTCTGCAATCACCAAGTCTCCTGCTGCTCAGAAGTGGACTGGGAGTGGGGGCTTTGCTTTGGCTGTGCCTGTCTCTTCCCAAACCAAGTTTCTCCACTATTCCATAGAGAGCAACCATACGTTTGGTTTTAGTTGGGCTGCTGGACCCAGTGATGCCTTAATAATGGGCACTCATTTGATTTGTGTATAAATTAGTAACTAGAGAGGGCAACTCAGCTCTTATTTTTTACAGCCCTGGTTTCTCCAAGGAAACCTTGGACACTGCTCTTGATTAACAGCACAGATTGGAGCTCAGAGTGCTGATACAAAGCTGCTCTCCTGTTAGCAGCTGCACAGGCTTTAACTTTTCCTTTCTTCCTCCTCTCCTCCCCCCCATTTTTTTTTCCATTGTAGCTCAGAGTGCATTTTTGCAAGATATCCCTGAAATTACTATTACTACATCACAATATTAGATCAATGCAGTGGTAACACACTCCAGATTGTTATGGCATTCACATCTTGATGCCTTCCATACTGTCTTGTGGAATCTAACCTAATACCACGATTAAAATGCCTTTTCCATTTCTCTAAGACACTCTGCCTGCTGCCATTGCATAAACGTCTGCCTATCTCGGGTTTTGTACTGGCACCCAGCACCGGGGTTTTTGGGAGCCTAATGAAAGGAACCTCCACTCATTAAAGGGAGATGGAGGCTCTTGCCAAAGCCTGGGATTAAATTAAGAGTCTGTTCGCTTTCTCTTCTCACTCACATCATTATGAATCAAGAAAAACACTCCATTCAAGTTGTCTTAGAGCAGTGCAAAGGCAGTGTGAGTTCAGAATCAAACCCATTCAGTTTAACATCAGCCCCTCTCCATCTCTGGCAGCGTGTTCCTATTCTGCAACTCACCTGCTGAAAACAGCAACCCTGGGTGTAATATGGTTCCTTCTCATGGGAAAGCAGCAAGCTTCAGAGACAGGAACTTCTGCAAAGTCATCTTCAGGTGGAATAGGAGAGAGGGTAAAAATTAGCAAAAGGATGAAAAAAGAAAAGGACACATCTGAGCTCCAACAGACTTGGTGCCACAGTTCTTTGAGGGTGGCACCTTGGTTGCTGCCAACAAGAGTAAACTTCAGGTACTTTGTGACCTTGGTCTGACTGCAGAAGGAGAAGCAGCAGCCCATTTCTGGTGAGGCACTGGGACACACTTGCCAGAGAACTTGTGGACACTCCATCCCTCCAAGTGTTCGAGACCAAGTGCCCATGGTGGGGTATAGAACAGGAGGATTGTGAAGGTCACTTCTTACCTAAACCATTCCTTGATTCTATGTCTCTTGTTGAGAGCTCCAGTCCCAGTCTTGCACCCCTCTCCAAATCCATGTGAGGATTCAGAAAAGTAAAGCAGATGCACAGGGGGAGGCACCACTCACACCACCAGATTTCCAAGCCTTTTCTCCAAAGGACTGCACTCAAAATAGCTGAGAATTCTCACTCCTGTCCCACCATGAAGGCAGATGAGAGCAACTGGCAGAGGAGCCTTCATTTTTCAGCATCTCCAGGGATAGGAATAAACTTGCCATGAGATTTAATGTCCATCAGGAGCTGTGCTTCTGTAGGCATGGCATCCACAGGCTGGTAAGGGCAGTTTGACACTGTCTTGTTCAAGAAACTTCCACCACATTGAGAGCCAAGGAAGAAAAGAGGAAGCCCTTGATGACAACTCAACAGGTCTTAAATCCATTTTCCACAAATGTGGAACTACTGGCTTAAGTGGGATCCCACAACACAGTTGGCATTCCACTGAGAAATCTTTGTTGGTGGTATAATGCCAAGGTTTCCTGCATCACCAGTGAAGAAAAAAATAAATACTTTCAAGGGGCTGTTTGGATCTTGGGTGGAAAAAAAAGGCTGTTCCAGAGGGATGGGATGAAGCTGGGCCAAGGAGAACAAGCCATTTAGGAAATCAAATGGAATTTAAAAGACCTGTCCCTTAAAATATTTGTGTTAGTCCACAGATTTTCAAAAACCCCTTCCAGGAGGGTCATACTATCATTCCACACAACATCACAACAACCATCCTGTGCCATTTTCACTTTAAAGCTGAAAAAACCACCTGACTTTCAGGACTGACTCTAGAATGTCTCCTATCTGCTCTTCTGATATTATTAAATGAGGTCAGTGTCGCGATCCGTCCCAGCGAACGGGTAATGAGGTGATTTTAGGGTGCAAAATAACCACCAAAGGCACAGGGGATTTGCAGTAACAAAATCAACAAATGTAATTTTATTGAAGTAACCACAACAGAAATGCATTGGTAAAGGGGGTCGGGGAGAGAAAGGGAGAAGATAAGGAAAAGAGGGAGGAAAGAAAGGGGATTGGGTATAGCTACCGAAACGTGATGCTGCTTCGAGGGGTCCGGCCACCAAAAGCTCACCAGGACACGTCCGGGGAGATCTCAAAGGCACAGCTGACCAAGGACCCCAGTTATTCTCTCTCAAGTTGGGGGAAGGGGACCGCCGAAGAGAAAGGTCTCCAGAGGGAAAAGAACAGGGGTACACAAACTCAAGCCAGGCAACAGGGTATGGACTATTGTTTTCATGGCCCAGGGCTTGCACCTGTGCTTGCTCTGGGCAACTTTCTTCCCCCACATTGCACACCTCCCCCGAGTCAGGGGGGCTCAGTCCCAGTCTCTGGAAGAGCGTGCAAGGGGGGTTTTCTGCACAGAAGGTTCTTGGCTTGATTCCTGGATGAAGAAGCTTGCATTTCTGCTTGTCTGTCATGATGGTTGGAAGTGGGCAAGGGGGGGTCTTCTCTCGGGAAAGGACCACTCCAAAGCTCAGGCCAGCCAGACCAGGGGGTGGGGAAAGAGTCCAAGTCCATTGTTCTGAAGGGCAGGACGCCCCCTTCGAGTTCAGTGTAGCGTGCACACAGCACCTGTAGAAACAGTGAGCTAAGAAACACATGACTTTTCCTCTAACTGGCTTGACAGTGTTCAATTTTTTTGGTGGTCTTTTCATGGCAATCGTGAGGCAAAAATAGAGGATATTTTGGACAGACTCTCACAGTCAGATTTCTTATTTTTTCTTAATGAGGGCAGATTTCTGGGAGAATTTTCAGTTTGAGGGAAGTTTGTACATCTGCTGCCTATGGCAGCAGCGCTGGCTCATGGAATCTTGAATTATTCAGTAAACTGTGGTGTGGTTTTCCAAGTGGTGGCTCTTGCTGGGAGTATTCTCCAAGTGTACCAAAATGGAGTTGGACACTCCCCTACCTTCTGTGTCTGTGAGCCCTGCAGAGGCACAGAATCTGTTTTATTTGGTTTACGGCAAACAGAAGCACTGGGACTTACTTGTGCATTGATGTTGGGCACTGGTGATGGGCTCTGTCCCATGCATTAGCATCTCTGTGATGCAGATGTTAGTGCCAATCTTCCTTGCAGAGCCACAAGAAAAGCCGTGAGATACAGTATAAAAACCAAGGGATGTGGAAAAAAAATCACTGCAATGAGTCGAGTTATTCGTTCCTGTTCTGTAAAGGGAAATTAATTCAGCTGTGTAAAATGAATAGTTTTAATGAAATAGGTCTGCAAAAATCCACATACAAGAACTGCTATGTCTCTCTTTTATGATGAAGAAAATGGTTTGTTAGGAGAAAACAAAGATTTCTCACAGCCACAGTAATATTAATACCAATGCTAGCAAAAATAATATAAATCATAATACAGATAATGGTAATTATAATAGTAGTAATAATAATATTATTTCAATTGCACCTCAAATTGAGAAAACCCATAACAAGCAATCAGCCAGCAAATCATTCTCACTGATAACCTGAATGGAAAGCTGCTGGCTAGGTTTAATGGAATTAAATCCTGGTCCTACCTTGAGTCACTATGGAATGCCAACATCTTGTCCTCAGTAATTAAGCACTTAGAAGAGAGAAGCTATTTTTGGCATCACCCACAGGCTACATGGAAGCACTTGGACACACTAGAAAGTCAAGGGCAGTGCAAGGCTGACATGCGTTGTAAATTCATCGGGCAGGGGAGGAAACTGAGGCAGAACTGAGTTATGCATTGCAATCACACTGCAAATCCACAGCACTCAGACCTGCACGCTCTCCAGCACCAGCCCTTACAGCACAAGCATCACTCCTCATGCACAGCAGCATTTCCAAGTAAAAGCAAGAGATCAAAAGCAAAAGACAGCCTTTCAGATATTCCATTTCATCTGTAAAGGCAAGCGTAGGAAGATTGAAATGATTATTTTTTTTCTTCTTGCCCATTCGATTAACATATGTTTGTCTGTGTTTCAATATTTTACCACATATTTATATGAAATCCCTCTGCCTGTTTTTTTTCTTCTTTTTTTTTCCCCTTGGCCTCTCAAAGGCTTTCACTCATGCTATACCACTCCAAGAAACTTGCCCACAGCACACCATCCTCATCTGCACAACCCCAAGCCAGTTCCTACACCTCAGTCAGGCAGCACCGAGCGCATCTCCGTTGTCTCCAAGAGGAGCAGATGCTTCTACTTTAACCAACCCACAGATAATCCCCAATCTCCTCAATGAGCTCAGGAGTGCTCAGAAGCATGTGCCACCCAGAGGCCCTGCCTCTTTCCCCCCTTGGGAAGGTGTGGTGAGTCACAGCAGATGCTGCTCAACTCTTCTGGCCAGCTCTCAGGATTGTGGTTTCCAGCCATAAATTCAGCCCCTGGGCAATTTACTGAGAAATTACATCGTGTCCTTCCACCAGCATCCAAGCCCCAGGAACTGATGAGGTTCAGTGCAGAGCATTCAGATTTGGTTTCTTTTTAATAACACTTACTGAACGTGAACAGTGTTAATAATCCCCAGCAGTCATTAAAAGCTTTTTATCTTCAAAGTGCTCTACATATGCTAATTAATGCTCACAACCATCCTGTGATGGTATTATTAGACCCATGTGGCAGCAGGGGAAATGGAAGCAGTGAGGTTAAGTAATTTGCCTGAGGTCAGAGGGAGATGCTGATGAAGCCACAGGCAGAACGCCTCATCCTCTGCTCCACTGTGCATCTTCCTCCCACAGCCCTGGCTCTGGTTTGTGCTGTGTGAGCATGAGACAGGTACCAGGAAAAGGGTGAGAAATTACATTTTGTCTGTCATCCCCACAGGCTCTGGCTATGCCACCAAGCCTACATGTGTACCAGCCTACATGACACATTACATGAAATGCCACCAGCATAGGTCAATTTTCAGGATAAAGTTACTGGTCCAGCCTCCTAAGCCAACAGAGGCCTAAGCCTTCCCCTCATGTCCTCTAGACCTAGTGGCCCTAAGTCAGGCATCCCCCAGCTCATGCCATCACCTGATGGGCCATGTTGCCTCTTTTTAACCAGTCTGAGGACATTTTGGCTGCATTATTTCTGATAACTAAACCTACCACTGAAACCAGCTGGGACGGTGGGGGTATACTTTTGCTTCAAGTCTCAACTCCTAAGTCATAGAATCAGAGAATCTCAAAATGGTTTAGGTTGGGAGGGACCTTAAGATCATCTTGTTCCACTACCTGACATGGGAAGAAACACCTTCCACTATCCCAGATTACTCCAAGCTCCTTCCTACCCTTGGACACTTCCAGGGATGGGGCAGCCACAGCTTCTCTGGGCAGCCTGTGCCAGGGCCTCACCACCCTCACTGTCAAGAATTTCTTCCTAATATCTTATCTATGCCTTGTTTTTTGTTTAAAACTGTTCCCTCTTGTCCTATTGCTATCTGCCCATGTAAAAACGTCTCTTTCACTCTGTTTTATAAGTCCCCTTTAAGTACTGAAAGGACACAAAATAAGGCTTCCCTGGAGCCTTCTCCAGTCTGAATGAAGATGGTGACCCTATCCAAAATGCCCATGGGGAGTAGTGCCCAGCTTGGGCTAGCTCCCTTACCATGTCTGAAAATTGCTGATAATACTTTTCTTCTAGGCCAAAAGGTTTGCCAGGGTAATTTCAACACTTTAATGGCACAGCCAGCCAAGTCTAGTGCTTAGGCCAAGACTTGATGACATTCAATTTTCTAGTCCATACGCAGCCCATGTGGCCAAAGAACAGCTGGAGTCAGCAATGTGGATACCTTGTCCTCAAGGATTTCCCAAGACAAGCTTCACCACCTCTCAACTGCCACCATACAGAAAAAATCTCAAAACCCAAAAGACTGAGTCATGATTTACTCAGGATCACGCACTATGTTGGTGCCACAAACATAAGCCCCACTTGGACCCACTGGCCCAAAATTCAAGACCAGATTATTTAATCAGCTCTGCCTTTCCAAAGCACAGGTACCTGATCATTAACCTGAGCACACCAGCTTGTTTTACATCCAGTCCCTGTATGATGGGTCCAGCTGCCAAGTATTTGCTTTTAGCCCACATGATTAGAAGCTGATGAACTTCTCCTTCTATTCTCGACCCATTGAAATAAACACAGAGCTGTGTTTTATTTTTAAAATAAACAGAGGCAGGCTGGACTGAAACCATGGTAGGAATGGCCCTAATTCTGCTCTTGGCTGAACTGCCACTCGTAGAAGGTTGTTTTACGCTTATAGGGAGAAATGACTTATTAGTATCAGAATAATAAACTCCTTCCTTTTATGCTTCAAATCAAACTGCAATCTGGCCTGTGCAGAACACATTTCCCACTCCTCCTCCTCATTCTCTTCTTCCTCTACCACAGGCTTCAAACACAGAATCCAGATGCAAGCTATTTTTCCCCCAGCCAAAGGATCTGACTTTTTGGCAAGCTGTGCAAGCTGTTGTGTGGGTGGTTTAAAACTTCCCTCTGGGCCTGTCATGTGGTTAGGGCTGTCTGGGTTGCTCTGAACTTCTGGACACCATTTTCCTTTGACTCACCTTTTATTCCAGCAGAAGCTGGGACCAAGTGTGCCTAGCAAATGGGGCTGCACAGACCTGCTCTGTGCAGACAGGGCTTGGATGCTTTTTTTTGCTCATATGAAGTCCTTTGGCTGGGTTCACTGGGTGATGCTGTCAGGAGGAAATCCCTGCAAATAGCTGTCTCCCCAACTTCTCTTTGAGCCACTTCCTACTCAGTTTCTGAGTGTCTCTTCCATGAGAATTCATGCTCTGTCATGTGCTGCTGGTTAAGTCAGCAGCAAAGTCTGTTCTGAGTCTGTCAGGAAGGTTGAATTGCAGCCATCAGGGCTGCAGCTCTGCCTTTCCTCTGCACCAGCCAGCTCTTCCTTAGATGGTATCCAAGCAGTGTTTTGCTCCTGCATCTTGAAACAGATGGAGAGATGCGCCCAGTTGACTCCATAGTGCCATGAGTCAAACAACCATGCCAGAATTTATCCCTTTTCCTTTTTTTTTAATTTTAATAATAATAGTGTTCTGCATCTTCCTGGTTAAGAGAAGATACAGCTCTGGTAAAGCAGCCCCAAATATCCAGATCTGCAAGCAGTGTGCTCCAAATTGAGCAAACCACCCCCTTCCATCTCACCTGGACATCTCATTTGACATCAGCAAGCCAGAATTCTGGGTAGGTCCCCAACACTGGGTGGCTCCCCAGCAGTATAATTTCATCACAGACCTCTGAGTGTGTGGATCCCTTACCTGCTGTCTTCCCAGCTTTACAAAGACAGGCTCTACACAACAATCTCTACAGTCAGGGTCATCTCCACTTTAACTGCTTCTGAAAGCAGATGGGATTTATTCCAAGTAAGCAGCCTTTGCTATTTCCCAGAGAAAAGCCACTGGCTAACCCAGAACTGCAGGGATAGGATGGATGGCTGGCACTGCTCAGAGAGGGTGCCCTGCATCCTGTGACAGGGCTGGGAGTTGTGATCCAGGGCAGGGCTGTCAGGGCTGATATATTTAGTGTATAATTTGTGTACATTGGCAGTGCTGAATTAGTGGTTGGACTTGGTGATACTGGAGGTCTTTCCAGTCTTACAGATTCTAGAATTCTATTATTATATATATATAATGGATCACTAACTCACTAGTGAATTACAGGCAGATGGAAGTAGGTGTATTTCACAAAATACCTCTTCCCCATGATGAGCTGCCTCTAGATGCTCACAAACCTCCCCATGAGCAAGCACAGGCTCTTTTGAGGGCACTTCAAACCCTCAAATGTCAAAAATTATTAGAGCTGGTCCAGTAAAATGTTTAAAACCTTGAAATGGATTTGTCCCTTCACATGGAGAAAGATAATTTTCTGAGAGGCTGACAATGTGTTCTGCAGAAATGAAAAAAGTCAAATTCACCAGATCTCACCGTCATTATAACATAAAAAATGTAAACACTGGCAAACAGGCCATGACAAGTTATGCCTGCAACATGCATGAGCAGGAAAAGTTGTTATGCTTTGGAGAAGCTCAGAAGCCATGGAAGTCAATTCAGGACATAAAACATAGAAATGAGCATCTTCAACTCAAGTTCTGTTCAAGTGAAGTACATAACTAACTACAAATCTTTGCCCAGAGCTACTTAAATGATGCCAATCCCATTTTTTAAAGTTCTTGAAATGTTGTGATTAACTTCCCTCAGTCTTCAGAAAACACACTGATATCTACTGTGCCTATCCTTGAGCTCTGGGCTCCCAGGAAAATGGTTCTTCCCAGGTGTTTCTACACAGTTCAGAAGCAAGGTGAGATTCCAAGGAGATTTTTATTTCACTACAGAGGTTCCCATGGTTTAGAGGACCTTCAAACACACACCTGTATACTAGAATACAAATGCTTGGTATCTAGCGCTTGTCTCCACTGATTTGTATAATCATGGAATCACAGAATAATTTAGGCTGGAAAAGACTTCCAAGATCATTAAGTCCAGTGTTTTACTGAGCACTGCTGTGTCAACTAGAGCAGAGCACAGAGTGCCACATTCAGTCATCTCTTGACCATTTCTAGGGATGCTGACTCCATCACTTCCCTGGGCAACCCATTCGAATGGACTAATTGTTACCAACCCTTTCCATGAAGTACTTTCTGATGTCCAGCCTGACTCTCCCCTGGTGCAACTTGAAGTTACATCATCTCGTCCTGTCCTTGTTCCTTGGAAGTAGAGCCCGACACCCACCTGGCTGCCCCCTCATGTCAGGGAGTTATAGAGAGACAAAATATCCCCCCAGAGTCTCCTTTTCTCCAGGCTGAGCCCCTTTCCCAGCTCCCTCAGCTGCTCCTCCTCAGACCTGTGCTCCAGGGCCTTCCCCAACTCCGTTCCCTTCCCTGGACACCCTCCAATGTCCTTCCTGAGCTGAGGGACCAGAACTGAGCCCTGTATTTGAGGTGTGGCCTCAGCAGTGCCCAGCACAGGGGACAGTCACTGCCCTGGCCCTGCTGCCACACTGTTCCTGGTACAGCCCAGGTGCCACTGGTCACCTTGGCCACCCGGGCACACCTGGCTCATGCTGTCACCAGCACCCCCAGCTCCTTTTCCACTGGGCACTTTCCAGCCGCTCTGGCCCAGCCTGTAGCACTGCAGGACACAGCACTTGGCCTCACTGAACTTTATACTGCTGGTCTCAGTCCATTCTCCAGCTTGTTCAGATCAATATATCAATAATATAGATTACAAGATTACAGAATAACAGAATGGGTGGGGTTGAGAGGGATCACAGGGCGTCACCTGGTCCAACCTCCCTGCTCAAGCAGGGTCATGCCAGACCATATATTTTATAATAACGCTTTACATATATATAATAATAATTATATTATATTTGTAAAAGACAGATTGCTCAACAAGAAGTCTGGACTTGGCTAAGCACAGATCCATTCCCTTCAAATCAGCTTGACTTGATAGATTGTGAATGCTTATTTCAATGCCTTGTTTTGGATTCAGAAGCTTAACTGGCAGCATTCAGGTTTGAAATCTGGCCACAGCTCCCTCAGTACTTCCATTTCATCACCTATAAAATGGAGGATGCCATTTCCCTACAGGTGTTTTATAAAGCTTAACTCATTCATGTGTGCAAAGTGTTGAGATACTTGAATGAGCAGCACCATACCAGAACAATGTCTTATTCTGTGAATACAACCTCCAAAACTTTTCACACCCTCTTAGGCCTTCCAATACTTCCTGCTTCCCACCAGGCTGGGACAACTCCTTTCAGGACACTTATGTGCCCTCTCCTGGCTATGGAAACAGCAGGTGGTGAAAGGAACAAAAATGAATAGAGGTGGGAGGAAAAGTTATCCTAATATAGTGGAACTTCAGAAGACACTTCAGTTAGGGGTAGAATGAAATTGAAAAGACATTTTCTTTTCTTTTCTTTTTTTCCTTTTTCTCCCCTAGAAAGCTGGTTATCCATTCCCAACCACAGCAGTGGCATAATAAAATTCCAATATTACCGGATGGAAAGTGCCTGGGCTCTTCTGTCCCTCGCTGCTTGGCCTGAGACAGCAGCTGTGGTGGTTCTCACCACAGAGATATCTCTGGCTGGCTGGATGCTGCAGCTGGGCCTCCCAGGCTTCGAGGAACTCAGTTTACCTCTGGGAGAAAGTCCTTAGGCGAGGTGAAGAGGAAAAGGAGCGGGTTCAACGGAGGGTAATGATCCAGACTTTTATTCCAAGGTCACGGGCACCTGAATCTCAGCAACCAGCTCCATTGAACAAAGAACCACGTGCTTGCAGACAGTTTTAAGACCCGGGCAGGGGAAGGGAGGGGACAGGTGAGCCACCAACCAGGTGGGAGGGGCAGAGTCTCAGGGGAAGAGTGACACCCAGGACAGGCCTATGACCTTGACACTGAGGGGCAGCTTTTGAACTTCTGCCAACCAGGCAGTGTCCCTGCTGGAATGTTAAGATTGACTGGCAGCACTTAGGAAGAGACAAAGGGAAGGGGAGGAGGAAGGGATTGCCACACCTGGGAGGGACTGGGATGGCTGGGAGGAAATTGCTTCACACTGCAACATCTCCCCCTAGTTTTGTTTAAAAAGAAGAGGACTGGGCTTGTGGTGCAGAGTGCTTGCCAAACCATGGTTGGTAAATCAGTTCCTCCTCTACAGGAGGGTCAGCGTTTTCTACTGAGGGTTCCATGTCAACTAATGGAGCACTAAGGGCTTCTAAATGGTAAACTTCAGGAGGGGGAGATGAGCTGGAAATCAACTTGAGAACCATGCATTTGATTAGTCCAAAAACAATACTAACAACTACAATAACAATAACTAGAATGACCAATACTAAAATTACAGTTTTCAGAATAGATCCCAACCAGCCCGAGAGTCCCCAGCCTTTGAACAGTCCACTCAGCCAGTCGTCAGTTTCTCGCTTGATGTCCAAGGGTTGACCACATCATTTTACACAGGAAGAACCAGAGGACTGTCACCACATCTCTGAGAGTGGGGCCAAAGGGCCTGCAGAGCTGCTGAGATGATTTTGTGCCTCTGTTCCCTCCTGGAGGTTCCAGGGGGACAGAAAGGGGAGGTAATGGCTGAGGCCCTCCTGACAAAAGTCTCTCTGGCTGTTTTAAAGCTCTGTTAGCTGGTGGAGGGTTAAACCAGAGAAAAGGCAGATGGGGAATTTGAAAGGCGCAAATGTGGTTTCAATCTGGTTCATCCTTTCTGCTCGTCTTGCACCAAGTGCTTCTGGGGCACAACAGCAGCGTCGCTTTAACTCCTCCCTGTGCCCAAAATCTTCTGATCCTTCTCCCTGCTCAGACAATGTAGGAGCAAGTCCGGAGCAGGAGACAGTGAGTGAATATAAGTACTTTCCCTCACCCCCCTTTCCCAGCCCTGACATAATAACAAACAGCTCTCCAAAAAGCACTTAAATTTACGAACAGTTTATAAATTCACAGACGTTGATTTATAGACATTGGCTTGACCCAATATTAGACACTTTGGTTTCTTTTCTGTTTTCAAAGTGCTGCTGTTATGGCTTGGGTTCTGAGCGCCGTCACACACCAGGAAAGGCCTCCAGGTCCTCCCTGCAAGGATGGGCTGGAGCTGGGGCAGGGCTCCCACCCTGCCAGGGGTGGCTCTTCCCCTGCTCGGCAGGATGGCTCCCAGCTGGTTTAGCAGCAGTGATGACAGGCTTTCCAGGCAGCTTCATTTTGCCTTCCCTGGCTGCAGGAATGGTGGCTGTGACACGGGGTGTGAGGAGGAGCCCGTGCCTCTGTGTGTGGTATTCCCTGCCTACGAGCCCCCACTAGGAGCATGGAATTAACCAAGGGAAAAAAAAAAAAACCAAACACACACTTCCCCCCTCAAAAAAAAAAAAAAAAAAAAAAAGCCCAAACGAAACCCCCTCCGTACCCTGCCTGGAGCCACTGTTAATTGGCTAAAAGAAATAAAAGTGAGCAAATTTTTACTCCAGGAATGTTAAAATTCCACCTTGAAAAATCACAGGGCTGGTGTGTCTAGATTTCTCCTCCTGTGGCCACCCAGCATGAACAGAAAACCCCATGTGCAGACCATGCCACCAGGTGAGATGAGGGTGAAGGATAACCGCCTTCCACCCTGTGGAATTTCACAGTCATGTCTGGCTTGCAAACCCAAAATTTGTGGTAACATACGGAACTGTGGGCTTTGATAGGAGCCACGAGGGCCTGGCTGGGGGACTGCAACATGTTGAAAGGCAAGAGAGACTAATTCCTCCCCATCCCCCTGCACACACACATGAACACACAAATAAAAGATATTACATCTATCAATCCCTGCCATTTCCTACTTTCTGCCTCTGAGAAGGTCACCTGAGTTCCTCCAGCTGTGACAAAAAGAAGTGATGGCTCATCCTGCATCCTGATCTCAGAGCTGCTGATAGTGGAGACAGTTGCCTTTCTTTATTGGAGAAAAAGAGGGCAATTTTAATGACCTGAAAGAAGGCTATAGCAATGTGGGGATTGGTCTCTTCTTCTGGATAACAAGAGGAAACAGCTTCAAGCTCTGCCAGGAGAGGTTTAAATTAGATATAGAAAAAATTTCTTTACTGAAGGGGTGGTCAGGCATTGGAACATTGCCCAGGGAAGTGATGGAACCACCATCCCTGGAAGTGTTCAATAAATGAGTGGATGTGGTGCTTAGGGACATGTTTTAGTGGTGGCCTTGGCAGTGATGGGGTGTTTGCCATTTTGCCTCACTCCTTACAGTACCTCAAGCTTCTCACCTTGGTGAACATCCCCTCATTCAATCCCTGGCAGACACTTTGCCATCTGGAAGAAAATCTGGTGGGGTCACCTGGAGTACTGCATCATTTCAAACCTTTATCTTGGAGTATGGAGTCCATTTTACTTTTTTTTTTCCCTCATACAGATAATTTTACAAAAGGCTTCACAAATAATAATTATTATTAGTGTTCTAAAGCCTAGGGCTTGCCACAAAGATATAATTTTAATGTAAAAATAAAATAAAATTTAAATTAAGGAGTCAGTCTACATTTTTCTTTGAGAAATCCATGCATTTTTAAAAAAATGAAAGAAAACCAGAACTCTGTTTTGCTTTTAATGAAATAAGACCAGCTGTCACCAGGACTTCTATATCTTAGGGACCTTCTTTTTCTTGAGAAACAAAAAAAAGTACTGGGGAAACTGAACATTTAAGAACATGTTGAATTGACCCTGCACAGGTATGGATTGTTTTGCAGCAATTTTGCCTTTGAGTAGCCCTTCTTCAATTGCTAATCCAGCCCCATCCATCCATGAGGATGTTTGTCACCCTGCTGAGGTTTTATAACCAGTAACCAACCAGAGATGCTCCATGTACCCATGTTAAAAGTGCATTTTAACTTGTGATTTAATGCAGGGTCTGAATTCCAGGCCACAGTTTCCTCAAGAGTCAACAGGCTTGAAACCTTCACTTTCACAGCTTTGCCAACCCATATTTACATCAAATATCCTCTAACCCACCTCAGGAACAGGATCTGGGGCCAAGACAATGGACTGGCTTCCAAGAGACCTGAAGGTTTAACCTGAAGGTTAAATTTCTTGGAGTCTTGGGGAAATCACCCCTTGGGAATCCCAGTCCCACTTTAACATTTTTTCAGTGTAGGGAAGGATTCAGTGGAGCAGTAAAAAAAAAAAAATTCTTGTGAAAAAGTGCACATAAACTAAATTGCAGCAGCCCCCATTCCTAATTGAAATAACTCAGCTCTTCTTTTCGTGTGTGCCTGTGTTTAAAGAGAAACCTGAAAGGCACAAATTCATATTATGGACTAATAGCCTGGAAAATTTCAGTTCAAAAAACAAAGCTGGCTTTGAGTTACACAGGAGAGGCCTGAAAAAAAGCATCTGAAACCACTAACTTCTATTTTTTCCTGCACTTTTTACAACATAATATAGGTGAAAGGATTTTATTTTATTTTATTTTATTTTATTTTATTTTATTTTATTTTATTTTATTTTATAAACTTGGTTTAAAAAAATAATCAGCACAAAAATCCTCTCTCTGGCCTTCATATGCCAAGTTTCAGCCCAGGGCAAATTTTTTACAGCTGAATTATACACCCTGAAAAATAAGGGGCTTATAATGACAACATTGAAGGTCCCCTAACTATAGTGGTATGAATGGGGAGGGAGGTATAATAAGAATGGTCCATAGTGTGTAGCAGCAGCAATAAGTGAAGGAGCCCTTACTCAGCATGAGGAATTCTATATATCTTGGAAGGCTTTCATGAACCTAAACATTATTGCTAAGAAAGGAATAAACAGTTTGAACTGCTGTTGCCATTCATCCAGCGCTCACACACTGAGGAATACATAGAGTTGTTCTCTCAAAGCTGGAGTGAAATATTCCAGACATAATTCTTTCTTACTCCAGGGCTGGAGAGGATTTTGAGCTGCTGGAAGGGAAGTTGCACAAATACTCTTGCTCTGGGAGAATTTTTTTTATTATTTTTTTATAGCAATAATGATAATAGACTGTGTGCATGCAGGACACAAAGGATCATTATTGGTCAGGGCTGGTATCTGTAAGTGAAGTGAGACCAAAAGAAGGAGGTGAACAAAATCACTTTTGTTTGCTTTGGGTCATCCCATCTTGAACGTGGACCAAAACTGATGGCCCAGAAAACATATAGAAAAGAGTTTTTTAAAAATTTTACATTTTTAAGACTGCTGCTTCCAAAATCAAATCATCCATCAAGTTGGAGGCAGAAGTGGGATTTAGGCAGACAAGGGAAATAGGGTGTCTATGCCAACACAGCTTGGGCATCTCCTTACAAAAGGAGATCAAATGTCAGGATTTCCACACAGCAAATCCCTTCTCTGCAATGCCATTTTTCCTTCTGCCCTCTAATTACATCAGCTCAATCAAAGCATTGAGCTTCTGTCATTCAACTTTCATTTTAATTTCTGCTCATCTATGTATGAACAGAGTCTCAGTTATAAACAGCTGTACCTACAATTATCTCTATATTAAGCATCTTCCCACTGCATTTTTTTTTCTGTTCCTTCACATTTTCCATATCAAGGATCATGTCAATATTCATAGCAGAATTTTGCAGTTTTCAGAAAGGAAAATTCATCTGAATATTTTTAACCAGCTCAGTGACTCCAGTCCTATTTAACAAAAGGACATTACTTTAACATATAATTCTCATCTCAAAGTGGGCATCTAGAAAAGTGGTCTTAAAAATATATTTCCAGTATTACTGAGTTCCTAAGAGCCTATGCATTGCTATCTCAACTCCACACATCTACTTTGGATCCACCTAACATTAAATAAGAAAATTTCTAATTTAAAACTATTTGTTATGGTGCCTGTACTCCAAAATGCTGCTGCCTTTCCCCTCTCCCTCATTAAAAACCACAATTGTCAACAACCACTGATAATCTGGATTTCGCCACATTTTCATACCAATATGATGCAATTTCCGAGTTGTTGTCAAGACTGTGATGGAGATTAAACTTGTGTCTCTTAGCACAGAAATTAAGATTATACTATGCTTCTTTCCTTCTTTCTGTATTACTTAATGAACTTAATTACTTTTTTTTTTTTTTTAGTTTACTCCTGCTGGAAATCAAGTCCACAAGCATAAATTTAACTTGCTAATAAGTATTTGACAGAAAAAGTTGTTCATAGTCTTAAATTCACACTGCTCAAGTAAATTCAGTCTTTAATCTCTGGAACCCATCTTGGACAAATGTTTCTAGAGTAAGTGTCAAGTTTCTGGCAGTAAATTTGGAATAATAAACAAAAACCTCAGGTGAAGAAACTTTCTAAGTCCCAAAACTGCATGAGTTACAAAGTTAATGTTATTAAGAAGAATTCCTGAGCATGGTAATTTTTCCATACCTGTGAAAGAACTAAAGTTTAATGAGTTTGCAAAAAGTTTGGACATGGAAATAAGTAAAAATTACACATAGGTATGATCCTGAAGGTTTGTACATGTAAATTAGCAAAAACTACATACGTGAATAATCCTAAAAGTAATTTCCTTGAAAGAGCAGTGAATGAGTAGCCAAGCATTTAATTCTTAATTTTGAGGATTTCCTCCCAAAATTTGCCCTAAACTAGGACAGAGATTTAACAAGATTCTGGAAAGCTAAAAACCAGCACATCTCTCTTGATAGTTTTGCAAGTTACTTTTTACCTTGTCTCTCCCCACAAGACTATTAAAGTAGGACTGAAGGGGAAAAAAGGACTTTCAATGCACTATCAGTGTTTTCATCTTTATCTCCTATAAGCAATCCCTTCTTTTTCATACATAACAGGGGGAGGTATACATTTGACATAACAGTCCACTGTAAAGTTATTTGAGTATAAATTATATTGTATTTATATCTGTGCAGTAACCAGAAGATTGGTGGATATAAAATTTTTCTATAAAGATGGAAAGGCTGAAAGCCTGTAAAATTATGCTGTATTTCTGCCCTTCAAAATAGTGGCAAATTCTAGTAGCAGATATTTTGGTTTGAAATTTGTATACTTAATAAAAAATATGGGGATTTCCCTTCTAAATGAAGTGGAGCAGGATATATGTGCATTGACAATATGTTCCAGGTTATATTTAACCAAAAAAAATTTTCAAAAGCTTTTCAGTGAGGCAAAAATATTTTTCCTGAATGTCTGAAAAAATCTTGGAAAGACATTTTGGAGGGGAAGGAAATGTTGTGAATTGAAATGCTGAAAAATGTTCGGAAAGATCTTATGAACAGTACCCTGTCCATGTTAAGTCAAAAGTCTTTGTGGAGGCTCAAGTGAAGCCTTACACCAGCCACAGTCTGGAGGCAAGGGCTGCCCAAAACCTCTCACAGCTTTCTCTGTATGACTGTAGAAATTGGTTACTGCAGTAATTTTTAAAGCCCAGGTCAAGCTGTTCATCTTCCCAGGCCTCCATGAGTGGTGGGTACCCTCTAACCAGACTCCAAAATGACATTCAGCAGACCAAAGTCAGCTTTCATCTATCCACAGAAACAGGATGGAAGAGGGAGGTTAAATATACATAATTGTGTTCACAATGAAAAGTCATTTTGCTAAAAGCTGTCCAGCAGGCCTCTGTGTCACAAACGCTCTCGTTTCGGTTATCCACCTTTCCTTGCTCTGCACATGGTGCTGAGAATCCAATCCCCAAACACATCAGTTCTTTATAAGCTGAAAGTTTTCAGAGACTTTTCACAGTCTTGGCCTCATTTTGTAGCAGTGCGTGCCCACAGTAGCTCACAGGAGCTGCTCAATTTCGTTCAGCTCCTTTTCTTTACACAGGGATTTTGACTGGTCTCCTTCCTCTCCTTCACAAGAAAAGTGATTTTCCTAATGACACAGGCTAGACAGATGACAGATTGTCAGGACACAGCACATGTTTTCTTTAAGTGAGATTTTTATTTGTTATTTTAAGGTTATTTCCAGATCCCTGACACTTATTCCAAAAACTCAGGTAACCAAGACGGAGCTCAGAAACTGAAGTTATTCTTAGACTAATCAACCACTGATCTAAATCCACGACACTAATCTCATAATTTGGCACCACAGAGCTTAACCAGTCACATCTGGATAAGATATTCCGAGCTAACAGACATATTAGGCCTAAATGTTTTTAACTTGTTTACCCTGGGAAGTAAAACACCCAGGCTGTTTTATTCTGGACACGGTGAGACCTGCTTGGGTGGAGAGAGGACAACAGTGACCCTCAAAGAGATGGGGCTGAAATCACAGCTGCCCTTGCAACACACAGCTCTGTATTATTTTGTAGCTCCATATTATTTTGTAGGATTTTATAGACTACACTTGTCTCTTAAAACCTATTGCACCCTTCAACAATAGAGGTGTTACAATAGACTGGTATCCAACAGCTTCTGCTGGGTTCTCATGTCTCATGTGCATGGTCCCACAGCAGAAGAAATGAAGCTCCTTCCTTTTGATTGCACCCACTGAAGACCCTAAAAGAAACCCCCTCACACCACCCACTCCATCCTTTCAGTGCACAATCCTGAGAGAAAACACAGTTGCTATGATTGTTGCCATTAGAGTGGAGCAAGAGGGCTGTGCCAAGCCCAGGTCCCAGCCGTGTCGGGGCTGTGCAAACAAACACGGGGGGCATTCATGCTCCAGGCAGAAAGAGACAAAGGCAATATTATTACCGTGCCCATGAACTGAGGCACACTCAGATTATCCAACTTGCCCAAGGTCACGCAGGAAGTAAGTGGCAGAGCTGGAAATTGAACCCAGATTTCTTGAATTGCAGGCCAGGATTGTAACCACAAGGCCATCTTTCGTCTCTCTCTCTCTCTTTCCTTCCCTGCCCCTCCCCAATCTTTCCATTTTAGCACACTCCTGAAAAAAAATTGCTTTTAAAAATCCATTCGGCAATACTTTAGGTATGCTGTGGCCTCCACAACTGTATTTAGCACAATTATAGGCTAAAAGGAACTCTTGCAAATTATGTGCAAATAGATACGTCTTTATGTAAATCCAAGTTCTTGGAACAGAAATCTGCAGCCAAAAAAATACAAAGGTTTAAGACAGGGAGGAATTAAGCTCCAATTTTTTTTTCCTCTTCGAAGGTTGGTAACTGAGGTACAACACTCTCCAGCCAAAGAATGGAGGGCACAGACTGGATGCCTGGGGAGTAGTTACACCAGCTCTAAAAAAACTGTTATTTCACCTATAGAAAAGTGAAGGCAACAAACACTATGTCATTGTTTTAGAGGATTCTGCCATGTGCATGATTTTTTATATACATGTGCATCTTCTAAACCAGTTACTGCACAACTTGTGCAAGAACACTGACAGCCCAACTTCCTAGCAGTGCACAGCCCCAGAGCAGACAGGGGAGCTGAGCATTGGAGGGTCGTTTGGCCCAAACCATGCATCAGGAACAGTCTGTGGCTTGTGAAAACTTTAGGAGGTATTAGGTATCCACTACATATGCCAGGGACTGCACCTGGTTCTCAATGCCCAAACCTCTTTTTGGGCAGTGTTAGATTTACCAGCTAGAAAGGAAAATTCTCTGAGACTATATTTAATGTCTTCTGCTCAAAATCCTTAAGCTTGGTCCACATGCTGGCCAATGTCAGTATATGAGAATTACTTCATTTATTTGTCTAAACAGAGCTGGATTTGATTGGGGTAGCACCAGGAGCAATGGAGGAAGAAGGGAACCATGAGGTTAAACAGGGAATTTTGTAGGAAAAAGACAAAAAAGGGCCAATAGTTCATTCCCTGCCCAGGACACTTTTCCTGACAGACTTTTACTTGAATACATATATGGTTTTCTGGAAAATTTCAGAAACTAAAGAAATACAGCATCAATCTGGTTGGGAGCTGGGGGGCAATTTCATTCCAGGACCACTTGTTGGGGCCAGGACTGGGGGGAGTGTAGGATCACTGGATTTACTCAACAGCAGCTTTCCTGCTTACACCAGACCAAATGAGCATCATGGCCTGTGTTTCTAAGGGAGGATCACCTGGCACTCTCTGCATGGTGCACATGGCATCTGCAAAGGGGACCAAATGAGAGCCAGCAGTGCCCTGGCAGCCAGAGGGGACATCCCTGTCCTGGGGTGCATCAGGCACAGCATCACCAACCAGACAAGGGAGGGGATTGTCCCGGTCTGCTCTGGGCTGGGGCTGCCTCACCTCCAGTCCTGGGGGCAGTTTTGGGCACTGCAATATAAAAAAGATATTGAACTGTTGGAAAACATCCAAAGGAGGCAAACAAAGATGGTGAAAAGCCTTGAGGGGAAGCTGTGTGAGGAGCAGCTGAGGGCATTTGGTCTGTTCAGCCTGGAGAAGGGGAGACTGCGGGGACACCTCATGGCAATTATAACTTCTTCATGAGGGGAAGAGGAGGGGCAGCCACTGATCTTTTCTCTGTGGTACAGGACCTGAGGCAATGGTTTGAAGTTGTGTCAGGGGAGGTTTAGGTTGGATATTAGAAAAAGGTTCTTCATCCAGAGGGTGGGTGGGCACTGGAACAGGCTCCCCAGGGAAATGTTCACCAAGCCTGACAAGCCTCAGGGATCTCCCAGGCACAGGGTGGGATTCTTGGGGATGGTGCAGAGCAGGGCCAGGAGCTGGACTCGATGATCCTTGTGGGTCCTTTCCAGCTCAGCACTTTTTATGATTCTGTGATTCTCTTTACAATGAGGATCACTCAGGAATGGCGCTGGGATTCTGTGATTCTCTCCACAATGAGGATCACTTAGGAATGGCACAGCAATCCAGCCCTGTAATATGGTAACCTTTGGCAGTACTTGGACACAGGCAAAGGCTGTGGAGTTTAATTTCAGACTGATCCAGCAGCAGGCAGGAGTACCAGCAATGCTGGCTCAGCACTTCCACCAGGACTGGCGCAACTCGCTCTAACTCATTCCTTCTGGGCTCTTTTTTAAAGTGCCAGCTGGGGCAATGCTGCTAAGCTGTCCTCTGAACAACAACACTGTTAATAATAATAACAATATTCAGGTCTTACATAGCATTTTTCACCTTTAGATCTTGAAGTGATTTACTATGGAAGGCTTTGGAGGGCTTTAAGAACAGATTAAACAGACATCTGTCAGGAATAAACCAGATTTCCTGACCCTGCCACAAAGCAGTGGAATATTTCTATGCTCTTTCCAGCCCAGAATTTCCATGATTTCCCGCATTTTGTATAGGTAGGACACTAATTCATGCAGCAACAAGGTGACCTCTGTGGATAACACAGATGCTGCTTTCAAGCCCCCATGGCAGCCCAAGATATCATAAATGGTAAAAGAAAAGAATTGAAGCTCTCCCCACCCTAACACCGTGCCCAGCAATTGTGGGTGGTCCCTGTGGAAATGCACCAGAATACCTCAGATTGGGCAATTATAAAAAGATAACATTTCCAGTGGTAGGAAACCAGATGTTGTGAGGAAGCCTTGAAGAAGGCTTTTGCCAACAGCAAAAGTAGGATTCGTCCTTTGGGATGGGGATAGACAGCCCCTCCTCTCTCTCTTCTGACAAAGGGGAGCTGGGGCAAGTAATTAGACTGGACACTTGACTTTTTGGTTGTTGAAGATAAACTGGCCTGGGAAGGGGGAGCAGGATACTCTCATGTTTTCTTTGCAGAAAGAGAGCTCCCATGAGCACCCAGACATCACACTGAATCTGAAACAACACTTAACCTGCATTTTCCTAAACATCAGGGGAGGCCAAAACTGCTGTCACAGAGGAGTTTAGAAAATGCACCTTAGCAGTGGCAGAATGGAGATAATGACAGCAGCCTATGCATTGCTGGTGATGGTTTTGTTACAGTGACATCCTGATGATCTCTGGCTGCAACTGGAATAAAAGAAACAGATCTCGGTGTGCTCCAGAAAACTGCACCTTCCAGGTGAGGAGCAGCTGGACTGACCCCAGACCTGCTGTGAAAGGGTCCCAGAGATTCCCCAGATGTCTCACAGTAAAAAATTCAATACTTTTTAAAGTGTTGAATGGATTATATTATTCTGTTGCAGGTTTTTGTGGTTTTGTTTTTTTTTTTTTAATTTTTTTTGTTTGTTTGTTTTGGTGTGTTTTGGGGGGTTTTTGGTTTTGTTTTTGGTTTTTTGGGTGATTTGTTTATTTGTTTGTTGTTTTTTAAACTTTTTTCCCCAACAAAGAACTTAACTCTTTTGCTTAACTACAACAAAACTAGGCTTTGGTTTAAGTTTATCTAGTGTGTAGAGTGATGACATGGCTACTGAGCATTTTTAGGAGCAAGAGATCCAAGCACACTGAAGGTGCAAACCTGCCCTGTGGACACTCTGCAGAGGAATACATATTTAGTGGCCCTCAGAGGACTGGAATTTCTTTGTAAACATCAGTCTAAGAAGCAAAACCAGCAAGTACCAACAAAAAGAGGAGCATTCTCAAGCCAAACACGACCTCATGTTCTTTTGCAAGGGACACAGAAAAGTGACGAGAAATGAGAACATTCTGAACTGCAGGAATAAACTCCTCCTTGTCACCATTCAGGGTTGGAGTTTAGTCATCATGTACTTCCATACCTGTATGCAGACTAGCACCTAAAAGGCCTCTGGGAAAGTCAAACAGCAGAACAGATCTTAGCTGAATAGCTGAATTGATATTAAAATAATGACATCATTCAGATCTCATTATTTTAATATCAATTTTATGAGACGGAAATTATTTTAAACTCTTTTTTTCAACAATTAAAGTATTTTTAAATGACCTTTTAATTTTCATCCAAATTTTCTTGTTTTCTCAAGTAAGGAAATATAAAAACAATAAACATCAACCTTCTCCATTCTGCAGACCACTTTTCACCTTCTGGAAATGTTTTTGATAAAAAACTTTCAGTGTTCAGTAAATAAAGTCGGTGAATTCTTTAAAATCTTTTTTTTTTCCCGGGGAAAATCTTCATTTGTGACAGAAGCCCGCTTTTTTGTCAAAATCAGGTTTTGGTGGAAAAATTTTGACCACCTGTAGAAACGAAATCTGCGAGCGGCGTGTAATTTAGGAGTCGGATGGAGATAAACTCAATGGACTGATTTTTAGTTTCTCATGTTTCGCAGCGAGGCAGGGATCCAGCCCCTCCATGCCAGCACGGCCGCAGGGTTGGACTCTTATCAAAGCAGTCGCCTTTGGGGCTCTCACGAGATCAGGTTTTTACTCAGTGAGAGCTCCACGTCTTCGAAGGGAGCAGGAAGGCCACAGGAACAGCCTCATTTCAGCACTGAGCCCAAGGAAAACCAGGGGAATGGAGGGACTTCAGAGCTTTAAGAAATGGCAGACAGAAAGCCAGTCCTTGTTTTCCCCGTGGATGTAGGGAAAAGATGTTCAGGCATAGTTTAAAGTTTTTTAACAGTTAAAAAAAACAACAAGAGCAAAAAAAAAAAACCCTCCAACAAAACCCATGTGAACTTGTTCACTCATCACCTTGAATAAAAAAGGGCAAACCCTCCCCATTCCATGAAGCTATTCTTGGCCACTGCAAGCTGAAAAGCAGGGAAGGCAGTTTGAAGGGGGCAAATACAATTAATGCTCCCACTTTTGCCATATTTCTGGGCCCAGGGGACAAATCAGGAAACTTTATGTCAGCAGGAATGTGAACAATAAAGGCAAAGTGGGTTGCATGTTAGAAAACCGTTTCACTCCCTTTTTATACTTTTTTTTATTTTATTTTTTTGCCCAGCAGTATGATGTGTTAACAATTTTGTTGGTTTAACAGTTCACACTTCCAGCACATTTATCCATTGGCACATGGGGGTTTTATGCATTTAACAGTTTTCTTCATTAAAGTGGGTTCCACTGTGTCTTAAAAATTGTTTTCCTTAGACTGCGTGTTTGTTATTTTATATGGTGTGACTGAAAAGCAGGCCAAAATTTTGGCCTTGGAAAATGCACACTGCAGAGAGGAGCCCGGCGCGGGCAGCAGGATTAGCCTCCCTCAAAGCCCAGCACAAATTCTTTTAAGAACTGCTGATTGCACTTTGAAGCTTTTCTCCCCTAATTGCTGGAAGATTCTTAATTTGTCCTGAGCTTGGGAAAACGAATTGCAGATGTATGTGCTGCAATCAAAACCCTCTCTGCACAGGATCTTTGTGCCTTGGTGTGGAGACGTCCTTCACCCCCTTCCACAGAGCCTTCCAACCACCTGTTTTTTTACAAAAACAGTGCCAGCATTTCAATTTCTTTTTTAATTTTTGGAAGGGAGGGCAGGGGCTGGGGGAAGGGAGAGGGTGGCTGTTATTTCTACAGAAGCAGGACTGGTTCTTAGAGGCATAAGAGACACCCAGGTGTTTTCACAGCGAGCCCTGTGCAGGGCCCTTTTGGAGCCCAGCTCGATTCCTGTTTGCCAAACTACACTTTCAAGAGGTGTCAGATATCCAGAACCTGTTTCAAATGCCAAGTCAAGCAACGGAGGGGGAAAAAAAAAAACAAGGGGAGGGAGGAGGGAAGAAGGGGGATGTGGGGAGAAAGGAAAGGGGGAAAATGTTCCTCCTCAAAGAAAAAGGTAGTTGTTCCAACTTGGCTGTTTCTTTTTAAAATAATTAGTTAAGCAGTGCATAAAAACAGGTAAGTCTGTTCTGCATTGCTCATAGCCTTGGCAGGCCCTGTCCTTCCCCACGTTGGAGGAATGCCTGTGAACCACCGCTGCACAGGAGAAGGGAGGGGAATTGTATCGCCGTGACCTAAGGCAACCCAGCTTGTAAGGTTAACCATAATTTTTTAAACTAACATGACCTCTGTTAACCCCTCCACTCCAATCTTGAAAAAAAAAATAATAATAAAAAAAAAGGTAAGAGAGAGAAACATGTTTACAAACCACTAGAAGAGTAAAGGGGGAGCAAGAAGGTGAACATCTTGTTCCTTTGGTCTCCCCTCCATCCACCTCTCACTTGCTCCTTTGTCCCTGTGCGTCCCCATCAGTAACTGGTGTTTACTGGGCCGTGATGCAGCATGTCTAGGGACTTTGCTTTTTCTAATGAGTCACAGAATCATAAAATTAAACCATTCTGGGAAGCCAAAAAATTCAGCTCCATGTGTGCATTCAGGGCTTTGCAGGAATGCTCAAGTCTGGATGTCTGAGTCACATGCTCTCACGGTAAACGTGATACATCCTCTTTTTAATGACACCATTGGCCTGATTTATTTATTCTATTTCTCTCTACTCATCCCTCTCCCCTCATTCTGCAGAAGAACGCAGGCTATTTCCTCCAGCTGGGATGCCAGGTGAACCCACCTCAGGCACTCTTTGCCCTTCTCTCTCCTATAGCTGCCTTAATTTGAGCAACCAAAGGCAATGCCAGCCCGGCCCTGGGCCAGCCAGAGGTGGCAGGGGGCCATGGTCTATGGTGTAGTCAGCTTTTGTGTCAACATTTGGATGCTGAGTTCATCTTAACCAGAATGTGCCAAGCTCAAAGGAATCCAAGTCTGCCACAGAAAATACATATGCAACACACAGCCCACACATAGACCTTGGCTCAGGGATGGGACTGACCTATTTTTGGGTCTCAACATTTTCTCTATGGCTTATTCCTACCTCAATTCACTTCTGGTCAGTCAGAGTCAGATGTGGCATGAGGAAAAGGGTGTAGGTACAAATATGGAGAGATCTGGCTTCATCTCCCACCCATGCACAAGCTGCAGATGCTGCCTGACTGCTCTTGAATACTCAGCTCCTGTGTGCTCCACCAGGTGACACCAAACTGACTTTACATGGGAAGTGAAGTTAGGCCCCTCTTAAAATATTTTTTCTTTGAAATGCTTCCTTCCCTGGTTAAACAAGCATAAACAAACACTCCTGCTTATGTATTTATAATTATTAAGCATGGAAAATCTACCAGTTAAGTAAAGCTAATGTACAAAGTAAGGGGGAACAGGCCAAATTCTCAAATGGTATGAACTGGCAGACATTCAAGCCTTCACTGAAAAAATAGGCTTGAACTACCATTCATCTAATATTTAGTCCAGCCCTCCATCCTAAAACGAGCTCATTTACAATTAATTGTTTGTATAGAAGCATAGAAAGCCTTGGGTTGGGAGGAACTTTAAAGACGATCTGGTTCACCCTCCCAGGGTCAAGCACAGATAAGGTTGCTCAGGCCCCATCCAACCTGGCCATGAACACTTCCAGGGATTTCTAGTCATGTTGGGGTGCACCAGACATAGGAAATACCATATCTGCTACAGACCAGTCACCAGGAGATGCAGTGAGCTTCACTCTCCCCAAACCCACTTTTTGGAAACAGTAAAAAATGTCTGCTGTCACTGTCTGCTCTGGGTGATTTTCCTTCATAAAATGTTCATGTCATCAAAGAGAAGACAAACACAGGCTTCCAAGGATGGAGCTGAGCACCAAGTTTCAGCACCCGCTTTCTGGAAATACCTCCATCTATGCTAAGTGAGAGGGAGATCTGCTTCCTTATGAATTTAAACAAATTCCTCTCACCTCATCACTACAGTCAGTGACATGAGGGAAGTGCAGGTCTGAGAGCCAACTTCCAGCCAAGGAAGTAGCTTGGGAGTTGTGTGAGGGGTAGAAATTATCCCAAAGAAAGTCTGGGGTCTAGGTGTGACCTCACCTTTTTGATCTGAGGACAAAAGGAAGGTGGGGTAAAAGCGCTGTAGATGTGATCTCTGTGCAGCTCCTGTGTGTGCCAAGAGGGTCCCATCCCAGATGTTGAACAGTCTGAAAGCAGCTGTGGACATAGAGAGGGTGACTGGGGGAGCATCTCAGCCTTTGGCAAGTCTTGAACTGTGTCCAGGAACTGTCTGGGTGAGTAACAGCTGGCCTAAGCCCTGATGGGACCCTTCTAGTAATTTAGCAGTATAACCAGCCAAACCCTAGGACCAGGCCTTAACACAGAAGTAGCACATCAGGCCACAGTCAAAATATCTCAGTAGATCCCACTGGAGCACTTTGTGAGGCAGGTCCAAGGATGGAGCTGCAGCCCATTCATCTGTACTTGCACGTCAGCAACTCTTTTCATGGACCATGTGCTTATGATTTCATTGTCTGATTTCTGGACATCAACAAAACATTGGAGACTCATTTTCTAATCTAAGCAAAGGGGAAGAGAAACTGCTGATGGAGAAGAACAAACTTGTCTCACGCTGAGGACTACAGTTCCTCCAGAAAGGCATCACTGGCACACGTGCATTCGTCCAATTCCCACCCTTCCTCCAACCTGATTTTCTATTCTAAAGCTGTGTGGAACTTAGTGCAATTCTTATTCTTCACAAATATTTAGTGTCTCAGAGTTTGAATGAACCTTTGCTGCTTTTACAAATTCACTTTGAGTGGAAGAAAGAGAAATCAGTAACTTTTTCTGCCTCATTCACTTAAAATGTTGATTAATGGTGGTCTTCTGCAGTGGGGAGTTGACTTCATCATCTTAATTGATGATGAGCAAAAAGACATCTCTGACATATGTGTGTTAACAGAGAAAAGAGTTCCTGAGGCTATCTGTCATAGTAAAATAAAAAGCCTTGTTTCTGATACAGTTAATGCAATGAATACATGATCATCTATCTGAATGTGACTTCCCAGTCTAAAAAAAATAGTTCTGATAATGAAGTTTCACCCAGGTTTGAACTGTTTTTCAAGGTTTGGTTTTGGTTTTTTTTTTCATTATTCCCAGACACTATTTACATTCTTATTCTATAGTTGTTCTTATTCTAGATGAGATCTGGGACTGAAGGAAGGAAAGTGGTAGGCAAGGGGCTGGGAGACCTGATAACAGAACTCAGTGTCAGATTCTCATTTCTGGGCCACATTCTCTACCTCACTGTCCTCTGCCTTGTAATTTCCTTCCAGACTTCTTCCTAATTCACAGCCTTATTCTTTGACATTGTCTCTTGAGGTTTTCTCAGCCAGAACAGACAGTAGTGCATGAAAGATTCATTTGGTATTAAAACTATTGTAATGAAAAAATACTGTTTTTCCCCTCCCTTTCCTGGAACACCTTGAGATTACATCAGAGCCATGAGGAAAATGAGAAAGAATCTGGGTCATCTTTCCTCACTCTCCCTTTCTGTACATTTTTGCCTGATGATTTAGATGAAACATCCAGTATGAACAAGAATATGCTGGGATTCTCATTCTTACTCCTCAGACTTCAAACTGATGAACAAAAAGTACTGTAATTTATTCCAGTCTTTGATTTAGACTAGTATTGCCTATACATATTTTGTACATTTTTATGTACTAAGATAAATGCATGTTTTCATAAATAAATGTATTTTATGTACTAATATAAAATAAAATTTGAGTAACCTTTAAAGTACCCAAAACTATTATAAAACTCCTCAAAAATTTAAGAGATTTTCTGAAGCTGCTGAAATTATTTTACTGTTTCAATTTAGTTAGTTTAAACTTAAACTGACATCCTGTAATCCCTGCTAAATCAGGCCACAGGTACCAGTATCTGGGCATCTGAAATGATGGTCTAATTTGAGGCAGGTTTTAGCTTCACTCTCTTCACATGAGCATTGTAAAGCATCATAAAATACTTTAATGTTAAATAAGTGTGTGGGTACCAGTGCGATGGATACCATGGGAGGTTCTACAAGAGTGTGAAGTATTCACTCCCTGACCCTGAAATAAATGGAGCCTGATGCTGAACATCAGAGGAAACCAATCAGTAGGAGCAGCCAAAGCACCCTGAATAATTCAGGGACAGTTATATCCACTACAAGCCTTTTTCTCCTCTATAACACCAAGCAAGAGCCTTCCATTGATCCATCAGACTTGTCACCCTTATCACCCTCATCTTTTCTGGTTGCCACTCCTATCTCAAAGCCTGGAGCTCCATCTCACTGTACACCACACAAATTTTACACACTCCCTGCAAGTTCTCCCTCCAGTCTCTTCCTTCATTATGTTCTCAGGAATCCTCACCATCAGATTAAGGAGAATTACTGCAAGGCCGCTTCCTTCTATGCTGTGCATGATACTGGGATGGTGAGTAATTAAAGCATGATAATTACAATCTTTCAGCTGCTCCACATGTCACTGAAATGGATCCACATGGGAGGTGAGAAAATCAGGGTCTTCCACTCTAATTCTGAGATGGATGATGGCAAATGCAGAGGCACTCTGGGAAAATTAACTGCTTCAATCCTAATAAGCAGCCCTTGGATGAGATTTTCAGAGGTATTTACCAGATCTGGTTGGATTTTCTCTAGAACTGCCAAATCCAAACTGACTTCAGAGAATCCCATGCCTCCCATTTCAAATCTTTGCTCCACAGACCAAATCTACTAGATGTTTGACAAAAAAATTGCTTTGTTTTTTTTTTTCAAGATAGACTAAAAATTATTTTTTCTCTGACATTAAGAATAAATTTAGCTAAAATTGCAAAAGAACTCTGCTTATGAAAAGAAACCAGTGATGCTATATAAACAGCTGGGGATGAGTATTGTGTTAGAGCATGTTGATTACATGAACTTTAGTGTCTGATATATCCATTAAGTTTGATTCAGATTTCATTTAGTGATCCAGGAGTGGATCGTGGTTGATCAGGAACTCAGTGTGTTTCCCTGTGAACACACAGAATTTTCAATTCTTTCTTGGGTACCAATAAGGTGCTGTTAAAGAACTGAAGATAAAAAAAAAAAATCCCACTGAATTAATTTGGTAGGAGGAAGAAGCAACCCCTGTGGAAAACTATTGAAAATCAAGCCCTGATTCATCTGAATAGAACTTCAGTTTGTGAAAAATGCAAAGGAAGGACATTGATCCTCCCCCCCCCCCCCCCAAGAAAAGCAACAGCAAAACCAAATAATTTCAGCTCACATTCTGCAGAAGCAAAGAAATAAATCTGCATAGCCACTAATAGGATTCCTCTGAATGAACTTGAGCCCAACAGTAGCATATAGGCAGAAGCCTGCATCCCAAAATAGAAACCTCTTGGAATCCACAGCTCATCTGGACAGGATTAGAGAAACGCTCCCTGAACATTCAGTGATTTGAATTGAACTAATTTACAGCAGTCCTGGAATGTCCCAAACACAGAAGCTCAGAAAACAATGGGATAAGAAGGAATTCTTTGTCCACTGCAGCATAAAGCAACTATTTCAGGCAACAATATCAGTGACGTTAATGACTGCAACACAATCTTTGGGTAGCTCTGAAGGCACTTCTGAAATCTGTGGCTGGCCCCTGGGTACAATGCTGGAATTGTACCCAAGAGAAATTTTTATTTTTCACTGGTTTCACAGTTTCAGGGGAGATTAGTCAGATTTGCCTCTGACTTCTTTTTTGGTCACCCTGAAGCAGAACAATGCATAACATGATGACAGTGAGGTTTGCTGTGGGGAAATTGGGGTTTTCTTTCAATGGGGTATCTGGAGGAGAAGGGAGAGAGAATTGTCAATACAGCTGAGTCGCTTGAGCCAAAAAGCTCCTGAAAGAGTCACTCAAATATGACAGGACCAAGATTTAAATACTGAGAAAAACCAAAGTAATCAATGCCTGTAAAGCAACAGAGAATGTTCCCTTTTTCCAAGGCATAATTCAAGCTCACTACCCAGATCCCAGCTGACATCCAGGGAATATGCTTGGAGGAGCTGCTCTGCACAACCTGGTACAGCAACACTGTTCTACAGTGTTACTCTTTCAGAAATTATCTTCTTTTTAAGTGAAAAAGGGACTTTTCTTATAAATATTGTTTCATCAAGGTGTTATTTGGCAGCTGCATATCAACATAGTGAACTTCAACCCATTTGTCTCCAGGGAAAGACAAGCAGCCCAGATCTGCTCCTGAAGGAAGCAGAACTCACAGGAGCCACACTATTAACACTCAGCTCATGGGAATGAACAAAGTATAAATGCCTAGAGAGGACAGATGAAAATGTCAGGGATGTATTTGATCCCAGGTGGTGTAAATAATGTTCCAGATCATGTCAAGTGGACAAGCTGGAGTCTTAAACCTCCTCCTCCTCTGCACTACCAGAGAGGCTGCAGCCACTCCATCCTGATCCCAATTAAAAGCTGTCCAGGTTTATCTCCAACCCTGGGATTTTTAGATTGCATGTTCTTACCAAGAACTCTTTGAAACTGATGTTGAACAGAGTTACTCCTGGCTTATGTCAGAGCAGGGAAGATTCAACCCCTAAGAGATTCAGCGGCTCTTTTAAGCTTGTTTTGCTTAGGCTCTGGATGAGGAGCCAATTGCAGTGAGACCAAGAGTGCAGCATGATAAACAGAATATCCAGAGTTTTCATAATGGGGATTAGGGAAAAACAAAGATTGTAGAGGGGTTAAAATTTGTTTAGTTGGCCAAAAGGGGCAAGGGCTGCCACATTTCAGATACCAAAAGTCTGAACGTGCAAGGCAGCAATTTGTGTGAGTCTCTAGCTCAAAACTGGGGCCTGGATACAGGTACCTGCAATTTCCATAGAAACCTTCCAGACTTGGGCTCAGCAGGCTGCAAAATGTCATAACTTATGCCATGAGAGTTTTCCTCAGACAAAAACAATCCTCCCTTGTGGGAAGAGGCTCACTCAGACACACTGAGTCATTGTCTGTGTTTCCCTACTGACAATCTTCACATTGAGGGGTTTTAACCATTTCAATCAAACTTTATAACAAATTAAAGGTCTTAGATTAATTACATTCTTGAAGTTTTAAAAAATAAATTAAGTGGCTAAGTGGAGAAGAAAAGGCTTCTTAATTCTTCCAGAGCAGAAAAGAATTCACTGTGAGCCCAGTTTTTATTAGATACCTGAGACTCCGTGTAGGGGATGGTAGGCACAGAAATGCCAAATGTGCAGAGGTTTCAGCCAGCATTTCTGATATAGAAGACATCAGTAAACGTGCTTCCCTCATCACTGGTTTGTTGCAATGTGGATTCTCTGATGTTTAATGCAGGGTTAGTTTACCTGCACCTCAGTGCCATTGAGTTTAAAAGCCAACCATTGTGAGATACAAACCCTTTGGAAAGCAGGAGTAACCAGGACATGTACCTGTGGGTGTCTAGTCTTAATGCAAATAATTGGACAGATAGAGGATAATTATTGTTCCTAGAAGGTTTTCATAAATACAAAAAACCTGTGGCAGAGAGGAATATCATTTGCAAAACAATCAAGATGTTTTTCAGGAATATTATTTCTGTTGAACTCAGTTATGAGATAAATACCTCAGCTGGTCTTATATGTATTGATTCAAACACCCTTTAAATACACACACATGACTATAAAGTCACAATATTTAAAATAATAAATTCACTGAATGACGGTGAGATGAAGACACAGATAATTTTCTGATGAGCCAGATAAAGTAGCCACAGCAAACACTAAAGATCATTAGAAACACATTGCAGCTTTGAGAAATCACTTCCTCCCTGGCATGAATAAGAGGTCACCAGACACACATTCAGGAGGTGTGATGCATCATTTCTCCCATGGAAGAAAGGAAGCCACCTCAGTCAGGGCTGAGTTGTGCATGACTCTATTTGGCAAATAGTCGAAATATTTAGAATCATAGTGTTTCTGTACAGAAATTTCAAGAGATATATGTTTATCTTATTCTTTGCAGTCAGCTGAGAACAGAGAGGGAAAATTATAACTTTCAGTGGAGAAGGTTTGATAGAAATGACTAGTGCAATGGGTTATTTGTTGCAGTTTTGTTCAATGCCCAAAGATTTCCCATGATTAGTGGAAAATCCCTCACTTGTACACTGTATGGAGATGGCATTCATCTTGTCAAAAACATCTGCTCTGGCATTGATTTTCAGGGGAGGGATTTATTTTAGCAATTACCAGGGAATTCTTTACTATCCCAATCCCAATAGGTCTTCAGCTGTCCAGGCCTTACATTGCTTGGTTTGCAATATGTGATTTTTGCCCAAAACCCATCACTCTGGAGATGGTCTCATCTTGGGACTTTCCATGTATCCTCTGCTCTTAGATTCACATGAACAACTGTTTGCTTTAGGATGAATCATGTCATGTTTTTACAATTTCTGACACTTATAAATATTTTGCTTCCGCCTGGCGGTGAAGTCAGCCACTTACTATTATTAAATGTCGTGCTGCGTTATTCCCCTTTTTGGGTGATGACCTCAGTGGAGCCCTGACCAAACCCAGCTTTCACACTCTCAGATCTCACAGAAATGCTACTGGTGTGTCTCCCGTTTGTAACATCCCTGGTTACCAGCTGTGTTGAAAACCTGTGCTAATGTGTTGGAATTGCTCGTCCTCTCGAGCTGATTCCAGACCTGTGGTTTATGGATTGCCTTTGTGGTTTGCTAAAGGTCAGACCCTGGATGGCTCTAAATTTTCTTAAGTGGAATTCAAACACCGCAGATGAGGATGTGTTCGAAGTAGCTGTCTTGGGTGGTATGGATTCAGATTTGGTACTTGTGCTCAGGATTGGTGCCCCTCCTCTTCTTTGGGGCAGTGATCAGATGTGGGTGTCCCGACCTCCCAGCGCACCATCCATCCACCATCCTTCGGTCAGATCCCAACTGCCTCCAAAATTTCAGGCCCAGGCTAGACCCCAAGGCGCATTTCAAATTGTTCAACCCCACTCCCACCCCATTCCCAGGCTGGTGCCATCCCTACCTTTGGCCTGACTCAGTCAGTGTAGTTCTCACTCTCTTTTTGCTGGCTCAAAGGCAGCGACTGCATCAGCCATAACTCAAAATTGTGAACAGATGAGTAGATTACTTGCTTGAACTGTACTCAATCATTACATCACCCTTGTACTGAAAATCACAGCACTGGCTCCCCATAAGATTTTTGCATCCACTTTTGGGTTTGGCTCCAGAGCTACTGGATTTACTCACTTGCTCCAGCTTACCTAAAAGAGCTGCTTGTGCCTCATAGACATCCTCAGACTCTGAGATCAGTTGGTGCCAATTTATTGATCATTCCAACACTCTGACTGAAAACTGCTGGTGTTGAAGGCTTGGTTCCTCCAAACCTATTTTGTGGAAATCCTTGCAACCGTCATCCAAGAAGGGGAAGGGAAATAAATCTGCAAAACTGTCCAAACACAAAGAGAAAACATTTTCTTGAAGCTGACAACAGCTTGGCCTCAGCAAAGGGAGAGCTCAGATTTTTTATTTTTTTTAAATGAAACTCTTTCTGTGTAATTTTTGCATTCAGAAATTTTCCTGACTCAGGAATAGCTGTGGATGCTAGACAGGGTGCAGATAAGAGCAGTGAGCAGCCAGAGAGCTGTGGCACATAAGTCTGCCTGCCCAGCCATGATGGGTAAGCCCCTGGCAAGGCCCCCAAAAGCAGCAGCTCCTGGGCTGGGATGCTCAGAGCTCCAGGCACTTCCAGCACAGCCATGACTCGGTACTGAGCAGTTTTAGCAGTGATCACAACTCTTTTAGAGGTGCTGATCTTTCCCCACAACAGAGTCAGTGCTGTCTGACTCCACCCATCCCACTGTCTGTCAGCGGCTGACTCACTGTGGGTCACTCTGCTGTCGTCAGAACATTGGCCATGGTACCCACCCACTCTTCCCACCATCATGGTGCTGTTTGGAAGTCAAGCCTGACCTATGCTGAGCAATGATTTTCCTCTTCTTTGGTGAAAATCAGCTCAGGACAAGATCAAGGGTGTGAGAACCATGAGTCAGGGCACCAGAGAGAGCTTTCCATCCCCCCTGCTGCAATGAAGGGTACTGCTGTCCACTCCATACAGAGTGAAATTATCCATAAATGCTGCAAGCTGTGCCTGCCTGGGGCTCACTGCAGAAGAAAAAAAAATCCACTAAATGAAAACCAGCATTTACAACCAATGGGCACCTCCCTAAACAGGCTCAGCTGATGGGTCACAGTCTGTGCGTTCAGGTGTGGAGAATGGGATGATGTCCACAAGGCAGGTCAGTTCAGGCCAAAGGGTCAGTGTCTCATCTGGTCAGACCTTACTGTCAGAGTCACACACCATAAATCCTACAGCCCAAGGGCCACTAAGGACAATAGAAGAAAAATGAATAAAAGGAAACAGGGAGAGGAGAGGAGAGGAGAGGAGAGGAGAGGAGAGGAGAGGAGAGGAGAGGAGAGGAGAGGAGAGGAGAGGAGAGGAGAGGAGAGGAGAGGAGAGGAGAGGAGAGGAGAGGAGAGGAGAGGAGAGGAGAGGAGAGGAGAGGAGAGGAGAGGAGAGGAGAGGAGAGGAGAGGAGAGGAGAGGAGAGGAGAGGAGAGGAGAGGAGAGGAGAGGAGAGGAGAGGAGAGGAGAGGAGAGGAGAGGAGAGGAGAGGAGAGGAGAGGAGAGGAGAGGAGAGGAGAGGAGAGGAGCATCAATGGCAGCAGCCTCACAATCCCAGCCTTTGCCTTGTTTCTTGCCAGGCTGAGTTTCAGGGCTTGCCAGAGTGGCACAGTTCTGGCACAAGCCATGTGTGTGTCTGCACCTACAGGTTGTCGGCTCCTTTATTAGCTCTCCCCTCTTCCAGACTTTGCCACATGTGCTTTTGTATTCTCCCTTGAAGCTTTCCACAGCAGGGCTGCAGGGAAGCCTCGGGAACGGCTTCATAAGCGCAAGATGTCAAACAATAAATGCCAGATGTTCTTATCAAACACAACTTCTGGGCACATGCAGGATTGGCAGAGGTGCTTGACTTTAGGGAGGGCCCCCAAACAGGCTCTGGACATGTTTAGCTGCAAGGCTCCAACACTGCTTCACACAACCCTGGCAAAAATTGTGATGGTGTCTCAGCTCACTCAGGGAAAGACAGGTTTCAGGTGAACTGCTTGGGGCTTGCTGTGAGCATTCGTGTGATCCCAGCCCATCCAGATGTAGCTCCATTCATTCCCACTCTGCAGATGGCCAGAGCAATCCACTCCCTGTCATGTGTAATGAAGGGCAGGAAGGAGAGAGGATTTTTGACATGTTTAAATGTTATCCAAAAGAAAGAAAAATCTCAAAAGCCAGGGATGCATTTAAATAAAATAAAGCTGCCAGCAAAATCCCATATTTGTTACAGCTCATTCCAATTCATCCTCGGAGCCATTCCTCTGCAAAAATGGCAGCTCCAGTAGTTTGGTGTCCAGATGTTCCCTGTCATACACTCTGCACTGCATCAAGAGTTTTTTTCCTGATGTGACTCCTTAAAAACAGTGAACTCTGATTCTAGGACAACCTGAGTACACTTTTCCATAATGAGGGGCGATTGAAAAAACACGGCTGTTGACTTGGCTGGTGAAACACGGGCTTTTTTGTTCTTCTCTTCATCTTTTTTAATCCTCCAGCTGGCTGCTAATCCAGCATCATCAACATCTTTTTGCATTTTATTCCTTAAGCTGTTCATATTATACACATTCCTGTTTTTAAAATACAGATTTTAAAAGTTGATTTGATGTGGCTTGGAATAGTGACATGCTTACACATTTATAAAAAATTCATTAACTTGGGGGGAAGAAAAGATTGAATCTTTTATTTTCTTTCCTTCCCTTTATTCATTTCCAGCATACAAAATTATTTGCTGGTCATTTAGGAACCGCAATGTCAAAATGTGGTTGCCCCATAGGGAGGAAAAAAGACAGTTCATCTTTGCAGTTTTCAAGTCAGTTGTTAAGAAGTAGCTTTGGCAAAGGCCAAAGCCAAATTGATCCTTGAGCTGCAATGTGTAAAGCCCATGTTAGCAATTCTGCTCAGTTATTGAGAACACCTCTTCCCACAGTCCTTAAATCTGCCAAATCCTAACCAGGAGATGATGCTCTACAGCTCCTTTGTTCCAGCCTTGTGAAATCCCAGTCTCCAAGTTACAGCTGCCAGTTGCTCCTGTCTCTAGGCTCAGACCATTCCTGGACCTCCAGTGAAATCAGAAAAAAAAAAAGAAAAAAAGCCAATTTGGAGCCCTCCTCAGGAGCACTGAAATGCCTAATTCATCTAAGCCATAAGGTGATAACTTGGTGTCCAGTTCATAGAGGGATTTAAGTGGCTCAACTCTCACTGAACTCAGCTGGAGTTTAGGCACCTCAAGGGGAAATCTGGAGTGCAGAAGAGAGTTCAGTGTCCTGTGCTCTGTGTAAAAGTTCTGCGTCACTTTTAGAGTGTCCTTCCACATCCCTGTGCCACCTCCCTCCTTGTGCTTTATTGTGCTTTATATGAAAACATGACAAAATCACATTTAAGGTTCTTGAGTTTTATTTTGTTGTTATTGCCAGGATACCTCACAAATGGATCAGTAATAAGCTTGAGCGAAAAGTTAGAAGCAAAAAAAATTAGTTCTGTTCAACTTATAATGTATGTAGGCCTCTGGCAAAGATACCCTTAAAATATGGGCACAATCTCACTAGTGGGGAAAACCCCATTCCAGGTTGATGGTTCCTATGGAAAAGCTTTTAGCAGCTTATTTTATTACCACTGTATTAATCCATATTCTCTCATCACTACATAAAAAGTATAAACTACTCCTCTCTCACAGCAGAGGAAAATTTTTTGATGTTGGAATCAATGAGTGATTGAATGTTCTCCCAGTTTCTTGATATGAAATATAATTTTTTATTTTCCAGGCTAATTTTGTCTTCAGACAAAAAGCCCTAAATTCCAGACTTTGTCCTCTAGAAATATTTGAGCCTGACTCATATTTTTAATTAAGTTTATTTTATTTGTTATGACATAGTTAAATCCCACGTGATGCTCATATTTATATCTAGACTTATACTAAAAGGACAATCCACAGGACAAAAATGAAATTTTATCTGCCTTTTCCTGTTACTTGGTCTCTTTTGTTGGAATTCCTCTGCTCTAAACTTGTAATGAAAGTGGATTCAAGTGAGAGTGGTGTAGAAATTTAGCCTGAACCCATTTTGATAGAATGCTGCCTACAAGTCAGGTGTACAAGACTGTGAGGAAGAATTCTGGCTGCTTTGTCTCTGTGGCATGAATTTCATGCCAGCATCAACTTGGAGGCCAGGCAGACCACCACATTTATAAAATATGTAAGCACGTGCTTCAGTTGAGACCTCAAGGTTTCTAGATCAACCTGGCCTTCAAGATTTTAATGTGTTTTATTTTTTTAGTAAGTAATATAGCATTATAGAGACGTTCCTTTTTCCTCTGCTGGTGCTGCTGTCAAAATCAAAGCATGAAATATTGCAGTGTCCTGTAAGATCTGTACCTTTCCAGTTTCAGGTCTAAACCAATATTTTATGTAAAGATTTGATCTCCAGCAGTTTGCCTCTAAAGTGACAGGGATATTGTGTGGAATACAACTTGCATTCAAGCAGTATGAAGGCTGAAAGAAAAGAATATAAAACAGTTGTGAAGTCTTATTTTTCATTCACACACAAGGCAGGGTTTTCAGCAATCAGTTATCACGAAAATGTATAATTTAATATCCAGTGTGTGTAATGATTTCAAGCCAACCTGAAGCCGTAGGATCTGTCATTCACTGGCTTTGAGCCCCTCAGTGAGATGGGGAGAGTCCATTGATTTGCTTCCAGCCAGGGTCTGTGGTCGTCTCACGCCTGTCTTAGATTGTTCACAAGATGACAGTCTAACACCATAAGATATTAATATTTGAACAATCAAAAACTCGGGGCTGTCAGTTTTTGTTTCAGCCTAAAGATGCATTTGAGATTTTTATTTTTCAGTCCATCTGAAGTCATCCAAAGATGACTTTGAAGATCACATGAAAGGGACACAGAAAGGACCAGCTTTGATCAGGACAACACAATGGAGCTATTAAGGGCTGAGGACAGGGTGAGTGACCCACATGCCATATAGTAGCAGTAACTAATAAAAACAATTAATAATAATAAAGTCAGAGAGCCAGTCAGTGGCTCAGTGACCTCACATAGGAGCAATCATCAACTGGATTGACATTTTGGGCTGCCTGGAGTATAAAGGCTGAAAGAAGATTATCACTAGATTCTTATAATTGTTTTATGAACCCCCTGGTGAATGCAAACAGGGACTGAAAAAGAGCCTTTCTTACATAAGTTGACAATTAAAGCCTTGGCAGGCCAAACAGTAGTTTCTAGTCTTTCAGCAATGAAGTTTAATGCTCAAAGCAGAACTCTTTTTTTTTTTTTTTTTCCCACTATTTGGTCATGTTTTCTCCAGCTGGTAAACATGAGTCAGGATTTGTTTCTGGGGGAGGGAAGAACTGGCTGCTTAGAAGCCAGCTCACTCTAAAACAGGACCTCCTCAAGCAGATAAATGTCAAGGAGAACTCAGTCCATGTTAGTTGATGTTACCAGAGCAGCTGGTCCTGGAATGGGATGAAAACCCATCAGGACAGCTCTGACCACTGTCAGGTAACACCCAGAGTGGTGACCTTTTCATCTGCTTGCAGCCAAAGAAGCCTGGACTTCATTGTGGACCATGCACCTACAGGAAAGCTACCCCATCCCATCCCACCTGCCTATTTTTCTGTATTTCCAGCAAACAGGAGCTGGGAATTGCAGTGGGACCCGCATAGGCTTCCTTCTTCTTCATCCTCTTCCTCCAAATGGAGCACCTAAAACCACTGAGTTTTTCTAATATGAAACCTTGTGTGATCTTTTCTTACCTCATGGCTGGCCCTGCTCTGAGGACATCTATTGAGGTCCCTTCCCACTGCAATTATTTATTATATAGATAATCTGACCTGGATACCCTTTTCTTTTGTTGCTGACTAGAGAGTCCCAAAGCCACCATGAACTCCTGACTTTTCTTTGTCTTCCTGTGGCTGTTACGCACATTTCTCACAACATCACAAGAGAAATGAGCCCTTAGGCAGCACCTGAAATAGGAGAAGGCAATGTCTTTGTGGTACAGCCACACCACTTTCAGGGTCATCTGTTTGCCAGACAACTTAATAATGCTTCCTGGGCTCCCAAAGAACAGATTCAGGTTCTTCTGAAGCTTTTAGAGAAGGGGTTTGGCTTAAGGGTGATCTGTCAGCCCTTAGGGGAGTTTCTGTTAACTGCAGAAGCAGTATGGAATGACATGTTGGCCGACTTGGGAGAGTAAAATTGGGTAGAGAAGATTTTTTACTTGATTACATTTGCTGAGCTCCTTTTCCAAACACTGTCTGCTGAAGGAAGAAGGGCTCACAGGCAGGAGTGGGAAAAGGAAATGAGAAAACATCTGACTAGGAAAGCTGGTGGAGGGAGGCAGTGTAAAAACATGAATAGAAAAAAATATGGGGGTATAAAGATAAAAACTACAGATATGACACAGGTGGCCACATTTGTAATTTTCTTGAAGCACAGGGAAAATTTAGGAAAATACCAAATTTTTGTTATTGGTTGATCTGGAATTAGCTAGACTCTTGAATGGTGAAGGAAATTTCAAGTAAGAGCATGAGGACTGGGACAGCTTCTCCTTGCAAGGCTCTTTTAGATGAGGAAATCTGAGGCTCTGCATCTTCTCCTCCTGACCTGGTGAAGCTGATGTTTGTACCACTGTGTCTGCTTTGTCACAGAGAATGGCCAAAAGGAAGCCTCATCTTTTGGGTCAGCATCTCCTCACAGAGTCCACTGGTGCTCAGGAAACAGGAGAGGGACTGACAACAGCTACAGTCCACTGGGATAGAGAGAGGAAGCAAAACCCACCTACACTGAGGAGATGATTCTAACAGGGCAGGCCTGACCTCTCCAGAGGGAGAGAAGGTGTCTAGGAGAGGACCAAGGCCTGCTCCTGATGCAGGTGCTAAATTCATAGAAACTGAATTATGAAAGAAGTGAGTTTCAAATGCTTGTCACTCAGACAGCTCTGCCTCCAAAGGGACAGGAGGGTTTGGTGTCTGCTAATTGGCTGGAGGTGCTCTGCTCTTTTATTGGGTTGAAAATGAGATGCATTAAAAGACTTTTACTTCAGCCTGTGGCATTCTTTGTCCTTCTCAGCAGGGAATGCAAGTGGCTTGCAGGGAATTGGCAGGGAATGAGCATCTTTCTTGCCATTAGTTTTGTGAGCAGAACTGCAATTGATACAAACTCCCCAAGGGTGAGGCAACCTGGGCAGAGTTACAGGAGTATGGTGAAGGCAGAAACCTGTAAGGGAACTTTTCATTTTCTCATGAATTACAGGAGCTGAAGAGACTGACTGCTGAGCTACCAAAGCAGGCTTAAAAAAAAAAAACCAAACAACCAAAAACCATTGCAAGGACTTAGCCTGAGGCAAGTGTTGGGATAGGAAAAGAAGTTACAAAACTAACAAGGAGTCGATGCACCCACCATTTTGCCACGTAATGTTCTAACATTAACCATGTACCAAAAACGCCGGTCCCTTCCAGCCTTTCCCCAGCTCTGATCACTCCAAGAAGCATTCAGTCAGGCTGAGCTGAACAAAACCCTTCATTCATTACAGCCCAGTAGGATGCAAACAACTTCACAACTTGATAATCCCTTTCAGCCCTTATTAAATCAGCAGCACGCTGCAGGTGGGAAGTCAGCCTGGAAAGGGGAGACGGCCCTTTGCGCACTTTGCAATAAAGCATGGTTTTAGTCACCAAAAAAGATTTCCAGGGCTTTCCCTGCCTGCCTCCCCTCCCAGGAGGCAGATTCCCAGTGTCCCACAGCAGATTACACGAGCATGGTGTTTGCATTACACGGCAGTGATGATGTGTTTGTTCTTGGCACCGAGGGGCTCTGACTCCGCACAGCTCCAGCAATGACAGTGGAAATCTTTCAAGCCTCGGGCTGGATTTGCAGCTTCCCCCTCCCTTGCAAAGCAGAACACAAGACTCTTTTGTGGAAAGGGAAAAAAAAAATAAGAATCCCACTGAGATTTGTCTTCTGTCAAGAAAGAGTGGATTTACAGCCCTCAGGACATGGCCCTGCTTTTCAAACACAGCCCCCAAGCAGTGGTCGGATGCTCGTATCAGAAGTTAGGCATGTATAGGCTGACTTTATGTCCACATTTGTAGATTTGATGTTCCATTAATGAGCCCAGCATATGGGAAGGTAGGAAAGGAGCAACCCATGGCTGGTTCTATTGGCAGTGCAAATTTTCCCAAGCACGGTGCAGCTCCTGGAGCCACCTACACAGCACTGCTACCCCTGTCAGATGTGGCCAGACATTCCAATGGTTGATCAAAATATGGCAATTATTTTTAATTAACGATATCATCATTTTAACATATGCCTTTTTTTGTTTGTTTTCCTCTCAAAAGTTTTCTAACTTGATTCTGCTTATTACATTTTAGTATTTTCTTCCTTCCCAATTAAAAACTCTCAGAAAAATAAGCAGGTTCTTTTTAAAACTCAAGTGTTAACGGGAAATATTTAATTTGAAAAAATCTCAAAAAGGGTTTTGATCTAAAGCCAGAATTTTTAGTAAGAATGTTTCCATGGTTGGTTTTTACTTTTTTTTTCCTCTAAAATAAGCAAAATTTCAGATTGAATTAAAAATTTCCATACTGGTTGGAAAGCCAATCCTTTTCTGTTGGAAAAACACTTTGATGCATTAAAAGGAGAAAAAAAAAAAGACTTTTGAAAAACACCTGACTTCTATTTAGAGGAAAACTAACCACCTGAAAACCCCCTATCAGATACTAACCCTATATGCAGTTTGCATTCACACTGGCAGGCAGCAATATCTTTTTCTTCCAAAATGCCTTCAGCTTTCTGTCTGTTTGCAGGCTTTCCTGCATATGGATTTAAGTTTCAGGGTTCCTAATTTATATATATGTGTATATATAATATATACATATATACATATATACATGTGTCTATGTATATATTAAAGTCACTGTGGCTTCATCCTCAGACTGTATATAACTCTCTCCTCTCTTGTTCCTGGCATTGATATTTGGGTCCTACTTGTATGGGGACATTGAGAAAAGGAGCTGGAACAAATTTGCCATGAAGTGTCTTGGGGCCTACAAAAAACTGCATGTGTTTAAACTTGAATTATTTGTCATCTTGGGTCCAAAGAGGTAGCTCTGTCCGGAACAGAAGCAACTCTGTTTTGGGGTTGAAAAGGCACATTTGCACACCTTGTTGTTAATGTACCATGTTTAGTAAAGTTTATGTTTCATGAGGTAAATCAGAGAACAATGACATTTCATAATCTACAGAGATTTGAAGGACTCACATGCCCCAGAGCACTTTTTCTCTCTCCCCACAACTTTATCAGATGAAATCAGCGAAGAGCAGATATTACCCTCTCCTGCAAAGTTTGCAATCTCTCTACGCATTTTAAGGACATTTTGAAAGGATTTGGCTTTTAGGCTATGCTTTAAATTTTTATTACTCTTGAATCCCATTTTCTCCTAAACTTTAAATGCCATAAGAGAGAAGAAAAAGGGAAAACACTACTCCCTTTTAACTGTGTCAATTCAAGGTGAAACAACTCTTAGAGGAATCCTGCATCAGCGACCTTTTCTTTCCTTGTCACAGCAGCATAGGCAGAACATGAGTGTCTGTATTCCCAATTTGCCTTTTGCCTTCTCAGAGTACTTTTAAAATCATCACAAATTAACAGAATGGGTCAGATTGGAAGGGACCAAGGTTGATTATCTGGTCCCACCTCCCTGATCAAGAAGGCTCATTCCAGAGTGCAGGATCGCATCCAGATATTTCTGGAATAACTCCAGTGATGGAGGCTCCACAGCCTCTCTGGGCAATCTGTTCAGTGCTCAGTCACAGCACAGGAAGGAAGTTCAGCCTCCTGTCCAGGTGGAACTTGCTGGGATCAGTCCCTGCCCGTTCCCCTGGTGCCATTGCTGGGCCCTGGAGCAGAGCCTGGGCCCTGCTCTGACCCTCCCTGCACACAGGGACACCCAGGGCTGAGGGCCCCTCTCCAGGTCCTATGGCTGCTGTTCTTCATCACATTCTTTTGGCATTTGGACCATTTGGGAATGGTGTGAGAGCATCCCCCAACAAGAGTCAGTCTTGCTGCTGCAATTTCAGGAGCAGAATCCCCAGGGAGTTCAGACCAAATGTTCATCTTTAAGTTGGTTCACTGGGTGAGGCAAGTTCCAGGCATGGGGGTGATTCACCTGGCATTCAACCAGAGCAGTGATGGTTGGAGCCTGAAGATCTTTAAGGTCTCTTCCAACACAAACCATTCTATTATTCTGTATTCCAGTGATTCTTACAGATGCTACTCATGGTTGATGGTTTGGTTGGTTTTTTTTGTTTTGGTTTGGTTTGGTTTGGGTTGGGTTTTTTGTTTGTTTGTTTGTTTTCTTGGCTGCCTAGGAGCTGATTATAAAATTAATTCATTTCATTTTCATTAACAGTTTGTTAGTTTGTTTCTTCCATGAGAATTGCACCTCCTCTGTTCTCAGCCAGCACAGGGTTTGTACATCTGTTTCCTCAGAAAAGTTGGAGCTGTCTGGATGGATGCTGAAACAGACCTTTAGTCTTTTCTGTTTGCTCACAGTTGGAAGAGAAGCTACATTAACATTGAGAAAGTTTCATAAAAACCCCACAAGCTTGGGGACTTGAGGTAGGGAATTTCTTACCCGTTTTCTGCCCCTGCTGCCATTCTGAGCCTTTCCTCAGGGAACTTAAGGACATTTTGCCCAGAGGGGTTTGAACTTCTAGTGCTGTTGGGAGCCTCTCAGATGCATTGCCCCAGGCTTTTTGCTTAGAGCACTGAGTCAAGACACCAGGAAAATGAAAAGTATTTGCTGAATTTTAGGTGAAGATGGGCTGATTTTGAATCTGTATAAAACTTTGCCCCAGAAATGAATATTTCATTTTTTTAGATTGGACTCCTCTAGTGAAAGACGTGAAAGATGTCCCTGCCCATGGCATTAGGATTGGAATGAGATGATTTTGAGGTCCCTTCAAATGCAAACCATTCTATGATTACAATAAACCCGAAACAAAACAATCAACAACAACAAATTTAAATTCAGCTTTTCCTCTAATAACTTAGGGGGGGATTTCTTTCATGCACAAACAGTTTAGCAAATCTGTCTACAAAAATATAAAGTAGGATTATGCCCAGTGTTCACAGCACTGAGCTGGGCAGAGCAGCAGGGAGGTTCTTGGAATGTGTTGAGCAAGGCAGATATAAACCAGATGAGGATCTGTCTTGCTTTATTCTCTTCTCCCATACAGACTTCATTGATATGAGCTAAAATATAGTGATTGGAAAAGGCATTTGCAGGGGAAGCAGAATGCAAAAATTCAAACTGGGGCCAAGCAAGGGAGAAAAAAAAAATCACCTGCCAATAAAATTGACACACAATGGGAACAATTGCAAGTCTGGAGAGAAAAAAAAAACATTCTCACTCTGTTCTCCACAGCATGGTATCTTCTCTTAGAGCAGAATGACTAAATTTATTGAGGTCATTTGGTAATTTGGCTACTGTAATATATTTCCCAAGTGAGAGGGAAATGGCCTGATGAGACAGCATGTGAGAATCCAGATCACTGGGGGAGGAGGTTTACCCAAATTTATGGCCACCAGTAAGGATGTGGCTTTACAATTCACAGTTACTCTCTCTCTCCCTTTGCCATTGAGAAATCTCTCCTGTTAATGGCCTGTGCTTGACATTCTGGTGCAAATTCAGATCTCACTGGTGCTGGAGTAAAATCCTTTGAGACTGATGGACTCGGAATAAAATCATTATTTTCCTTACATTTTAAAGCTATTTTGAGTAAGTGTGAGCTCTCACAGGCTGTGATGTTTGCTTGGAAATACCTATAATATAAATGAGTGTGGAATAATCTAATCTGCGTGTGGGCAAACTCACAGTTGTATGAGTTGCTCCGTGTATGATTGAAATTTGGATAATCTGTCCTGCTTCTGACTCTCCCTCTGGGCTGCCCCATTCTGCACTGCCCGCACCATGGACTGAATCTTCTTTGTGTTTTGCTTCCCTGTGGGTCCTCAGGTGGATTTCTCTTCTCCACTTCACACCTGAAATAAATGGATCATTGTTTTCCTTTTTTGGGTCCTGACTCAAGCTGTCCTGCCATTCGGTTTCCATGGATGACACTTTATTCTGTTTATTCTTTATTCCTGTGAGGAGAGCCTCCCTTACTGCTACATCAGACCTCAAGATACCAAAATATTCCTGAGATTAAGAGATGCCACCACATCCAAGACCCAACCAAGGCTAACACAAAGAAAATGGGAAGGGAGATCTATAAAAATGTCAGAGATAATAACAGAAGTGATGGCACTGATTCTAATTTTTGCAGTATTTAATGTAAGTTGCAAGGGCTTTTTGGTCTCAAAAAGGAAAATTTTCTTTGTCCTAGGTTGAGAATATTCTTTTTAAGTTTGGATTCAATCCTAGAATAAAAGATTGAGAAAATGGATCCATAAGACCTACAGAGCATACAATCTTTGGGATTTACAGAGCATTTAGAGCAGAAAATGAAAATGAAAGCCAATCAAGTACAGATGCATTGGATTCTTGCAAAATAAACCACTCAAATTTTGATTGTTAAAATTATTACCCAAAAATATCGCAATACTAATATCTTCCTGTTAAATCCACTTTTTTTTTTTTTTTTTTTTTTTCAGTTGGAAAGGTCTGTTTCTGGCATCAATTACGCAGGAAGCCAGACAAAACTACAGTGATGCTTTTTGGTCTTAAAATATCTATTTATTAAAGCTTTGATTTCCAGCCTACACATCCCTCCTGCATGGCAACCTCTGCTTGATAAGATTATAACTATTAATTAAGTCATGCTAATGAAGACAGCAAGGAAGGGTTTTCCCAGCTCTCACACTATATTTCAAGCATTGCCAATGTCAGCTCTCTCCTATCTCCCTCCAGCTCGCTGTCTCCTGTGTTTCTTTGGAGGGGAAAGAGGGTTTAAAGCTGCATGTCATAAATCACCAGACATCCTTGCTGTAACAGGATGATCCCCTGTTAGGAGAGGATTTCCCCTCGCCCTGTGAGTGGGAGTAAATTGTTCTGTGGCTCCTGGTTTCCCTTTGAAGCACGTGGGAGAGGAGCATCCTCTTTTTAAGCCCAGCTGTGTGACAGGAGCAGCAGCAGAGGAGGGAGATCCTCCGTGCTCGGGCTGTGCCAGGGAAGTTGTGTGGGAGAGCTCCAACTGTCTGCTCTGCTGGTCCTCTCCTTGGATACCACCACTGGGGAAAAAAAAAAAAAAGTGAAAAGACAGCCCTCTGTCTCCTGGAAAGGGGATTAAATGGGACAAAGAAAACGGGAATGCAAGGCACATACCTTGCCTTAAAACACGTGCATCAGCTTCCCCAAAATTTCTAGGATAACAGCAGGATCTAATTGCAGACACTGATCATAGAATTATAGAATCAAAACATCATAGAATCACAGAATGGTTTGGTTAGGAATGGGCCTTAAAGATTGTCTAGTTCAAACCCCCCTGCCATGGGCAGGGACACCTTACACAATCCCAGGTTGCTCCAAACCCCATCCAGCCTGGCTTTCCATACTTCCAGGGATGAGGCAGCCACAGCTTCTCTGTGCCAGGGCCCCACCACCCTCAAAGTAAAGGGTTTCTTCCTAATATCTAACCTAAAACCACCCTACTTCAACTTCAAGCCATCATCTCTTGTCCAATGAAACTAAAAAACCACAGCATCTGGGTTAATCCATTGCCTTCCCTTCATGGTACCAGCAAAACCACAACATTTTTCTGCATTTCTGCCCTGTGTTGCTATCCTGATCCTGTCTGTTTGGTTTAGGTTTGAGGCTCCTCAGACCAGCCCTCACATCTTTACAGAAGTGTGATGTCAGTGCCAACCCCATCAGGGCCCCAGGTGCTGTCACATTACCAATACACATATAAAAAATTCTTTTTTTTTTTTTTTTGTTCTTCCAGTCAGTCTGGTGGTCTGAGGTTTAATTCATTAATAAAAGAAGCTTGGATGGCAGCAATGGAAGAGCAGCAAGCCCCAGCCCTGTGGCAGGAAGCAACACACGTTTTTCCTTTCAAAAACAAACAAGCAAAACTGCGGAGAAAGTTCTCCTGGGCAGCGGTGGAACATTTGAGCAAGGTCTATGGAGATTGCTGTCTCCAGCCCCGAGGGTGGGAATGCTCTGAGGGCTTTCTGCTCTGTTTTTCCCTATCCTGGCCAACTTCCTATGTATAGGATAAAAATAAGCCCTGAGTCCTCCTCCTTCCGTCCACTTCATTAGAGACATCCCTCTGTGCAATAACAAAACAGGCCCAGAGGAAGCGACACAGACCGAAATACAAGAATGATAATTTTCCTAACACAAATAAGCAGGCAGAGGAACTCATCTAAGGAAACAAGTGAGGGAAGGCAAAGCCACAGATGAGCAAGCAATGGAGCCAAGAGCTAAGCTTAGGCAACGCAAGCCTGCCTCCAGCACGTCTCCTGAGGCATCCTCAACTGGGAAAGGCTGAGCAGTCACCTGGCATGGACATCCCTGCATGGGACTGACCTTCCCACCAGCAGCCAGACCTGGAGGGACCCTCACCCCACTTCTGGGCAACATGGCAATGGGAAGAGTCTCCTTTCCCACAGGGTGGACCTGGACTGACCCTTAGCCAGCCACAACTGGGTCTTTCTCAGTGCTTCAGAAGCATCAAGAAAATCCATGAAACAGAGAAGCACAGGTTAACAGGAGGCATAACAACTCTCCAGCTCCAGGAAAAAAAAAAAAGGCTGGGCTCAGTTCACTCTATTATTTGCCATTGGGAGGCACTGATGCTGCCGTTCTTCAAAATAACCTCAGCCCAAGTGTTTATTTATCTAGAAATTCATCGTGGATGCTTGCCGTGTGTTGTAGTTCTGTTTGAAAAGCTTCAATCATCAAATCAAGGACAGGAAAAACAAAAGCAGATCTCTCAGCTGGCTGGTCCCCACTGCAAAAAGGAAGCAAAGAAAACAAACTGGAGGCTGAATGTTTCTTGCTGTAAATGATCAGTGAATGTCTCCGAACACTAACTCTGTCCAAGGAAGCCTAGATCAGTTTGTGAATGACTTGTTAGGTTAAAAAGAACCATATTCATAATAAATAGTCTTTGAAACCATTCTTTCATGCATACTCCATTTTCACAAAGTCGTTTTTATAGGTAAACAGCCAAGCCCTCACTACCCAGGAAGTTAATGGCAAAGATAAGGAGACCTGAGGCTGTGTCTCTTTTAGAAAATTAAACGCGGCCTGGACCATTCTCTGGCCTCGAGGCCAACTGGCACAGAAATGCTTGCATCCATTCATTAAACTCTCCCACTTTCCAAAACAGAGCAGCTGTATCCAAGCTGCCAACTGGGAATGGGCCCTGGCTGCGCCGGCTGCCGAACGGTGCCTGGAAACTGTTTGGACGGATGTTAGAGAGCCGAGGCCAAAAGCGAGCAAGGGAGCAGTCTGAGGACCAAAAGCAAATTAAAGCACCTGGGAATGCTCCTTTGTAACGTGCAAAGTGTGGACATTGCCCAAGAAATTGATGTCATGCCTTGGAGCAGCATCACTGGACCCATGTCATTTAGCCAGGTAGCTTTGCTGCTTCATTCATATCTTGAGTCCACACATCCACTTTGGGGAGGTGATGGGAAACCAGCTGGAACTTGGCAGGTCTGAAGGCTTATACAGATTCTTTCACATCTGTATTTTCCTTTACCAGTGGCCCCACTACCAAAAAGGGACACCTGGGACACCATGAATTTTTCCAGGTAGGGGTTCAAACCTCACCTGTGCTGGAAAGCAAAATTTATAGTACTTGAAAACCACAAAAGTTTAGGCACTTCTGGGATTTTAAGTCTGATGTGTCATCCCTGTTAGCCAGCATGTCAACAGGCAACAATGCTCATACTTCACATTAAGGGTCCTCCTGGGGAATGTCTCAGTGGCACAACCACCTATTAACAGGGGAAAGAATGGGAGGGGACTCAAAATGCTTAACAGCTACACAGGCATTTCCCACAACCATAATGAAATTAAAACATTGAAGAGCCCCTCTGGGGCTGGCTGGGGCTTTGTGAGATCCCTCGTTTCCTCTGGATTAATGAATTAAGCAAGTCAAGAGGGGCTGGACAGAAAGGTGTGAATAAGAAGCTTACTAATTCCCCACAGTAATCACCTGCAAAAGTGTTTAGGAGAAACATCTATCAGGCACTAAAAAAGTAAGAAAAAGAGTAAAATATCTACAGCTCTTTGGGAAGAGACAAGGGGAGACCCGAGCCAGGGAAGTGTCACCTTGACATGAATCTACTGTGGGCACAGAGCACACAGCAGTCATCAAATTGCTCCTTGTGGTCCCAAGATTTGTTCTGCTCATATGGCAGGCACCTGCACTTAGCTGGAAACTCATTTCCATTCATGTGAGAGAGTCCCAGCTTCAAAGCAAGCCTTGTGATTTTTGGTTCCTGTGTGTGAGAAGGGTATTAATAAATGCTGCATTAATAGATCATCTGCTTGCATGCTTCCCATCTTAAATAAAGAAGACATTGGATCAAGCCCCTTTCCCCAGCACCTCCAGGCCTCTTGGATGCTTGCAGTGTGAGGCAAAGGCAAGACAGCAACAGTAGAAATGGACTTTGAAATCCAAATAAATAAAACCTCAGACCTTAATGCGAGGAGAGTTTGAAGAACAGTTCATAACTGAGTTACAGAGCATGGATAGATAATTCTCTTGAAACTGTCTGAATCCAAGCTCAAAATCTAATATTCATCCTTGCAGTTTATGGAAGCTGGGAGTCAGAGCCAAAATCCATTACTCTTCTGGGGTTAACACTCCTCCTTAGTCATTTCAGCAGGAAGGAAAACCTTCCTCCCTCCTTATTTTGTTAAAAAGGGCTCTCTCATCATCATCCTCCACAAGGTTTTTCCAGAGGACAGAAGACAAGCAGTATCCCAAAGAGTGGATCTAGCCATGTCTCTATGGATTATGTTCTCATTTTACTACAATCTATTGAAAAGCTAGTGATCATCTTTTCCAATATCCTCCTTTGTTACAAAGCTTTGTGTGACTAAATTAAATGGCCAAAATACTGAACATTTCATTTCATCACCCAACTCTTATCTGCAGTGTTTGACTGCTGTTGATGCTATCTTTGCTTTAAGAATTCACAGGACATTGCTGTGAACCATTTCTCATAAATAATAGAGTTGGAAATTTTAAAATATTTTTTCATAGCAAAACCACAATTCTTAGTAACCAAAACACTACAGGAAAACATTGGTTTCAGTCAATCTCCTGACTCAACATATGTTGTAAAAAGAAATCACTTAAGTGCCTTATTGTGACAGTACAGAAAAATTAGGGAGGTTGTTTTGAGAAAATTTGGCTAAGTAGAGAAAAAAAATTGAAAATTGCTAAAAATAAAATAAGATTTATAATTAGTGGCATCAAATATTTAATTTAGTGCAAATCAACCTTTAAAATTTTTGTCCAGAGAAGATGTGGCTTTCCCATCCCTGGAAGTGTCCAAGGCCAGGTTGGACAGGACTTGCAGCAACCTGGGATAGTGGAAGGTGGAACTGGATTATCTTTGAGGCAGGGAAATTGGAACTGAATGATCTTTAAGGCCCTTTCCAAGTGAAGCCATTCCATGTTTCTATGAAAATATGAGTTTTATTTTCTCAAGGTTTAGGGTTTTTTATTAAAATCCTGGGTGTTTTTATCTTTGTTAGGGTGCTGTACTGTAGAGTGTCAAACACTGTAACAAAACAGCAAAATTATTTTCTGCGCAGCTGTAATGTGGACCTACTCTAGGGCAGTGCTACCAACTCTGCTTTATAAATACACCTCAGAGGAAAGCACAGGGAAGGCTTCAAGGGCAAGAAAAAGTGGTCTCAGAGAAAATAAATCTGCTTAGCTGACATTTGGCATTGCACTCAGTGCTGTCTCACGTCGAGGGAAACTGCAGTTGTCATAGCACGCTGACTTTGGGGGTTATTGCTATGCCTTGCCAGCAGGTTTAGCATCTTTTTAAGTCAGGCAGCTTCTCCTAATGCAGTAAAATTCATCGCCAATCACAGATCTGCGTGTCCTGCCGGCCTCTTTGATCCTCAGCTTCTCTATCCGTTTTGCTCTCTCTGTTCATTGGTCACAATGAGTTATGGCAGCTGTATCCTACATACTGTCCAAAGCTCTTTAGCTGTCCAGCACATCATGGAAAGTTCCCAGGAAAGCTCCCTGGTTGAAAAGTAACAACTCTGCAACATAATTCTCAGCGCCATGTGCAGTCATTCATCAACAACACTTCTTCTGTAGAAACCAATGGGCAGATCAGTTACAGAGCAGGGCTGTAATGTGACCTGCCAGATAGATGGAGATCTCCATGGAGAATTCACTGACTGCACAAAAGAGAATAGAAACTTCTCTCGCGTTTCTGGAAAGAGGAAGAGCTCAGCACTTGGATTAGTCTGGGCTGAGGGTAAGAGAGTCCCTCTCCACTCTGCGCTGCTCTGTTGCATAACCAGAGCTTCTAGAAATAAATGAGAAACAGAATTAAATAAAATTAGTTTTAAAAAGGAGCAGTTTTCCTCTAGGAATTCCAGTGACATATTAAAAGAAATAATTTACGAACGGCTGGTCTGTGCCTCAGCTTTGGCTGTGCAATCACTCTTAGCACTGTGCTAACAAGAGGCTGCTTTTTAACAGAAAAGTCCAGCCAGGATACAGCCTGACATCCACTTTCTGAAATAACACCCAAGACCAGCCTTTTGTTTTATTTGTGCATTATATGCCCAGAAATTTTATCTTCTGAAAAATCATTGTATTGAAGCACTGTTTATTTTCATTACAAGTCTTCATTTTAAAAGGAATTTTTCACTTTTCTAACTTTTAATGTACTGCTTTTACTTTTTAACTTAAGCTGTCACATCTCAAATTTTAACAGGTTTAAGCTGTGATACCCAAGTCTCCTTGGTAAGGAGGTGCTTGCACTGATCCCAAAACCATGAGTAAGAGGGCTATATTAAGAAATTTAGGACTCCTTTCTTATAATTTTGTTATTCTCCTAATTTCCTAGCCATGAAACTGATATTCATAAGGAAGTCATATTACATATTACATGTTTGTTGGTGAGCATTTTGAAGGAAATAGTATGATATTAAGATGGGTTAATACAGTGTATTTATATTACAAAAGGCTTTAAAAAGAAACTGAGATCTCATCTTAATAACTGAGTAAAAACAGAACTAAGAGTCAGTTTATGTAATAGAGAGAGGCCACATGAAGTTCCACACAGATGAGTGTTGTTCAACATATTCATGAAATCTGGGAAACAGTGACTCATGAGATAACAGAGGTTGCAGATTATAGGATCTCATTAGGATCTCATGACACTGAGTGATGCTTGTTGTTGATGAGATATCATGGCACTGAAAGAAATCCAGTGTTGATAGATGCAAAGACTACGGGCTAAAAATAACCCTAATTATACGTATGTCACAATATTTTTAATTAGCTATGACTGTTCACAGGGAAAATGGGGTTTGTGGCTAATACTCTGAAAACATTAACCCAGTGCTCAACAATCATCAAAGAGGCTGATAAAGCACAATGGATTATTAGAAAGAAAACTGAGAACAAACCAGAAAACCTCATTATCTCATGGCAGAAATCTGTGTGTATTCCTGTCTGTCCTGACTAAGCATGCCTGCCAGGCAGACTTCCTTGGAAGAGTGCTAAGAACTGGAAATTGTGCAGAGAAAGAACTGCAGCGAATCTCTGTCTCACTGCCCAGTTCTGTCTCTCCTGTGCTCTGGATTAACAGGACTATGGGGCTCCCTGGGCACTGCTTTGGACCAAAACCAGAAAAAACAGGAGTTATTAGGAATGTTAACTCTGATGTCCTCCTCCCCCACACCTCTTGTTCCCAGGAACCTTTCCAGGACACATTCCTATGCCGGGCAACTTGTGTTGGGGCTGCAACATGAACTGATCACTCCACAGGACACAACAGGAAAAGGTGACAAAATGTGGATTTCAGAGCCAGAGGGTAAAGCTTTGTAAAGGGGAAGTGTGAGATTTAAAAGAAAACTGCAAACAGAGAAAAGCTGCTGACAAATATTTGCCAGGTGATGGAAGTAGTGCAAAGCAGATAAAGACTTTCATAGAAACAAAAATCTTCACAAAATTGTTCTCTATTTTTCCTATCACCATCATAGAAAGCTTTTTTCCCCATAGATAAAAACCTCCAGATTTTTCAAATTAGCACATTTCTTCCAGTCTGCTCCTTGCTGTGATCCTCCTTTACACTGAATACAGTAGACACTGAGAGCTTGGTAGAGTAAAAATATCTTCAGTCAAGAATTTTGCTGACATTGGGTATAGAAAAATTTTCTTTTAATCCAGTTAATCAGCTCTTGCACCCAGACAAGGAAGATGGTACACATATGTAAAACTTGCTTCCAATAAGGTCCTGCTTCCAACAGGTTTTGTGCTGTACTTCCAGAGATTTATGGTAAATGCATCAGGACTGTGTTAAAATCTAGAAGAGAAAGATGCTGCAGAAAACGTACATTCCCAAAAATCTTTAACATATGGTGAGAGAGACAGAGAGTAGGAGAGGGGGAATATATCAGAGCTCTGTATGTAATAAGGATTGAGCAAAAATGAAAGGGACGCTCTCTCAGGGGTGCTTTAATCTCTTCAGGGTTGAGTGCCAGGACCAGAATTAACACTTGTGAGATCGTCCTTGGCACTCTGCACTTGATGAAGAAATCTGGCATAAATCTGAGAAGGCTTGTCAGGCCACAACATGCCCAACATCAAGGAGAGCTCCCAAAGTTCAGGGGCAGCTGTCAGAGTTGTGGAACTGGTGCCACCACAGGGTCCCAGCCAGGGTGACCCCTCTGGCAGCACCAGGCTGATCCTGGACAGGGTTTGTGCTCTGCTCCCACCTGTGCAATCCCACAGCTGGAGGGGACACGTGCTGGGCCATCCATCATCTCCAGCAGGGTCCTCCTTGCAGCTGGCACAGATCACTCCAGAGCAGATGGGACAGGTCTGTACCTGCATCCCGCAGCTCAGAGCAAGAGAGGAATATTCAGATTAACAGAAAATTTTGCAGTCAACCTTTTTTCCAACACTGATTTTCCTCCAGGGAAGCATGTGGTCCAGTTCAGGGAAATGGGAAAGAGAGCAAATTTTTTTTTCTTTAATTTTACATTTCAAGTAATAACAGTTTTCTGGCTTTTTGTGCAGGTCACTAACAATCTTCCCCAGTGAAGAAAAGTTAGTAGTTCCCACATCTCTGACTCACTTGGCTGTAAAGAAACACTGAAGCAGAAAAGCTCTCAGACCTGATGTGCATTTACACTACAGCCTTTTTTTTTTTCCTTTTTCAGTAGCATGAACTACCCTTCCTGCAGGCATCAATGTCAAATCTTTCACATTATAAAGGCATGTGAGTGAAAATAAGATCCACCTTCATCAAAGTGTATGTCACCACTGTGGGGAAGGATAGGACAATACTGACTTTGGGTAAGAACTGCAAGAGTTTCATGCAACAGAGGCAGAAAGGAGAATTGAAATTAGAAATAAATCAGTGCCAAAGCAGAGCTAGGGTGTGTGTGCTCCTGAGGGTACAGGACTGAAATCCTGATTTAAGAGTAGCACAATGCAGTATCAGTGGAGTGTAAAGAGAGTTTGGGACTGGGTGAAATGGGTCATTAATGGGGACCCCTCAGTCTGTGGGGGGACCCACTGAGGCTCTAAGGGAGGGCTTCAGAGTTTGGTATATTCAGCATTTCTGTCCATGAGCTTTGGAAATATATTTTGCATCACTGCTAAGAAAATGAGTTTGAGGATCAGTGCAAGGTAAACAAAGAGAAAACAGGAGTACAACCAACAACTTAATAAATCAGCTCAGGTTCAGGGAAAATGTTCAAAATGAGCTGAATAGGAATGCAAAGGTTCAGGAACAAGGAATAGAGACCATGTTTTCAAAGTGGGGTTGTCTCCTGTCCCTGGTAAAGGCTTCATTAAGACCCTGCCTACAGGAGCTGCAGGTGTTTTGCTCCTGGGCAGAGGGATGGTGAATGCCATCATGGCCTCAGCTTCACCTGTGGTTGGGATGGTAGGAGCTGCATGTCACCACTGAGCACCTGCAGAGTCATCCAGTCTGAGAGCCTTTTCTGCCTTGGTCTGCCAGTGACATCAGGAATTACAGCATTTGGCTCTGCTCGAGTGCCAAGTGTTTCCCTTTTCAGCATGGAGCCCCACGGGAAATGTAAGGCACAACTGCTCAGTTCTGCTCTGGGCAAGCAACAGCAGAGAGGCAGAACATGAGGCCCTTCTCAGCCCAGGGCTTTTAGGAAAATAATCACTCAAAGGTCCTTGTACTGATAATGGCAGGAGGAATGGATAATGGATAGGAAGAAATTTTAGTAATGTTCACTGGGAGGAGGCAACCAGTGAGTGCCATGGAGACATGTGATGGCAACAAATTTGTAAATGATCTTGAAATTTTAAGTGAAGTGTTCACATTTGCTGATGACAGAGTATTTTCCAAAAGAAAAACTTGTTCACAAAGAAAAGCCAAAGGGGAGATTTCTACAGTTGTATAAGATGAATGATGTGGAGAAAATGGTAGGATTCATTGTTCCCCATCTATTCTGATGCAAAAAATATGGAATATCAAAGTTAGCAGTTGGCAAGTCCAAAAGAAAAATTTTTTTTTTTTTTTTTTTTCAGAGACACAACATGTAGGACTTGCCAAGAGGATCTTGTGGATGATGAAAATTCACATCAAGGAAAGACTGGACAAATTCATGGAAAAGGAATCCCATCTGCATTACTAAAAAGAAAAAGAGAGCAATCTCCTGAACCATAAATTGTTGGATTTTGGAAGAGCAATCTGGGGAAGTGTCAGTATGTGCTTAGCACAGTCTGCCCTGCTTGCTGTCTGCCAAACCATGCTCCTTCTATTATTAATTCAAAAGAGGAACATTTATTCTTCAACACCTCCAGAGCCCAATGCATCTCCAAGACACAGAGAGGTTTCATCCACTCAGGACCAGCATCCAGGTTTCCAATTTTCATGGTATGTGCTTTGCCTCTTAAAACTGCTGTGCCAAAGGTGGGCACTGAGCTCATCTTTAATTGCGCTGGTCTTCTCCAGAATTCCCACTGCTGGCACGGTGCCCCATGCCAGAAAAGGCACTCCTGAACTTAGGTGTGCCTGGAGCTTTGAAGAAACTCCAAGACAAACCTAGAGAAGCCTTCAGCATTAGACACCAAATAGCCAATCCACTCAGAGTGAATTGCACCCCAGGAGCCCAGGCTGTTGAGCTCGGTGACAAGGAGACAGAAAGAGATGATTAATATGCTATTAATCATTAATACTTATGAGCAAAGAAATACCAGTTACTACCAGGCTTTGCAGTTAAAAATGAGAAAGCACAAGACCTTAAAGCCAGGGAAATTCTACTAAGAAATGAGGTACATATTTCTAACAGGGATTGTGGTTAACCACTGGAACAAACCAGAAAAGGGAAGTGGAGGATTCTCCATCTCTTAATGTCTTCAAAGAAGAAGAGGGTGTCTTCCTGCAGCACAAAATACTGTGCTCAGTTCAGGAGATCTGGACAGAATTCAAGAGCTTCATATATTCCAACACTCAGGTTAAATGATCTTGCTGTCCTTTCAAAACTTTATCTTTACCAGCTTTAACTTCTGCAGAAGTCTTTTGTATGCAGTGGATCTGTAGAGTGAGTTGAGGGTAATCAGGTATGGATAGGGCTGGGTCTATTAAAACCTTCTCCTTTAGGAAACTCCCCACAAAAGTAGCTAAAACTGAAGCTTTCAAAGACCAGCCTATCATAAAGTAAATGCAATAAAACACTAGAACATCACACTTGAAAATCACTTTACAGAGAAAAAACACAATTTAAATTCCTCTAGTGCCCAGAGCTCTGGAGCCATTTGTCCCCAATATTTTTACAGCAACCCAGAGATCTGAAATTTCACGTTGTGTGTTAATTTCCAATGCAAATGGGGAAAATAGAGATGGGTTATACATGGCTGGGAAACCAAGTCCAACCTCTCACTTTCAGCCCACCAAGCAACACAAGCAGCTTCCCTCAAGACAGTGACGCCACAATTTGCTTCTTTGCATTTTCATCTATTCCACAGCAGTTGGGTTTTCCCATTGCAGATGTCACCCCAAAACATGTACCCACCACCCTTCAAACCACACCAGAGCAGCACCACCTTTTGTGCTTACCTTAGAGAAGGCTTCACACTGCTCAGGCCAAAGGATTCAGTGTAATTATATCTGTAGTAAAGATCTGTGATGAATTATGCAGTTCTGGTATCGGTAGATGAATCACACCAATGGAACACAAGGATGTGGTGTCAGAGCCAAGCTTGGAAATGGAAAATGCCTAATCCAGCGTTTTAAAGGTTTAATGCAGCCAAGATTTCAGAATTTCAAGTATTTTTTTTTAAATCTTTGTTTAAGCCTGGATTTGGGGAGGGGATTGGTAATGGTATTTAGATTATTATTTTTGCTGTAAAAGGATTATCCTTTTCAGTAACTGTTAAGTCACCACAAGCTTGTTGCCTTTTCAGTGCAGGAATCAGTTAAGCATCACAGATAGAGAAATATTATTATAACCATTTAACAGCCCATTTTGGCCAAGAATGGGACCAGGAATGCTGACTCTCAGTCACCTGCTTTCACAAGTGAACTAATAAATAAGGTAGAAAGCTAATAAATGAAGGCACTCTGTACATTAACCCTCACATAACAGTACTTATCCCGTGCTTGTGTTATACACAGGAGGTCAGAGGAGATGAACAGAGAACTCCCTGCTGGCCACAAAGCCAGTGAACCTATTTTTAAACATGAGGCAACATTCAATAACCTACATCAGCTTTGATTAACTGTTCTGCAAGATTGAAAGCAACACAAGCAGAACTAACGTGCACAGTGGGCGAAAAAGACATCCAAAGCACAGTTCCTGATGGCAAGGTTTTAGTGCAGAAATACTCGATGGGAACCTTGGCTCTGCAGCTCATGCTGACCCTTCTGGAGTAGTCCATCATGTCCCCAGAACATTTTGGCCAAGCTCTTACAGAAAGACACTGACAGTTGGGCTCTGTAGCTTCCTTCAGGTTTCTAGCTAACCCCAGTCTCTACCTCTTAAATACATAAATACATATATAAATATATATATATAAGCAAATACTATATTTGAGCTGCTATGAGGCAACTAACTTTTTTAAACATGCAAACAAGCTTAGTATAAGGTCTGTAAAACAGCTCTGCTTTTTCTGGTATTGATTTTGCTTATTTTGAAGTTAAGCATATCCATAAATATGCTCTATGGTCCCTTGAGGTAAGTCTCATAAGGTATTTAAAAAGGAAAAAAAGGACGAGGAGGAATTTTTTGGCAGCAATTACCATCTCAGATAACCTGCCTGGGGTTGGGAAAGTGTGCCAGCAATCTGCTCAGAAATAGCTTTCATTTGGGCTGTTTATTTTCATATGCTTTGTCTGACACTTTACTGCTGTGGCTGGGTACTTAACTGTCAGCTTCCATTAAACGCTTTGTCAGTTGTTTCCACTCCAGGCAAAACCCAAAATTATTATCTCCCATTATTCATTAAAGCCAACACACTGGCAGGAAGCAAGCAGGATGACAAAGGAAATCCTCCTTGTGCCAAATGGTGAGATTTCCTCAGGGTCCTTTGCTCCAGTGCTTCTCTAGTTCCTTGTACCTTCCTTCTCTTGCCTGCCTCAGTCACCTTCCTTGTTTCTTCCAAATGAGTGGGGCACTTGAGGCAAGCTGTTTCACTTAAAAGCAAAGCTAGGGGGTCTGAACTCCTCTGCAGCAGCTAAAAATATTCAGATATTCTGAAAAAGATTAAAGTATTTCCTCCAAATCAGTTTGGACTTTCACAGCATAATCATATGGGTGAGTATCCCTTCCTATGGCAAGATAGAATATAAAATATGAATAGGATGTTAATAAAATAGCTTTGGGAGTATCTATTTCATAGTTTCTTGTTTTGTTGTTTTAGTATGTGTGGATGGTTTAATTTTTTAAATTATTTAAACTAAATTTTCCATGTTCCTATACATAAAGAAAGGGGGAGTTAAGCAATTCCAGAAAAGGCAAAACATGTCATTTCAGGTCAAACAAAACATTTTAAGATGACCCAGACAGATCCTCCCCCTTCCAAATTTGGTCCTTTCCAACCCAGTGCCATTGTCCCTCCAACACTCTTGTTCACCCTTTGAACCAGAGAATCCATTACATGCACTGCTCTAATTATGGTCTGGTTTCTTTTAATGAGCACATGTGGAACTGTATAATCATGGCCCCAGGCCACGAAATGGTGGACTCCAGCCTGGACCTGGACCTCACATAAATCTGCTCTGTGCCCTGCCAAGGTCCCAGGCATCTGACATCTCAAGAAGGAGGCCCCAAGGTTTTTGCCACTCCGTTTGGTGCTGTGCATCACCAAGCTGAGCTTTGCCCAGCTCACAGCTCCCTGCTGACCATCCCCTGGTAAGAATTAGCAGATCTCAATAAAATTACCCCGTGGGCCTCTATTAAAAATTAAAACCCTTTTTGCTCAAGATTGCAAAGTGCTCACCCCTTGAGCAACAAAAGCCCCACCAAACAAAACCAAATGTTCCTCAACAGAGGATCTCTTTTACTGTCCTTCATTCCAAAGGAAAACATTCAGTCTGAATGTATTTGTTCCCACTCACGCTCCTGGGGTTTTCAATGAAAGTCTTGAAGCTGTCCAAGCAGCTCATAAACTGGAGCCCCTTTCTGATTCAAGTGTGCCCTCCTGTTCAGATTTTGGGAAACAGGATGATTAATTGATTTCCATCATCAGACTCCCCATAAGTCACAAGCCAAGCTGCTATTTCAAGTTTCCATTGACAAAGATTTCATTATAAGAAGCCATAATTTTTAACCAACGCTCTGCAAACTTTTTTTTAGTCTTCAGCCTGAATTAGGCCCATATGTTACAGAAAAACACAGTGAGGGCAAGTTGTGGGGGTGAAGTGGTGAGGGAAAGGGAAGGGAGCAACTGGTCTATCTCAGTGTCTGAACAAACTTCCACCCACATCACAGCATAAAGGGGCTCTGAATTGGTCGTCTTAACCCTTATCTAAACAAAATAAATCAAAAATACAATTTTCCAATTGACGCTGAAGGATTTGCTTTCTTAGCCAAAAAGCAATTTTAAACTCCCTTGCTGAGTAAGCTCTGCCCAGATACTGAACTCCACTGAGAGCTCCTGGAGTCCAAGGTGGAATTGCTTAATTCCCCTTCTGGTGTTCAGCTGCTGGGATAGAAACATCCTCTGACAGCACCTGCCACAGGAGGCAGATGAAACCACAGCTGAGTGTTGTATGTAAACCTGGTGGCTGGGAGACCCTCCCTCCAGAGGGCTTGACAAGGCAGTTGAAAAGACAGGGAAAATGGGAAAGAGGCAGTGCTGCAATCCTTCTTTGGCAGAGTCAAACAGGCAAGGTGTATCCCAACGAAGAAAGCAGTTCATTGTCAACAGAACACTGAGCTCCAAATCCTGCCAAGAGCACCTGCATTGTTTTGGATGATAACGTAGTCCATCATAGCTCATGAGCAAGGCTCTGTGAGTAAAATTTTGCCATTGCCACCCTGTTGAACTGTCTAGCAGGAAGAGGATGGACGTAAGGATGCAAGGCACATTCAACCCAACCTGTTTTATTTAACTGCATAGCCAGAGCCTTCAGCAGAGCAGAGGCTTCATCTGCATTGTAGCTTCAAGTCAGGGGTCTGGAGATAGAGGGATCTGGAGATAGAGGGATCTGGAGACTGAGCACTCCACCTTGTATGATAAATACATCCCAAAATGACCTCTGCTCCATTGTCACATGTGCTTGAGCTCCTTGGCAATGTCAGATTGTTGTCTAATGGGATGGGAATTCTCTGGGTGACAGGGAAGGGGAACAGCAACATCACTGCAGGGATGAACCAGAAGTAGCAAGGAGTAGTTTAAGGAGTTTACATTAAACTGTGAGACTGTCTGATATGGCTAAGCCAAAAACTACTGGATATAGGAGCTGATAAATCTCAGTCTCTCCTTCTCTCTGATTTGCAATACAGCCTTGGACGAGTCACTGCAATTTGGATTTGTCCCCTGCAAAACAGGGATAAATGATATGAACCTGCCTGCAATGTTCTCTGAGAGATGTAAACAGAACCTGATGAACAAGTGCTGTCTAATAATGCTTTTGTATTCCAGGTTGGCAGGGCAGCTTCTTGGCACAGTGCTGTCACACAGGGGGGCCACAGCACTCAACAGCTTGGGAAAGCCAGCCAAATTTTACATTCATTTGATGGCTGCTTTCAGCATGACAGAACTATGGCAACAGCACAAGCCATGTCAGGATCTGGAAGGGCCAGAGGTTGATTGGAAATTTCCCCAGATAAAGAAAAATATTTAGCAGTCATTTAAAACAAACTGATTTTTCTTCTCTGCCCCTTGAATGATAAATTTAATCATAGCTCCAGGTCTTTCCTTATTTTCTTTCTTTCTTTATAGACTTATCCCAGGCTGGCTGGAAACCCTGGAACTAGTGCAAATTCCTATGCTTTGAGGAATTTGTCTCAATTCAGGTTGGATTGGTCAAACAGATGATGTTGCAATAAGGTTGTGGCACACTCAGAGTAATATCCCATATCTGACTTGTTTTTTCTCCTTGCTGAAACATTGCAGTCTGCTCATGCAGTTCTTATCCTAGCAGCCAAAAATGTTTTACCAAAAACACGAGTTTTGCTGTGTTTCAAAAATTTTTGCCAAAAATCTAGTTCTCATTTTGGTTTGGTCCTGATAGCAATATATTGGATATCGCAAAAATGTCATCAGCTTCAGTGGCCTCAGTATTTTGGATAAAGTCAGGAGAGTTGGACAGCAGAAAAGACAGTGAATTTTGGAGAATTTCAGAGAGCATGAAAGGTAGAGGAATGACATCCTTCACATCCTACAGATTTTGATAAGAAACTTCTGGCTTATGTCTCTTGGACTTCAGAAAGAGGACTACGTCCACACAGTCTAAGCCCAGAACAAACTATTTACCAAACAGAGACCTTCAAAGATGACCCTCCCCTCCTCTTGCTGTGACTTCAATGCCTCGTGCTCAAATAAACCATTATTTTCAGGATGATACACAGCCTGATTAAAAAGACCAGAGATGAAAAATTCCTCACTCATCTCCACAGTTGTTGTTAATTATTAGTCACCCCTATAGTTAAAATTTGGCCCTTGTTTCTTGTCAGGATTTGAGCTGAGGTTCTGCTTTTGCTTCCAACCCTTGTTATGTCTTTGTGTGGTTGACCAAGAGGTCTCTGCTGCTGCTGTTCATGAAGATGTTTCATCTGGCATAACCAAACCACCTCACAACATGGCTTTTCACCAATACAGGCCAAGCTCTTCTAAGTTTTCCACTGCAGCACATTTTCTGTGGCCCTTAAATTTTTCTCTTTTTTGCCACTTTGTGCACCTTAAAATAAAAGGTGTGCCTGAAACAGGATCTCCTGTCTCACAGCACGGCACAAGTCACTGGGCAGATCCATCATCTCAGGAATATTCAGCCCAAGATGTCAATTTACATCCCACCTCATGACTCAGACCTGGATCTGTGCTCTCCAGACCATGCTGACATAGGAATTGTGCATTTCTCCAAATTTCCATCAGGTTTCTCTTGAGTTGTGGTTCACGGGTAGTTTCATCTAAAAGCACATCTGAGCCCAGGGCTCAGCATCCCGACCTCAGCAGGCTCTGTGCTGATGTCTGAGCCTTGGGACCTGCAGTCAGTCAGTAGCAAGAGGTGAATTCAGCCAACCCTTTCAGCTCTGGATGTTGGCCTCGCAAGACAAATCTCCACTGAGCTGTTTTTTGCATCTCCGGTGCTGGCACAGGGACACAAAATGTGGAATATGCCCTTCCCTATGGGATACTCCTCCATGAGTTCATTCCTGGCTTAGTTGGAGGAGCTGGATTTTACATTATTAGGTATTGAGTTGCAACATGAAATTACCAAAATGTAAAACATGGGAAAACATACTGTAAATCACTTATTGGCAGGTCTCTCACCTCTTTACAAGTGCACAACTGGATACATATGAGCCTTTTGGAATTTCCAAATTAGAGCCCAGAAGACTTTCCCAAAGAAAGGTATTTTCTACTGGCACCAAAACAATTTTATCTGAGCTAAACAACAGAGTTAATGTTTTAGCATTCACACGGCCATTTGCAGGCTACAAATCCAGACTTAATTTCACCTCCTTCTTGTACTGTAGCTCCATTATTATTGCTTTTTTAAATGAATGCTGTTTTTCTTGTAACTCTCCTGCTTTGGCTTTTCAAAGGAATTATACAGAGACCCAAGGGACTGACAGTGAGAATGCAGAACCTTTCACATTCAGGTGAAAACACTGATATCCTGAATGGTCTTATCAGGAAGTGAATTTACCTAAATGTATGTTCTTACTCCTGTGACCTCCAGCTCTTCTGTCCACACCACTTGTGACCCTCAGCTTGTGGTGACAAAGGATGCTCTGATGTGAGGAAGGTGTGATTTTGTGGTTAAGGCACTAAACTGGGAGTCAGGCATCTGTGATTTATTCCATGCTCTGACATTTTCTGCCTGTATGCAAGTCACTTAATCCTTCTCTGCCTCAGTTTCCCATCTGATGGAATAAATAAAAATATTTTATTTTTTAGTTCATCATTCTTGTCTCTGGGGCAAGAAAGATACCCATCCCTGGCAGTGATCAAGGCCAGGCTGTTCAAATGAGCACCAGAGCCAGAAGTTCACATGAACACAACGAAAAGTTGTGCACCCTAAAGCAAAATTCTTTCTTCTGCATGAAGTTCACCACCAATTCACAGGGGCTGGTCACAGCAGGACACACTGCAACATTTATCTGAGATAAAGAGTGAAGGTATCATCAGGAAAGGCTCCCAAAAGCCAGAGCATGGTTTGTCCTGCAGCTCAGAACAGAGAAAACAGCAGGTTTGTCCCATGCAATTTCTGCTATGCGTGGAGGCCGTGTTTGAAACCCACCTGGCACCCAGCACTCCAAGTGTCTGTCTGTCCACAGCCCATGGAAAGGAGGTGAACTGGAGCCTCCCATATCTTCATTCAGCTCAACACCTGTTTAATTTTTTCTCTACCTGTTTTATTCTTAGAATCTGGGGAGTTGGCGGCATGGAACCTGGGCCTCAGTTCTTACACTCCTGGTTTCTGCTCCCTGTTTCAAAAATCCCTCCTGAGCACCCTTCTCCTGTAGGAGGAACTGGCTCACACAGCATCTAAAGAGAGGGTGGGGTGCTGGAAAATAACAATGAACACAGCCTGATGGAAAGATAATTATTATCATAAGCTGCATCTCTCAATTCTGATCATCCTCAATTTTTTAAAAGAAATGAGGTTATTTAAAATAAAAGGAGTGACCAGGTAGCTGCACAGAGCTGGTTGCTTTCTTGCTGCTGCTACTACCAGTTATTTTCTCCCTAAGTGAGAGAGACACATCTGCTGGCCTTGCAGAGAGCACATCAGATCCCCTGGATTAGCAGGTCTTTCCATGGATAACTTGACGTGAGGCTGGCGTCCCACAGGAGCTCCCAGATCACAGCACTCATTATGGAGAACACTGCACTTTAGTGCTCAACTTGGATGATGTTTTGAGAGATAAAATACAAAGTTATCCATAAACCATCAAATGTTTCAGGCCTTTCAGAATACTATTTGCTGATTCCCTCAGAAATTTATTAGTTCTACCAATATTTTCTTAGTTTTGTAAAGCAAGCTCCAAGTCAGCTAGTACTGACTATGCAGAGCCCTGAAACCACATGTTTATTTTCCTAAGTTATAAAAAGTTTATAAGGGTAGCTGGTATCCTTATGGGCCACTGTACAGTGATTTGCTACTGCATTCCACACTGATACAGAAGAGCTCTGTGTTTTATACCAGAGGGAAATCCTTGTGATACAGCTGTCCAGCAGCCAACAAGAGTGCAGACACCTTCAAAAATATAACCCTGACTAAAAAAAAAAAAAAAAAAAAAAAAAAAAAGAAAAAAAGAATAGCTGAAAAGGCAGAAAACATCCCTTCTGAGAAAAATCAGTTTGAACAATGTGATAACCTTGAGCACCATAAGATCTGTGTTGTAATACCCCAGTGAACATCAACAAAGTCCTTTCATCAGAGATATAGGGTTTTTTTTTAATTTATTTGTTTGTTTGTTCTTTAACTAGATCACCATTTCTACCTGAAAGTGTTGTATGGTCACAATAATTTTCAGAAGTATGATGCAGTGGCTCCCTTTTCTTTCTCCAGCTAACATTTAGCCCCAGTTTTCACAACTTCATGTGGCTTCACTGACATGAGGAGGCTTTGGTCAATTTGCACTGGAGAACGGAGAGACTGTTATTCATTTATCTCTTAAAATAGTGAGTACACAGCTGCACAACCTGAAGAATTAGGTCAGTACGTTGCTATGTCTGTCCTGGAATGAGAAATTCAGAGCAAACAAGGTAGATTTCAGGAGAGAGCCTGGAATGTGTGAAGAGTTAGCAAAACTGACACAGATTCATAGCAAAAATAAGTAATTTTGCAAATCCCTAAACCACAATGGTTGGATTAGGGCCCTTGTCATACAATTCTTGGGCATGTGAACAATCCCTTTTTCACTTGAGTTCATTTCATTAGCTTCTCTCAGCTACATAAATACTCATACTCTCAATGGGACTACTCACATCAATAAAGTTCCTCAAGCAAGCAGGGATTGCAACCCAATTTTAGTGGAACAAACCCAACCCCTGACTTTGATTGCATCCCTCACTTTTCTAAAAAAACTTTTATTTCCAGCAAGAATGAACCCACAATCCCTGTGGAGCTTTCTTTCACCACTTCCAAGCACAATCCCAGTTATTTTTCTCGTCAAATACAAAGGCAAACTGGGCTCTTCTAAACTCCCCAACTTCACCTTCCTTTGTAAAAACACTGCTGGGCATAGAGCAGGCCAATTTGGATGTCTTTTAGAGCTCCTGGGCTTTGCTGTGCTCTGATTGATGGATCCCCAACTGGGTTATCCTGCCCACACTGAATCCCCGTGTGCCTCAGCCAGCCAGCAACCTCTGAAAGTCATAATTCTGCTCACTGTAATACCACAAGTAATGACAGTAGTATCAAAGCAGTAATTACTCAGATGTAAACTGTTTTCTGATTAAGTTTGTAGTCTTTTTTTTTAGGCCTTTGACACTGTTGGACAGTGTTGACTGTGATTAATTTACTTATAGTCAATATAAATGTCAAGGAAAGTTGTCCCTTTACCTATCAGTTCCTATCATTAGTCTGATGGAGTTTAGTCTAAGGTTTGCTGCAAGGGAGACAGGATTGGCAGTGCTGGAGTGAGAAGTGCATTGCACTGCTGGAGGAAGCAGCAAAACAGGCAATTTTTGCCCCCAGCTGGCAGCAACCACCACAGGGATCCTTAAATCTAAAAACAGCACATATTGAGTTGGACATTTCCTGTATATTTTTCAAGCAGGTTTTTAGTTAGTTCCATTCTGCCAAAAGCAGAGGAGGAATTTCTCTTTTGTCTCCAACTCTGCTTCATCATCCAAAAATACACATGAAGGGCTGAAAAGAGCAACAAGCAGAATTGAAATCAATAAATTGACTTTCTGGCTTCTTGTGTCAGTATTTATCATCTTATCCAAAATAGACAATAAAATCAGGACATTTAAACTCAGCCATTTCCTCTCAGGACCGTGATCTTGCAAACTGCTGATGTGTTTTGCTTCCACAAATACCCACCAGATGTGGCACATTTCAGGTAAAGGCTTCAGTGGAAGGCATGAACTCTCTCATCAGCATCCTCTCTTCTCCTCAAGGCAGAAAAAAAGAAGTGGGAGGACAATGAGGAAGAAGAAGAAGCAAAATTAACTCTGTCCCCTCCCTTTCCATTATGTTCAAAGATTGTAAGGTGTCTCCAGAGAGCTCTATGAAGACTGTCATGGAAAATAAACACACAGAGGTGTTTCAGTCCCAGAGTTATCAGACACAAATAAGTAAATAAACTCTTACTCCGCAAAGAGAGACACATGGAGAGATCTGTCTTTAAGTGCAGTTATGTTGTGCCAAGCATAGGTTGCAGGAAGTAATCTCAAGATCAGCAAAAGCCAGGGAAAAAAAGACTTGGTAAAGTAGAATAGGCAATGGATTGTTTGGGGTTTTTTTATGTTTTTTTTAAAGTTCAAAGACCGAAACATACAAAAATGTTTTTATGGAACAAAAGGACAAGGACACCTGGAGTGCTGGGAACCCTGACGCACTGATTCCCTCAGGAGGACATGAATTCAGCATTCATCCCAACAAAAAGGATACATTTTATCCAGAGCTAGGAGTCACAGAAACCATCTGCAGGGTAAGAAAATTCTAGTAACATCCAAACCAGCTTGCCCTCCAAGATCCTGTATGTGTGCAGGCTTGTTGTACACAAGTCCATGAATGTTAAGATGGTGTTCTCCAGGGAAAGGGAGAAACCTTTTACATTGTATTATAGATGTAATGAAATGTAATTTAATATATATAAATGTGGAACTATTCTCTGCCATGACTTTCTTGCACAGAACAGCATCTTACCATTTATACATTCAGATACATATGCAGCATATATATACTCACATACATAAACATGCTGTATTATTTAACTTAAAGCATAAACATGTGCTTAGGAGAGACAAGTCTGACAGCCCAGAGACCTAATCTTTCCATTAACATCCTTCCATCTCTATTACCTTGTCTCACTGGATTTCCTTCTGTGTCCCAGTGAGATTGGCTTTTGCAGCAGAACAAGCAGAAGAACACTCAGATTTACATAAAGACCTCGCTTGATGTTCCAAGATGCAGCCACGCCATCAGCCAAGGGATGGTTTTGTCATCCAGGAGGAATCTCAGCTGTAATCATCAGCCTTTCACAACAGATTCCTGGGAGTCTTTTACCTCCTTCACTTGCAATTTGTCCAGCTCAGAGATTTACATGAAAATGTTGAACTCAATATTGAACTTCACGAGGAAATGCATGATCTGGAATATCAAAGGGTATCTCTGGAGTACAACAATTTTGGACATGACAAAAAATTAAATCCTTTTTTTCAGCCAAAATACCACTTACAAGAAGGCCACTTAAGTTGGCTAGCACTACGACTTCTCGCTCTTTATCCCATTTACCTCAAGTGCCTTCAGGACAATTAATACAAATTATACTTCAAGCATTTAGGAAGTGCTATGCTAACTAATACAGGGGTGCCATTAGTGGATTCTACTCCACTGAGTTTCACTGTCAGGACTGAAAACTGAATTGCATTGTCAAGAGTAAACTTAGATAATCAGCCTTGACTATTAAGAGTTAGAAGCTTTCACGGAGCAGAATGGAGTGTCAGCAGCTGTAGATTAATAATCCAGAAATGCAGATATAAAGTGAGAGGGGGAAGTGAGATGTGGGTCATCTTGAAGGATTAATACTGCAGATAATAAAAATGTTTCTCTTTAGCCACATGGATGAAGAGAGAACAATGACAGAATTGTAGAGTCATAGAATATCCTGAGTTGGAAGGGACCCGCAAGGATCATTGGCATACAACTCCAGGCCATGCATAGGACAACTCCAAAAATCCCAACATGTGCTTGAGAGCATTTTCCAAGCACTTCCCAAACTCTGGATAAATGAAATAGAGAAACTATGAGGTACAGACAGACCAGAGAATGACAGAAGATTATTAGGATTAATAGGATATTAGGATTTTCCTTTTGTTTTCAGTGGTGATGATGAAGAACATTCTTGGACTCCATGGCAGCAGAAGCCTCCCAGGCAAAAATACATCCATTGTGGGTGACACCAAAGCCTCATTTGGGCCTTGCACCTTGGCCAAAGGCTGGAGACTTCAGCAAGTTTGGGCTTCTGAGAGTTTTCCTACAGACTTTCAGTGCGTGTTCATCCCTGACACAAAGATCAGCCTGCCAGATGTCAAACCCTTCCTGCAAAGTACAGGGGGCAAAAGAACCATTCACATACAGGTTGTCAGATTTTTTTTATGCATATATTTTCTGATTTTGGCTGACATTTTCTAAAATGAATTCAGCCTGAGGCACACACTCAGCATGAAGAATTTAAATCCAAATGGTTAAAGCTTGGCAAAGCTCTGAGCAACTGAAAACAGGCTCTGGTAATGGGAAGTGTCAGACAACCTCAACAATAGGGAACCAGGCCTGTCTGCAGCCTGCATTGTAACACACTGGTGATGGATGATATCAGACTGGAAATTTCACAGTTGAGTAGCTGCAGCACCATTAATTCCTCCCTGGCAAAGGTCAGTGCTAAAGCCCATCTGGTCTGTGTGTACAACATCAGACTATGTCCATCACAACAAAATGAATTAAGGATGGAATTCAACTCTCCTGCTAAAGTAAGGAGTAAAATTTGGGCACTGGTGATTGACTTGACATCACATACTTAGGTTCAATGACAAGGATGAGGTGTGGCAGCTCCCACATATATTTGTCGCTGAGTTTTGGATTTTATTTTTTATTAAGTGAATATTTCTTATGTTTTTTTCTAAGGAACTGTGTTCAGCTTCCATCTGGACATTCCTTGAGTGAATTTCAGAGGCCTGTACATGCAAGGATAGGACATTTCAGGGTTGAATGGAAGAGCATTGAGAGGAACAGAACCTTAAATGTGTGCACCTGGATGTTTGTACTGGAAGACACTTGCAGCAATATTTCAATGATATAGGCATGAAAAGCAGTATGTGACTGGCTTGACCAACACATCTCAAATTTTGTTATTTCTGAATAAGCCAGAGGGCAAAAAAGTTCATAATGATATTTGTCCAAGCAAGTACAGTGTAAGAAACTGCACTTAGCTCAGAGCTATTCCCTCAGCAGGAAAAAAGGCTACATTTGAATAAATTATTTGTGGTTAATTATTCCATTAGCTGTAGTCATCATAATTCCATCCTGATTTTTATGTAGCATACATAAGAAAATTCTCCTTTCCATATTGTATCTTCACTTAATTTGCTGTGGCTGGAAACAACAATTAAACATTATTTTTAATGACTATGATTATCTGACAAATGCAGATCGTAGCTAATGTTTGCTCCAGAGATGCTGCAAACAAAAGCAAATCTTACAGTGAAATTGAATAATGAAAAATATTTTTAAAGTTATTCATGAATAGCTCTGTGGGAAAAACCAGAAATACAAGGAATAACACTATGATGAGTTAGGCTCGTCGCTATTAGAAGAGTTTTGTGATTTGTTATCTTGTGGAATATAAGAACTTAGCATCAGTCTGCAGCAATCTTCAAAGAATCACAGAATGGTTTGGGGTGGAAGGGACCTTTAAAGATCATCTCATTCCAACCTCCACCACGGGCAGGGACACTTTTCAGCAGATCAGGTCGTTTGAAGCCTCATCCAGCCTGGCCTTGAACACCTCCAGGGATGGAGCATTTATTTTCTGAGCTCTTTAAAGCAGGTTTGTGTGGAAGTTTAGACACAAATGCCTGTGCCATGTGCTGGCACAGCAATGCTGAGAGAACGCAGGAGCCTTTTTACAGCTTCTGTATCCAAATGTCAGACCAGAGTCAAGGCATCGAGTGCTACAAAGATCAGAGCAGCAAAAGTGAGGAGAAACAGAGACACAGAGCAAAATGAGACTCAAAAAGGCACTTCACCTCTGGAGAAGCTGGTTGTATTTTTTTGTTCAAGTACATGAAAGCTCAAAGTGGGGAACACTTGGATGGCACAGCCCCCAGGGCTGGGAATGCCTGAGCTGAGGGGAGGTGAGGTGTGGCACCGGGCAGGTTCAGCCTGAAGGCTCTCATGCAAATCCCTGCTTTTGCTTTGGGCTGTATGGGCTTATCCCCTTAGATTTCTGGTTTCCTGCAAACACTGTAACTCTCAGCAAAGCCAAAGTCAATGCGCTCTGCCTGGTTCCAGGCTTTGCACAGTGCTCATCTGTAGCCATAAACTGACCCAGCTGCACTCAAATTTTGCCCTACAGCTGTTTAAAAAAGAAAAAACAAAAAAAAAATTCATCACAGCAGACCCAAACCAGATCCTAATGGAATCATCACAAGGAGAATAACTGGAAACAGCATGTCCATTTCCTTGGCTTTAAGTAAGTCTGGCACAGTCTTCTAGAGAGAAAGGTACAGCAGGTTTGTCCCAGACACTTGGTTGGATGCAGCTGCAATTTGGGATAATCTCCATATTATATGGTAGAATTTCCCCAGTTTCTTTTGCACAAACCTGGATGTAATGAAGGGAGGAATCAATCTGGTGATGATCCTTGGTTAATGCCAAAGGTTTTACTCTTCCCCCCCTCCCCCTTCACTCCCCCATTCTTTATTCTTCTTATGACTGTGTTGATAATGCCCTGGAATGAAAAACCCTGCAAATTATAAAATGTGTGAAGATATATTTCTATCTGTATTTCTAGGTCTATTTGGTAACACACTGACTTCACAACCCTCTCCATAAGTCAAGGCTCTGAGAAACAAATCTTATGAGTAGGTGGATGGAGACTTTTTTTTTTTTTCAGATTTTCTTTCTTTTTTTCTAGATTTTGACATTAATACCAATACCACTGCAAATAAGAACAGATGATAAAAACATGACTGAAAGCCCAGATTCCCTGGTGTGAGTGCCCAGGTAGAATCCTGACTTAATCTTTACACATGCAAATGAGTAACATGTTTATCCAACAGGCAGACAGAGCTGTGGGATGCTCTGCACTATAAAAAAAAGGTCAGGTATCCTTCTTTGGGCTGGATTTAGTCTCATGTGTCTTTATAGGTGTACCTATCAACCACAGCATTAAATTCCAGTCATCCTGGGCTCCCTCCTGTAGTCAGTAACAGTGCAAGTAAGCTGCTTCAGATATTTACCAACACGTGGGATAGATTCCATGCTAAAAGTCTATTTAGTTGCTCTGACTATGAAGAGATTTTACACATCCAGGTTACACCTAGATGTGCATCATCTGTCAGATGTATCCCATCAAAAATAAGTTTAAACATGGCTTGAAGGGCAGGCAGCATTCATCTGATCAAGTGCAGACAGCTGCAATGTTGACTACTACATTTACTCTCCTTTTGTACTCAGTACAAAGAAACAGCTGTCTTTAGGTGTAATTCATCTAATATTAGAGCAGACAATTAAAATAGGTCAGATTGATCACTCCCTGAAAGTATCTAATTTACACTGGCTGGAAGGGGAATCTGACAAGCAGCTGAGGTGTGAATGTTGGGTGGGATGAACTCCACACTAAAAGTTCATTTGTTCCCTCATTTTTATTGGAATAAGGAACCAGAAGTAGCCAAAAATTAGAAAGCTCATGATGTGATCAAACCTGAGCAGTGTGGAACAACCAAACTTTCCAAGATTTCTTGGGAAATCACAGGTCCATGTGAACCAGCTCAGCACAAACCCCTCCACTTCTGCACTAATATCATCTGACTTGGGGATCACTACACAACCATTAGCTAAAGCTGATAAAACAAACTCCTCTGATATTCTGTTAGCCAGGTAAGAATATGCAGTTGTAGAAGCTGTAATGAGGATAAAAGCAATAATACCTGATTCTGTATGATATGAATCTGAGGAAATTAATCCAGCTAGAAGCGATTTAAAACACTAAAGCTCCAAACCCTCATGGGATCACAGTATTAGGAAACTCCTTAGCAGAGTGCACATCACCCAAAGCTTATGAAAATGTTTTCAGAAAGAGCCACAGGAAGTGTTGCATCACTGAAGACGGCACAGAGTGTGACGAGTCAGGGAACGTGACTCCCAGCCTGTCCCAGCCTGGTGCCCTTGCTCTGCCCGCCTGAATCCAGCCAGTTTGTCTCCTGTTCCTTTCCTTGCCTTGCCTGTGTGGGACTGTGAGCTCCTCTCTTATGTTTATCTAGAGCTGAGCCTGTGACAACAAACGCCTCTTGTAAAAAGCAAGGGACTGAAGACCAGCATGGATTCACAGTCTGTCCTCCTCTGACAAAAAACCCTCAGCACCCTACTGTTGTCTTAGGCGGTCAAAAGATACACTGGGGACACACTGAAGTCCTTTCATTCTTACTCCCCACAGGAGCTGAAGATTGTGGCAGGCAAACTGGTAAGGAAGTGTAAATAACTGTACTGCAGCTGCCAAATCCTTGCTGCTTTCTGCAACCAGACACATTCTCTGCAAAAATAATTTTGCCAAATTGTTTTTTACATAATCTTGTCTGAACCACAATTTCTTTCCTGATGTGTTTGAATGCAGGGAAAGGCAGTTGTGTCTCTTTGTTGCAGCTTCATAGGGAGAAGGGAGCCAGATTTAAGATTTCCAGGTCAATCTCTCAAATGTAAAAGTCACTCTAGAGAGTGACATCCCCAGTGAAGAGCCACAACCAGCTTGAATTTGACTCCAGCATAATAAACACAACCTTATAATCACAGACTTGGTTTCTAAGTCAGACAACTCTGTTTATGGCCAGTGGTTCACCTACACAGAGAAGGTTTTTTCTGTCTCATCCACAGTTAAGACTGGAAAGTAATTTCTATTAGGTTTAAAAAACCAAAGAAACAACAACAAAAAATCTACAGAGATAGATAACCAGGGAAGCAAGGCATTGGAAAAAACCATGATTTCCCATCTCCTTTTCCAAATTTCCCTATTATTTTTGATTACACCTCCTTAAGCAATCTCCTGAGCTCTCAAGTCTCCAGATGCATTGTAGATTTTGCCATGACAAAGACGTCAAACTGCTGACTCAGACTCCTGACTCAGACAAGTGTGATTATAGTGAAGATCTGGGTTCAACATTTGTCATGGAAGAAAACAGAAAAAATTACTCCAGACTTCAGTATTAAACCTTAGCATGTCAGAGCCTCATGACTCTGGGCTTGGTTTAATCACAATATAAGTATATTTTAATACAACAATGAGAAAATTGTCCCATGTTTTTGTCAAAAACAATGTTTAGGTGGAAATTATATTATAGCTACTGAGCACTGGTGAAACACCACCTGGAGAAATGTAACATGAAATTCTAACATTTTAATTCTGCTCTGTCTGGCTGCAGGTAGTGCCATGACAGCTTGGTAACAATGGCTATTTCAAGGAATAAGATGTGCTTCATCCTCAGTCTGCATTACAAAGATGAAAGTTCTTTTCAGATGCACATTCATGGTACCCAACTAAAGAAATTGAAAACTCCTGAACAAAAAAGCCACGTATTTTTTTCTATTTCTGCTCCTAGTTCTGTGGTGTGAAGTATCTCATGACCATCAGATTCAATCCTTATCTTTGAAGTATTTTAAATAATGTGACAGTAAAGTCTGTAAAATCTGCCTTGGCCTAGGAAATAGAGTATTTTATTTATTTAAAAATGGTAAAGAAGCAACTAAATTACAGGCTATATGCACAGAATACTGTGATAGATGATACTGTGGTATGGAGGCATAAATAATTTATCACTCAAAATTGACAAAATACAGTGGTGGAGAAATGGGGACATAACACAGTTAAAGGAAGGGGTAAATTTTGTATTGCTTCTTAGTACTTAGATGATTTATCCAGGCATGAAGAAGTACTTTTTGCAGACCTTACACCAAGATGAAGGTCTGTATAATCCCATACAAAATCATGGAAGGAGAAAGAATCATAGGCTTAGAGTTAAAAATAATTATATATTTGATCAGAGGGAATTGCCACAATGGTGTCCATCAACCTTAAACCTAACCCAAAATAAAACTTTTATCCACAGGTATGTCATCTTTTTATCCATCTTCCACACCTTATTCTTTACCTTTCAACCAACAAAGAGCATCATTCTCTCTGTCCCCTCCTATGTGGAATATTTCCTTCCCATCACTTTCATTTCCTTTCAAACCAAGTGTGACACTTACTGCTCCAACACTAATGTTGCTTTTGGCCTGCTCTCCTTCTCCAGTGCCTCTCCCCCTTATAAGAAGGTGAAACCCTTGTTACTGGATGCAGGAATGAGTCTGACAGAGGGATTTTGTGTGTTTTCCTCTTCCCCTGAAGAGCCTATGACTAAAGGTTGGTGACAAAGATCATGCTCCAGGGCTTGAGGCTGCCACAACCTTTGGAGAAGCAGCATTAAGGACTCTGTTCTATAAAGCATTGAGCAATTTGTGTCCCCCATTAGTGGTAAATTATCAGATAAAGAACAGGATGGAATAAACTCTTGACAGATGACAGCTCTGCAGGAAACATGTGTAGAACCTGCACACAGTGACATGGGCCAGCACCCCTCTGAATAGATTTTTTTTGTCTTCATACACTGACCACTCAGCCACTTCCAAAGGGAAAACTTGTCCCTTGCTCCTATCACTTATTTAATACCCAGTTGCTTCCACAGGACTCCCACATCTCCTGTATTTTGGATAGTATCAGCATCAGTGCTAAACCCAGGCCCTGGGTTTATTTAAGGAATCGCTTGTCTTTCTCACTAGGATCCTGTAGGATTTGGTTTTCCCCTACTACAGCCTCTCCATAGCCATGTTAAAAATAGGCTTGGTAATACTTTTCACATTTGTAGGCTGTCACAAATGGTTAGCAGGGAAGAAGTCATTCAAACACACATGACTTTATAATTAAGGCACCTAACTCTTATAAACCCCATTTTTCACAGAAGCAGTGACTTTTAATAAAGTGCAGTGGAGCTGTGGGGGATTCTGTGGTTTCTGTGTGCAGGCCTTGTGCGAACGTTTCGACCCTCAGCCCTGACCACAGAGACCACAGTCATCAGGAGGAATATTTATTTCCACCCCAGCACTTGTCTGGTCTGCTGGACAAGCCCCTGAGCATGGAGACAAGAATGGCAGTAATTTCCCTTGGCTGGGCCTTAGTTTCTCCATCTATCAAATTGGGATGATGATTTCTTCACCATTTGAAAGCTGCCTTGAGAGCAAGGGATGCACCCAGCAAGAGGGTAAGATTCCAGGTGGGGTCACTGAGGTGAACAGAGGTGAATGTAACACTGATGAAGTTGGAGAGAGCTGGAAAAGAAGCCCAGGAGCCATGAATCCCATTCCCATACGTGCTGTGAGGGATGGAATTCCTTTTAGTCCCTGGCCTTTTGAGGAGTAGGATGCAAGAAATTAAAACCTGGAAATAAAACTGATGAAGCTCTTTCATCTGGATCAGGAGGAGGATCACATGATGAGAGCACTCTGGCTCTCTCCATGCATGTAGTAACAACACACTCAAAGCTGAAAACCTGAGATAAATATTAAAAAGCCATTAGATAATCACTAGCAATTAATTTAACCTCTCTGTCAGTGATATTCTTTCCAGTTCACCAGCTGGGCAAAGTCAGGGAAAATACTTGGTTATCAGCATAACAAAAACAGGTCATTCACAGTGGGAATCAGGAAGTCAGATATTGCAAGTGCAAATGCTGTCAGCATTCATTGACCTGTCACAGGTGTGAAAATGGGAAAATGGGATACTTGGTCCACCTCTTGCAGGTCAGGGTGCCCTTCTCCATGACTCCAGCACCTCAGTGCTTCTGTTGCCCAGCTCCCCACCAGGCTAAATAACCCTTGCTTTTAACTAATCCTTTGTCTACTCTTTGACTCTACACAAAGTGTGACTTTTGGTGGCCATTTGAACCCTTGTTGTGGGATGTCTGTGACAGGTGACAAGCCTTAGGGTGAAGGAAAAGGCAATAGATTCATCACTGGCACTTGCAGACTTCTGACACTGTCTCATATTCACTTTCCTAATCAGGTGAGGGAAACATGGGTCTAGATAAAGTTGCTGGAGAGCGGGGACAAGGCTGCAGATATGTGCACCCAGAGAGCAGTTATCAATGGCTCATTGTCAAAACAGAAAGCTGTGCTGGAAAGCCAGAAAGTGCAGCCTGGGAGGACAGACTGATTGAGTTACATTTATTAGCCAAAAGAGAGCCTTGGTGGGATGTAAGTGCCTTTGAGCACAGAAAAGGCTGTTCCAGAGCACACTGCTACAATCTGTCCTCACTGTTAGGATAAGGAAAGCCTTTACATTGCTCTAAAAATGGAAAAAATGTTCAAACCAGATCGGAAAAAAAATTTATGAGGATCTATAACATTAGTAGACTCAAGACTGTGAAATCTCCATCCTTGGGGGTCTTTAAACACAGGGTAGATAAACCTTTGCCAGGAAAAACAGGTTTAGGGGACTCTGCTTAAGATAGGCAGGGCTGCTAAGGGCTTTCTGTGTGCATTTGAATAATGCCCTGAGGCTTGATGTGCTTGTGGCCGGGCTTTGTGCACCAGCATCCCTTGGGTACAGGTTGTTGGTAGCTCAGTGCAGCACACAGAGATAATCCACTCTCAAGTTGACTAAAAAAAGTAGAAGTTTATTTTACATCAGGCAAGGCTGGGGCTTTTCTAGGAGATACTGTGGTTGTGTGATGCTACCAAAATGGCAGTCAGGAAAAAAGCAGCAGTTTAGACAAGGGCATGAGCCTGGGTCATGTGCAGACCTGAGCCTTTTCTCTGGGATTTCCCCAAGTTTATCTCAAACCAGCTCTGGAACCAGAACTTGGATCTAAGCTGTGTGGACATGAGCCATGAAGGACTGGAAAATCACACAAAAAGGCATCAAATATTGCAACCCGCCCTGTGTCTGATGTCACATTCCTGACCCAGCCCCTCTGCTCACATCTTTTGGCAGCTCAGCTGATGGGGATTTCTGCAAAAGAATGATTTTAACCTTTACTGGGCTGTATTAGGAATTTAAGTTGGGTGTTTGGCTTACTGAGGCTGAGTGTAATGCCCAGCTAAACCAGCACCATTGGAGAGTAGAAAAGGAAAATGGAAAAATCTGCCCAAGAAACTCAGAGGGAAGATAGTACAGAAATCATAGAATCAGAGAATCATGGAGTGGTTTGTGTTGGAAGGGACCTCAAAAATCATCTCATTCCACCCCCTGCCATGGCAGGGACACCTTCCACTACCCCAGGTTGCTCCAAGCCCTGTCCAACCTGGCCTTGGACATTTCCAGGGATGGGGCAGCCACAGATGCTCTGGGCACCCTGTGCCACAACCTCACCACCCTCATGATTTGGGGGTTTTCAGATGGATAAACTCAGAGTTTTGGTAACCATATAGGACTGAAATCACTGCACTGCCTTCACACACACACAAAACATTGAAGGCTCAGACTGGATCTCCATCTGCTCAGTCCAGTGAGTGCCCAGGACCCTGAGTCTAGCACTGGCAGAGGGGAGCCCAGTGAGGAGGAACATCAGCCTGTGACTGCTCATCCCAGCAGTGCTCAGGGCTGGTGTTGCTTTGGACAAGCCCAGAGGGACACAGGAAACACTGTGGGCTCTGCTACAGCTCTTTGGAATTGTTTGGTCCACTCAACAGTGAATTGACTACAAATAAAACCACTGGGTTCATACATCGCACTACAGCCACAATTCACCCTAAATTAAAGTTGTAATGTAAAATAGATTTAAATGTAAAATAGACCCAAAAAATTAATTTCTTTGGTCTCTGCTTCAGTGACCGCATGGTAGCAGCCGACATCTTTGGGGAAGGTGCTTTGCAGGGATTAACAGCCAGATGGGGGTTAACAGGCCACAGCGGTACTGTGATCCCCAACTCCACCCCCAATTAATGATCTTCTGAGGATATATCCCTAAATTAGAGGAAATGACAGGTTTAAATTGGCATGTGCCACACACAGCGCAGTGGCAAGCCCAACAGTTAGTATAATTTTTAATACGGCCATAGAAAACACCTTTTTATACTAATGGAATAAATCATGTTCTCAACACCTGGAGTTTACACTGGCCAACCTGTAATAACGTATTAATGCAGAGCAGTTGCACATCCTGTTCCAGAGCAGCAATAAAATGGTGAGGGACCCCAGGGTACAGGTAGTAGCTGAGGGCACGACTTGCTGGCGGCTGCAGATCACCCTCCCAACAGTGCAGCTGCACCTTCTGCACCACACAACAGACCTCAAACTTATTGTCCTTCCTAGATGTCCACAGGCTTTTTTTTTCTTCTTATTACACAGATTTCAATTCAGCAGAACATTATTATTTCCAGTCTTCCTTTAAGAGCGTGCTCTAATCACACCAAATATCAAGACAGTTTCAGGTCAGGTGGGGGGAAGATTCTGCTGCTGGTCCTTGAAAATGCAGCAATGGTAGCAAATGCCCCATCCCTGGAAGTGTCCAAGGCCAGGCTGGACAGGGCTTGGAGCAACCTGGGATAGTGGAAGGTGTCCCTGCCCATGGCAGAGGGCTGGAACTGGATGATCTTTAAGGTCCCTTCCAACCCAAATAATTCCATGATTCTTTGACTCTACATACTTAGCAATGCAGGGTTCTTCTGAGTAGGCTTCATGGAGAAGTAGGTGGGAAAATGGATCACTTTCTTCCCTCAGAGGTGTTCCTCCAAGATGACAATGGTGTAAGGCAGACCTCAGTGAATTAGTTATGTACAGGTTTAAGTGGTGCTCTGAAAGCAGCACCTTCTTTTCTTAAATGAAAGCCTGAAATTCTGATTTCAGCTATGAAGTTCCTCCTTCCATGAGGAGGTTGTTGTCCATTTACAAATACCATTGGCCAAGAAAACTCAAGTATTTCCTTATATGTGGTGCCTTTTCTGTTCAGCAAAAGATAACAGATCTGGAGAGATTAAACCAGGGTCTGTTTTGATAATTACCAAGGGTTCACATGATATCACACTTCAATTTTTTCGTTTTCTATTGTGTAGAATAGAAGAATTGTGTCCAAACCACAGTGGGAACTCAAAGCCAGAAGCTGCCTTTATCAGGATTCAGTGTCTTCCTGAGGCACTAAAATGTTTGGGGTTTCAGAAGAATCAGAAGAATCAAACACTGCACTTGATAAAGCAGCTGCTGTGCTGGATTCATCTCTCTCTTTGCTAGAACAAAACTGATTTTGCAAAGCTGTTGTGGTCAGTTTTTCAGCCACAGAGCTACTGCAGCTTCCCTACCACCATTTTTAATTTGAATTTTAGGACTTACAATCTTCCTCTTACCATTATTACCAGTATTATTTTTAAAAGACTGGGTCTATAAAGTCATTGATACAGTGATAATGAACTGAGGCACTGAGAGGTCTGGATGGGAGCCCAGGTCTCCAGAAAACCATTTCAATGCCTTCACCTTCAGCATGTGCTGGTAAGGGGTGGGTGATGGAAGCATCTGCTTTCCTTAAAACAAAAATGAATTGGTAAATGTGCCAAATCTGATATGATGCAAAATCAATGTAATACCAAAGGGAGTGGCAGCTAGTTAGGAAAAGCAGCAAACCCCCTCATTTCTAGACTTGGAGTGGTATCACCAATGACACCTTTGACAAGGAGGTAAACAGGAAAAGCTGAGTTGGCTGAAAGTCTGTAAGGAAAAGGGAGGGAAAAGTCCATGTTTACCACATGGAAAAGGACAGACAAAGGCAGCACAGAGCTGAATGTTATTTTCAACATTCCCAAAAGAGGATGAGACAGGAGAGAGGGTAAAGACACAACAACACTTAAAAAAGACTTTAAACAAGTACTTACTAGTGTTTCTTTTTGAGTGGATTTAGACTCTGTCTCCCTTTGTCTGCACAAGGCAAGGAGAGAAAGAGGCACCAGATCATAGATATTGTTGCAGTGGAAAATTTTTGACAGGTTTTGTATTTTTTCTTATCCCTGTTACAAACCTTTACCCAGCCTGAGAAGGGTCTGATCTTGCTTGTGTCCCAAAGACATGTACTTAGGTCTACTGTCCCCAAAACCTGAGAGTTTTCCTCCTCTGAAAACACAGAGGGATTCCTCTCCTCATAGTCATATAGACAGACTGAATTGGGACAAAACAATTTATCAGGAACTGACAGAAAGAGGGAGATTTCTTGGTTATCGAGGATAAAGTTCTGCAAGCTAAATGAACACAAAACCATTGAAATATTATTATAACTCTCTTGACAGGCTGAAAGAATTTGGGTTGTTCTGCCTGGAGAAGAGAAGGCTCCTGGGAGAACTTCCCTTCTAATCAAGAAGAGAATTGAAGAGGGACTCCAAGAGAGTTGGAGAGGGACTTTTTACAAGTGCATGGAGTGATGGGACAATGGAGAATGCCTTTAAACTGGAAGAGGGTAGAGTTAGGTCAGGGATTAGGAAGAAATTTTTCCATTTGAGGGTGGTTAGGCCCTGGCACAGGTTTCACAGAGAAGCTATGGCTGCCCCATCCCTGGAAGTGTTCAAGGCCAGGTTGGATGGGGCTCGGAGCACCTGGGATAGTGGAAGGCATCCCTGCCCATGGCAGGGGGTGGAATGAGATGATCTTTGAAGTCCCTTCCCACCCAAACCACTCTGTGATGGTTAATGGAACACAAGCAGCAGGGTCTTGCACAGTATCCATGAAAAACAGTCAATATAAAAAAATAAATTAAAAATAGCCAACTAGAGCTTCTGAGCAGAACCTGTGCCTTTTTAAATCTGACTGCCTTAGTTACTTGACCAGAGATTTCCTACACGGCTTTATCTGCTGGTTGTCAGATTAAACCTGGGGCTGCTAGATGGACTTGGTTGCCACAGCTGGTGCTGCAGAACTGGCGCAGCACACACACAGTGAGGAGCCAGCTGCCTTCTCCAAACAGAGCATCAAAAAGTGTAACCTCAGACTGGGTTCTGTGGGTCCCTCTTGGCAAGGAATTCTTTCTACCACGAGAACAGCAATTTACCAACCTGGGTGAGCAGAAAGCCTACACTCTGAGTTACAGACTGGAACAAACCATCCCACCAACTCCCAAAAACTCCCAAGCTCTGCACCTGCAGGCTGCCAGTTGCTGCCCTGGGAAATGTTCCACTGGGACTCATTGCTTTTCCTGCCTAAGTTTCAAGAGCTGTCATTTAATTCAGTGAAAACAAGGTTTGACCCATGAGTAATTTTTTTAAGGAAAAAATCGTACCTTCTTTTCTGATGTAAGTTTGTATCATTATAGGATTCAAAACATATGAGATGATTTAAACTTTTTGTTTTTAAAATATCTATATACACTACATGCAAATTGAGAGACTATCTCTGACCTTCCCAGGAAAGTTGAATAGTAATGGTTTTAGTATCCATAAATTTTTGGGTGTCACTTGCTAGTAAAATGTTGGACAGGAAAAACAGGGAGAAATAGCCTATCCATATGAAAACAATAATCATGTAATATTTATTGTCTGGGATTGAAATGTTTCAAATATTCAAAGCAATAAAACGTCAGGAAAAGCTAGACTTCCTGATGTAAAAAGGCCATAAATTTCTTCTCTCATAAGACATAAGGAGAGGGGGGGAAAATCAATGTGACATTTAAAGCTAAAGAAAGAAAGAGAAAAAGAAAGAATGAGAGAAAGAGAAGAAAAAAAAAACCACACCACACTTAAATCTAAGTTAAAGCAGTGGAGAGCCCCCAGAGGGCACAATCCACTTACCTTTGGGAGGCTGCAGGAAGGAAATGGCAGCCAAGAGCACAACTCATGTACTGTAAAATATAAGGACATTTCAGAACAATTTAAGGGAACAAGAGGTATCTCTGCAGTGTCCGGCTCTGACAACTCTGTCCCAGCTCCTTGAGATCTCTCCCTCTCAAAACACATTCTGTTGGACTTTAAAAACCCCCAACAAACTATTATCAAAGGAAAAAAAATCCAACAATTTGCAGATTCAAAAAAGCCTTTTTCATACATGTCAAAGATAGTTTTTTTTTTATAAAACTTCAGGAGATTTCACAATTTCTTAAAGATGCACAGCATAACATTAAACTTTGGGCAAGAGAAAAATGACAGACAGCAAAGAAACCAAAGGTTACAATCAAATTACTTCCACAAAGTAAAAGTCTTTTATTTTTACAAGGATAAACCACTTTTATTGCAGAGAGAGGGAGGTATCAAGACCTCCTCAAAAGGGTTATGTTTGCTTTAGGATTTAAAAAGCAGAGTTGATTTTTGGAATTCAGTCGTCATGAAAAAATATTACTACACATATATTCATATTTATTTAATATATATGCATATAAATTGAGACATTTTCTATGCTCCTCCTGCTCACCTATGAATAAAGTTTTAATAACAGGGTCTTTAAGTGCTGCATTAATTTTCCCCTTCCTTCAAGACCACCAAAGAAACCAAATAAGATGCAAAATCCCTTCAGAGCATGCACCACAACTACATACCTAAGTGCAAATAAAACAAGCCTCAACAAAATAAAAATGAATCCAGCATCATCTACAAGCCCAACTTCAACACTGTAAAAAAAAGCACCTATAAAAACCAGTTGTGGTAAAAACTGGGGAGGTTTGGACATTGGCCAGAAATTTAAAAGTTTGGCTGCTTATACCAAATTTTACGTTCACTACCATAACTTTGGGAAGACTGTAACCTGCAAGGGTAGCCAATGGAGCAAGGTGGACTAGCTTAGACGGCTACATTTATTCATTTGGGTATTGTTCATAAAAGTAACCAACTCAGACTCTGTCCCAAAATACTTGTGCCCTTAAAATGTAAGTTTTTTAACCCACTAGTCAAAAACAACAGTTGCAGAAGAACAGAGAGCTGTTTACCACTGATGACCACTGAAAGTTGACTGCACATGAGAACTGACTATTCTCAAATATTTCACTGACAAAGTTCTGATCACCAAAGCGGGAAAATAATCATGATGTAACTGTCAAACAGGAAAAAAAAAAAGAGGCTTTTCCTAAGTGACCTGCTGCTAAGCCCAGTCAGACCAAGGTTATTTTATTCTGCCTTACCTTGGAATATTCAGTGTTGTGGCTCTTGATCTTCCAATGGAAGAATCTGTCATGTTTTCCCTCTTGTGCTTGTGCCTGATTTACACAGTGAGGAGACAAGTGGGATGCTCATGAGTTTGAGGGAGATCTCAAGGTTGACCTCAACTGTTTGTTGTAGAAGTTCAAGCCCTACAGGAGCCATGTATCAGTTTTGCCACCATTCCAGAGAAGATGAATAGAATCAGCACCTTCCATGGAGAAACTGGCTGTCAAAGACCCTTTCCCAGGTGCTCAAAGGATTCCTTAATAATTATTTCCATTTATTTGTCTTTCTACACAAAAATCTTTCTGAGCAGTGAAAATTTAGGACTATGCTGATACCATTCCAAAACAGAAGACTGTAAATTCTTTTTATATTCAAGTAAGGGCAAGCTGACATGGGGAACACTAGACAGATCATGTCTAGTTTGCTGAAATCGTTCGGTTGAAGCTACAACAAAATTTGTGCACAAGCAGCAGATTTAGGCACTGCTGATCAGCAGATACACAATGATCTCTGAACAAGGGAGTTCAGGGGGAAGCTCAGATGGAGCCTCTCTCCTCTAAACACCTTCCTTCTCCTCCTGCAGTGATGTTTTAGATTTGTTTTCACCTCAGCTTGACATGCAGTTGCTGCCTTTTCATTTGCAGATCTGAAGAAATCGTGTCAGTACAAGACAGGCAATAGTTTCTTTGGAGTTTTTTTGTTTTGTAGATTAATTAAATACTTATGGAAATGAGAGCTAAACAGAACTGGTTTGAGCCAGTTATTGACTGCTGACTATCTGAATCTCACTACAGCTTCTGATAACTTACACCTTCTCTTCTTCCAGGTCTGGTTACAGAATGAGGATCAGCCACCACACTTCAGTGGCATTTTATTGGGTTCAGACCCAGTTCATCTACTAAAAACTAACATTTTACTTTATCTTTGTCAACACCTACCGCAGCTGCTGTCCCATTTAAAAGAGGGCATTTATGTTTCTTAATTGTATTTCTCCACTCATTTCTGTGCTCTGATGCACTCTGCAAAGACAGGTTGGGAGGAAATGAAGGTAAGAATGCTCTGGCACTGCCAAAACAGGATTTCTGTAATGAGTACATCCCTCATGGTGATTTCAGAAGTCCAGCATAGTCTGGACAAAGGAAGGCATCCTACAGTCCATGTTATGGTGAAAACTTGTCTTTTGTGTTTCGGTAGGGGGTCATCACGTGCCCATGGCACATAGCCAGAAGTTTTTTGAGCTCTGGATTGGATCCAGATTGAGTGGCTGCATTTTTCTATGTCCAGTTCCTCTCATGGATCCAGTTGGACACTGCCTTTCTCCCTTTCTCCCTCAGCCTGCAGGGCTGGGTTATGTGCTCTCTGACACACCTACTGCTTTCACTGCAGAGGGGAGATATTTCAGAAGTGAGAGCATCATTATGGATTTGAGAAATCCAGGTTTCTGAACCATTGCAAGTTTCCCAACATGTGGCCCCTCACTAAGCCTTTCCCCAGAAGAAATGGAACTAACAACACATTATTTTAAAGTTGTGCTGTGGACATAAACACATGGAAACCTGTGAGGCACTCAGATATTACAGTAATCAAAGTCATACAAGGACCAAAGATTGACAGATCACATATTCACCAAATCAGTAAGAAAAATTTGCAAAGCATCTGGATGAAGACAAGTCCAGAAATACACACACATTGATATAAGATTCTTGTGCCAATATTTCTGTCCGATAGGAATTAAGATGAATTATCAATCACAAATATTGAAGACAGCTATAAAATGTAAAATGAAACCACATTATTATAATTTTAGTTCTTTATTTTCCTTATTTATCTTTCCATCTCTCACTACTAATCTATCTTGTTTAAGAAAAATAGTATTTAAGTATAGTGGAGCTTGATTACTGAGAACGTCTATTAATGTACTGTCTCAGAGCTCTCTCTAGATAGTTGAAAAGCTTTTAACAGTAAAATATGAAGATTTCTTTCAAATTTGCAGCCATCTGCCTTCTAAAACTTTGTTTCAGTAGTTGCCAAGATTTCAGTGATTTATAGAAGCCAAAGTATCTGATTTTTGTCTCCCCACAAGAGATGAGAACTATTTTTTCTTATTATTTTGTAAGGGCAACATCATTATCTCAAGTAAAAAAAAAAAAGAAAAAAGTTGAGCTACATTAAAGATACAGTTTTCAAAATAATTTTTAAGGCATCTGGCCTTATTTAAACCATCAAATTTACAAATTCCTTCAGGGATGGCTTTGCTGCTTTGTGCTGGCTCTGTTCCCTCTGAATAAACCTGTATTTAATGCATGCCACCACTGCATTTCCCTGGCTGCACTGCTGCCCGGGGTAGATATATAGCAGAGGTATAAAAAGTAGAGGTATAAAAAGCCCAACTTTGGACAAGATGATTCATTCAGACAAGAGCACCCCCAACCCTGTAATTGTTTAAGTTTCAGCTAGAGTTGGACTTGTGACTAATGTCACTATCTATTTATTCTGAATTTATGATTACAAGTGTTTATGTACCATGAAACATTCCCTATGAGCTGGACGGGAAACTATAAACCATTTTATGAGATCTACACACGGCTGATGGCAGAACCTTAATGCAACACAAAGGTTCATCCACACCCAAGAAATGCCAAAACACAGTTTTTGTATTTCCCCCCTCAATGAGATGGACATTTGACAAAGAGAAAGGTGCCCTGAAAACCTGGGGGTGGGCACATTTTGGAGGGTCCCGAGTGTCTCTGGAGAAACATCTGGAGCACTGTCAGCTTCTCCCAAATTCCAAATAAAGACAAAATTCTTTTAAAGCATTTTATTTTCTCTTAGGAAAGACTGACAAAGGATGGACCTGGAAATGAGATGAAGCTCAACTAGAAATTTGTGTTGTGGCTCCCTCACTGACAAATTTTAAGCTGAATTATTATCCCTGTTTTGTGGAGGGCTGGAAGAAAAACTGAAAAATCAGGTAGTATAACCACAGAGCAAGGCAGGCACTGAGCTGAGAGCAAAAGTCACACTTCCTTATATGATATACAGTCATATTCCTACTGAAACTGAAGTTTCTCTCCTTCAGATAACGAAGATGAAATAATCAACACAATCTGATTCAGTACCTATAAATCCTAGCTAAGAATAGAAATGATCTGCAAGTTGAAATTACAGAAGGGTAAAGGTATTCATATGCAGCTATTAACTGAATCTCAAGCTGAATTTTATATATATAATAAAAATGTGTAGTACCAGCCTAAGCATACATCTCTGTTTCTGCAGCATGGGAAGTGGAGTTAAGACACACTCCAAGTGCAACACAAGTATTACTGGTTGCATTTGTGTTTTAAACAGAGTTAAAGAAAGCTCTGAAGATGAGAAAAAAAGTGATTACTTCCCAAAATAAGAATAAACTGGGTTAAACCAAGATAGGGAGACATAACATACCTTGTTTGACTCTAAATTCAGCTCCATGACTTGTGCAGAGAAGTGAAAGGTTTTTATATGGGTTTACTGGGCAAACCCAGATTTTATAAATAATTGCCTGTCAGGCTGTTCAAGATAGACAAACACACAGCAGACCAACAAAAACATGATCTGTCATATTTCTGAGAGAAATGTATGTTGAGTGTTCATTCTCTGGGACTTTAAGGAGACCAGTAAAAAATAAGTGCCAGTATTTTTCCTGCTTATACATATTTTAAAATGTAAAATCTGGGAGAGAGACAGCAACAGAAGGAATTTTGATTCCAGTACCCAGTGCCTGAAATGGTTTCTTCTGTCTGTATCCCTGCAGATCGAAACTAAATACAATAAATGCTGGTGTCCTTTTAAAAAAGTCTGGATGTTTACAGCAAGCATATAATTTTCCATGATTAAGGATGCCAACAAAAATAAAGAGTGATGATAAAAAGAAAAGTTTAATCATATATTTCAAAAAGCACAAATGGAACATCAGAAAACTTCCCCTTTCCCTCATTTAATACATTTTACACATTGCTTTTAGTCCTTTACACACAGAAAATTTCCAGAAAACATAAGCGTAAGCAGATAAAAGAAAAAAGCAATTTATGAACGGCAGCAATATTGGATGTACGACATTCACTTTTACAATATTTTGGTGGCAAAGAGACATTTTTGCATTTATTTAAAAAATATACATATATTTGAAATTTTTGCAAGCAGATCTAGGAGGGCAGGACAACAAAACCACCTACGAATGACCACAAGAGCACAGAGCAGGAGTGAAAATTAAGACCTCACATACTAAGCACAAAGGAGGAGGATGGCTGCACTATATAAAATATTTTGCTGTTCTCCTCTTGATCCCTTGAGTGTTCTGTATTAACCTGAGGCTTAAGCTGGATTCCAAGCCTGAGCTCTGGGCAGCTGAAGAAGACCCCTGACCTGTGGGTACCACAGGGACACCAGCAGGATGTGCCAGCAGATCCTGGTGACAGGCTGAAGCAGGAGCCCTTTTCTCTGCTCAAGCAGCATCGTGGTTAGCTCTATATTTGTACAGTTTTTATGGGAAGAAATGAATGCGTTTGTGAGGCCAGCAAAGGCTGGAGGAGCAAAGGGACAGGAACAAGCATAGAGGCAGGGACTGAGATTAAAAAAAAAAATATTGAAAACAAACATTAGCTAAAATATATTTTAAAAAAAGGCAAAAAGAGCTGGTTTCTTCTTTCACCAAATCCAACTGTAATGCTGCCTTTGTCAGCAACAGGGACAACATCTGCTTCCTGCAGCAAACGCTGAGCAAGTACACAACGTTAAGCCTTTGCGTACAACCACTGAGACAGACACAGTTATTGAAACACTTTAAAATGTATTTTTCCAAATAGGGGCCCAATCCAGTGCCAAGTCACTGCAAAGGCTTTCTTTGATATTGGACAATGATGGCTCAAACCTCAGGAGATGCCAATATTGAAAATTTGGGTGTGAGCACTCAGCTCATCTTTGGGCCTGCTAAAAACCAAGTCTCTAACTAGTGAAGTTAAGTTTACCTGAACTTTTCCTGAGTATCTTTGCATCCAAACTTGGGATGCCTGTCATCAAAATCGCCTCACTGGATTAAACTGGTTTATACTCTGTGAACGCTTATATTAATTGAGAGAAACAAGTGGGAATTAGTAGAAAATAAAGGGAAAAAGTTTTTCTTTTTGTAAAAATTGCAAAGAAAACTACGTAACCTTTATACAACCTAATAAACCAACACAACCCAGTCTATCTCTGGCCTCTTCCTGCCCTATCCTGCTTTACAAAAAAACATCTTTTGGAGAACATACAGACTTCCAGACACTTAAATAAAAATGACATGACAGTCAGAAAGTCCCGTGCAAACTCCAGCATTGTCTGAGCTGCATTCTTGTCCACCTACACCCTATCCCAAACATCCTGCCATTAATTAGCTAAATGTTCCAGCTAGTAAACAAGAATAACGATTGAGGGGGCTGGAAAAAGAGACAGAGACAGCCAGCAGATAGTCACAACAAACCAGCCCACTCACTGGTACATGGAGACATTGGAGCTTGTATTTTTTTTCCTTCCATGGAGGGAAAAAGAAAATCACCTTAATATAATACTGTCTTTCCTGTTGCTGCAGCCACATCCACATCAGCAGGCGAGAAAAGTCATCCCGTTCCTGCGGTAGGCACTCTGTCAGGGAAAGAGAAAATCTGCAGTGAATTATCACATCAGCTTAAACAAGGGAAGGAGGCAGAGAGAAAGGCAAGGCTTTCTTCCTGTCTTGTAGGCTATTCTGGCTGCAATCTAACAGTGTGCCTAATCTGAACATTTCTGGTGGGAAAGCTGTAAGCAATCACTTTGTCTATTAAAAAATCAGTGTGGTTAGCAAGTGGTTAGTGACTCTATTTCAGGAGAGCAAGAGATAGGCAAAAATGTAACATCCTCCTTTGTTAATTGCCTGCAAAATAGATGAGGCCAAAAATACACCATTATGCTGAATCTATTTGTCCTTTATAAGCACGTATTCTCTATTCATCGTGTTCAAGAAACATTTCTGAACTGCCTGAATACTATATAAATTATTGAATAATTACAGTTTTCCAGATTTAATTTATAGTCTGAGTCTAAAGTTATATAAACAGGTACTGGTATAATCCCCAACTCTCCAAACCAAATTAATCTTAAAGACTCTCTGGTCAGTAGGAAATAATTAGATATCCCGTACATTGTAACCTAGGATGATGTGTTTCCAATGGTAAAGAAGCACAAGAGTTAAGTGGCACTTGCAAAAATAATTTTAAAATATCCTGTGACACTGTCTCCCTAAAATACCTCTCATGCATTTTTAACAGCTCTTTCCAAATCAATATAGGAAACTATACCTTTTAATGCCACTAAAAACCCTATAATGTAAGGAGATATTCTCAGTTTAAAAAAAACTTTTTTTTCTATTAACAATATCTTTAAAAAAGCAAAGGAATTTAAATAGTTTTGCTTTATTTGGTTCACCTTCAGCAGCCATCCTGTTTTAAAAATGAAAATGTATTCATCTATTTCATTACAGTTAGTGCTTCGTCAGATTTATTTTGTACCTCTTCAGTCAAAGTACTTAGGAAGTGCCATATATAACCACCATTTTTAGTGGCTCTACCAATTTCCTAATTAATTTCAGCCAGATCAATTTCTCCTCTCTCAAACTAGAACTATAGTAACATTAGGAGTAAAGGATAACCTCAAACAACTTTGGATATAAATAGCATTTATACTGAACTGTAAAGAAACCATTTCAAAACCAGCAAGGATGTATTCAGAGAGACATTTTACAGACAGTGAATATGCAAAAGGAAATATGTACAAGATGTTCATTACAGCATCCTTTACATTAACACCACACTTCAGTCTGGAGATCTAGCAGCATATGGCATTGAAGTCAAAGAGCAGAACATCAGCTCTAGGATACACAGCCAAGACATGACAGTATCACCACAAACAAAACACAAAATAAATCCAAAGACTCTATACCCAAACATGAAATGCCCAAGACAGACTAGCCAATAATTTTGAAAGGATCCAACATATTCCCACAACCACAAGCAGAAAGTCCAAGGCAGTTTGGATGTTCAGCCTGCCCAAACCATTATGGCTGGCATTTGGAAGTGGATGCAAAAGTAATGCTTTTAGCTGCTTGACCCCAATAGTTTCACAGGACTTTATAACCCAAGTGACAACCTTTAACACATAAACAAAACATTCAGGACTGCTGTGCAGTTTGCTTGGAGACAAATGATCCCGAGTACAAAGCTGGATCTACATGAAAGATAAAAGGTTGAATTTTATGAAAGGAATTTTGGTTGTGAAGCAAAGCTGGGCTTGGCTGGGCTCACCTGGGAAATAATGAAGTTTAACATTTTCCAGCATGGGCAGTGTTGTACAGCCAGTTACATCCCTGCAGGGGTCATTTCAGAAGCCAGTTCATGGCAGGCAGGATAACACCTTTAGAGATTTGGGCACACCCACTGGTCTATATTTAGTGATATATTATAACAAGTGTGGCTATAGTTAGGATTGAAAACTATTTCCTACTTCACTCCCCCTTTCACATACTTTAAACTTTCTGAAACATTTGCCCTTGGGCTGAAATTTCCTCTGCTTTAATCTCTGCCTGAAGTTCACTTTCTTTGGAAACAACAAAAAAAAAATTCCTGAAGCCATTATGAAGTTCAGCAATAATGAAAACAACACATTTTTTCCTTCCCAAGCCAGACAAAGTGATTCTGATATATGTATGTTTCTTATGGAATTTAGCCATAAATTGAACCATTTTACCCAGAAACCATTCATACCTTCAACCTCTGCATAAAGGTAACTGTTTTGAAAATCAGTATTTCAGAGGAGGGAGTTTGATTCATCCCATTCCATAACAAGATAACACTTCGTTCTCATTTTGATACATTACTAGATAATAAAGGTTAACCTCCAAAATGCTTTTATGCAGAAGCAAAAGTATTTTACAGACATCCCATCTTTCTAAGTTATACCAGATATCTTAAGATCTATACAGCTGAATTTGTGATACTGAAAGACAGATCTTTACATGCCAAGAATCATGAAGAGAAACAGCAAGATGTTTTTCATAAAACTCACATGTGCATGTGCCCCTGCAAGAGTTTAGATGTATGTGGCAGACATTTAATGTGGTTGGAGATAATTTAGAGGGTTTGGATGACACTTCTGGGTGCTTTATGCCACTTTGGCAGCATCCACATTTAATTTTTTTTTAAATATGATTATTTGGCTCAGAATTACAGATAGAGGATGATGCAGGCTCTTGATGTGGGATTAAAATAGCTGTATCCATTTTGCTGGATATGCCTTGCTGTAAAGAGACAACATAAGCCCATGGTTCCTCCTGGAGCCCTTTCTGGAAAAGTGTCTACTGCATCCAAATTTTCTGTGTGTTCTCTCTTAAAATTTACTACCAGGCTGTGCTTTGACTTTTCCTGCTGTGGTTGAAGTTCTGTAAGACTCTTGCTGTACCCGGTATGTGCAGAAGTGGTCAAGACACCAACTTTCAGACATGGGGAATCACCTAACCTGGCACAAATTAAACAGTTTACCTTCCCAGAATGGCTTCCATGCCCTGAAAAGTTGATCTGACTTTATTTGGCTAATCTAACTCTCACAGAAACTCTTCCTGCTCCTTGATATCACATAACAAGATTTTTCTTCCTTTTCTCTGACCTCCTTGAAGGTAGGACAGATTGCTGCCAACCAGAGCCAGAGACTGCACAGGCTGTGTCAATGTGAAAGCAGAAACATGACCTTCACCTCGTCCAGGCCTTTCTTACCACCTGCTCCCATTTAGGGCAGAGTTGTGATGATTTTGCTTCTTGGTCCTCGCTTCCCACTCCTACCCTGACCTAGTGGGTCCATCCCTGCCCATGGCAGTGGGGTTAGAACCAGATCTTTAACACCTCTTCTAATCCCAACCATTCTACAATTCTAACCCATTCTACAATTCTACCCCGAGAACCTGCTCAGGCATCTTCTATATAGGAATGCTCCCTTGGAAATGTTGCTCCTTCAAGTTGTCAAAGCACTTTGGATTCTAACACCGGATCTCTCTGGCAACACTACCATTATTTAATCAATGAAGGCAGGCTTTTTTTCCAGCAATCTGAAAGTATGCACAATGAAGCAAAAAAGATGGGCAGTGATCACTGCTGTCAGTTGCCTAAAAGCAACATCTTGCTTTGCCTTTAGTTTGGTGAAAGAAGGAAAAACTATTAGTTTAAGAAGCCAGCATAGAACAAGACAACTTGGCAAAGCAAATCCTCAAATTTCATGAAAAATCATCCATTTTCTTCTCTGTTTTTGGTCCCATTTCTCTCCTGTAGTGGTAGTCCTGTAGTGTCATTATGAAGGACCAAAAAGAACCACTCCAAGAAAAGGGTAGCAAAATTCCTGTCTTCACAGTAGGTCTTATGAAATGGGACAACTTACTGAGGAGTTCATAGGGTTCATAGAACAATTTGAGTGGCAGATAATTGTGTTTGCTAGCAATTTAGGACTAGGAAGATTGCTTTAAACTGAAAGAGAGTAAGTTTAGATTGGATATTAGGAAGACATTGTTCCCTGTGAGGGTGGTGAGGCCCTGGCACAGGTTGCCCACCGTCCAACCACTACAGATGGAGTGGTTGCTCCATCCCTGGAAGTGTCCAAGGCCAGGTTGGATGTGGCTTGGAGCAACCTGGAACAGTGGAAGGTGTCCCTGACCATGGTAGGGGGTGGAAACTGGATGATCTTTAAGGTCCCTTCCAACCCACACCAGCCTGTGGTTCTATGATTTACAGAAACAAGTCCCAGCCAACCATGAAGATGTCTGAGTACTCCTCAATGAGAGATCAGAGCAGAGTAGAATACCAAGACTTCTGAATAGGCACCTCAGCTAGAAATGGTTTCCAGTTAACAATTTACACTAGTGCACGATTTCACAGCTGTAGCATGATGAGAAAGAATAATTTTGGCAGGAGAAAGAAACAGCTGTGATTTTTGAGTGGGCTGAGGCTTAATTTTTATTTGGGATAAAATTTGGAAAGTCTGGGGTAAAACATCTCCAGCGGGCACCCGAGACACCAGAGTTTATTGGGCCAAATCCTACATTGGTTTAAGTCTGCAGTTCTCCTTGCATTAAAGTTAAGCACAGTGTCACACTGCAGGCCTGTTGTATCACTTAGAGATGTTAAATCCTGAATTATAAGCCCTGTGTAAGAGAGTTACAGAACAGCATTTATAAAACTTGAAGTCTCCCTTTCTTGGTGTCCTCCTTGTATGTGTGTGGGCAAGGGTTTAATTACAGTGCATAAAATGGAATGGCAGACAGAGACATCCAAATCAAAGAGCAAGCCCTGGCTGAACTTCATTAGCAAACATAAATGCAAATAGGCACATCTTGTTTGTGACATGCCACAGTCCTTTCTGCCTTGGGTAATTTTACTCTATTCTCTGACATTTGCATAAATGTAAATCAAACCATATGACTTGAGCAGGTTTGTGATAAGGGAATAATATGCAAAACTTTTTTCCATTAAATAATTCTCTTCATGCAGCCTTACAATGTTACTGTGAAAATTGGGGAGAGTTGGATCTCAGACAGTGAGAGCCTTTATTTAAGAACAGTGGAGGGAGCCCTGCTCTTTAAATAAGAGACATTCTTGGATCAGACACTGGCTGGCAGGATGGAAAAAAGGATGTAGCATTAACTTTCATTCCATTCCAAATAACCTGGAACCCATAAACTACCAATATTCTCTAATTTTGAATCTGCTCCTTTTCTCCCTGTCTCTTCTTTCCATTTTATTTGGGAAATGTTAACTTTGAAATTTCATTAGCTTGCCATAATATCAAACAGGTCATCCTGGACAGATTCATAACTCTTTGTACATAAAAACATTTAGATTAAATGCCTATGATTAAAAGGTTGCTCCTCTAATTTATCCCAGCCTGAAGAGACAAACCACATGCAAAGTGTCAGCTTATTTAGAGATTAAAATAATAATTAGTTTAAGAGGCAAAGTATAAGCAACATTGTTTGAAAAAGAAAATCCATGTGTTGTTTAGAATGAATTGCTTCTGTTTAAGTTTAAATAAATTTGTGTGGATATAAAGTCTCTTTATCAAAAGTGCATCCATGTTACAAAAGAAATATAATAGATAATTCTCCCTCCAATTTAGAACAATAGCACTGAAGGCTCTAATTCCACAAACCCATCTTTAATCAGTAGCCAAAGCACAGACATCTGATATAATTCAAAGGATGAGGGAGTGTGTTATATAAGTAATATCTTGTACATGGTCAGTAATGAATAACACACCCCAAATATGTATCTATGGACACCCAGGTTTAGCATGTTACAGACTTGTGTGATGCTCTGGCTGATCTGCCCTGCTGGCACCATGAAATCTCATGGATTTCATTTGTGATGAAGTCAGACCAATGTGCTGAGAGCTACAGCATCCATTTATCCATACCATAACAGTCCCCCTGGAAGCACAACCACGTTGGTGCTTACACTAGATCCCAGGAAACCATTTGTGAGGATTGAGTGACACGGACTCCGCTTACGCCAGCAAAGCAGACCCAGTTTATGACACCAGTTTACCAGTATTTATAGGTCACTATATTCAAACAAAATTTTCCACTCTGACCCCTTTGTCCCAGTCCCCTTTAGAAACACAATCTTCTGATTATTCTTCTTATGCTATTAATGGCCTTTGTTATCTCTTGCACCAGCAAAGTCCTTGTTTCATCTTCCTTTGTCAGAACGGTCAGAGTGACCAGACATGATGTCTTCACTTCTGTTCTTGCCTTGAGCCTATCTGTCCCTCAGCTTTCACTGTACCAGGTGTAAGAAACACCAACAGCTGCATTCCTCAGGTCTGTTCCCTGAGTCCTCAGCCTGGTGACACACCAGGGATAGCAGCAGTGTCCATGCCAAGAGTCCCTGCCCTCAGGAAGGGGCCGGAGATCACAAGAACGCTTCATGTAGGCACCCATTAACATCACACATTGATAAAAGCACTACTCCAATAAACCACCCATCAACAAAATGCTTCCAAGCAAAGTCAGCTCTGGGCTTTGGTTGACCTTTTATCTGCCAGTAGCAGAAACCTTTTAAATAATTTTGCAACACTGGGCTTCTGTGTACAGGAATGGGACATATCCAGGATATATCATCCAAGTCTGTTAAAGAACATAGTCTAGATCTCAACTATCTAACTTTTTTATTGCTGTTTTCTGCTTCTGGGATAAATGACATTCTCAAGGCTGATGGAAATGTAGGATTACTGGAAAAAAGGACCAAATTAATTTCTCAGACACCCTGTGCAGTACCACCAGTGGCTGGAGAACAAAATGTAGGGCTTGTACTGCTGTCCTGCAGTGTATTTGGCCAAAACTGCCATGCTGCAGTTAACCAGAAAATGCTGCTCTCAGGGCTGGGCTGGTATTGTAAAAAAGAAAAACAAGGCAAGAGGATCATGGCTTCTGTTGCAGCAAGAAATGGGGTGTGGGAGCTGGATACCAATGTCTGCCAAGAGAAAAAAGAACAAAATTGGTGGGGAGAGAGGGATCATTTTAAGTCTCTCAGAGGGTACTGTAAACAGTGGAGAAAGAAGGAAAAACCGGAACTATAAAACAATACTTGGCAGCCAGTTTTGCAAAACAAACATATTTTCACAAAGTCTTTCCCATCACTGCCACCAGCTTTAATGGGCTTAATCTGTCTGAGAGCAAGAAACCCTGTTTAATTGTCAGAGGAAAGGCGATGCTGCTTTGCGCACTGATAGAAATTCCTGTTCTGAGCCCTACTTCAACCACATGCTGCTTTCCACTCACAGTTAGGCAGAGGAATCCCTTTCCCCAGGCTGCACAACCTGTAGCAGGGCTCATCACCCCTCTTCCCTGGACAGCATCAGCTGCTTCTCCTGTGGAGAAAGTTGAAATCCAGAAAGTTCCTCTTGCTGTCGGTCTAACGGCCCATAACTGTCTGCCCAGGACACACTGCTGGCAAAGCACACAGCAGGTCTCCACGAGGCACCAGACCACAGTGGATATGACCTGTTGGAATCCAGCATAATTAGGAGAGCTCAATCCCCTCACCCACTAGAAATGCAGTGGCTCCTGAGTGTCCCTGACCTCCTCATGAGCACTGCAATTAGTTCACTTGTATTTTTACTGCCTCACATCAAACTGGTCAAAACACCTGGAGTTGCTCAAGGGTCAAACTCTCCTTTCCTGATGTGCCTCAACTCACTGCTTTAGCTGCATGGCAACAATAATGTACATAGGGAACTTTATTATGTCTGAAAATTAAATTAAAACTGGAAGTCTTGAGACTTTAGGTATAACTGGGCACTGAAACCTCTGGTTTATGACTCAGGGCACTGCACAGTCACAGCACTCCCATGTGAAAATATACCACTAATAAAACCTCATTCAGCCTGAGAGCAATTCAGCACCAACCAATCTGGATGGCTCCCTGTCTCCAGGGATGTCTTTATTTGACCTTTTAAGGTTTTCTTCTACTGCTGTAGAAGCTCAGGGTTTTCTCTGTAGGAAGTTACAGAAGAGGTTAAATTCCCCCTCTGTGTTCCCACTGCTCATGACCTCAGCATAGGAGCTAAAGAGCAAATTTATTTGGAAACAATATGGTGTGGTACAGTCTCTGAGTACAAGGGCAGGAGCCAGGGCTGGGCTCTGCTCCCAGCTCTGACACTTACTTGCTGTGTGGCCTTAGACAAACCACTTAGTGCCTCTGAGCTTCCATTTCCTCTGCCTTTGAAACAGAAATACTATCACTCACTAAAAATCTTTTTTTTTTGAGGATTGCTTGATTACAGAGCTAATACACAACACTTTGAATACATTGTAGACTATGCCATAATTATTATTTTCATTGCATTTTATCTTCCATTGTAATGGCTAAAATACTAGATGTATAGAAAAGGATGCTGAATTTGGCAGCTATTGCATAGGAGTGGGCATTACTTTGAAATTAAATAATTTGGGCAAACCAACAGAGTTCACCTACATTTTCCCCTTAAAACTGTTGAAATTGTAACAAAAAGCAGCATCTAATGACATTTTGTAACACACTTCTCTCCCACCTCCTGTAGGCATCTTGCAAACGCTCTCTGCAGAGGGCACAGCACCCCTGCTCTCTCTGATTCAACAGAGCATTTCAGTGGGGAAACAAGAGCCCAACAGCTCAGGTCTGTGAAAAGAGGAATTTTCTCAGGCTCTGAGGCCCTTTGCTGGTGGCAGCACTGGGGTGTGGCCACTTCTTGCCCTGCTCAGCCCTGACTGATGTGCTCTGTCTGCAGAGGGGCGCTGGCGCACCGGAGCAGTGGGAGGTAAGAGGAATTAAGGTAATGCATCAGTGGTTGTCAGTGAAGGAGATGGGAAGGGGGTGGGGGGAAAGAGAAAAAAAAGAGGCAAAAGAAATATACTATTTCAATCAAAGTCTGAAATTTGCAGAAGTGGTTTTGGTCTCAATATAGAAAAAATATTTATCCAAGAAACTCCTACTCGGGTGCGAACATCCTACTTCTAGTGGGATTTTGCTTGGCAAAGTGCTGTGAAAGAGTGGAAGCTAATACAGAACATGTCTATAAACAAATATATTTATTTAGTACAGATTGACACATTCACTAGAGTATTTCAGTGATTACACATGTAAAACTATTTCCTATAGTGGTTTCCTTTTGTGATTCTGCTAATTTATTCAATCCACCCCATTTTCATGCATTGAATGTTATGAGCCATTTCAGCCACCCAGACTGAAACGTGTTTGGAGACTACATGCCTGTTTTTTCATTTCATCATCTACACATAATTATTTGGTGATATTAGGAATTTGAGCTCAAATGGAAGCCAACCAACATTTTAATAGCTTAAAAATCACACAAAATGAAGTCTGCCCTGAGGTTAATGAATAAGAGCCAAATCTTGAGGCTCTTGCTCAGTTTTTACTCACTCCTTATTCAGGCAAAAGTTGAATCAATTGTAGTTAGACTGATTAAAACCAGAAGAATATATATGTTTGGACCTTTCTCTCAGGTAAAACTGAATAAATTACCTAGGATTAGGCTGCAGAATGGCATCCAATCGATCTTTCACATGTATTTCTGCGACAGACCGGAGAAAAAATCCAAGTGCTGAGGCAGTTTAACCAGTTAAACCAATATTTTAGCAGCAGAATAAATTATTACACACTACCAGATTTTATGACATTTATATTAGAAATAGCCCTGAATCAAAATAGGTTTCCTGGTCCCTCCTGAACTTCTGAAAATCGGGATCAAATCCAAACTTAAAAAATGGTTCACGAAGTATGAAAGCCAAATGCCCCTATCCTTCAAAACAAAGCTCCATGCTTAATTAGAACATTATTCCAGGCATATATTGATACAGGTATTTGATTTTTGATGATGGCAAGCATTTATAATTTAGGAAATTAAAGTTTATTCTTTAATTACATGCAGGATGTCCCACTCCTTATGCAAAGAATGCAATATGCCTGTAAAAAATACAAAGCAGAGCAGTTAATTGCTTTGGACAGTTAACACTTCATTAGTAATTGGTGATAATCACAGAAGGATGCTTCTCCCTTAAGTCACAACCCATTTAAGTATTGGGCCAGTCTCAGCAAAGTAATGACATATTTATCCTATTCAAGCCAGACTTAAGCATGAGGGTTTGGAAAAGAAAGGAGTACGAATGACTGATTTCTTCAATATATGCAAAGCAAATAGAAGAAGAAAAAATGGGAAACAAGAATGAAGTAGTCAATATGTAGATGTGGCACTTGGGGACTGGTTTTAGTGCTGGGCTTGGCAGTGCTGGGTTAATGGATTCAATTGGCTTCAATGATCTTAGAGAGCTTTTCCAACCTAAAGGATTCTATGATTTGTGAGAAACGCCAGATCCTGACTGGGTCTGGGTGATTGTGGCCCTGCTCACTATCTCCTGCAATTTGATCTCAGTGCTGAAATATGCTGAGCACATGAGGAGCTGGACTTGAGGATGGCTTTGCTTGTAAAGGAGTGAGTTGGGACACGTCCCCTCCTGGTCTCCACTCACGCTGCATGGCCTGGTCCTGCTCTGCCCAGCACTTCCTACCTGCAGGACAGACAAACTCCTTCCTGTGTTTAGCAGGGTCCGAAGAGCACAAACCATGCCAGTGGCACATTGGGAGTGTGGGAACGCTGCCCAAAGCATCACAAGCTCCAGAGCTGGGCAGCCTGCACAGAGGAGAGCCCTCATTGCACTTTCAGAGATTTGTGGGCAAGTTATGGAGCTGCAAGAATGAGCCAAGGAACTTGGGATCCCAAGGAAAGAAAAGCTTTTCATTACGTTATACTTTTAAAATGATATTACATTCACAATCAGATGTTGAAAAAGCTGTTCACAAGTGGACATAGTCTTCGAGTCTCTCTAATGTACAGCTCAAATTATCTTTAATCTTTCTAAATGTCTTTCTGTCTGTCTGTTTCTTACCTGCCTAACATCTTGGGCAAATGGGTAACCCCAGGGACACTGGATGGTTGCTGAGAATAACAGGATTCCAAAATGTCCTTCCGAGAAGTGACTAAAAATTCCTTTTGGTTTTCTGACTGATTGGTTGTGGGCGGGGGCTGGGCAAATAATATTTACTTTGTGAAGCAAATGAAATAACTCGGCAGACTCAGAATCTTCATGCTATACCCTCCCCTCTACAGACCTAATTTCACATGTCACTTCCTATGGGACATGTTACTTAAACAAAACTTATTTTGAAATGCAAGGACAGACCAATGCCATCAACAATATCTCAGTGGTCTGATACATCAAATCAAACTCTCTTTTCTTCTTTACCGCATCTCATCTTTTTCCCTCGTATCCAGTTTAAGAGACACACATTTATATGCACATCTATTAAAGTGATACTCGTCTGAAAACAAACTGGCCAGGCCATGAGATTCTTCTGGCTGATTGCCATTTAGTTCAGTCACTAAATATGGGTTTAGGAATAGGGAGATGGATTACTCGCTTGCAACCCCACCACGGGCATTTCATGATATCACAGCCCATATTTTTTTAATAACATCGAGGAATATTTAAATCCTGTATGGAAGTTTTTTCATACATACTTCTTTGATCTTAGAACATTTTGATTTGTTTGCATGCTGACACCAGAACATCTCGATTACTGCATGTTCATTTATCAGAGAGTGCAAGGTTGATCCCCTTTGGATGTGCAATTATTCCATCAAATAGATACCATGGGCTACAGCAACATTCCCACTTCCAGTGGCTGGAAATGAAGAACACTAAATAATTACTGCAAATGAAGAGTTAGGTAGTTCTCATTAAATGTTGTTAACTAAAACAATACAGGACTTTATATTTTAAAAAAGCTGAAAGGTGGTAAGGAAATAACTGAGCCCCAAACCTAGAACACATTGCAGTTCCTGGATTTAAAGCTAATGGGACCCAGTGGATTCAGGCTTTGGCAAAGAGAGAACCGTTGTCTCCATCACATTATTTATTGTAATGGTGTAACTCCTTTTTCCTTTGTTTCTCCTTTTCCCCCCAGCAGAATGGCTGTTGGTAAGATGGGAATGTGAAATCCAGGTTTTCGTCTCCCCAGTAGCTCTGAATTTTCAGGCTTTTGTGGACTGAAATCAGACCCTGAAGTCACTTATGTGCATTTTGTTTTGGGTAATTGACATGAATTTTTAGGTTGCATCACTAACATCAATCAGTCCTGCTCTCAGAGGACTAGAGTTAAGGGGCCACAATAAAAGAGCATGATATTGTTTCTTTTGTTTTATTTTTGGAGCACTTTGACTACTCTATACTTTTCCAGTGGATGTTACATTTTTTTGGGGTGAGACAGTTTAAAACATTACTGACTGCCTCATTTAAAAGAATACTTTGGCTTTACTGTGAATGCCTTGCTCCAGAGGCTGGGACAGTCAAGGCTGGTAAAAATTCAAGCTGATACCTTTTGTCTATGTAACACTTTGAAGAAACTATGAAATGACAACACATTTCCTTAGAGAGAGCCCTGCTGCCCATTACAGATGTTTCCCATATGGCAAGGGGAAGGTTGGTCCCTTCCCCCTCCACTCATCAGTGTTCTCACATCGTAGCAGGAATCTACAAAGACAACACGGCTGTAAATGACACCGCACAGAAGCCTCCAGCAGCACGTACTGCCAGGGAAGGAGCTGATTTTCATTGTCAGGGCACAAATACATTCCATTGCACCCTTTGATGGGGAGCATTTTGACTCAGCTTCCTGTTTCACCAGTGCATGGCACAAAAACCCTGGAGTCAGTGGACAAGAGAAACCGGACTAGGTTTCAGATGATAAAATGATGAAATGGAGATGATAGATTAAATCAGTAGAGATTACTGCAGATTATCATCCAGTATCAGCCGGTGGGCTCAACACCTTCTCCCTCAAATCTTAATGGGTGGGAAGAAAAATTCTTTCTAACATAAGATTATGATTTTTAGGGAAGAAGAATCTGAGGCACTTCAGCAGGGCTAAAACCTATTTTTTGGATACTGGGACATGGTCACACACACACAGGTTCGTAGGTAGTTCTTGAAAACAGACAGCCACTGGGTAGAGAATTGGCCTGTTGCCCCATATTTTGCCAAGGAATCCATCACCCTAGCTATACTTAAGATGTTCATAAATCCCAGTACTTTTTTGGATAATGGAGCTATTCTAACACTTAAGTCTTGAAAGCAGGTGTGACTTCCTAAGAGTTTAATGTGTAATTGAGACATTTTGTCTTCTTATCCACTCATTTCCCAAACCATAAAATTACCTTATTTCAAAAGTAAACAAGAATCTGAACATACATGGAGTTTGTGATTTAAAAAAAAAAATCCTTTTTGCCTATTTCCCTATGCTTTTGGTTTTACAGAAGGTATGGGACCATCTGGACAAGTCTATATTTAATTTATAATGGACCATTGTTTTTTCATGCCAACCAATCTTAGTAATATACATATATACTACTTGGTATATCTTGCCATTGGTTATTATATATTATTGCATAATAGTAACATAATATCTAGCATTTCTACAAAATAAACTCTAATGCTGAGATATTTAAAACCAGCTACTGATCTTAGCCTGCCATTTTACCAGTAGCTATGTGGCTAAAACCTTACACAGACTAAAAAAAAAAGCTTTAAATAATATCTAGTTAAATGTTTCTTCATTACTTTTTCACTATTACTTCCTCCTCAGCTTTCTAAAAGGTGCACCACTTTTAAATAATTTTTTAGAAACTACAAGATATTTCTCAATAAACTGAATAATTTTCCTTTTTTTATCTCATCATATTTTCCTGTTTACCTTTTCCTGTTCCTCACAACAGCATTTTCCCTAGTTCTTTATTACCAAGTCTGCTTAACTTTGATCAAATCTATCCTTCTATGTATTTGTCTTTGCCCTCCAGTTCAGCTTATCGACCCTTTGGTTTCCAGCCCATTCTCCCATCTTTCCATAACTCATTATTTCCACTCCCTTTTGACCAGCCTATCTCCGTCTCTGCTGTTTTTCTTTCCAACCTGATTTCTGCAGATTTTCTTGTCTCTTACCAACATCATCTCCTCTGTACAGAAGCGAAGGGCTTCTCTGTCTTAAAATAATTCCATCCAAAATTTACTTCATCCTCTCCCAACCACATTAGGGGCCTACAAATATGTCTGCAGTGGTTGCAGAAACTGTAGAAAAACAGATCTACTTCTTGTTGTAGGACAGATGAAGAATTTTGTCATTACCAAAGAGGGCATTGCCCACACAGGTCTGAAACTCAGTGCTTGGGAACAGGAGCAGGAGAATCCTAAACACAGTTGGCAGCAGCCAGCAGTTGTCACTCAGGGCAGAACAGAGCCCTCAAAAGCTTGGGGGAGCTTTCATACTTCCCACAAGATTAAGTCCAATCTTTTTTTTCTTCTTCTTTCCTGTAATTATTCAGTTTGCTTAAGGACAAAAAAGTAAGAAAGAAAGAGGAAAAAGAAAGCCACTCGCCACCTTGGTGTCAGAGAGAAGTGACTGATGTCCAGTTCATTGAAGAAATTGCTCAAAACCATTTCACCTTTGTGGGAATATTCTCCTGCTGAAAGGTTGGGCTTTCTATCCCAGAAATGGTGACATGAGGTTTCCTGAGACTGGATGAACTAGCAAGCCATCTTTACCACCAAACTTTTATTTATTCTTGATAAATTGCTGTCACTTAGTGTCATTTAATTGCTATATATTTCCTTCATCTGTCTTTAGCTGGGCATGATTCACCTGTAAAGCATGACTGAGTCTCACAGAGCCCGTAGCAAATGAAGAGATATTGCAGCAGAGCGTGTTCTGGGGTGATATTTATTCCTCCAGGGGTGCTGTTCATGGGGTGAATCATTGCTCCTGACCCACTGTGAACCACTGATCTCTGTCGGGGAAGGAAATTCTTTCATCCTCAAGAAAACCATCTTTTTTTGGCTGTGTTCCATGCAGTACTTCCAACAGGTGTTACAGACGAAAACAAGGGGACAACAAAACATAACAAATAATAACAAATATAAAAAATATAACAAATAAACAAATTAATAGATAAAAAGATAGATGAGTAAAACATCTTGGTCCTGATCTGGAAGGAAAGGCAGCTGCAGATTCAGCTTTGGCATTTAAAATGACTGGGCCAGGGAGCCAAACAGGGGGACAATTTTGACTTGTGGGCAAATTTTATCAGGCACCAGGCAGAGTCAACCAACCACTTATTCACAGGCCACTTGCCCAGTTTGAAAAAGGAACAATTTTCAGTCTTTGACAGATTGGACTCGAACAGGCACCAGAAGTGAAAGCATCTATTGTCCATTATCCTTCCCAGCCCTGAGACTTCCAATTTCTCATTTACCATGTAGCCTGTTCAGAAAAGGTTTGTCAAGCTACAGCCTCTCTAAACAAATTACATTGGAATTCCTTATACTGTGCCACATACTTGACTTGCTGTTCCAGAAAGAGCCACATAATAAGTTTCTAACAAGGACACTGGTTATTAAAGCACTCTCAATTTTCTAGGTCAAAGAGGTGAAATGCAAAGTCAAAATAATTGAAACAAAATATTCTATAAATCATGGGTGTTTACTTACAAAAAAAAAAAAAAAAAAAAGAAAAAAAAGATATTAAGAGACCTGCTGCTACACTAACCAAAACTCAGCTAGCTATTTTGAATTACCATGTTCTTGATGAAAGTAAATTTAAGGCGCCAGAGTTGGCTTTTGGAAATACCCAAACAGTTCAAAACCAAACAGAGCTTAGCAGGAACTGGATCCTTCTTTCTTTTCCCACTTCTTCCTCCAAAATGTGTAAGACAGACATGGCAAAGAAATACACTGGTAATGCATGCTGTTCCTTTTTTAGTCACTTAAATGTGAAAAGTAGTTACCTTTTTAAACATCTATGTTTGCTGAAATAACCCAGAGATTTAAACCGAGAAGTGCAAAAGTTCTTAATGCATTTTGTGAAGAGTAAATTTTTTAGAATTGTCATCTGTATCTCCTACTTTCGAGAAACATTAAGATCTGAGTTTTCTGAAAATAACCTTGCATCACCTAAGTATATTTTGAGACATTCTTTTTCACAGTGTTGCATCTTCATAGTGCAAATTAGTACACAAATACTAATTTTGCTGCAGTTTTCTTCTTTAGGAGACACACCTTATTTATCAACTTCTCAAATGTGTTTGAATCCACATTTACTGTGAAGACTAACACAGTTTATCCATTTTTTCAAGGAACATGTTTTTTCAAGAATACAGTTAGAGACATCTTCCATTTCTCAGTTTTCTAAGTTTTTATCTGTGATAAAATGATTTTTTTCAGTGGTTGAGTAAAACTCATTTAAAATGCACATGCACTTAGGTAATAAAATCATAGAATCACTGAATGGTTTGGGTTGGAAAGGACCTTAAAAATGATCTTATTCCAGCCCCTTGCCATGGGCTGGGACACCTTCCACTAGGCCAGGTTGCTTGTTGATTTAACAATAAAAAGAAAAATTAAGGGGCAGATTGAGGATCTAAAAGGAGAGTAAAGGAGCTGAAATTTGCCTTCTGATTTGGGGCATGGGCCAGCCCAATACAAGTGACAGAATGAAATCAGAAGGAAGTGGGTGAGAAGAGCCGTGTGTGGATGCACCCATCCCATCAAGACTCAGAGCAGTCACTGTTGGTGGGTTCCAGGGACCCCCAGATGTGATCCTGCCCCACCCCACACTTCCTGGCAAAAATAAAAAAGAAAAGAAGAAAAAAAGAAAAAAAAGAAAAAAAGAAAAAAAGAAAAAAAGAAAAAAAGAAAAAAAGAAAAAAAGAAAAAAAGAAAACAGTCGGGGTTGGCTGCGGTACCACTTGCTTCCTTCTGGGTGAATCCAGAGGAGGAAGGGATCAGGATAAATTATAGGTCCCTGCAAGAGCTCTGTGTGTTTCTGTTGACGCCATCTGGAAGCAGTGATAATGCCACTATTAGTGGGGGCGTTACTACAGAGGATCTGCTGCCTCTATTGAAACCAGCCATGCTGTGTGCTGGCTCATGATGCATGTTTGCTTTAATTTCCTCCCTGACATTTCATTCCTAAAGCTGTCAATATCCCGTTAACCCTCCTGGCACTGAAACTCTAAAACCAAGTCCTATTTCAGCTCTGATTTTGAATCTCAGCTGTGATAAGCAATACCAAAGGCTAAGTTTATAATACACCTTTGGCCTAATCTAAATCACGCTATAGGTAGGGGGGATTTTTTTCTTGTTTATACACATCATAAAGCAGGATACAAAAATGTGATATCCTAAAATTAATTCCTTGATTTGATGGCAAAGTAGCAAATGTTCTTTACTGGTAACTGACAGATCCTGCAGATTTCAAAGGCCAGAAGTGTCCTGTAATCAGGGGAATTGCTCATATTCAGTTCGTATAGTTTAAAGTCAAAAGGGAAAATTAGATCATCTAGTCTGACCTCCCACATACCACAGACCACAGAATTTCAGCCAGTTGCCCTTATTTTGGGCCAGTAACCAGTTTAACAAAAGCATATTTTCCAGCAATTCATTTGACCTCCACTTGGAGTCATCAAGAACGAGACAATGCAGAACTTCACTTGGTACTTTGTTCCACTGTTAATTGGCTCATGCCTTATTTCTAAGTTGAATTTCTCTGGTATTACTTTTCTACATAAATACAAGTTGCAAGAACAGCAATTACAACTGTCTCCCCAATAATGGTGACATTAATGTGAAAAGAGTATGCCCAACTGGGATGCTAAGAAGCATTTTGGCCACATACACAGAAATATTTAAGTACCAGCTGATCCAGATGAGCCCATTATTGGATTTACTGAGATGTCTGAATCAAGTACAAAAAGAAAAAAAAAATCTGTGGGAATACTTTAGTTTGGATCAGGGATGTGCTTTTTGAAAAAAATCTCCCATCCCTCCCTCCTCTACACGGGTGCACTGTAGAATGATTTCAAAGCATGCTATCTGGTCTTTTTTTTTGGTAAAAGCAAATCAAAAGATGCACTCCAAACAGGCATTCAGGCAACGAGGCCAGACTGGCCCTAGTGCTAGACTGAAAGTACACCCCACTGAAATGCTCACTGTGTGCATGGAGGGTGAGCACCAACTATTTGTCTTTTACACATCTGCTCCTACTTGTACTGCTGGTAAAAGCACAGAATCATGGAATCATAGACTGGCTTGGGTTGGAAATGACCTTTAAGTTCCAACCCCTCTGCCATAGGCAAGTATACCTTCCACTAGAGATCAGATCACTCAGTAACAGCCTGATTCCTAAAATTCCTAAAGCAGTCAAAATCTAATTCCTCTCAGCTTTAAGGCACCTCATGCCAGTAGCAGCAGAGAATAGAAAATCAAGATTCAGTAAATAATTTCAGAAGAACAGTAATTGGTGGAATTGATTTTGCTGAACAATAGCTGGGTATTAATCCATAATCTGAAGAACAATGACAGTGATCAAAAGGGACTACAGTCAACAGAGTTTCTTTTTATTTTTCCAATAGTATCCTTACTTCTAGAAAATAACAAATATTGTAGATAAATTCACCTGGCTGATCCTAAAAAGATCAAGTCAAAAACTAAGGAGTTCTAGGAGGACCACCAGGAAAAGATAATAGGAAACAATGACATGGAAAGAGGACAACAAATCTGACCTAATAAATCAAAGAATTCACAATTCAGAAATGGCTATTCCACAATATTTTAGAGATAATTTGGCTAGTTGTTCTAACTCTTTGTTACCAGTCAATTACCTTCAATATATTCTCTGAGGGAAGAACAAAGTAACATCTCTAGAACTTGCATTCATTTACCCAGTCCAGAGACACAGGCCAATTAAGCACTTTATCCTAAGGGAGGCTTAAAATGAGACATGCAATTCCACACAAGACCACTTAAAGAAGTTGTTTTTTGTGGCTGCCAGACCAGCAGTGTTATTGTCAGCAGTAAGTGTTCCTGCATGGGGCAGAAACTACCAAGAAATGATCTAAGAGCAGCAAGAAGATGGACAGATCAACAGCCTTCAAAATGGTTTTTTTTAATTTTTGTTGATGAAACATCCTGGAGAGAGTATAAAAGCCAATGCATGAGTGACCATGGCAAACCAAAATTTATTATGGAGATCTTGAGGGAAGTGATTGGCACAGCAGAAGTAAGTCTTAGTTCACCACAGTTTTCTCCATTTTTCAAATTACACTTTCTGTAAGTATTTCTTTGTAAGAACTGAAAGGCAGAAGAGGTACAGATTGGCCAGTACAATCCCTTTTATATCTCAATTCCTAATTATCCCATCTTTTCAGAACACAATAAAAGTATATAACTTCTATAAAGGAAATCAATAGAAATTTCAGCTTGCATTTTCAGAAGAGTACAACCTCTCATTAGCTTAATTAAAGAAGAAAAATCTTCTATTTTCTTCTAATATTTTTAATTTTCCAAATAATTGATCTCTCATTTATTTTATTTTTGGGATTTCTCCTTTCTGGGATGAAGAAATAAAGCATTGAAATATTCCAAAAACAATGAAAGTACTTGTTCCAGCTAAGGCCAAGTACCAAGACAAAACACACAAAAGCTTTGCTCTCAGCCTCCCAGCAAAGGTCTGTCAATCCCCAAGTCTGAAATACACTTCAGAAAAGTGCATATAGAGTTCATGTTGATCTAATCAAGGACTTTTTTGGATATCCAGGACAGGAAATAGGTGCTAATTTAAAATGAGATTTTATGTTTTCGACTGTCTGTGAAGGTAATTAACATCTACGACTACTTTTCAAAATATAAACTTGGCCTTTGAATACTGATACAACTGAAAGAAAAAAAGAATTTCCCAACAAAATGGGGAATCTGAAAAGAATAACAAGGTGATTTTGAAATCCTTGTAAGGTTCCGAGAAGTCTGTTTGGTCTTTGACTCTTTGGCTGGTGATGCTGGATATATGCAAACAGTAATCAGTTCCAGGCCTGCAGTAGCAGTGCTCACTCATAATAGAATAAAATTATAGCTTACATAGGAACTCAGAACTGAGAGAAATCTCTGACTATTTGGCAAAGAAAAGTATCAGGAAAGCAGAGGGGTGGAGAATAAAGGTTGCATGGAATAAGAAAAGAAAATTATACTGTTCAGACTAATTACACAAAATAGAAGAGAAGAGGGGCAGAAGGACAGCAACAGCAGAAGGATTACAAAGAAAGCTCAGGAATAAATCGATGCGGCACAAATCAATTAATTTGACAACGGGGACATTCAGGGATCCTGGTCCACACATCATTACCCATGGAGAAATATCCCTGCCACCTCAGTTACATTTTCACCAGCAGATCAACACACTGTCTGATGGACTGGCACATGTAATGGCAGTCCTCAAAATGAAATTCAATATACTCCTGTTGCCACTGGAAACCTCACCTTCTTACCCAGTCCCTGCTAATGCAACCAGTTGGTCTGGAAGGATGCCATGTGTGATCATCTCTTGCATTACAGCTTTCTTTGTTAATGCTGGAAACGAAACCTCAGGCACGATAATACCAAGAGTTAACACACACCAGCACATCTATGCCAGCTCAAACCAGTTACATTTTTCTGACTCTGTGGTGGTTTTGAGTTTTCCTTCTCTCCTTCCACCTCCTCTGATCAAGGACACACATGGATACCCAAAAGCAGCAAAGCCTTTCTACCAAAATTACTCTCCTTTAGTAACGAGACCACAAAAGGCTGAAACACACACAACACTGTCTGCCACCACCCTACTCTGCCTGATTGTCTTTTAATAGCTACAATAACATTGTGCAAAGAAATAATACTCCCCATCCTCAACTCACTGGGGAAGGGTCTGGAGCACAAGTCTGATGAGGAGCAGCTGAGGGAGGTGGAGGAACTCAGCCTGGAGAAAAGGAAGCTCATGGGGGACCTTCTCACTCTCTACAACTCCCTGACAGGAGAGTGGAGCCAGGTGAGGGTTGGGCTCTTCTCCCAGGTAATAAGTGACAGGACAAAAGGAAATGGCCTCGAGTTGCAGCAGGGGAGATTTAGCTTGAACATTAGCAAAAATTTTGTCATGGAAAGTGCAAAGTACTGGAGGAGGCTGCCCAGGGCTATGGTGGAGCCACCATGTATTTAAAAGATGTGTAGAGTGTAGATGTGGCACTGAGGAACGTGGTTTAGTGATGGACTGACAGTGCTGGGCTCCTGTTTGGACTCAATTATTTTTGGGGTCTTTTCCAATGGAAGTGATTCCTTGACTCTCCCAGGCAGTACATGGACAATTCCAAAGGAAAGTGTGCATTAGCTGAATCTGCTTCTTTATGACTAAAACAGGAAGTTCAGTCCCCTTTTATCATACCTTTTTATTTTTGAAAGGCTGCCCAAACAGTTCCAAGTTGAGTTGAAGCAAAGTTATTGATGTCAAGGAGCCAAGATCTTTCGCCATGCCTTGCTGAATGAGGAAGGAAGAAACTGTTTGTGCTCAGTTGTCCTTTGCCTCTCCAGGCTAACTTTGAGCCAAAGAAGCAGGAAGAGGAGAAAGATGAATAAGTGAAAAGGGATAATGTTTATCTTTTAACAAAATCACAATGTTCTGCTCCTAGCTCTAGCAGCCAAGACTCACTGTTGCATCTTTAAGACAGATAGTCTCTTCTCTGAGAGACGACAGGCTAATTATAGCCCTCCTGCCAGAGGGAACTCACACATGCAAACCATTATGTAAAATATAATTTTTTTCTTTAAGAATACTCAAGATCATTAGACATGGTTTTTTCAATGCTAGAAAATCAAGCCAAAAATGAAAATAAACAGTTTCAAGTATTCGCAACATAATTCCCTCATGCATTTATGGAAATATAGTAAAAAGCGCCTTAAAAATGTGGTTTGACATTTCATGCTGCTCTGTTTTTCTGTTTTTCCAGTTCTCAACATTTGCCCTCTTGTCCTGTATCATTTCAGTTCCATGGCAGTTTGAAAGAGATGATGATGGCAGCCTTTGTCATTTCTACTGTGATTTTCAGCTTTGTTCCAATGGGTGGGTGACAGGAAACATCCCAAGGACTTGGCATAGATGACAAAAATGCTTTATAAATTCTACTTTGCATAAACCAAATGTGAATTCATTGTATGCAAACATGGTAGCACCATTCACCGAGATAATTACAGGTACAGCACTGCTTCCTTAAAAATGTGCTTTGGTAAATTCAGGTTAAAGAGATTATCAACTTAATTTAACAGGGAAATACAATCCTTTTTACTTTTTTTTTTATCTGCCCTTCCTCCAGAAGATTTTCTGAGTACACTACCACCTCAAGAGCACTTTCAGACAAACATGAAAAAATATGGAAAAAAATCCCCAAGTCTGGCTATGATGATGTGACATGGCTTCATCTCTTTTTTATGCAGGGAGAACTGAACTCCTGCCTATCTAAACTAGTTGGTATTTCAAAGGTTTTGTCCAGTTTATAAAGCATGGGACTATTGACAAACCAAACACCATGGTCTAATGGACTAAGCAAGCAACTGCATGCCACAAATTCCTAAGTTTTAATCCAGACTCTCTTGGTGCTCACCTTCTTGTCCATAAAATTGAGATAATATTTATCCTCTACTTCACGAGGGTGTTGTGAGAGTGAGTAAATGTTTGGACAACTCTTCAAAAGGTCAAGCTCTAACCAGGCACCTGTATTTTACTGAAGTAAACTGTTTCCTCAGATTCCCATGATATGATCACAGCAACTTCTCCAGAGCTGCTCAGATCGCTACAGAATAACCATCCACATTCACAACCACTCACATGCATAAATCACAGAATGGTTTGGGTTGGAAAGGACCTTGAAGATCATCTCATTCCAGTCACTCTGTCATAGGCAGGCACAAAGTTATGCACTGATCTAGGACTTAAGAGTGATCTCACCTGTGAAGTCATGTATATAAATTATTCCCTTGCCACAAAAATAATTCAGAAAAACTACATGCTAAGAAACTTTTAATACATTACTGAAGCAGAAGTGTCATGTCCCAAGGTGTTGCTAATGCCAGTTGGTTTTAAAATTATCATTCAATATCTGAATTGCATAAAAATATAGAGTGGAAAAATAATTTATTTTTAAGAAAATCCTTTAAGAACCATTAGATATGTCAGCAACTGATGCTTTGTAAAGATGTAAAATAAAAGCTTAAAAAAAATCTCCTGCTTTATTAGAAGGGCAATTCCAGAGACTTGACACACTGTATAATCCCATCAGTGGTTAGTTCTCAGCAAACAAGTCACACGTACAGAAAAAATACTCTAGACCAAGGCAGGAGGCAAAAAGAGGTTAAATCAGTCACAAGCCAGGTTTTTTCTCAGTTTTAACTCATAAGTGATGACATAAAACCCAGAAAAAACCCAGCTCCAACTTGAAAATGATTTAAATTTGCCAGCTCCAGCCATTTTTGGAAGCGAGCCAGCCTCAATTTGGATGTAGGCTTTCTCAAAATTTGCACAGCTCTAACTTTAACCTGCTGCAGCCTAAAAAGTGGACCTGGTGAAGAAACACACAAAAAATATTCCACATAATTCTACACAAGTGATGGTCTGTTCTCTCCACGTACTCGAGCTCAGGATCAGCTGCTTCGTTCCAGGAGCGGACGGTGCTGTGTCTTTATGAGCAAAACTGTCCTCCTTCAAAATTCCTTCTGTACCAATCTAATGCTGCATGAGGATAATGCTCACAAGAGGGAATAGGACTTGTTTTCCAGGAGGGAATATTTTCAGAGTCGAGCTTGTAATTTCTATTTGCAAATCTCCAAATTCAACAATTTCTCAGCCTCTATAAACTCGCAGATGGAAAGATCCTGTATTTGGAATAAATAATGTCTGAGCTTCACCTTCATTACAGGGCATTTTCTGTTAGAAGAGTGCTACATCCTGACTCCTGGAATACACAGGAGCCCTTTGTGGTAAAGCTATCACACTGGGCTGCTCCAAGTATGCAGTTAGGAGGTTCATATTAGTAGTACCATGGAAGGACTGGGGGGAAAAGAAAAAAAGAAAATATCATGACAAGCATCGAGTGGGAATCCTGATAGCTCTTTCAGGATCTTGCCAAAAAATCAAGGGTATTTTTTTATTTTAATATGTCTAAATGAACTTTTGTACTTGTTAAAAAAATCTCAACTTCGAAACATAAGTCCATTTAACATTTTACTATTTTTCCAGCCCTTTCCCCAAAATCTGCTGGTTATTAAAACACTGCTGCACAAATGAAAGTGGTTCTGCTTCATAACTTCCCTTCTCTTCTCCTTGTGTACACATACAATGAGATCATTATTTGCTCATTATGTTCATTCTCCCTGGGACAGGCTTTGATGTCAAACAGCGAGTGCTGTGACTTCACTGTAGGTATCCAGACCACAGAAGGACTGTGTGAAAATATTACCAGTTCATGCAACAGATATCCAGTGCCTGGACCAAAAGCCAACAGGAGCTTTGGAGCAGGTCTCTGACCATCAGGAGCATATAACATAGACACCAAACTGGGGCACACAAGAACATCCATTGCAGCCACGCTGTGTTTGATCAGAGCATGGTTTGACATCAATCCTCCCACTCACGGAATCACAGAATGGTTTGGGTTGGGAGAGACCTTAAAGGTCATCTATTTCCAACCTCTGCCATGGACAGAGACATCTTCCACTAGATCAGGTTGCTTAGAGCTCCATCAACCTGGCCTTTAATTAAATTAAAGAAGACAAAAGATGTTATTTCAGGAAAGCAAAATGGAAAAAAAGAGTATTATCGACATCTGCAGTTCAGACAACCCCGAGTTAAGCAGCCCTGTTGTCTGCAGTGTGCAGTAACTACTATTATTAATAAACATCACATGGAAACAGACTCAAGTTGTGCCAGGAGAAGTTTAGATACTAGGAAAAAACTCTTCACAGAAAGGGTTGTGGAAGATGCTGCTCAGGGAAGTGATGCAGTTACCATCCTTGGAAGTCTTCAAATAATGTGTGGCTATGGCACTTGAAGACATGGTTTAATGTTGAAAATGATCATGCTGGTAGGTGGGCAGCTGAATTTGATGATCATAAAGCTTTTTCCAATATCAAGAATTCTGTGATTCTATATAACAAGATGCATTAGATACTGAATGCTGTTGAAGAGAATCTGACATGCCAGTTCTTCAAGACAACTGGAATTTCTATATTTCAGTAGTTAAGAATGACTTTTTTATAAAATAGAATCGACCCCATAAAGCCACTGAGGCAAAGGTACCTTTTTTCATAGCTCAAACAGCACGTGGTAACCCCATGGGTTACCGTGAGAAGTCTATGGCTTCTCTGAGGACCAGGGTTTAAGACTTCAGCCTTAGAGCAGTCAACATATTAAGACTTGACCTCAAGTTCAAACAGTCTCAGGGAATATTCCTGGGCCCTCAAAAAAAACCCCTTTACACTTAAACCACTTTACTAGCCCCAGGAATGCAACTACCATTTCCCAGTGCCAGGACACAGTTCAGAGGTATTTGGAGGCCAGAAGCCATTCTCAAAAGCAGCCTGGAGATGGCCACCCTATTTTGTAAAATAATAAAATGGAATAATAGGAGCATGGGTAATGCCATGCTTGTTAGCCTGAGTATCAGAGAGCACAGACAGCTTTATGCAGTCAGCTCCTCTGAAAAACCTCAGCCCAGATAGCTGGAGAAGTGTCTTAATTGAGTAGCTAATAATCACAGCATCAGTCAGCAGACTTTCTACCTTAAAAGCTTTTATTTTAATAGCCATACTAGAAATATGCTTTGGAGCAGGAGTTGAATGTGAGGCAAAACAGGTATCTTTGTGTTGCCATGCAGGCTGTGTTTCTATGCTGATAAGGTCTTGTTTCACTAATGATGGGGAAAAAATAGCCTGCATTTCCAGAAAAGCTAAGGGCTTTATCTGACACAGCCTCCCAGGAAAGCAGTGTCCTTGTGCCTCAGGATGGGCAGCCAGCCAGCTTGGGCTAAACTGCCTACAAGGCAGAAGACATAATATTACAATTCATATCAGAAAACACTGTAATTTGCTTTTTGCTTACAATTTTATCTGACAAAAACAAGGCAGCTGAGGAAAAAGAAACAACAGAAGGTGTGCCTGGCTGTTGGCTACTCCTTTGGCCTGTCTAGCGGGGAATGCTCTGCTTGATTCAGAGCAAACTATCACAAGGCTGATAAGGACAAGAACAACAAAAACACTGGGCTAAGATAGCTGTTCATCAGGATGAGACAGAGAAGAGTCCAGCATGACAGAGTCTAGAGGGAATAGCAGCAAAAGTTAAAGAGAAGGTAAACAGGATTCTATTGTTTTATCTCTCATGTAAGAGAAGACAGAAAAAAAAATAATGACATTTCACAGAATCACGGAGTTGTTAGGGATGGAAGGAACCTCTGGAGAACACCCGGTCCAACACCCCAGCCAAGGCAGGGTCACCTGGAGCAGGTGACACAGGAACTCATCCAGGTGTGTCTGGAATGTTTCCAAAGGGGCACTCCACAACCTCCCTGGGCAGCTGTCCCAGAACTCGGCCGCTCTCGATGCAAAGAAGTTCTTCCTCAGGTTGGAAGCCAAACTTCTTGTGTTTCACTTGATGCTCCCCATCCTATTACTGGGCACCACTGAAAAGAGTCTGGCACCACCCTCTGACACCCTCCTTGGAGATATATATATGGATTGCTGAGATTCCTCTAAGTCTTTTTTTCTCCAGACCAATCAGCCCCAGCTCCTGCAGTCTATTCTCATAAGAGATGTTCCAGACCCCTTGTGTATTTGTATTAATTATTTAATCCTATCACCGAGAAAGTTTAATACATGAACACTTAGATCAGATAGAGTTCTGTTACAGGAAAACCTCTTCCTGGGAAGCATAACTTTAAAGAAAAATCATGGTGATGATGGTAGACTTTTAGTCATTATTTATTCTTCCATTTTCTCTGTTCAGTCTCAAGTGTTATGAGTGACATTCTTTACTTCACTGCTATATTCACATCCCTTATTTGAGAGTCTCAAAGCATAAGAGGCACTTCTGGGATGCAGTACTGGGATGAATAATCAAATCCAAAATAAGAGAAAAGAGAGAAAAGTCAAAGATCATGATAATAAGATCACTAAACACAGAAGCAAATGACATTGCAAGCTACCAAAGACTTTTTGGAGCTATTCTGGTTGAGTGGCAAATTCTCTCTCTGGCCTGTGGAAAACAGCATATTGAACTCCATATTTAGATTTTTTTTTTCTTTTTAAACATGCACATCACATAACCTGGTTAAATTGTCTATTTTGAGTATATGTGTAATGTACTGAATATTTTGGTTTAAGCTGTAATTCACAACAGACAGGGCATTTCTCTACAATTATAACATGTCTCTGGTAGCATTTTAAAGCATGAAGCCAAAAGGCTGGATCAGTTGAAATACCTGAGATGTGCAATAATTCCTTGGAAATGCTCTGGATTGTCTTACAGCTACTACACAATGTCATACTTACATTATGTGTATAAAACCCAAAAGTTTGGCTGTGCATGTAGTAAGTTTTACTCACAGTATTCAGCTGCTTTGGATATGGTCATGGAACAAACTTTATGAAAGCCTGTTGTGGTAGGACAAGTCATAGGACAAAACAAACTTATCTATTTATTTTAAAGCAAAAGAGGGTTGATTTAGATTAGATACAAGGCAGAAGTTTTTCACAATTAAGGTAATATAACAATGTCACAGGTTTGGATGATCTATCATTGTAAACACCCAGGGTCAGGAGTGAAAGGGCTCAGAGAAACATGATACAGGGGAAGGTGTCCCTGCTCATTGCAGGAAGTTTGGACTAGATAACTTTTATAGGTTCCTTTCCACACAAAACTGTTCTATGATTTTATATCCTTAAATCCCCTGCCTCATTTAGCAGCTCTGACTGTCTCCTCTCCCCCACTTTTGATCCATTTCTTGTCATCACTTTAGGACTTCCCTTTAAAAAACTTGCTTCTTCATTTTTTGGGTTTTTTTTTCCCTGGGGTCTACAATAATTCAGTCTTCTTCTACTGGTCTATTTTTATGTAGTTTCTGTGCTGGCTTTAGCTAGTGATGTGTATCAATAGTGCTTACACCTGTCTTCAGACTGTTCACTCCTCTTTTCTGCCTGAGCCTCCCTCTCCATTACCGTCCTTGGCAGCTCCAACCAAATATTTCTCCTTTTAACCCTTTTAACTTCACACACCTCAGATGAGAGCTGCATTCATACTCTGCTCAGCTCCGTGAGGCTTCAGGTTGTAACTAAGGGCCTTGGGGTGTGATTTTAATAAATGTGACAATAAGTGAGAGAAATCACCAACAGTACCATGGATTTTCAAATACCACATTTTCCTATATTTGGGTAGTTGCCGTGCAAGTAAATAACTGTCAATCCATAGCACTGAATCCAATTCCTATAAAACATATGATCTTATTTTTCTGTCTAATTTTTGTCTATTATTCTGTCTAATTTTTGACACATAACTTGTTCAAAGGCCTAGGATGTATTAACATTACATAAAAAAATTAAAAGAATCCATACAAAATACTTAAAACCAAAATATTCTGTTTGTGTGAACTTTTCAACAGTTACTATTAACATGAGATGGAAAAGCCCAAGAGAAAAAAATCAACTTTTACCTGAAAGTATTTTTTACTGGTTACTTTTATAAGTGAGTGCTCCCATAACTGTGATTGAAAGAAAGAAAATATATTCATGTAATTAACAAAATAGGATTATAAAATTGGTAAGGAAATGCAGAACCAGAACAGATATCAAACTCACTTTTCAAATGACTTACAATCACTGATATATGAAACAAAAAATCAGAAAATAGTATTTTAAATATAAAAATTACTTGCATTATAAGTATTTTAGGTTTCATAAAGCAAAATTTGTATGGTATCTAGCCATCCTATCACTAACACCTTACAGTGCTCTCTAACATCACCTTCTATATCAAATAAAATTAAGACATTCCAAAATCTTTTTCACTTATTTAATGTGCATTGATATAAATTAACTTTTTTCAGTTTTGACCACAGACATCTCAGTCTGAGCTAAATCACCCCCCTCCACTTACAGTCAGTGCTGAGAAACATCTTATTTAGAAGGATATGCAGATCTGAAAGTACCCTCTCCTACATGCCTGCATTTGGCAAGATGAAATCCAAACTCCTATTTCTGGAAAATCTGAACTTCTTTATTTTAACCACATGAAACTCCACAATTTATTTGGTTATAGACGTTATTTGAACCCTGTTAACCCTATGAAGTTGAGCCTTGCTGAAAAAAAAGAGTGGCTAATCATGAACACTTTCCTCAAATGATACATTATTACTGTTTTCCTTTAAATATCAAGCCAGTTGTCAGCAAATCAGACTGTTAATGGAAACTCCTGGAATTGCAGTTCCTGTTTTTTCAATGACTGACAGAGGGCAGGTTTAGTTTAGGTATTGGACAGAAATCCTTCCCTGGGAGGGTGGTGAGGTCCTGGCACAGGTTGCCCAGAGAAGCTGTGGCTGCCCCATCCCTGGAAATGTTCAAGGCCAGGTTGTTTGGGGTGTGGAGGAATCTGGGGTAGGGAAAGGCGTCCCTGACATGGCAGGGTGGTTGGAATGAGATGATCTTTAAGGTCCCTTCAAACCCAAACCGTTACATTACTCTGTAATTCTAGACTTTACAAACAGCCCTTCCAGCTTGCTGCATCTTAAAGACAGGAGTTCCTCATATGGAAACAAGACTGCACTGATCTATTTTTACAAAAAAGGAGGAATTCAGGTCACAGAGTATGAACTGTTCTGAATTTATACTCCTTACAAACTGGAAAGTGAACAGTTCAGAAAAGCAAACACCCTTCATTCATATGTAGGATGACAAAATCATTACATTAATAAAATCTGAGGCTGTAACAAGGATTCAGAGAACCATCCTTGTGACTTGCTTAGACTCCACCACCACAGTATATTCAAGCTGAGGCACTGGACTGCATCCTCTGCAAGTGCATTCCACAATACTCACTAACCCCCAAATATTGTTGTATGAATAAACATATGTAAGATTTAAATGAGCTGCAGCATGAGATGCCCTTCTACACCAGGAGACATCTGGTACAGCCACAGCCACCTGGGTCCCTGCTGGGTGTCAGCAGCTGAGTGGCCCTGCAGCCTGGTCCAGTTTGGGACACTCCTCTCTGCACCACCTGGGGATGTGTCTTGTGCCTTTGCAGGACAAACAACACACCTTAAAGTCCCATTTTCAGCATTTTCCTCTGCCAGTCCTAGCACTGGCATTAGTAGAGTGTAAAGGGAAAAAATTAACATGGCTTTGCAGCAGAGAAAAGCAATGTTCAGATAGAATCAATAATAATAGTAGCAATAGTGATAGTAATAGTAATAGTAATATGGAGTCCTTATTATAATTTAATTTTTTTTAAATCCATTTTTCTGGGAAGGGCAGACACACCAGATATATTTTATTAACAAACACTCTGCCCAGAAAAGTGCACAACTAAGTGTTAAAGCCTTTTAGTTTGGCTTAGAAAGAAGCGACAAGCAGATAACCAAATTGGTCCTGAAATATTTAATCCTGGAAATCGTATCTCAAAAAATAACCTTGAAGCCATAAAATGACTGTTTACCAGGGTTTGCTCCACTTTGTTATGAACACTTTGAGTCGGTGCTAAATTAAGAAAGCGCCTCAACAAGGCACAGTCCATAAGATACGTTATCGGGTTTTAGGGCAAAAACAGGCATATCTTGCCACCAGGAACAACAACCTCATATGAAACCCTCTCAGAAAAACATGTCTCCAGCTTTTAGTTTTGTAAAGGCTTGTTTTCCTATAAAACACTCTCAGAAAAAAAAAATAAATCTATGGCTTTTAGTTTTGTAAAGGCTACTTTCTGACTGACCTTTTCTGAAGCACAAACTCCTGCAGAAGGGCCAACTAAACTCCTCACTGCCCAAGGATCCCCGATATTGAAATCATGGTATATTTTGTGCTGCTTCTATAGAATCTACTTCATAAACATGAATGATACCCAGGGCACTACAGGAACTTGAAAAGCAGAATATGACAGCAAATTCAGCCTCTTGCACATTGGTTTGAATTTCAGACTTCATAAAAATGTACAGTTCTGGAAGGGGAGGATTATCTTTAGTACATTTTGAGACCAGATGATGACAGACGGGCTGAGCTTCCGGAGAAGTCCTATCAACACTTTGGAGGCTGGCAGCACAGCCACTGGGACCAATTAGGTTAATTAAAACTACATGGCATGCAGACTCCATGTGCAATTCCTAACATGGTTAGAAGTGAGACAAATATGCCACAGCAGGATTTTGACTATAATGGGTACATCTATAAAGCCTTTGGAATGCAGGTCTTGAATCCAGGCAATGGTGAGAAGACAGAACACCTGAATTTACACAATCCCTAAATAGGCACCCAACAGCACTGTGACTCAGACTCACTGAGGCTGGAAGGCCCCTCTAGAGATTGTCTAATCCCACCTGAGCAGGTTGCTGAGGGATGTGTCCACTAAGACAAATGGCCAAACAGTGCCAAAATAATTGCCACAATAAAATACAAAAAATCCATGCAATCCTGTCTCCCTTATATACCAAAATAATACCATACACAGAATTTCCTATATAGATAAATTACTCAGGGAAGGGTGTGCTTGTGTGTGTGTGCCTGTGTGAAAGAGGTCTCTATTAATTCACTCCCACCATTGCACACATTTGGTCTACACTTTATGCACATTTTTGTGATCATTAAAGGCTTCCATCAAAGGAGACATGGAGTCTGAGGTTCAGCAACATCTTTGACAACTGGTCTATCCACCTCAAATTATGGGAAATTTTGCAAATCACAGAATCACAGAATCATTTAGGTTGGAAAAATCCTTCTGGTTGTACCATTTCTGGGGATCTCAGGGCAGAATAGATATGGAAGTACTGGAATGGGTTCAGCAGAGGGTGACAAAGATGATGGAGGGGCTGGAGCATCTCCCTGATGAGGAAAGGCTGAGGGAGCTGGGGCTGTTCAGCCTGGAGAGGAGGCACAGCTGAGAGGGGCCCTCAGCCCTGGGTGTCCCTGTGTGCAGGGAGGGTCAGAGCAGGGCCCAGGCTCTGCTCCAGGGCCCAGCAATGGCACCAGAGGAACGGGCAGGGACTGATCCCAGCAAGTTCCACCTGGACAGGAGGCTGAACTTCCTTCCTGTGCAGTGACCAAGCACTGAACAGATTGTCCAAAGTAGCTGTGGAGTCTCCATCACTGGAGATATTCCAGACCTGTCTGGACACAACCCCATGCCCTGTGTGCCATGTGCTCTGGATAATTCAGCTTGATCAGGGAGGTGGAAGTAGATGATCCACTGTACTCCCTCCAACCTGAACCATTCTGGCATTCTGTGATTTCCTAAAGCAACCACGATCACTATGCTACCTTCAAAAATCAGGTGCTTGAATGTCTCCTCCTCCTCCTCTGCTACTATGAATCTATTCCAGCATGATTAGCATGAAGACAAAATGAGGTTTAAAAAAAGACATTGTCTTGATACTGCTCCTTATACAGAAATTCCTATGATTTGTGCAGAAACACAGCACACAATTGCTGATGTTCCAACTGAATGTTGTTCATATCTGCACTTTAGATTCATCTCCTCAATTTGTGTGTGTGGCTGCTGTCAGGATTCATATTTTTTATCACAGTAAAAATGAATGTATGTGCCCACTATATTCAGCATTTTACATCTATTCATAAAATAATAATGTAAATTAGAAAATAATAGAAGAGCCCAACCTCCACCAAAATGTTCATGTAGTCTCTTCCATGTGCCAAAAACTCATGTGGGCATGTGCATAAAGAATGTACATACTCAGAGAGACACTAACATCTTGTAATGCAATATGTTTCTGTTATGCACACTCCAGACTTCCTAACAGCTGCATATTTTAATATACATAAACCCATACTTGAAAAATAATAAAATGTATTAGTTTTCCACATTAGGCATTTATGACCTAATTTAGGAGAATATTACATCTTTATAACTTTTAAAAGACCCATTTTGATAAAACATCCCCATAAACAGACTGAGAAAATCGGGGTTACAAGCATCTGTTGCTGCATTGTTTTCTTAATGGGGTAATAAACTAATAACACATTTTTATAACTTTTCACAAGAATATAAAGTATTAAAATTGAAACTGATATTGAAAAATGTTCTCATGGTCCATTTTATTTTATTTTTCCACTATGTAAAGTTACAGTACTTACCAGATTAATATTAATATAACTTAATTATGTTGACAAAATGGAAATTTGCCAAAAACATTTAAAGAATGGAAATAACTTGTTATTTCCACTACTCTAATTAAGGTGGTGTGTTTAGCCTATTTTATTCATAATATAGGAGTAATATGAATATTTATAAGAATGTATAGATATGCCACATACAGAAATAATGACCCAAACTTTTGGAGGGTTCTAAAAAAGGGCAATTCCATTAGCTCTTAAAAACTATTTTTTTTCTTCTAATCTACCTGTTTTAATAATTAATTACCAAAACTATACTTCTAAAACCAAATGTCAAAAATTACAAAATCAGTATCTACTTTCCAAAACCTTATGCTACATCATTGGGATGTTTATTTTTTCTTTTAGAAAAAAAGATCTATGTTGTGTAAGACAAAACTAATGAAAAGATATTGAACATTGTAACTCTGAAGTGAAATTGCTATATTTAGGAAGGCAATTTTTGACTTATTTCCTTTGAAACTATTTATGTGAACATCAGGAATTCAAACCAAATAAGCTTCTGACCTTCATTCAAAGTGGATTTTCACATTTACAGTTTACCAAAGCACCAGCAAAGGATGATTCATAGCTCTAAGGGATGGAAAGGACCATCTAACCTCACAGTGCTCATAACACAGCCCACACAATTTTCTTGAATTGGCTCTCAAGAACCAATAGCTGTGGTTGAACTTAAGCATGGCTTTTACAGAAACATCTCCTCTTGATTTTAAATTTTCCAGTCATGGATAATCTGTCACAATCATTGGCTAAGTTATTTCAGCACTTAGTTATGTTGTTATAAATATATATGCCTTATTTCTAGCTTGAATTTGTCTTGCTTAAATGTCAAGCCGCACTAGAAGGACTCCTCACACACATCATCCTGTCAAGGTGGAGAAAAAGGCACTTCCACAGCATGGTCCATTTGACCCCTCTTAAACAGCTACCTTAGGAAGAGATAAATTACAGCCCAGAAATGCTTGTTCCTCTCAATTGACTATAAAGGAAATCAGAGAATCGTGGAGTGGTTTGCATTGGAAGGGACCTTAAAAACCATTTAATTCCAACCTCTGCCACTGGCAGGGACACCTTCTGCTATCCCAATTTGCTCCAAGCCCTGTCCAAGCTGGCCATGAACAATTCCAGGGATGGGCAGCCACAGCTTTTCTGGGCAACCTGTCGAGTTGTGCTCACAGGTGTTTGTCACTGTGCTCAGATACAAATATTTGTATCTATCCAGAGGAATCCCGCCCTGAATATCCACATGCTTTGCATGGAAGGCCTGAAAAACCCTAAGACATTACATTTTTCTTTTTATGGGTTCTTAATGACTGGCTACACAACACATTCTCCAGCTGATGCACTCCTGTCTCTGTGTTGGTATTTTCTAATATTTTACCCAATCATTGAAGTTCTCACTAAAACACAAGCACACATTTCAGCTCTGCGTGCCCCAGGACAGCAGAAAACTCTTCTATTTCCTACTCCCCTTCTTGCTCAGCCAAGGACTGTCCAAGGACTGTCTGAGCCCCTTCAGCTACAGCACTGGATTGGCCCCATTGCATTCAAGTGACTCCTCAAGACTCCAGGACACTCTTTTAAAATCCCTACTTTGCAAGTAGAGACTTTGCAACATTTACAGAGACTGTAAACGTTGCCCATTTGCTTAAGTTGCAGATGAAATACTTAACATCTGGCTCCTCTGGAAAGAAAAGAACTTGCTTACACTTCATTTATCAAATGGTAACTCAGTAACTCTTTGTCACTACCTTGTACTCTTCATTGTTTTACAATCCTCAATTAACTTCACTCCAAAAATATTTGACAAGGAAACTAGACTCTGAGTAAACTATTTTTGGAGAAATGGAAAGTTGAAGAGTTTGCAATGTAAATTTTCCAAACCTGCAACACTCACTATGAAAGCAGAGCTCCAGCCACTCTGCCTGTATCATAAAATACAGCAGCATAGGGGATTTCTCAGAGCAACCAGCAAAGCCTCATTCATACAATCTTAGAGTTATTTAGGCTGGAAAAGACCTCTGAGATCATTGTGTCCAACCATTAACCCAGCACTCACCACTGAACCACGTCCCCAAATGCCACATCCCACACGTTTATTCAACACTTCCAGGGATGGTGATTCCACCACTGCCCTGGGCAGCTCCCTGACCACCCCTTCAGCAAAAGGATTTTGCCAATATTCAACCTCAACCTCCCCTGGTGTATTTTGAGGCCATTTCCTTTTGTCCTGTCACTTGTTACCTTAGAGAAGAGCCCAACCTCCACCTGGCCACAAACTCCGTGAATTTTAGAGAGGAGTAAGGTCCCCCTTAATTGCCTTTTCATTGGTGTTACAAAGGCAGCCTCAGTTAAAATGGTGACAGACAGAACTTCCCAGTATCTAGGGCTATTTCTTGGGATTTATGTCAGTACTAAAGCCAAACAGTTGCTGCTGTCTTCAGGCAGCTGAATGGTGCCACATCACTTTAACATAAAATATTACTTTTTTTTTTGGAAAAGACATTAGTAGAAATTTTTAACCTATAATTTCTTGAAAAAAACTTTATGAAGCTGGGAATGAATTCTTTCCATGAAAAAATAAGAAATATAAGGGTTTGCTTCAGCAACCTAAAAGGAAATTGTTCTTAGATGAATTGGGAAGTATGTAATAAATTAGGGGAAGCAAATAATACTCTGAATTGTAACCTCTGCTTGCAGACATGGCTGTAGGTGTTCCTTACCCTAAAGTACAACCGATAAAGGTTCCAGACCAAATAACTCTGGACTAGTTAGATTTTTATGTCTCTCTGAGAGCTCTCATGTCAAGCTGCCAGCTCAGGCTGAATGTGGATAAACTGGAATTCCTCATCTCCCACCTAGTTCAAATCCTCCATTTCTGTTCATCAATAACCCTGTGCACCCAACCATCATCAAGGTGTGTAAAAAGGGGTTTATCTCTGAGATTGGATACTCTGTTCACTCCGGGATTGCAGCTGCATTTTGTATTTTTCTTTCCTGAAAACAATCCTAGTGGCACATAACAGCCCTCCTTGCCCTCCATCCAGATTCCAATCTGCAGAAGTCACAGAAACACTGAGGAATCTTCAAAGCTTCATAAAACAACATTTTCTTGTTTGTACCAAGTCATAAGAATCCTGCCAAGCTCATTTCTCCCACCCATCACTTTGATTTTCCTCTCAGGCACATGCGTCAGAAGCTGCTTTCCATTTCCCCTCGTGACACATCCTCCTCCTGTGCAGCAGCACATCTCCCATCAAATGTCACTTTCCAACCTGGAACACCTCCCTTGCCACTCTTTGCTCTGCACACACCAAACATTCACGCCTGCACATCTCCTGCAGCATCTTTTTGGTAGGAAAAATCCAACAGCAGATGAACCTCATCACCCACTGTCACTTCATTCTTAAATCTCTTCTGTGCTGTGACTCGTACAGGAAAAAATCTCTTACTGACTGGATAATTTATATACTGAGACCACTTCCTCACCAGCTGAACAACACTATCTCCTTTCACTCTTCTGTTTATCTTATCAAATCTTATAATTTGTCATGTCTCTATATTGCAAAATCTATTGAGCCATCATTAACTTCTGTTCTGCATTCATGTAAGATAAATAATACAGAAGTACAGAGGAATCCTGGATCTTGCCTCATGTTCTTACACTGAAAAGCATTACTAATGAGATTGTTTTCCCCCCCTTTCTAAAGATAAATGACAGTTTACTTCTGTTATGGAAGTTGAGACTCCAGAAAAAAATTCCCATTTTAAAGAAATGGTATCACGCACCTTTAAAAAACTACAATAAAACACAGTACTCTTTTATGTATTTTTTCAGGTTTAGCATTCAAAATGTCTCATTACTTCTGATGATTTAGAACTGGCTATAAAATTGTCTCAAAATTAGTCTTGCTTGATCACATGAAAGGCTTTCAACATATTCTAAAGAGCTGTAATTAGTAGCTTTTTATCTATTTGTTGAGCAATTTAATTTCTCTCTTTTGTACCTAGTTAACTATTTTTATCACCTAAATATGACTGTAACAAATTATGGACAAAGATGGGCCTCATCTACCCCAAGGGATATAAAATCCCAAGCTTCCTAATGTGGCAACAAGCATATACCTTCCTCCTGTACCATCTGCTCCTTTTTTTTTAAAAAAACCCTCCATGCACAATGGTGAGATTGTTTTAACTTTCTTGTTAACAGATGCAGAAACAGCTGAATGCTTTTTCTCAGAAGCACTTAATCCACACCCCAAACCTCCACTATATCTTCTGAGGGTAATTTAAGCATCATATCTAAACACCAATTAGAGCTAGAGTTTTCCTGATGGTGAATATTAATAACCTGTCCTTCTTGCAAGGAAAAAAAAAATACCCAAACCTCAAGCCCTTCACCACTGACAAAATTACCTCATGAAATTACTGTTTCTCACTTCCAGGCCGTTTGCATTGCAATAATTCTGCACAGAGACTGCTTGCTTCCAGCAGTTTTAGCACCTTCTCCAGTAAAACTAACACATGTGGATCTCTGGAGAGTCTTATTTTTTTCCTGTTGTCCCAATTCTTTGCCATCAAAAATGACAATCCTGTCAGCACATCAACACATTTTAAGACTGACCTGTGCCACTACACAGCCTGGAATACTGCATTAGTACAATTCCTCCAGGTTGGATACCAACCTTTTCCCCACCAGCCAGTGTTAGGACCCTATGCAAATATTTATTATGTGATTTTTCTTCTTATTTTTATTGGGTTTTTTCCCTTATTATTTCTTACTGTTACTTATTCTTATTTTTCTCCTAGCATTATTGGAATTTAAATTATGTGAAATTAGAGGCATGTAATTCTTAGGCAGCTCCTGGCTGTGGAATTCATTCCAAATTAGTAAAACAGAACTGGATGTGTTTTAATCACTCAGGTACACTCCAGATTCCGTGGTCATTCTGCAATTGAGACCTGAAGGAAACCACTTATTTCATACATGTTCTCAGAGCTTTGCAGAAAAGCTCAGGTCTTTATGAAAGCCCAACATCTTATAAGATTTTCATCCATGTGAATATTAAGTATCATAAATACCCCCAGAGATAGAAAAGTGTTGTATCAAGGAAAAATCCCTTCTCATACCCCCTCTCCTGAGACTGTCATAGAGGAAAGGGTGTAACTTCTACCAATAAGCAGCTAAAGAATTTAATTGCTGTGCAGGGAACTGAATTATCCAGGGGGATATAACTGGGAGGAAGAGGTTTGGCTTAAAAGCAAGAAAACCGTCTTGATTGTGCAATTTTGTCACTGTAGAACAGCAGATACAAGAGATGCACCAGAAAGCCCTGGTTGAAGCTTAATTCTAAACTGGAAACCACAGTCACAAATATAAGTACAGCAGCACAGAGCACTAAAAAAATTACTGGTACTTGTTTAACTGTTTTCATTTTCTGAAGTCTGATATTCCTTTCTCGAATTTTCCTTCATTTTGTGATTTTTTTTCCTTAGCTCTGCTAACTCCAAAATATTGACAAGTCCTGTCAATAGGACAATAGGACTTATAGTCTTTATCTTCCAAAACTTCCCAGTGAGCAAATATTACAAGGTGAGAAAAAAAGTCTGATCTTAATTTCATCCTATTTAATGTTCTACAAGTATCTTGTTTTCTCCTATGTGCAATAACTTAAAAAAACAAAACCAAAAACAACAACCAAAACTGAAATGATAGATAAATCAAAACTTACTTTACTAATAATACCAGAAGCCTCAATTTAGCCCATGCTTTTGTCAGACTGTAGGTATAGTTTAAAAATTAAGCAGATGACTGCTTTGCTGAATTGAGGTTTACACAACCTTGAAGCTAAAGTCAGAAAACTGGAATAATACAAAACCTCAGGGAAGAAATACAAAAACCCCAAAATAAAATTAATAAAATGTGTTTGGTTGCCTCAAGCCTGGTGTTTTCACTTGATTTTCCTAGAGAAATATTTCCAAGCAGTACCAAGTGTGCAGCCAGGCTCCCTGAAATGGGTCTGGTTTGGAGAAAAGTGAAAACTTTAGTGTTAAAGAGATTTTCTAGCAATCAAATCAGTGTTGCCTTCTGATGCCTGGAGATGTATCAGAAAGATGAGGGAAGAATGAGCACCTTTGCCTCAGGGCATGCAGAGGAGAGGGGACAAAAATGAGAGGCAATCAAACATCATTTGTACAGCTGCACATTCAGTAACTTCTTTTGTTGTTAGTGGTATTAAAGATTTAAATAAGAAGTGACACTTCAGTGAGTGGGACATGATAAATGGAGTGAAATGAAGCACAAAATCCCAGCTTTTATTCAGAAATCTTTTGTCTTTTCTTGTGCCAAGCTGAACAAGTAATTGAGTTTGGGTACTATTGTAGGACCTAAGGAAGAAGAGTAGGCAACTAAAATGGAAAATAACAGATTATAAGAGTTATAAAAAAAAAAATCTACACTTGGTTTTGGTGCTCCCATATTATTATCTGCCCCCTTTCCAGATCTACTCTGCTATTCTAGAGGTTCTACATTCTTTATTTGCAAAGTGACAAGTCTGGGATGCCAGAGATGTCCATGGGTAAGAGCTTCTATTGCAGAATCTCAGAATCCCAGAATGGTTTGGGTTAGAAGAGACATTTGAGACCATCTGGTTCCATCTCCACAGGCAGGATGACCAGCCACTAGACCAGTTTGCTCCTAGCCCCATCCAGCCTGTCCATCTATCCAAGCTCAATACAACAGGACACATCTGTCAAGCATCAATCGCACGAGCAGCACCTAAAATGAAGATCCGGCTCACAAGAAATTACATTTCATGCAATTTTTCTCGAACTGTAGGTGAACTCCAAGTCAAACAGCCTTATTACACGATCCTAAAGTTCTCATAATGTTACATCCAGACAGCTCACATCCTGTGCTACAGAGCTGGGCAGCCCTGCTGCTGAATCACAGCTGCTGCATCTCAGTCTGAGCTGGCTCAGAGCAGCACTGAGAGTGAACTGACAACTATGAGCAGCTCCAGCTCATAAAGCACTTTCAAATCTTTCATGGATAAAAATGTGAATGAATTCTCAAATTCGAGGGAAATCTGAAAAAATGGTATAAGATACAACTGCAACTGATCTTGCATTATATAATGGTATAAGTACATGATATTGTCTATTATCTAACAAAACACAAAAGCATGAATCCTACAGGGAGCTGAACTATAATTCTGTGCAAAGACAAGTAAAAAAAATACATTTCCCTTTTAAGATTCTTCCATTTTGTTCTTAGGATTCTTCAACAAACAAGTTTCTATTTAGTAACTTTCTTTTAGTAACCAGAATATACCTGCTGCATGGATGCAATGCCACTGTCTTTACAAAAATTAATGCAAATTATGGAAGAAGGACATATTTATTTTTGTGAAATATCTTGGAGCACTAATTTGTTACCTTTTTGTCCCAGTCTCTGCTCTAGAATTATAGTTCTCACCTTACCCTTGAAATTCATATTTATGTATTACATGTTAGATTGCCTTGAGCAAAGTACCAGAAGTCAGATTCTCATCCATACTAAGGTTTTTTAAAACTCTCAGGAGGCACATAAGAACATACACTTTTGGAAAGTAACATATTCTAACCCTCAGATTCTTTTACATCAGTACAACAGTGCTTGAAATGCTAGTATGTATTTGAATCTGGCCAAACAGTTAGAAAAAAAAAAAGAAAAAATAAAGGTTTATGAGACTAGGAGTTGCTTTGGTTTATACGAAAGATTCAGGTGATTGAAAACCTTATAGTTCACTTATCTTCTCACTAACAGAGCTAGCAAATTTGTTTAAAAATCAGATTTTTTTAAGCATTAGATACAAAAAAATGATAAAATTTTGCAGTGTGAGCTCCTCTGTTGAGCAAGACAGGTTTTGTTCAGCACTTCCAGCACAGCAGGTTTGAAGAGGCAGTGACACAATGGAGCACAACCCTCCATGTGGGTGTACAAACTGCATTAGCAGTCACTCCATGCCAGTGTCTCCTGCCTCAACAGAACCACATCTATGCTGCCTGAAAGCCTCACATGCTGCTTGCAACAATTCATGCACTGTGCTGTGTAGTAGGACACTGATGTATGTGCTATCCAAGAATTTTAAATATCCCCACAGGATATCAAATACTATCCAGACCGTTTGTAAATACTTTCCTAGTGTTCTGTAGAAAGGGAGTCAGTTCTTTACAAATCTACTTCAATAACATTTTTGTCTTATCTAAAAATCTATGTTCCTGTTCAATAAAATCATCTGTGCAACTTACTGCTTCATCAGTCCTGTGAGCTTGTGCCCTCATTAATAAATTCTGTTGGAGCGTTAAGACTACCCCCAGTAGGGACAGCTGGGAAACTGCAATATAAAGTCAAGCAGCACATTTAATGACCAATGAACTTCTGGAAACTTACTCTAAAACGATACATCATTGTGTCAGACACTCTTAAGCATTATGCAGCTTGGTCTCCCTCTTTAGAAACATGAAACCCCCTGAAACTGCTACCACAAATTGGGAACCTTTTAAATTATTGCCAAGCCACCTGCTTTTCTCCAAGAAACTTCATAAAACTCTCCAAATTAGTAATGTCATTAAGTAAAGCTTACAGAACTGTTGTTATTCTGAAGGAGTATTAGCTGTTTAGCTTAAGGAAACCAACAGGGATTTTTATAAAGGAAAGAACTGTCTATATATTATACAATCTATTCCAAATGAAACGCTTTAATATTTTCTTGAATATGCTATTCTTTAAACATTTTAATCTTTTTGGGAGAAAATCCTATTAAACATATTATCAGGGTTAAATTTATCTAATGAAGAAGTTCAGTTCAGGAGAGATGTGAAAGATTCTCCATCAGTTTATGGGTCTTCAGATGGTATTAAGAGCCATATAAATCAAATGTCCCATTTTACATTTCTGAACAGCACTGGAAGAAATAGTGCTGGAATCAAAGAGGGAGCCCCATTTCCCCTGTTCCTTCTCTTTTTTGAATGGCCCTACAGAGAGCAGGCAAGCATGGATTATAGGAATGCCTTCTATTGAGGAGTCAGCCAAAACTGTGCCATCTCATCTTGGAGCAATTTATCCAATAAGATGATTTAGAGGACAGTTCAGTGGCACCATTTTTGGAGGCAAAAGCAGAAGGGAAGGAATATAAATCAAAGGTGGACTGGCAGGTAAAGGATATATGCAGCAATCAGCCAAACCATGTGCACACTGGCACAAATTCAACAAGATCATTTATAAAAATTTTAAGTCAGGAGTACACAAAAGGGGGTCTGGTGCTAACTAAATCCACAGATAGATTACACGCCACTGAATTAAACACTTCCAGATGCTGGCATACAAAAAACCTTTTACAGAAAGAAATGTTTTCTTTCATAAATCTGAAAGGAGGAACCTTGGGATGGGGGTTGGTAGAGAAGGGAACAAGATTTCCAAACTGAGATTTGACTTCCTACTGGTTTTATAGAATAATAACTCATCTTTTTCAAACACAAAGTGTTAACACTGTAGAATTACAAATAACTGCAGACAATAGCTTGAAGTATAGACAAAGACATCATAAATATGTAACTGTTTAATGAAATAAAATGCCTTTTTTTTTTGCTTTCAAAATGAGAAGAAAGCATGAAAATGTCAATGTGACTCTTTCTATATCAGAAACTGAATGTGTAACAGAAGGGAAAGCTTTCAAATGCCTTTTGACATAAATACATACATTTCATTTTTGAGAAGCGATTAAGAATGAAATCCTGACTTCTTCAAAATCAGTATCAATTGATTCAGAATATCAATATGAGCAGTCTATATTTTACAGGACCCTAAGTATCAGAGATATTTTATTTGGTTTCCATGTAACTAATTTCTTTCGGAAACAGCATTCAAAACTTTTTACCATTCAAGTGCTTAGAAAAATTCAGCTGTACTGTATCCACATTGTGTCTATTGAAGCAATTATTGACGATTATATTCCAGAACTTCTTCTCACTACTACCTTCATCTGAAACATGCAAAAAGAAATTTCTTTCAGTTAAGAGGACTAAGTTGCAGACCAAATCCTCTGGGTGGCAAGTCCAGGTTGTAGAGCCTCCTTCTCTGGAGATACTCAAAAGCCTCATGGACATGAGCCTGTGCCCTGGGCTCTGAGGGACTCAGCTTGAGCAGGGAGCCTGGACCAGAACACCTCCAGTGGTCCTTTCCAACTGACCCATTCTGTGACTTGGTGAATGTGAAGCTAAATTTTTCTTGAAGCTTAAAGCACCTAAACCATGCTTGCTTTCCAAAATGTCCTCTTAGACAAATATCATATTGCCACATTATGCTTTGTATTTTAAAAGCTTCCCTCTCTTCTTTCTACTCCCTGAGTCTGCTGGTTTAGTCTCTCATAAGCTCAGCTTTGCCATTTCATCAGCTGCTATTCCACAGATCTAGGTTTTAGGGGAAATTAATAGAGTCAAAACCATCTTTATTATATTGAAATTATTAAAGATCTGTGATGAACCTCAATGTTTTTCACTACAGAAATTGATTTAAGCATTTGCATAAAAGCTGAGCTCAATCAGGATCAATAAAAAGCACTTTAAAAACATCAGAAGTAAAAGACCTTGACTAAATGTATAATTTGATTGTGATACTATGATTACCATGTACATGTACCCTACTGAAGTCCACATGGGATACTTGCATTTATTATTTAAGAACCCCTAAGAGTATGGGCAGGGCTCTGTAAGGCCCAAATAATCTAAGTCTCTGCCAAATCACATTCTCTGCTATTACATGCTCTTTGTGCAGGGAATGTCACAAGCAATATTATAAACACAGGTTTGTAAATACTCATTGTTTCATGCTGCATAGGCAATTTTATGAGACTGAAATATTTAACAAGAGAAGATTTAGACTAGCAAGCCTTTTCATACTGAAATGCCTGGGAGGCTGAAGGAACATTCTCCCCAAAACATAAATAACCAAGGAAATGTTGGTTATACACCTTTTAATTCAATACACCCCATTTACACATGTACAAGCTGCTGAATAATGGCCATGGTCTGCCATGAGCCTGTGCAGGATTACAATTTACATTTGTGAACTCATTTTCTCTCAACTAAACATCTGAAGCACTTCATTTCAGAGTTGGCATAAACTAAAGACAAAGAATCTGCTTTGGAAACATTTTCTTGTTCTTTTTGCCTGTGGTCTTCCACTATTGTAGCTGACCACTTTGCTTTTCATTTCAGAGTAAAGGATCTCAGCTGTACTTTTTGCTAGAGCTGCTCTCTTTGCTACAGCTGTTCTTGTGGTCACAAGCACTACTTACAGGCTGTTCATGCACCACTTACAGCTGCTCCTATCAAGACTCCAGGTAAGCACTGTGTGTTGTACACCAAATAAATACTCTTTAAAGAATTATTTTTTTGCTACCCCAGCTGTCTGAAATACAGTCAAATCAAGTAACTTAAAACAATTTCTCTAGAGACATTATGCTTGTGTTCATGGTAAGAAATATCCACCTAATATTTTTGTGAACACCTTGGCATAATAAATACTATTATTTGTAAGACTGTTAGGATTATTCCTACAGGCCCAGTCAAGACTGGATATCATTTCACTACGCACTTCCTTAACTTAAACGTGCATAGAAATACACACAGGTCCAGCACATGGAATTGCATTATCTCATATGATGAAGAGTTCCATACTTCCCATTCCCGTCTTGCAAAATTACATGGTGCTATTGCTTAATATTTCTCTGATTTTTGGAAGTCTAGACCATGCTTTAAAGTAGGTAACACTGAGCACCACCCAATATTTTTTATAGAAAATATTTAGATAAAACATACGTCTAAACTACCTTAGACATGATACAATGCAGAAGAATCCAGAGTACACTTGCTGCTTTCCATTGTGGCTTGCACTTGGAGACAAAACCTAAATGCTCTAATTATGTTAGTCATTCTGACATAACTATTAAGGTCAAAATAAATGCAAAGGGATCATTTTCACTGGTTTAATGTTAGTTCTCATTTACCATATGATTATAAAACTTTCAAAGTGTTGTTTCCATCCAAACCAACATTCATCAAATGTTGCTAAAGAATAAACTGTATAGCTAACTCTTCTTCCAAAACCAACTCCTTAGGAACAGTTATCACCAAATCAGATGGAAGAGAGTGACAATCATGATGAAACAGCAAAACAAGGAAAGATGTGAAAAAATATCACTGTGTATTTGTAGAGACAAATACATATTTATTATCTTAGCAAAACAGAAGTGTACATACTTTTGTAAAAACAAAATATTCTCCTATATTTTCTTCTTAGAGAAATTAAATCTAAATTCTATGTTTGGGGCTGAGCTATTCAGTAGCTTGAAAAAGCATGAAGCCTTTTCACTCCTCAAGTGTCTTTTTTAAAAAGTGGCTTTCCATAAGAACTGCTGGGAAGCAATTGGCAGCTCTCTTTCCACATCATCCATCCTTGTGTAGGACAACACAACTGTTAAATTTCATTTTTCCTGTTAGAAACCCATCCCCTCGTGGTTTGGGTTCAGATATGAACTTTCTGAATGCAGCAGCCTCTTGACAACTGCCAGTCTGTTGGTTATTGCACTGATCCATAAAAATATCCCTTCCAGCTGCTTCAAAGAGTTCAGGCAGGGTTTAGATCCTTCTGATACAATTTTCCCCTCAGACACTGCAGAGAGCAACTCAGACTTCTAATATTTTACCAGAGTTTTGCACTGCCTACATGGGCTTTGTCACACAGGTCCTGCTGCTGAGATCTGAGGAAATGGCCATGCCTGATTACATAAAATTCTGCATCACTTCTGTTAATTCATTTCCTCAGGTTTGGTTACATACAGACCACTAGATCTGGCCATCATTAAATTGTATTTGTGCTGGAAATCTGCATTAATGCAGCTTGCAAAGGGTACTCAGTGCTCCATCCACATTTGTGTCAAATTAAGACCCAGAACTTCAGCTTGCTGCATGGACAATTGTCATTGCCAGGTCTACCCCCAAAACTCCAATGAGGGCACTCACAGGGGAAAGGACCTAAATGCAGACTGCAGTACCTCTCAAAATACTTTTCCTGAGCCTTCTCATTAAAAGCAGAATCATGTTACAGCTCTACAACATCTGTAGGCATCCAGAAGCTGACCCAAGATTCCCTCTTATTCTTGGCTTGTTCAGAGGGAACAAGATCTGCTCCTCTCATCAACCACGTTGACTGTAGGTAATGTTAACAAATCAAATTGTTCAGTTGCACTGTTTGCGAAGTTCACAAGAGTGGAGGACATAAAAAAACCCCAACCCAAACCAGAGTATTTTATTATACCTTGTGGTTGAAGAAAAAATTTGAACTTTGGTTAATAATTGACCAAAGCACTTTTAGTGAGGGTCAGGGAGGGAAGATTCACCTTTCTGCAGCTGTTTATGTGAGCACTTTACTTTTTAAAAATAAAGTTAAATACATTCTCTGCTTTCAGAAGCTATTGCCATATTCTTAACTACCACTACTACTTAGCAAACTTCTGCTAAAGACATTTTTCTGTTTTGGACTGGAAATTCTATCCAACACTTTACATGATATTAATCTAGCATTTCTGTGTGGCAAAAGAGAAAGGCAAGGTTACATGAAGACAATTCACTGCAATTGTGTATTGACCATCATTAATAAATCAAACTTTCACTGCCATCTATAAAACCATTGACTAGTTTTGGCACTAGGAAAATTATAACTAATAAAATTATATCTTTTCTCTTCTCTTGTTCCTGGCTTCTGAAATCCCACTATTTCCTTTATACTTATGGCCTTCATATACTTTTGCATTGCTTTTACGTAAATTAATTAATCTGAATTCAGAATAAATTTACTTTCCTAAAATCTCTCTGAAATTGGACAATTTCTTCCTGATTTTTAGGAGCTGAGATCCTGTTTGATGGATTTTGTTTGTTTTTTCCTACAATTATTTTTTTGACATTTACTATTTTCTAAATGCAGATATTCTGAGGTTAGCAGGATAAATGCCAAACAGAACAGTATATGAGAAGAAAATGACCCCAATTATGACATTGGAGATGGACTGCTTTTGCATTTTCATCAGCTGAGAATAAAGAATTTATTTGGCTGCTCTGAACAATGGATTTGCAATTTGCATAGAAAAAATGATGGCAAAACCTCAGAACCCATCAGTGTTTTACCACAAGATCAGTTCTATTACATTTCAGTGGAGGTTCAAAGTTGTCTAAAAAAATCCATTCTCTTCTTTCCCCAACCGTAAATGTGTCACTTGAGAGTTCAACATCCAATTGGACCAGTATCTGACACCAAACTAATTTTAGAATATAAAGTGCTCTTCACCATATTGGAATACATATAATTTAAAATAACTGTAAACCTAAACTTTGGAACAACAGAAAATTCAAGCACTAACAAAAAAGCATAATTTGTAATTGAAAGAAAATAATATTTGAAAGGAAAAAAACCTTTTTTTTTTGTCTTTCCAAAAAGAGACAGAAATTACTAACTTTTATTTCCCAAGAGAATTATGCCACTTTTATAAAGAAAATTACAGTCACCACAAATTGCTCTCAACAATTCCAAAGCTTCTTCATTTGACCACTTGAAAATCAGAGTTCTTTAAGATTATAAATATAACTTTTTATAACTCTGTTATTACGTACTGTGAATGGGGAAAGGGGGCCAATCTTGTGGCCGTAGCGTCGAATGGCCTCTCTGATGTGGCTGGGCTGGATGGCATCACTTTGAGCCTCCATCCCACAGGCTGCAGTGCTCTGCAACAGAAAAACACATAAATTGTTGCTAAATTAAAAACACACAACAGACCTACCGTGCATAAAGTATGAAAATAAACCTTTATAAAATGGACCATTTTTTTTTTACTAAGGATACACATCATTGGTGCCACACACTACGTCAGAGAAAAAAAAGCTATTAACAAATTAAAGAGGACTTTTACATGAACTTTGCTTAAGAAACCCAAAGAACACCATGTTGGTCCTTTTAAATCTTTCACCTAGTACTGCTCTACGTTGCAATTGCAAAGAGCAGAAAATGTTCAAACTAAGATAAAAGGGTCATATAAGTCATACTGCAATAACCACAGAAACTATTTTTAAAACATTTCAGGCTCTTATTATGATGTCAAGGGGTGGGGATAATATTGAACAAGCACCTCAAGTGGAAAGCAATCTGACACCAAAATCACCATTGAAGAGTGTCAACTTGAAATCTGAAGCTGAAACATGTGACATAAGGGTGTTAGAAAGATATAAAAAAATTTTAATTACCTCAAACTGGAAAGTTTTAAAATTTCATGTTACTTTTTTGATTATGGACCTGAATATATAAAAATAAAAATTCACTGCTATTTGCAGATTGTACAATAATTTACCTGGGATTTTAGAAGAAAAAGTTACTCTTTTCTCCTTGCTAGCCAACTTGAAATATTGATTTAGGCTCCACCTAGTCACAGCTGCTTGCCAGAATTCATATAACTTATCTAATGATGGCTGCTTAGCAATAAATGAATAAAAATTGTATTGGTGATTGCACTGAGAATGACAAAAACTTTAATTATACACTGAAGCTTAATGTACACACATCCATGGCCCCCTCATACATTCACATCATAACCTAATGCTCTCAAACTTGGGATGTTTTTTACAAAATGTTTATTTTCAAGAGCACTGAGTCCACTGGAGCCTGTGAGTACACATAGAATTATTCATTATATGATGGCAGACTTTTCTCCTGGTGATTGGCATCCATAAAGGGAATATGAAACTCAAATATTTTCTGCTGGACTGGGCCTTCATTGCCTAAAAATAGAATTTTTCACCAAGTTAACTTGTTTGCCACATTTATATCCAGTAGATACCTAAGCAAATTAAGTCAGTCACGAGAACATTTAATTAAAACTGTGCACTTTTTGGAATATAATTATTTTTAAAGGCATTTAGTCAAACACTAAGAACTTAAACTCACAGTATCAATAAAATATAAAGCATCAAAAACTACAACTCCAGCTAAATTTCTGTTCCTAGGAATTATAATCAAGATCAGCCACAGGAACAAAACATAATAAATTATAACATAAAAAAGGAAGAGGAAAAAGCAGAAGTCTTTCCAGGATTCACTAAAAGCTTTCTAACCACTGTACAATAAGGCGAGGAGGAAGCTGAACACTTCAGAACTATCCACAGCACTGATGACATCAGAAGGAGAAAATACATTTTTTTCTACCTTATCACTGTAGAAATCACCAGTTTTACCCTGAAAAGTGAGCATTTTTTTATAAAACACTTGATAAAATCCCAAGTCATTTCACTGTTTTTCAACAAAATGAGCACTGCCATCACATTTCTTCAAAACAGCCCCAAGTGACCAGCACAAGTTTTCCTATCCAGTTTATTTAATCACATTGATTTCTCTTGTGGGTTTTAGGTACATATATCTTCCTCAGAGCATCAAGACTCTGCAACAGCAGACAAGAATTGCAACACATATTGCATACTCTGAATATGAGACATCCCTGTTTTATGCAAAGCTAACAAATATTTAGCTTGAATGCAAACAACTGATATAAAAATGAAGCAAGTCAGGCAAAGTTAAAAGCAAGGGTGGCAGTCACTTCAGGCTGCTGGGATCAGGAAGATCACAAGATCACACCACTTTGCCTATTCTGCTTGTATTTTATTAAAATCTGTGCTTGCTGCTCCTGTCAGAGAAGGGGGTGATCATTTGGGGTGATGACAATTGCTGTGCCTGTAGACGAGCAGGTTATCTTAGAAGCAGCAGTTGTCATCTTAACAAAATTCACTTTGCAGACATTATTAGGAAAATTTAGCATAATTCTGATTTTAAAAAAACACCAAAACACACATTTGGCCCTACAATGACAATGACCATTAATATGTGATATAGGTTTAAATTAATATTTAAGACAAGACACATTATTTACTGTGAAGATGGTGAAGCCCTGGCACAGGTTGCTCAGAGAAGCTGTGGAAGTGTTCAAGGCCAGGCTGGATGGGGACTGGGGCTAACTGGGATAGTGGAAGGCGTCCCTGCCCATGGTAGGGGGTGGGAATTGGATGATCTTTAAGGTCCCTTCCAACCCAAACATTCTGTGATTCTGTGATGATTTCCTGAGAATGTTTTGGGTTTTTTTATATTTTAATTTCCCCCCCCCAGGATTGTGCACCCAATACCTTTTTTCTTTTCCTTTGTTTGGATTTGGTGGAATCCTGTCCAATTCCACCGTTCCCCAAGGCTCCTGAGGGGGTTTTCCCAAGGTGTTGCTGCCCTGCTGATGCTGGTGGTGTGGGTGTAGGGGGTGGTGTGTTCTCAGGGGAGTCAAGACTGGTCTTCACACTCGTAGACTGCCCTAAGAGATGTGGCTGTAAAAGAAAGATGTCAAACAGCCACAATATAATCAAATCACAAATAAACCCCACCCCAACTATTTCCTTCTCAGATTCCCTGTTGGAAGAGATGCAATACAGAATTTGTTTTGTTCATCCTAGAAGTTACTATAATATCTGTGTAATATCAATGCGTGCAACACAGTACTTAGTGCAATTGCCAATTTTGAAAACTTTAATCTCCAAATCTGCAACACAGCCTTGAACACAGAGAGAAGAAATTTTCACCCAAGAAAAGAGGATTTTTATTTAATTATAAAGGTGCTGCTAAGAATGTAACATTTAGAATTACAATTTATTATCTTTCCATCTAAATCTGTAACTTCAAAGTTCATAAACTCCATAACAGAAGTCTGTACCAATATCACATCCAATAATGACAGCTTTGGAAGAAAATACATTTACAAGCAAAACATAAAATGCATTAATATGTGAAAAAGCAAGTTTTACCTCAGTAGAGTTGTGGTACTGTATGAAGGTGGCAGATATGGCATGACTGAATGGGTCACCAGCTTTGGGAGTCATGTCTTGTTTAACCAAAAGGGCCAAGTCCACCAGCTGGAGGGGTAAAACAGGTGGGGTTACTGACATGGGACAAAAATGACATTGTAACAATGGGAGACTGAGGGTTGTGGGTTGAAGCAGAATATTCTCAGTGTTTCTCAGATGAAAATAAAATTATTCACATATTTCAGCCTAAAGAGCCTTTCTCTTCCGCTTCTGTAAATATATGGAGCAATCTATCTACCCAAGAGGGCTCGGCTTGGCACTAAGGTAACATTTTGTTTTCCAGGAAATCCTTCTTTCTAATCCAGTTGTGCAATGGGATTGAATGAGCCTCAGTGCACTGCCAAAGGTCACATAGCAAAGTGTGTGGTTTCAGTTTGGACTTGAAAATGGTTCGTGCTGGACTCCCCTCTCTCCTGCAGCCATTATAAAACATTTCTGTTTGTGCATGAGATGGATGAACACAGCACAGCACACAACTGTCACACAGCAAACTGAAAGACAGCCTGGATTTTTGAGCTGGTCTCATGGAAGATGTCCCTGCCCATGGCTGGGGGCTGGACCTGGATGAGCCTCAAGGTCCCTTCCAACCCAAACCATCCCATGACTCCATTAATCCAGCGAGCCTGGAGAGCTGAAGTAGTGACTGTATTTCTGAAGGGGCTGACAACCCAGACCCTGAGACTTTCACTAGAGTTCCATCAGTCCCTTACCTGGGCCACAGTCTCATATGCTAAATATGCCAAAATCTCCATTGCAACTGCATTTGGCTTTATTTCCATACTGCTACAGTCCAGCCAGTCACGGAACTTGGATGCTTTCTTTGCTGTCAAAAGTTAAAACCATAAGGGGAAAAAAAAAGTTAATGATAGACCAAAGTAATAAATTTTTTGAGGTCACAGAAATACTGCAAAACTCAAGCAATTAGTGTGAGTGTGATTTGATTGGCCAAAGAAGGAATTATCAAAATGGAACCAGTGGGGAAAAACTGTTATTTCATACATTTTGGAGACCCATAAGCACATGGAATAAAGAGAAAAAAACAAGATAATTGATGACACCGGAGATTTCAGAACAATGAAGGGTCAACCTCAGAGGAGCATGGACCAGACAAACTTGCTTTAGAATATATTACTGTAAAATAAATAAAAATATTGCACCACACCTTTGATGAATTAAAGCACATTAGAAGAAATCGACACAAATATGAGTCCAGATAAAATTGATATAATGGTATTAACAATAGCAAAGACAAATGAAGGACAGAAGAACTTGGAAGTTCTGGTGTTAACTTTACAGGGCTGAGGTGCTGACGAGTGAGCCAAAATTATTTGTACAAGAGTGTTTTTGAAGTGTGCTTCGGATACACATAAATAAGGATAGATGTAAAATCAACATTCATACAAGAACTTCACACTGCTAATGGGCGAGATTGATTCAGAAAAAGGGCAGCTAAAAATATGGGATACTGAAATTTAATATTTGCTTGGAGAGTAAGAGGAAGGAAAAAAGAAGATGATCTTACATAGGTCAGTGGCGGACAAGATGATCATAGAAATCTGGACATAAAGGAGCTACTGAGACAGAGCTCTTAATGAGGGCTGTTTGTGAGACAGGACAACCACAACAAAGTAAATACAAGGTGGAAAAATCATCTGAAGGAACAGGAAACAACTCTTTGAGAAAGAGTTTTCAATCAGGACTAAAATGCTACAGACAAGTCAGGTGTTAAACAGAAAAAAGGTCAATTGAAGGCTACACTGCATCACTAAAGAAAGAAAAAGAAACAAACAGACACAAAAGGAAGAAACACAAGAAGTGCGAAGGTAATACAAGGATCACAAAACATTCCATAAAATTTAAATTTGTAATTCTGTAGTACTTGATCCTTTGAGGGACCTTTTCTTTTGCCTGTCTTTAAAAGTACAGAAATATCTGGAGCTGTGATTATTTATATATATTTTTAGAACACGTTTCTTGAAGTCCCTTCCAGGTTCATTCTCTTGTGACACAGTTTTTATGGGGTTGTATTACAGCAATACACTTTGTTAAACGTAGTAATAACACAATCAATTTTTACTGAAATAAATAAGTAAAAAAAGCCTTTGGACAAATATTCTCCATGGCCTTCAGTATGTTCTGTCTAATTGAGCTCATTTTGTGGAATTGAATTTGTGCCCATGTCTCTCTTGGTACTATTTTCTGACCACTGTAATTCTCTTTTTCTCTAATGACATTAAATGTCAGTGAAAAAGAATCATATAGACATGGTCATTTAAAAACACTGTGAAAATAACACTGAGATATTTTTATAGATCACAATCTCTTGGTCAGCAACGTTCTATTTTATTTTGAAAATTTAAGATTTTTATTTGTTTTGTCTCCAGATGGCAATTTTGGGGTTTTAAAAATGACTTTATCACAAACCTCTCATTTCCTGAAGTCACCCTAATCTGAAGTATCATTTATCTAATGGTTCACAGATGTGTGATGCCAAATTATAACTAAACATAAAAACAGATTGAATTAGAAAAAGAAATGCTTGCAAAACATGTTTTCCTATGTTTGCTGGTGTTTGCTGATGGAGAACAGTATTTCAAATGCGTCATTTATTTGCCATAAATGAGTCACTTTTTCTTTGAATTTAAAAGGAAGAACAAGATAAGGTCTCCTTTAACGACACCACAGTGTTCAAGTCTGTGTTGTAGGATCATGTGCTGTTTTGTCATGATTTTTACTGGCTCATTCACCTCCTTTTCTCTGACATTTGACCTAAAACCTTAGTCATCACTTAACCACTTCTGTAATGATGTTTTACTACATGATCAAGCCCATTAATTTACAGCTCATTTTAGTTGTGGCCCACAAGTACTTCTAGTAAGTTGGTTTTCAGTGCTAGTAAAGCCCTAATTCTGTCATCATGCTATTAGTGTTGGAATGGCGTATACTGATGAACTTGGCTAATGGTGAATAAATTCCACAGCAGGAGCTCACAGCTTAAAATAGAAAAGACTCTTTAGTAAGTTCTTTGTGTCTCTGCGGATTGGGAAATAAAAGCAAAACTTGCTGCTCTTCTCTAATTTTAGAGGCATTCCAAAAAACCTGCAGCCATGAAACTTTGCTAATGTGCTGACTTTAGCACCACTACGACAGACTTCGGGCAAGTGTGGTTTTAATCCATTAGCTCCTCACAAGTCCGGTCTTTGCAGTCATCCCCACCAGCTCAGTATTTGAGCACATAGAAAGCTTGGTAAATATTCAAATAAAATACTCTGCCTGACGGCCTGAAACTGTGCTAAATTAACTGTTCCCAGGAGTCACACAGACAAAGAATTTAAAGTTTTATTACTGTGGATGAAACAAAAGCGCTTTCAAAAAACATGAGGTTCTGGTGTGCTCTCTATTAAATGAAATAATAATCAAACATCTTAATATAGTGCAGCCATTATAATACTTACAAAAACTCAGTTGCCGACTTTCACAGAATTCTGCATACTGGACTGAGTCCATGGCTCGTGTTTGTCTTTCTGCTCTCTGACAAAAGAGTAAAAGTACATGATGTACCTTATTCCAACAAGACTGCATTCCACAACAGAAATTATAGCACCAAAGAGCCCTTGCCACAACCTTGAAGCAACCCTCCCAAATTAAACATGCATTGAACAAGTCAAGATGCAGAAATATAAACCACAGATGGGTTATTAGTCTTGTGAGTTAAATTTCCCAGAGGAGAGTGTCAATTCCTATTTTCAAAACCTGCCTGCACACTGCTCACCCAGCCCAGTAGTGAGGGCTGAGAGGAGAGAGGTGCTGAGCACTGCTGCCCTGACCAAGATGCACATTTAAACTGAAGCACATGATTATTCTGCCTGTGTGTTTACAGATGACCAGAAAAGTAAAATGTTCTCCTGGACTGAGGCCAACACATTCTGCACCAAGCAGAACTGAACCTGTGTGCTTCTAAATTGTGAAATTAATAAATTCCATCACACTGATGAATCGGACAGAGAGGAGCATTGAAGTGTCTGTTCCTACCCTCAATACACAGAAACAAATAAATGGTGCATGTATCTGTTTGGTTTTTTTTTCCCTCTCAACTTACGCTTCAATTCTTATACTTCTGAACACTTCAGGAAAAGAAAGAAAATTAGATTGAATTAGAGCTTGCGGGAGAAAAAATATCTTCAAATGTTTACTACTGCATTTAAGAATGTATTTCACATGGAGTCCAGTGACAGGCAAAAGAATGCATCTCAAAAGAGTCAAGTTGCAAAACCAAAAACACTATGCACACCCTCCCCTCCACATATACAGGATGCTGTAATTGAATCATGGTTGGAGCAGCACTGAAGTCCATGGTTAGGTCTGAGCAGGTGCTTGAGTTCTGTTTACTTCAACAGAGCAGGGGTGATTTTCACAAGGTAAAGATCTGGTCTCCACAAAAGATTAAACCCTTCACATATCAGAGGCAGGAAACTGTAGTTAAGATTAAAAAGAAAGATTGTCCCTTTCAGAAGCAGACAGTCCAATCTCTCAATCAAGCAGATTGTTTTAAACAACAAGGAAAGGATTATAAGTGTCTTCCAAATTAATTCAATTAATAAATCATCACACCTGAGCTACCACTACAGATAAAAAGTGGTGTCAGGAGGGGCTGGTGGCACTGAGACTGTGCTTGTGCAGTGAGCCTATGAAGCTCAAGAAACCACATACAAAGAATGAAAAGTACAGGTGTGCTCATACCCAGGACAAAAAACAAGGGGAAAAGCACACAAACAGACATGAATTTTGACACCCTGAACAATTTTATGTCTGATGAAATAAAAATCAGAGTTCTGGGTTCTTCAATTTGATTTAATAGAAAATAATAGGGCTATTGGTAAGTATATATGGCTCCATGCTATACAACCTGCTGCATTTGGATTTATCAGCTCTCAAATCAGGGGAGAAAGCAATTAAATAAAATTAGCACTTCAAATTCACAGTTTCTCCCTCTATTCTATGCCTTTTAGCTCACTTTCCTACAACCATCCAACCCTTCACTTAAGAGATTGGTTTCACAGTCAACATGTTCAATTTAGCTGTAAACTAAACCCCAAGCTGACCAGGAATACCCCTGGATTGTCCTTTCTTTTCTTCTCTACCCAGTCAATCATTTCAACTATATTTGGGCCTTTAGTCACCGTGGTAGAATTTTTTCTACTCAGGCATTTTCCACTTCTCCTATGCATGGCTCTGGCAAACTGACTACATTTTGAGGAGCTGCCATTTCATATTAGTAAAAATTTTCAGTTAATCTATTCCAACAACATGTTAAGTCTAAATTGAGTTTTTATTCCTTTAAAAATAGTTTTCACAATCCATGCTGTAACTTCAGCCCATTACAGAACTCAACTTTGCCCCTGAATTAATTCAGCTATACTTTTGAAAACAGAAGAAATCACAGCGATAATCTAATCTGAACTTCTGCATAGCACAGGACACTTCTCACATAATACATCCTAGAAACAGCAGTCCTAGAATTCCTCATGTAATTTTACTTTTTGCTTTATAAATGCTTCTAATTTGGGGTTTAATTTTTCACATGTTTAAGAGATATCTTCCTCAATTAATTTTAAAAGCTAGGTTTTTTTGCAATGTGGTTTAAATTCTGTAATCCTTTTTTTTTTCCTGTTGCCACCTACATGTTAAGCCATTGGCTATTACCCTTCACACCCAGCCCGCCCAGGGATTTAAAATCCCTTGAAACAACAAGGAAGGCATGGAAAAACAAAATCATATGACATAGTAATGTGAGGAATTATTCTTCAAAGTCCTACCTGAGATGATTAAAAAACCCCAACATGTAGAAATTTGACAAGGATACTTTAACTTTCACAGGCATCCCATAATGTAATATGGAAACAGCAAAACCAGATTAATCCCAAAAGCAGTTATGTCAAATTAAATTATTCAGCAATGGCTACTCTCAGCAAATAGACCACAAAGCTCTGAAAAAGCAGAGGGTCAAAGGCTACAGGTTTCATTATAAGTATTAAAAGTTTCTTTTTAAGTGAAGAATCTCAAATGTTTATTAAAAGAAAGGTGCTGCTGAGAGATTTTTCCAACAGGAACTTCATTTCTCTCTACAAATTGTATACAGTAGTTGTCTAAACACTGGATTTAATGTTGTTCTTATATACTAAATGAATACTTTCAATTGCTTTCTTTCTGTAAAAATATTTTTATTTAGCAAAATTACTTACATATATGTGAAATAGAATTCTTCCTTCAATTCTCTCTTTAAAATAATATTTTCTTAAAGGTGGATTCCAGTATGATGCTCTAAACTGCCACCAAATAAAATAGTGTTTGTCATAAATAACTGGACTTGACTTTTTTTCCTAATTCATTTTAACAAAAGAACCCTCACATGATGGCATGGAACCTCACAGTTTGAAAGATAAAGACAGACATTCCTTCAGTCCTCCCAGATTTAGAATAGTCTACAAATAACCATCAAATGCAGCAGAAATGAACAGATGAGTGGCACAGCTGGGTCATCTTTAAGGAAACACTAACCCAAAGACAACATCTTTTTCCTCTTCACTTCTCAAGACCACAAGCAGTATTTTATTTTTTTTTCTACTAGATCATCCCTGCTTCAAAAAATGAAGCAGATACAACAAATGGCAGCCATGACACTGCTCAACTGGTTTATCAAAAGAATTAAAAATAGATAGTTTTTACTCCTTCGCTAGTAGTACTAGTCACTCTAAGCAGTTAAGAAGCTGAGTTATGTGCTGTACTCCAGGGTTAAAATACTTTGCATGCTTTCCTTGGAACATGCTGAAGGATGCAGTAGATAGGACCTGGCACAGTAAACGTCTGCTTAGTCCTCCAAAAATGTGGCGCATTATATCTTTCTTTCAGCATTAAGAACTAAAAAGGGAAAGGAAAGAAAAAGGTAAAGAGTTGCACGTTGTCACCTACCATCCAGGATGAAAAATAATCTTATTTTTATTCCATTTTGAAGCTTTCACACTTGACATATAAAGCTCTTTGTGTGGGGGGAAGAAGGCAGGAGGCCAAATGTTAACTTGCTCACCGACTGCTCTGTATTTGGAGGAATTGTGCCCAGGAGCTGCTAAACTGAAACATTTGAAAAACATATGTGGCACGGCTGGACACCCCTGTGCTTGGCAGCAGTGCTGGGCTGAAGGTGCTGGCTTCCCAAACTCTCACATACTCATCTTTCCTGATGCCCTGTGCTCAAGAACTCTCCTTGTGGGCCAATCACAGTTTCAAAGGAGCCAGGTTGCTACCCCAGGGAAAACCAAAGCTGCCCTGCAAGGGCTGATATTGCCAGAATAGGATGCTAAATAATTTCTTTTTTATTTAGACTAGAAAATAACAGGGCACTGTGTGCTGTGCCTGACAGCTCTGGGGTGGGAGGACAAAAACTGCATGGTGGTCAAGGCCTGAACTGTTGTAGGGCAATAGAGACACTCCAAGGGCTGGAGCACCTTTCCTATGGAGCCAGGCTGGGAGAGCTGGGGGTGTTCAGCCTGGGGAAGAGAAGGATCCAGGGAGACCTTAGAGCCCTCTCCAGTGCCTAAAGGGGCTCCAAGAGAGCTGGAGAGGGACTTGGGACCAGGAATGAAATGACAGGACAAGGGGGAATGGTTCACACTGACACAGGGAGGCGTTAGATGGGATATTGGGAAGGAACTCCTCCCTGTGAGGGTGGGGAGGCCCTGGCATAGGGTGCCCAGAGAAGCTGTGGCTGCCCCATCCTTGGAAGAATCTAAGGCCAGGCTGAACAGCCTGGGAAGAGGTCCCTGCCCATGGCAGGGGGTTGGAATGAGATGATATTTTAAGGCCTCTTCCAACCCAAACCATTCTGTGATTCTGTGAAAACCTGCCTAGATTAAAAACAAAAACAAAAACAAAAACAAAAACAAAACAAAAAAAAAACCAAAAAAAAAAAAAACCAAACCAAAACCATCAAACCCACCCCCCAAAAAAACCACCAAAAAAAATCCACAACCCCAAAACCTAAGAAATCAAGCACAAGGTAGCTCAACATTGAAGTATTTAAAAATATGCTAAACCCACATTTTTAGTCTTCTGAATTTTGACATTATCTGAGTATTATCACTATCTCAAGACTTCTGTTACATAGAAGAAAAAAGGTATTTACTGTTCTGAGAATCCCTTGAATTGGTAAGCAAGGAGAAAAAAAAGGGGGGGGGGATTAAGAGTAAGCATTTTTGAAGTCTAAGCTTCCTCAGGGTTTTATACAGAAAATAAAAATGTAATTCAGGGAAAGATCAATAGGTGTTGTAATGTAATACTTGATTTGGTTATAAAGTACACACATCCAGGGGTTTTTCTACCCACCTCTTACAGAACATACCATACATTCTGTAGCAGCCATTAAGCTGACCAAATCTGCATAGCAAACTTAGGGCCTTTGATTTAATAAAGGCTTTGAGTGCTCCTGTGATTAGAACAATGTTCCCAATATTAGAAGAAAAGATGAGGTCTTTTTCTGGTAGACCAAGATGATCTCAATTTTAATGTATTTTCACAGTAAAAATAGTTTTGCTTTTTTCTCCACAGTATTATAGTGTAATTCCCTGCAATAAACAGAGTTTAAGACCTTAAAACCTTAAAAATCTCAAATTTTACAGAGATTTTAAGGATCAACAACTGTAAATGACAAGAAGAAAAGGATGAATTATTAAATATTAAATATAATTGAAATATACTTTAAAATTATAATCTTCCTTATAGAATTTCTGTCCAGAGACAAAAAATGGAATTTACTTGAAGAACTGAAGATCTAATTAGTCATCTAAAGTATTTTTATTGTAAAAAAGACATTAGACACTTTCAGTGAGTAACTTCATCCTGAACTCAGTGTTTAAAAAGTGGAATGAATGACATCTATGAATTTGTCTGAAGTTCATCAGCTGTGGCCATCAGCAATGGAACTCAAGGGATGCTGGATTAGGTCTACTCTGCACAGCTCAGGCAGCCCCAGAAAGCCAAATGAATCCTCTGATGAGTGAGGGGTGAGCACCACCAGTACCAACAGGGCAACACCTTCTATTTCAGGGCCAAGCAAGGGCCAAGAGTAAAGAATGACTCAGTAAATTCAGTTCCTGCTCTGATCTCCAAGCAATTCAAGAATAAACAAGGGCAGCTTTATGCCCAGCTGAAAGTTAACTCCATTCATCTCCCTGGAACTATGGAACATGTAATGCAGCAAAGTATGTGCAGGTAAGTGGGGGGAAGGGAGCTGGCAGGACTATTTAAGATTATGTAAAAATTTCAAGGGAATTATGAAGAAAGAAAGCAAATGAAATTGCACAGACAATAACAAAATGAATGGATTAATTCCCAGCAGTCATGATTTCATTGCTTAAGGAATAAATAAAACTGACCTCCTGATAGGGACTCACTGCCCCTGTAATACTTTGCCCTTGAACATATGCAAAATCTACACATACACTATTTATTTGAACCAGTTCCATATCATATCCAAATTCCTTGTCTAAATTTATTACTGATAGTCTGAAATGTGGGGCAGGAACCTGGAAACAAAACATTTCCATTTCATGGAATACCTTTGATTTCCACAGGAAAATATTTTTTTTTCTATAATATGCATCATCATGAATTTTGTAAAACTATGTGTTAAATTTATGGCTATCTTCTGTCAGTGCTTTCCAAAAAACATAAAATAATTTTGGATAAACTATGCTACCAAATGAAAAAAGTTATGTGGGATAAATTGATATATTAATATATCAAGACTACTGACTTCCCTCACTTTTCTGGTTGAGGACATTGTAGCACTTTCCTGTGGTTTCCATCTGGCTGTACATCAAAAACTTTACATACCATGTTAATATGAGGATACCTTTATATCTTCTGGATAGCATTCCTCTGAAACCTTACCCTGCCTCTGTATCCATTCATGAATGGGGTTCATATAAACAGCTTTAGCACCTCACCAGTAAATCTTGCAGTCACCAAAACAGGGATCATTGCAAGGCGTGGGAGACACAGACAGCAAAGCAGCCTCTTTTGCATCTTGAGCTTTAAATTTTTTCTCTTAGTGGCAGCCAAAATCAGCCATCACATTCTATTTTTTTAATATTTCCTTTAGCTGACACAGTGTTTGGACTTGTGGCCAGAAACTCAAGGAGTGGCTTTTGCCCCAAGGCTGTTTATGGGGCAAAATACAGGCAAAACACACCTCACACACTTCCTCACCATCGTGGGTGTGGGAGAGAGCTGTGAGATCCAGTCCTGCTCCTACTGATCCAAATGGAGTGGCAGGAAGTGAAGGGGGTTGTTTCAGCACAAAGCAAACCTGGCAATCAATCCTAGACATGCTCAGTTTAAGTGAAACTCAATTCCCAAACATATTCTATCTGTTCACCCAGCTACAACATGGGCAGAATTACTCAGTGTAGAGATACGACTTGTTCAGAAACACATTCAGTAAAGTTTGTAAACTGAGCAGTAGGGAAGTTTGGGAACAGCTGGGGACCAGCCCTCTCTCTCTCACTGGCTTTAACTGGTAAATGCAAATAAAAGAATAAACCTAATTTTAAAACAAATTGCATGACAAAACTCTGCTCTGTTAATAGCCACCATCAATACATCTTTCTCTGATAGTTTCACTAATGTTAAATTAGAAATGAAAGGAAGTCTCCAAGAGAATTGTTCTCACACTCTTTAAGTTGAAAAGGAAGTGAACTCAAGGTATATACTAGTAAGAAACATTTGTGATGAAATTCATTGTCCTGTAAGGTTAACTTTGTTAATCAGGTCTGTTGACAGAGACTGTGAAATGCTCTCCTGAAACTTCACTTTAAAAAGAGGATCATAACAAGATTAAGGAAAATTCTGACTGGCAGAAAGCAGAATAAGTTTCAGACCATATGAAAAATACATATTCTTTTGAATCCTCTTATTTTTAGTAATTATAATTCTGTCTTTTCCCTTTGTCTTAATAAAACAGACTTGTCTTGTATTCATTCCCAGTTGAACAGCCAGTTCTCACAGTACCTACCTTTCTTTTGTCATCCTGCACAAGAGTAATTACAATCTCTTGTGCAAGAAATTCACAAGCAATATAATGTTAAAGGTACATCCATGCAGGCATGATTGGCATGTGATGCTCTTTCAGTCAGAGAATGAAAAAGGTTTATAATTAATGGGTGGGTTTTTTTAGTTAGGTTGCTTCTTAAAAAATACTTTTTAAAAAAAAGACTAATTTCCAAAACAATGGCAAAACATACACACATAAAAAGACACAAAGTTTTTGCTATATTTATAAGTAATCTGGTGTGCAGTACAGCAATCCACTTGTTAAGTCAAGATTGGGTCTTACAGGTTAGAGGAGAAGTCCTGATTCTGTAGCGTCCCCTGCAAAGCTTCAATTAACATCAATACCTGTAGGGTGCCACCCTACAAACACCTCCCCCAATTTAAGGTTGCACCTAGAATACATGAATAAACAGTTTAGCTCAGCCATTCTCCATGACAAGTCCAAATCTATCAACTTTTATGATGAAATTGTGTAAGTGTATTCATGAATGTCTGAGAGGAAAACATAAAAATTAATTAATTAAACCTAAAACACATGGTACTAAATACTTATAGAGGTTCTCTCCTTGGCATATGACTGGAGAATGCAAAATTACTCTGATTTATTTTGTGTGGTAGAGTCTGCTGTAACCAGAGAACAATACAGAGTGGTACTCAAAAATGTATTGCTTCCTTAACACCAGAAGCACAGAGACATTTCTCAACTTGTGGTATTTACACCACTGACTCTAATTCTGTGGTTGGGGCTTTAGTCTTTTGGAAAAGCCTTTCTAATTTGATAATTGCAAGACATGGAACTCCAGATAAAAATCACATTATGAAATTCAGGGAATAAGTGAGTCATACACTGAGCTAAAGAGGAAATGCTTCCCTTAGAAAAACAGTGACCAGGAGGAATTGCTTGAGATGTGCATGTCTCCAATAAAAGGAGGATGTGGATTTGCTGGAACAGTTCCAGAGGAAGACATGAAGATGCTCAGAGGGCTAGAGCACATTTCCAATGGAGCCAGCCTGGGAGAGCTAGGGGTGTCTAACCTGGAGAAGAGAAAGCTCCAGGGAGAACTTAAAGCCTCTTCCAGAGTCTAAATGGGCTCCAAGAGAGCCCATTGGGACTTGGGACAAGGGATGGAGGGACAGGACAAAGGGGAATGGCTTTCTACTGCCAGAGTTAAGGGTGAGATGGGATATTAGGATGGAATTCTTCACTGTGAGAGTGGTGAGGCCCTGGAAGAGGGTGCCCAGAGAAGCTGTGGCTGCCCCATCCATGGAAGTGTCCAAGGCCAGGCTGGATGGGGCTTGAAGCAACCTGGGATAATGTAAGGTGTACTTGTCATGGCAGGGGGTTGGAAATGGAAGATCTTTGTGATTCTGTGATTTCTCAAAGCAATTTATAACAGAGAGATGTCTCAGCTCTACTGTCTGAAATTGGCTGCTCTTTGAACAGCCTTTTGAACACTCCATACTTTCTGACCTAAAAGAGAACCAGACTCAAAATTCAGAACTCCTTCCTGGGTTCTGCTACTAATTTGACATCCAAGCATGGCTGAGTGCAAATGAAGGATGAATTAATAATATTTAAGGCTAATTTCAAAGATGACATTTTATTTGATTGATCCTAAAGTAGCACAAAGCTTGGATGCGGTGACACCACGATGCACCATAGCTGTGTGTTCCCAGCTTGCACAGGCTGGGGGAGAGAAAAAGCACAATCAAACCTCACAATGTGCCAGGTATGAAGAATAAGGAAAGAAGACATGAAAAATTGCTGTCTGAAGTGATGGGCTTGGAACAAAAGTATTATGTTCTTTTTGCTTTTAATTGTGGCTCCCATCACTGAGAACAGAACTTGGCCCGGTGTGAATATTTCCTTTGTCAAAAGTTAATTGAAATATTGAATATTGTTATTTTTTTAACTATGCAGAAAATTCTATGCTGCTATTCATTATTGTTTCTTAATTTCTTTAAATACAAATTTGTCTTCATAGTAGCCTTATGAGAATTATCTCCACTATATACATGAAAAATAGAATCATAATAAGATCATTTTCCCAAAGGCAGCTTGTTTAATTGGCAAATGCTTCTTTTTTTCACCCTACTTTCTCTTTTCTCTTTCTAATCTTACAGAGAAAAAGGAAAACATGAAGATTCTTGGGTTTAACAACATGGTTTAGCATTTGGAATTAAGCTAATTTAAACCATCAGCTAATTTGACTAATTTGGAACAATCTATTTAGTTAGTCTCTTATACCATGCCCATTGATAAATATACCACAAATTTATTAAGCGTTTACATAAAACCAAAGAAACATATGCTCTCATTAATTCAAAACAATCCCCACCATCCAAAGCCACCAGAGGAGTTCTCTTATTAAATATCCCTGTTCCCTTCTTTGGAAAAAAAACAGGAAAAACTAAAAAAAAAATATTTTTGAAATGCATAGAACTTTCACAGCAATACTTAAATCAGTTACATTCCATTTTGCATCAGAAGCAGAACTGAAGCTTTTCAATGAAACTTTACTGGCATATTATTTAAAAGCAGAAAATTCAAGATTTTAATTCATGAACACAGATTTTTTTAGTTTGGCTAAGATTGGAGGATGAAAGTCAAAGTCAAATTCACTGACTGGTGAAAAACTACACAAGCATAGGCTGACATTCTATAACACAAAGAGTAAAGTAGCAAACACAGTTTTTTAATAGTGACCTCCCCATGAATAATCTCTTAAATACTCTCACCCATTTCATGGCAAAACAAACCAAAAAGTTGTTTGGGGACCCTCACTGAGGCATCCCAGCTCACCATTGACAGAAGAAATGGTTCAGCATATCCTGGACTCTTGCTCTGCCCTGCCAGCACCACTTCCTATTACAGACCTTTCATGCATTTATTAAAAATGAGGTATTATGACAATAGTTTTGATGCAAAATTTTTTTTAAGTGCTGAGATGAGGGGAAGGAGAGCAAAGAGCATCTACTGTATATGGGTTCATTACCATTAGCTTCACTGATAGTTTATCCTGTTTCCTAATGAAAGCAAAAAACCCCCACCATGTCTCTATTAAAAAGCCATCAGATTTGGTATCCTGGTGACACTTTAAAGAGCACATTATGTGGGAAAACAAAATAAACATTTACCCTGGCAAATGGAAGTGAATTTGGGTTTTGACATACTTGGCAGGAAGGCAGAATTATATTCATGTCAAGTATGCAGAAAAACTAATATAATATTTAAATATTTGCTTAAGTAATATAGAATTTAAACCAATGTTACATTAGAAGTAACATTTTTGTGAAATATTTTAAAGTTTTTTAGTATTGGACATGCCATGAAAGTAATACTTTCAGCTGAAATTTCAGCCTTCTGCAGCCTTTGTTACACTCTCCCTTCACTTGTAAGGTGGGAAAGAGTCCTCATCTTCCACTGACAAGTTTTTATTTATATTTCCAAGACAAAGGCAGTTCTTGTGCTGATGGTTTAACTGATAATGAATATATGCAGCTTTCCAAAGAAACAGCCCTGGAGAATCTGAATCTTACAAATATTGATATAATGAGCTAATGTTAACACCACCTCAGCTCAACCCTACAGCAGACTTCTAGTGTTCCATAGATGTGTCTGATTATTTTAAACATCCTTTACTTTGCAACAAGACTTGATTCAGTGAAGACAGATCTTCATATCCCTCAGAAAGTACCTGAATGCCAATGACCTCTGAAATTCTCAAATTCTCACTCAATAACGTAGCACTAATTAATAAATAGAGCTGGCTATGGGATGCTAGTTTTAGTTCCAAAAGTAAGGATTTTGATGTACTGTCTAAATATACAACTACTGGACTTTTTCTAAATCTGAATTCATATTAGCTGCACATACCCACCAGTCTTCAGTGTAATGGCACACTATAGAATTATATAAATTTAAATCACTTTAAAACAATTCATTTAAATGAAAACTGATTTGTAAATTTAATAATGAGCTATTAAACTAACTGCTGGGATTTTCAGTTTTTCTAAATCAGCACAGCCCCTCTGAGCCCCATCACAAGAGAGAAGTCACTGCTTTATTTCTATCATCAATTAAAAGTGCCATAAAGAGTATTCAGACTGTCAGAAAAAAAAAGGAAATGTGGGGAATTTTTGTTTTCATCTTTCTAATTTGCAGTGTCTGATACACAATTTTTTATGCTGCATTAATAATGGCTCTTGAATATAATATTCATTCAATCAGTCTGTTACAGAAATAAGCATCAGGACACAATCCCCTGCACACATTCTTAAAATTGCTTACAGTGAAAAGAATCCCTTCCAAAGGAGTTAGCACCCTTCAATTCAGCATGCAAAATTTTTAGTCAATTCCAGAAGGGGAAAAGAGATACCCTATAGAAAGAATTCTTCTTTTTTATTTTTTGGTTCTACTTTTATGCTATAGTTGTTTTTTTAAAGGCAGAAAGCTTTGAATTCAATTACTTTGCAAGAGTTCCTCTGGAAAAAAAGCCCTGGCTTTAATTCCTGTTCAAAATTAGCTATATAAATATTAAATATATGCCACAGTTAAGATTGATATTCCTATTGATGGTCACTGAAAGCTTTGTAAATTTAATGTGAAAATGAAAATTATTTAGTTTTTGAAATGTCAAAACCTGTTCACATTTCTAGGTATTTCTGACATCTATTTAGATTTTTCCTGGATATCTAGGCTAACTGAAATGGAGGATTAGGGAGTTTTAGGGAGGTGGAGAGGTTCCAAAGTGAATCAAAGATCTATGAAAAAAAGAAAAAATCAAATAGCAACATAGCCCTACTCAGAGGAATGCAAAAATGTTTCCAGTTCAAAATATTACAATTAAAAATTAAACATCATTAGGATGCAAAGAACAGTATCTTTAATACCAAGATTCTGAGGCACAGCTTGGAATGCTGAAGTGTATTTAGAATTAAAGGTGTAGCAACACAAACAGCCATGGTCTGGCATCAATTACTTGACGTTAGAAGTTGCTATAGACTCTCATACCATCACACATCCTGGAGAAAAATTACTCTTCAAGGGTGGAATCTTGAATTTCTCAGGATTTCTGAATTTTTCTGACATTTTTTTGAGTCAAATTTAGCATCTCTCAAAGATGCCAATGCCTCTACAGCATTTTTGTCTCTTTTTTAAAAATACAGCTCAGGGTACCAAGGCTGGCAAGGCACAAGAGCCATCTCACCAATGCATTCCTCTGAATTCTGGAAGCAGAAACCAGATCCCCAACCTTGAGGTATGTCAAGAGTTAACTCTCCTTTTAAGAAGGGTGTGATTAGTAGCTGGAAATCTGCCTGACTTGAGTACATCTGAGGATGCCATTACAATTTTCAGATATAAAATAATTGGCTGATGATACGAGCTGACAGCTAATACATCTACAATAAATACAAAAAAACGTTATTTCCAAGCGGATGTAGGGAACGTGTTCCGTTTCCAGACTGTTTGATATGGTCTGTGTAAGGAGTGAGGGCTCAATACCAGATGCTGGATGTTCTACAAGCTTTTTCTGCAGATGTCTGCAGCCTGAGAAAATCAACAGTGCTTTGAATAACACCCCCAGTAAAAGCATCTTCTTGTCAGAGTTGCTGTATGATATAGGATATGGATCCCACACAAGTGGATGAACTGATTTTAAATAATACCATCTGACAATGGGGGAGAAAAAACTCTCAGTAGGTCTGACAAAGTACTGGAAATGGCTGTTAGCCTTGGAAAATAGAATCCAGCCCCCTGACAGAGACTACCCGTCCTTCTTTTGTTTGATCAAATGGAAACCCAAACTTCATGATTGCTTCCGAAGTGCCGGAGGCAAAGTTTCAACAGCACTTAAACACTGCTACCAAGGAGTCCCTGTCCCTGCCCCTCCATGTGCCACTCAAAAGTAGAGCGTGGAAAAGATGTTAAGGAATTATCTGAGAATAAAATACATGAAAATAAATAAAGTACAAAATTTGTTTGTATGACCGCTTTGCATTGCTTTCTTGCCACTGCTCTTGTAGAAATGTCTTATAGCACACCAGGAGTGCAGCACACACGATACAGACACCAAAGAAGATCCTGTGTTCTTCCTCATGCCAAAGAAATTCCAAAAGCCTGCCACTATCTGCATAAAAAAAGTTAAAAGAGATACCTCTGAACACATAAACCCACACATTCAACTGTGGCCTCCTACTTCACCAAGATCTTAATAAATTCATATGAAATATTATCTAAAATTTCCTCTCTATCCAAAGTCAGTATTTTTGCTAGTGACAGCATATTATGGTCTTGTCCTCCATGAAAATTTAGGTCTAGTTGTAGATGTACTTTGTCAAGCCAAAGAGGGAGTAATGGCTAATTTTTGTCATGTTTTAAAGTTATTTTAATGAAAATCCCAGATTATTAAAAGGCCCAAATGCTGATTACAAGAATGTCTGTAAAATAAACTCTGCATATGCTCTCCATGAGGACTTTATGTAAGGTAAGTACGTGAAAATGAGAGCTTTGCTACTGTTTTTCCTGATTATCCAAATGAAAAGAACCTTTTCTGACCCATTTAATGAAAGCGTCTACCTGACTAGGTATCCTCAATTTTTACAAAGATGGGAGAGCAGAAAGAAAGAATAAAGACAAAATTTAAAGTTTGAAGGGCTAAAGATCCTAATGGAATCATGCTGCCTTGGGTCAAGTGCATAAACTATGGCAGCATATTACCCATGCTGTTCTGCAGGAATGTTGTGGGTCCTTTTTCTGGTGGATTGGGAGTGGATGCATCTCCCATTTTGCAACATGCAGAGCTTTATTGTACTTTACCATTTCAACAGACACTAAGGAAGTTTAAATCTTGCTGTTCCTGGTTCCTTTGCTGCACCAGATGTGTGAAGCTCTCCCCAAGTGCAATTTTGCACAGCAGCCAGATCATATTCTTACGGAAGAATACAGCAAGCAACATTACAGATAAAATAAACCACAGCAACCAAGACAAAATGAAAGACAGAAAACCCTGTTCCTTATGTACATAAAACATCTATTCCAGGAAATACCAGCAGCTACAGATTACAGAAAGTGCAGAAGCTGGAAAGTCCAATTATATGCTACCTAGATTTTTAAACAGCTCTTAGAAATCTGAGATGGTTTGTCATCTATTTGCTTTATAAAAGCTCTTCTATTTCCACCCCATTGGCCATTTTAATATCTGAAATGGGAAACTTCAGTGCAGGATCACAGGATGGTAGAATAATTTAATCCAGAAAAGTTTTGGGCCTTCCAGAGATCTCTAGTTCGACTCTGCTCAAAAAGGGTCCAATTAGATCAAGTGGCACAGCACCTTGACCAGCCAGGTTTGAGGTACCTCCAAAGATGGAGACTTCCTCATCCTCTCTGACCAACCAATCTTTGATCAGAACAGTTTTTCTCTTATTAGGTATCAGATCAAGTTCTGTCCTTTACCATGCACATCCAAGCAGGGTCTGGCTCCATCTCCTCCTGTCATTAGTTGGAAACAGCAACGAAATTTCCCTTTTGCATCCTCTTTTTCAGGCTGAGAAGCTTTTGTCTCTCTGTCTTTCATCATATGTACCCCCTACATTTCTTGGTGACCCTCTGCTTCAGTATTTCAAAGTCCTTCTTGTACTTGGCAGCACAAAATAGGCCACAGATTCCAGATGTGGTCTCACAAGTGCCAGATCATGGGGAATCATTGTTTCCCTTGACCTGCTGGTAACCTCTGCTGACACAGCCCAGCACGTGGCTGCCCCACACGCTGTACCCTTGCATGGGGTTACAGCATCCACATTTACTATTGCTGACCTTCGTGTCAGCCTATTTCTCCAGGCTGTCAACAAGGTCCTTGTGAATGCCAGGACTGCTTTCCACACATTTGACTGCTCTGGATAATGACTCAGTATTTATTTGCCATGCAATGAATTACTGCTTTTATCTAGTTTATAAGATCCAGCAGCTAATCACGTCTGAGTTGAATTCAAAGAGAATCATAGAATCTACAGAATAGTTTGGATTGAAAGGGACCTTAAAGATCCCTGGTTCCAACCCCCTGCCATGGGCAGGGATACCTTCCACAATCCCAGGTTGCTCAGAGCCCCATGCAATCTGGCCTTGGACACTCCCAGGGATAGGGATGACTTCTCTGGGCAACCTGTGCCAGTGTCTCACCACCCTCACAGTAAAGAATTTTTTTCCTCATATCTAACCTTATCTCGCCTCTGTCAGTTTATGCTTCAAGAAAATGCAGTACAAGAGGAGGCAACTACTCTTGTTCTGAAATGTCCTGTGCTCACTTTAGTTCCTTCTTGTTAATTTATATAGAAAACTGATGAAAGTAAAATCATATTACCCTGCATACCTTCTATTCTTCATTGAGCTTGTGTTCTTATTCTTACTCTCAGTACTAAAATCACACCCCCTATGAAAAAATCTGCCAGAGGGTCCTATCTTAGGGATAGTCTGTCAGGTTACAAGTACAGCTTGTAGTTACAACTCCCATCAGAATGAGCTTTAAAACAAAAAAAAAATGCAGGTATTTCTCATTTCCCAGGAAACAATGTGTTTACTATTGGATTATCTTAATGACCTTCACCTTAGCAACAGATCCTTTGACTTTCCTCATGATATCTGAACTTGAATGTGAACATAGGTGGGAAAGTTTGGCCCCTTGTGGCTTTGCAAATGTGAACAAAAAATGACATTTGACCACAGTAACTGGGTAATAGGTAATCAAATCTTGTGAAATGCTGGATTTTGGTCCAGAATTCACCAAAAGGAAGATGACAATATGGAGATAGAGACTATTGGGTGAATCAAGTGATTCTCAATTTTTTGCTTAAATGCCTGCAGTTCACGAAACCCTCTCTGACTACAATGAAATAGTAACATTCACAAAATTCTATGAGAATGAAATCAAATACTATGGACAACATAGCCCAGGAACCAGCAAACTGACCTCTTTATTTCCAAGGAGAAAAACTGCACTAGTCTTGGCTAATCCTGTGGTCAGATGGAAAAACAAAACAAAACAAAAAAAAAAAAAAAAGCCAAACCAAAATTAAAAGCAGAAAAAGAAGAATTAAATATACAAAAGGAGAGACAGAACAAATCTCTGTTTTGCCAGGTTCCAACAGTAGCAAGGTATGATCAATATAACTACAAAACTAGCTTATGATAATTATTTTCTTCAACAGTCATACAGCACCCAATGATCTGTGGCTCAAGCACTTCTTTAACCAAATGCAACATCTTTGTATTCAATAACTCTCTATAGATTACTCCCTCCTTTTAAGTGGTGCAATTCAATAGATCTGAGCTCATTTTGGCTATATTTAGCTGGAGTGCAGCCTGAAAACTACTTCCAATGCTCCTCTGTGCTGTCTGTGTGCTGCAGACTGGCTGGAGAGGCTCTGATGACACACAGCTTGCTCAGTCTGCTGTTAGAAGGCAAATTCCAGTTAGAAAGAAAAGGATTCTCAGTCATTTTGTGGGAGGTATTTGCAGGGTAAACCCATGGGCCTGATTCAAAGCACGTTTTAGTTCCTGGTTGGAGTTTAATACTGGGAAAGACAGTGCTAATCCCTTAGTGGATATACAGGGTAAGGAAAGAGAAAAGGGCTTCTCTGCCCTACCTGTGATGTGTAGAAATAGCAGATAAATTAACCTTCAGATAAATGAGCCTGGCACAGCCCTAAGCCAAGGGTCTTGCACCAGCCTCCCATGGATGAAGCACAAAAAATTCCTTTCCTTGGCTTGTGAGTGTTCTTCCCTCTCTGTTGAACCCAGGACCTTGCCTGTTACACCTCAGACCCTTCTTTTCTTCAGCAGTTGAAACAGAAGAACACTCTCAACTCCCCTCTATTTCATGCCATAGAGAGCCTTCCTCTATTGTATTTATTTGTTAGAAGGTATTATTTTCTTCCACAGAAAGATTTTTGTGATTTGAAACTTTAAATGGAAGGAAAGAGAAATTCAGGGGTGTCCTGAAGCTTGGTCATACAGTGGCTGACAACCCAAGGTGCTCCTGCCTATGTTTTCCAGATGGGAGTGAGAGGAGCAAGTGGTTGTGAAGATTTCTGCCAAAAATACAGGGTCTCTGCGCTGAGACTTCAGTCTCACTCTTAACAACAGTGTCAGAAAATCTCTTCCTTGAAACAAATAAAAAGTAGGAATCTTACAGAATAATACTGTGTTTGAAATTCTTATATAATTTTAACTTGTGTTACAGCTCCATGGGTTTTTGAGTTTTGTGAAACCTGTGCAAAACAGTCTCAGAAATGGTTTTATACAAGTGATAAGTTTCTTCTGAAAAACTTGAGAGGACAGAACTGTTCTCAGTGTAGACCTGGTTAACATCTTATCATAAGAAATAAAGAGTTGTTGTTTCCTCTTCATTTAGAAAGGACCTCAATATTAGGCTTAGTGGAACTTAAAAGACAGCAATTTGCTACATAAAGGTTCAAAGATCTGAAAAAATAACTTCCACCCTAAAGTATCTGAGTTACAGCCTGTCTTGTAGGCAAGATTTGCATTATTGCACCTCTAAACAACCTCAAAAATACAAATGGCTATTAGCACAAATTAAATTACTTTAAACTACAACAAGAGTTTCAATAACCTCCTACCAATGGGACCTTTGTCAGACTTCAGCATCAATCCTTGCTCCCAATTCTCCAAAGTTTACATTAAAAATAACTCTGTTGTGAGTACCAATACAGGGTGATTAGTAGAGCTAAGCAACATGTTAAACATGTTAAAATACACTCGGAAGAAGAATGCTTTGTTAGTCTTGTATTTGGCTCCTAATCAAATGCTCCATGGAAATACTGTTTATAAGCATGTGTATCTACATTTAATCACATATATAAATAACATATATAATATATATATATAAAGTTTCCTTCCAGAATTTGAGACACAGTCATTTGGGTGTCAAAACTACAACAGCCCCAAATCTTCCTCTTCCTCAGAGAAAGCAAACAGTGGCAAAAAATACTCAAAGAACTAAAAGACAGAAAAGCGAATAACACCTTGCCCTCCTAGCAAAGCTGCCTAGATTTGCAGTATGAGCAACATTGAATAAAATGCTCCAAAACCCCACGACTGAAGATCCAAACAAACAGGCCACTCTATGTAACCATAGCAAGCAACCCCAATGTGAGAAAAAGCGAATAATGTTAGATTTAGCAGTGTAAAAATTTGATTGATACTGGCTGTGACAAGAAATCTTTTCCACTCATGGGGTTTTTTCCCATTCCAAAGAGAATGACACAACATTTGCAGCCATATAGATAATAATGAAAAACTGTTCCTGTTTATTTTCTGTTTACTTTTAACCAATTCAATCACTGCCCAAGAGAAACAGTGCTTTCCCACTATCCCAAACATTCCCAAGCAATGTGTAACCAGAGAAACCATTAATACCACCAGGCTTATTTTTATACCAAATAATGCTTACAGATACTTTGATGCCAAAACAGCAAATTTAGAGTTGAGTTGCTACCAGTTGTGCTTTGCACTCATCTGGAAACACTGGGTGGACTGATGCAGTGGAATTAATTCCTTCTATATTTGCATTCCTAACTTCCATTTTGTAGTATTAAAAAAACCAAACCCGTTGCCTAAAGAATAAAGGGTTTTTTGTTGATTGATGTTTCATCTAAGTTCTTTTTAATCTTGGCATCTGTAAATGAAAAGCGGTAGACAGTATATAGGGAGCTGGTGTGACCCTAATGTGTATTTTAGACCATCATTACAGGGGTTTTTTTTTTTATATCAAGGTCCCACAGCACACACAGATCTTGAGTCTCCAAAGAGAATCATCCTGGAAGCACTGGAAGTACTTTTCTAAATATCTGATGAAGTGCACTTAAATGTAACTTAGATGTTTCTACAAATAAAAAATAGACAAAATAAAAGTATTTCTACCTCTGATGTAAGAAATTAACTTCCCCCTGGATTTTTCCCTCTCATTTCTGAGTACAGAAGCCAGCCAAAGTTTCTGGGATGTTTAAACTTTTAGGCAAGTACCACAAAGTGAAATTCAGCCCAACTTGTGGAAGTGATGAACAGGGCTCTCAAAACACCTTAAGGGAGTGGCAAAATGAGATCCTGGTCTTGCTTTCCTCACTGTACCAGGACTCTCGTGTCCTTGGGCAAGAACTTTGAATATGTTATTTAGCCACTATAAATCCTTTTCTACTCTTACTTGGTCATCCTCAAGTGAGGATGATACTGTTTTGCATTTAAGACTGCAATTATTCAGTCCATAAAAAATGTAAGATTTAAAGGACTTAATGTCATGGCTTGTCCTTCTATCCTGCCACTGGCACCCCTTTGCCCATATTTGACAATGTTTGGCAAAGAAGAGCACAAAAACCCTGCAAGGATTACACTATCAAATCTTACCCAAGGATGCATTATTTCCCAAGGTGTAGCTGTTAAAATCAAAGAAGGTTTATGGTCAATAAACTGTGATTCTAAAAAGTAATAATTTATTTGATTTGGGCACAATATTGTGAGATAACAGAAGCCAGCACTCAACTAAATCCAAAGATTCTGTCCCAAAATATAGATACAGTCAACATGAATCTGATTTCAGCAAGGAAGTCAAAAATAATTATTTGAAAAGAAAAATAGATATATTATCAAAATTGGAGAGCAAAAGAGACATGCACTGAGAATTGATGCTTAGTAAAAGAAAACTCCTTAAGTTTGTCCTCCAGCATGCAGTTTCTATTAAGTGTGTGTTGTCTCTACTTTCCATATGGGCTTTAAATCAGATACCCCCTAAAGACTAATGACCTGCCCTCCCACACTGGCATAATTTTGGCCAGTGAAATGAGCATAGTGGTACTAAAAGGTTTCAGAGTTCTTCCTAAATCACTTCCTGATTATTTTCTCTGTACATCTTTTCCAAATTTGTATGATGAATTTGAGAACTTCAACACCATCTTTCAGATCCACCCTGGAAAGAAGAGCTCACAGTTGTTTACTTCTTTCTGATTTATGCATTTATGCCCTCTATTTTTCACTCTCTCAATTAAAAGAACCCAAGTCCATGCCCTGTGTCCAAGGGCAATCACCACAGAGCAACCTCTGTCCATGCTAATGCTCTCCTAAGAGTGGTCACACCCAAACCATGTGGTGGGGAGAGCTCCTGGCCTCTGCTGCCTCCCAGGAGTTTACAGTCATAGAATGTTTTGGGTTGGAAGGGACCTTTAAAGGCCACCTAGTCCCTCTGACCTGCAGATAAAAGGGATATTTTCCAGCAGATCAGATTGCTCAGAACCCCTTCCAACCTCACACTGAATGGTTCTGGGCAACCTGTGTCAGTGCCTCACATCCTCATTGTATAAAACTTCTTTATGTCTAAACTAAATCAACCCTCCTTTAGTTTAAAGTCATTCCCTCTTGCCCCAGGACTTCTCAAGTCCTTCTCCAGCTCTCCTGAAGCCCCTTCAGGCTCTGGGAGGGGCTTTAAGGTCTCCCTGGAGCCTTCTCCAGGCTGAACACCCCCAGCTCTCCCAGCCTGGCTCCATAGGAAAGGTGCTCCAGCCCTCTGAGCATTTTCATGGTCTCCTCTGGACCTGCTCCAACAGCTCCTTGTTTCCCTGTGTTGAGGCCTCCAGAGCTGGACATTGTTTGGGACAACGTGACCTGGCTCAGATCAAAGTGTAATCACTCAAAAGCTGATGATGATACTCCAGCAGGAAGGAATCTTCTTCTTCATTGCATAGTTTAATAATTTACTGTAAGTCCAACATATTTCTAAGACTGAAACAGAGTGAACTCCCAGAGCACAATTCCTTGTATCTCAAGACGCAGTTTGGTGTGTTCAGGGGTTTGGTTCAAATTCAAAGTCTGTCTCAAAAAAGGCAAAATTAAACAGGAGTAATTTAAAAAAATGTAAAAAACTATATATTCTACCTACACTTTAATGACATCTACCATCTTTTGCACAGAGCCCATTGCATTGCTGTGAGCTTTAGAGATTTCTCACTAAGACAAGAATACTGGTGAGCAGCACTAAAAAAATGACATCCACAATGAACCTCCTAGAATAAAAATAAAAATAGGTATCTGCAGTTTTTAAATATTCAGCAACTGAATTTATATTTAAATACCAATTCAGCAATTCATAGGACAGTAGAACTTAAATCATAAAATCATAGAATCATAAGATAGTTGGAAGGAACTTAAAGATCATCTAGCTCCAAGTCCTCTGCAAAATAATCAGAAAGTAGGGATTTAAGTTAGATTTTTTACCATTTTGCTGGCTTCAAGCTTGCTTTAAGGTAGTTTATTCTTGTAGGGAAGTTATCTTCCCTCCACTGTTTATTCAAACTTGCAATGTACTATGAAAGCATTATGGTAGCTACTGCAACTGAATTATCACCATATAACAAGCGAGTGTTGGAAATGTATCCTTAAACTAGCAGTCAGAGTGACAGATGAATGGTGTTTCCCCTAATCCTCTGGGAACAGAAGTGAAACAGATCACTCACAGCATGATGCTCTATGAATTCTTTTGTGTGTCAGCCCAGACTTCTGATGGGAAGACTTTTTCTTGGGGGAGAGAGAGCATTAAAGCTATAAAACAAATGATAAAAAATGAGTCTTTACAGAATGAGAGAGATGTCAGCTTTGCAGTGACATTGACTGAAGTTTTTAAATAGCTACACTTGATTTAACGACATGACATGGAGAATGTGATAGTGGTTCTCACAGAATAAAAAGCAGCAGAACTGAAGCTACCATTCACAAAATCACAGCCACACCTGCAGTTGGTTTAACTATGGTCAGGAACCTGAGAGGTTCAGAGGAGCAAGATAAGGACACAAGCACCTAAAACTCTAAGTCTATTCAAACTGCAAAATAAGGAAAAATTCAAAGATTTTAAATGAACAGGGCCCTTTTTGCTCCACCAATTCAGCCACATCCCACAGGAATACCACCACTCCTCTATAAATGATTGTTAAGAAACAGAGGAAAGCCAAATTTCCATCCTTTTGAAAGGTGACGATTACTGTGGATTCTGTCATAGAATAGGCAAAGGAAGGGAAGTTGAATTCCCAAGCACCACCAGCTCTGGCTATTCCACAGCCCAACCTGTGCAATAAAAAAGGAGTGTGGGAGTGTGGGAAGATTGCCATCACATGTGTTATTCTCAAGAGACTGGCACACATTATGCAGACCAGTTCTGTGACCCATCTCTCCTACCCATGCACAATTCAGTTACATCCAGGAATGAGAATCACTTTTTCCATCTATAAATGTTCTTACTCTGAGGAGCAGCATATCACTGGTGCTTTACTGCTGTCTCAGGAGAGCAGGATAGGAACTGTTATGAATGAGACAGAGGTGCTATGCCGGTTTTTATTTTGTTTTAATTTTGCCAATACAGTTGGCTGGTTTGCATCTACTTAATGCTATTATTGCAGTTTTTATACAAAGCCATCTTATCAAAATGTATTGATAAAATAATCGTGTTATGACAAAGTAGTGTGAAATATGTTCTTAATTTCTGCCCTGTAGAAAGAGTATTTTAATAGTATTTCACCTTGGATCAACATCCCTTTGCACATTGCTGGTATTACTGCTCCAGAGACAGTCCCTTTGCTTCAAATTAAAATCATGGGATACATCAGTAAATTCTATAGACAATCCTAGATGAGTGTTCTTTGCTTTTAATATGGCAGTGCAGGTGGCTGTATTTCAGTCAAAGAAGTGTAGAATTGTTTGTTCTCCTTTGGTATTGTCCCAAAGTGGCTCAGAGCTTTCCTGACTCCTCTGTGGTGCAGATATGGAATGGACTCCACAGCACTGCAGGCAACAACATGAAGGCTTAGCTCTAATTTTATGAAATGCTTTAGAAAGAATGAGTATAAACAATATTTGCATTTTGTATCATAACTAAAACCATACTGCTAAACAATCATATCCTGTTTAGCCCATAATGACATCAGAAATACATGTTTATCATCTATTGTGGACAGCTTAGCATGATTTTGGCCCAAGGCAAAGTGGAACTGAAATAATTTATGGTTGTCCAAACTAAGATAACCACACATTTCTGAGGTAATTGATACCTAAAAGGAACATTGCCTTTAGATTGAAGTTCATGATTTAAGTATACTAATTCCTTAAAAAACCCTGTTAAATTGTCTGTTGGATTTCCTCCAGAACTTAGTGTGGATTAAACAATCTACTGAAGAAAGAAAATGTGATACAGGAGATTAGCCCATCCACTAACAACTCTTCCTTTAGGAATGGATCACATTTCCTACTACCTTTGCTTCCTTTCCACTCACCTCAAAGTGACAAGAAAATCCCAAACAAAACAAAGCCAAAAATACATTTTGAGTAGCATGTTTCAAACAGTCTTTCATGTTTTGTCATTAGATTTAGAGACTAATAAGAAAGCAAGTAGATAGTACTGGCTTCATACCTGTATATAATTCCTTAACATATTCTAAAATAAGACCTTGACTTTATTTTTCTTTTTATTAACATAGAAACAGTTCAAGAGTTCACAAAATGTAATGAAGTCAAGCAAGAGAGAGAATCATTACTTTTTATATTTACTACACACACACACACTACAGTTCATGGATTACAGTCTAGTGACAATACCCAAAACATATAGTCAGATCAAAGGCAAATATTTGATTACAGACACACATTCCCTGACAGACAAATGCAGATTCAAATTTGCCATTGTCTACAACAGAGAACTTCGTACTTTTATCAATTTGCGCAGATTTTTAGACCTGAAAAACACTATAATGTAAGAACAGAAGAGAATGCAAAGTCAAGCACATAACCCATTCATTCAGAAGAATGCTATTATCTATTTCTGTGTGTACAAGCTCAAAGGATTTGCCTGCCTTTGTGTAAAACACAACATTCTGCATAAATAAATAAGAGGTTGAAGAAGAGAAACCATCAGTTTCCAAAATAAAAACAGTGGTTGGATACAACTGTTCAATGACACAAATTCTTAGCTGGGGGGAAATGGGACTTGTTCCTAATTAAATTCTTAGAAAGAATTGGTTCTTCATTAGGTTTTGATTTCTTCCCATTGCAGGGCAGAAAGGAGCAAAAAGCAGACTGGAAATGCCAGAGTTCTGAAAAGAAGCTCCATTAAGAAGAAAGAAAGTAGAATTACAACTAGCACAGGATAAAAATTCCATTATTTCTTATAATTTTCCATGAAATCCTGAAAGGGAAATGAAGCCCTAATAGCCAAATATTAAATACAAAAATCTTACCAAACACATGAGCCACGTCAGCATTGAAAGGGAACTCAAACCAAAGCCCCCAGCTTCCAGCACTGAAAGGATAGGAATCACTCTACAAATATCAAATTTCTAACAGTCCTGTCCACTATGTTGATGTCTGAAAATGGATGGAATTTGGCTCAAATACTTCTCTGGAATTGTGAGTGTGCTCCCAGCACAATTTTGCCCTTGACGTCCAGTTGCCTACAGAAAACATGAGGAAGAATCGAGCAACTGAGCACAAAGAAGGGTGAAGGGCTCTTCTCTGCATTCACTGTGGACCAGATTACCAAAAAACCAGGGTAGTCCTGCCCATCCACAGAAAATTAGTCAAAACCACAGACTTCCATGCTGACACAGCTACACTGCTTCACAATCCCACCTAGCTTTATGGGAGTCATGTAGCACTGCATTTTTTTTAGTGTAGACAGATTTTTCTTAACTACATAGCACAGAAAATAGGATTCAAAAGGATGGAGAGAAGAATTTATACTCAAGTATGTTTGCATAGAATATTTTAACTTCATCTGTAAGCTGTGTATATAAAAATTCTCAAATGCTATTGAAACCATTTGATAAGAAGATAAATAATGTGAAAGGAAAATACTGTTGTGAAAAATGTGCATGGAATGTTTATAAATAGGATTTGCTTTCTACAGGAAGGAAATACAAATACACAGCAGACAGATCCACAACTACCCTTCTGTAATCTTCCTTCTCAGCATGTGTGCTTAGATATGAAGAAACATTTGAAGGAATAGGAAAAATATGGAAATAGGATTTCTTTAGACCATCTGGGCAAAAGAAAAAACATGTAAGAGTGATTTAATGTGTAGCATGAAAAAGGCATCAGAGCAGCATGATGTATTAAATGTTTCACAGTTTCTCTGCTGGGTATCAGTAAAAGGAAAGAATTACCTCCATGCGCTCCTGCTTGACATCATCAATCTCATCATCCTCAAACATGGCCAAGAGCTCTCCAGTCTGGTCAATGGAGTTGAGGAAGTCCTGGGCCAGCTTCTGCCGCTTGTTGGTGTTATTGCTGTTGAATTTGTCTTCACAAAGACAAGCAAAGAACAACAAACTTAACCTATTTGGCTTCTCCAAGCATCACTCAGAGTGACATGATTTAGAACCAGCACTGAGCAGAAAAGTCCTGCTCTTTATTGTGCCACTCACACAAGCTGTGCTACCTGAACAAGGTGATGTCACTGCTCTGCTCCGGTAACAGTAAAACATCATCTTTAGTATATTTTAGTATAACCATGTAGTTTTTCATAATCTAGAGAAAACTAATCTGCTGCCCATATATCATTACTTCTCACCAAAGAATCCACAGTGGACACAGCTCTAGAGGAAACAACCCCTCTTTGGTAGAAAGAACTTGAGTCACAGAGCAGAATATATTGAGGAAATGTTCTTCCCTGAACACATGCAGAACATCCTCATTACCTACAGCCTCAAGCAAACTCTAACACGACCACTAAGATGCAATTCCAGAGATGATGGACCATTGCTCTGCAGTAAAACCTGAAGAATGCTGGGAAGATGATCTCTGTTGTTCTAAACAGCAGAGCACCTATAAAGGCATTAAATTCACAAAAGAAAATTAATGGCTTTAATTATCAAAGCCTACTAGAAAAGGCATTCTTTAATTCCAGGATAAACTGCATTTAGGAAGCTTTTCATGAACATCTAAAAGGCTAAAGGGAATTGCTTATTTGCTTTAAGTAGTGACACAAGCTGAAGTATTAAAACCCCAAAGCTGCCAGGTAAAAAGCTGTACTGCCAGATTGCTTGCACACACAAAACATGAAAATGAAATGCCACAGGCAAATTAAATCTCAAATGAGCTGACAAAAACTTCTCCACTGCTTGATGAAGTCAAAGCAAGAAGTACAATGTTTACCTAGCATCAATGTGGATGCTCAGAGGAACCAAACACAAGGAATTCATTGTATGGGAAAAAAATAATAAAAGGCTCTGAGAAAGGAAGTTTAATAAAGAAAGTTGTGTGTGGACATTACTAGATGTTATAATAGTATGATAAGGTTTAGATTTGCCATGATAAGTTTTAACTCACCTTTTTACAACGGAAATGTTAGTTCTAATATCAATATAAATCAACAAAACTTTAAACCAGGAAAGTATATGGCATAAATTAATATATTTTTAATTCAAAGTGCTTTTCCTTTAAATGCATTGGTAATAAAAACTGTGACTTCCTCATGGAATGCAGAAACAAAAGTGGGAAACATTATTTAAACTAGAGATTTAAAGTATAAAATGTTAAACCACACTGAAAAAACCAGCCACATCATATATTAGTGTTCAGTAACTTCAGATTATAAGGGTTTATTTTTTTAAAGCATGTCAAAAATATCAATATCAAAACCTTTTGATAATAATTTAACAAATGTCCATTCAATTGCAGGTGGTGCATTTAAAATACAGATGCTGAAATCAATAAGCCCTTTTATCAGGACCAGTTTCTTACTTCAACAGAGCTCTGACATTAAAGTTGTACTGTTCATCTGGATGGTAGATGCAAATGCTCACATATTTCAAATGGAAAAGCAGAGATTTTCAGCAAAATTCCTCTAAAGAGACTATTTTTGTGTCTTTATCAAGCAAGACATTAATACTATGCATTGAACTGTTCAGTATTTTTACAAGACATCAAGCCTCTCCCAAATTAGGTAATTTCTTTTTTTCTACCTTCGAGGATGTCATCTTCTTCTATTCCTTTGACAATTTTAGATTTGTAGTCTCGAAAAAACATGTATTTAAGTAGCCTTCGAAGCTTCTTCTATGAGAAAAAAATATATTTATATTAATGACTATTACATAGCTATTTCTTATTTAAGAAACCTTGTAACACACAAACATACAAACGTGTAGCACATTGCTCAGTAAATATAACCTTTAAAATATTTGTCATATTAAATTCTGCAGAAAATCCATACATAGAAAGGACAGTAGCAAATCCATATTAAGTATTATTATTTATTTATTTATTATTTATTTGAGCTCCTTGGTACTTTGCTGTGAGACAGAAATGAGTTTGACTTTCAGAAAGAGAAATTCAGATATCAGGCTTCTTTGTGGAACTCCAAAATGTTTGCTTACTTTGGAAACTCTAGGCTAGAAATGCACATTTCCATGAACTTTGACTCCATATCAACCACTGTTTTCAGAACAGCCTTACAGCTTTTATCAGATAAAGAAACTACAATTTATTTTCATGTTTTAGTGGGGTTTAATTTTGAAATAGTTTTGTTCATTAGGTTTCACCTGTCAAATGAGGAAAGGAAAAAAAAGAGAGAAAAGGGCGAGAGAAAGAGGGAAAATAAGGAAGAAAATAACATAAAGGAAGAATAAACAATGAAATTAAAAATAATTGACTTTTTTTTCATAATTATTAAATGTGAGGAGAGAAAATTATTTTTTCCATTGTTGGCCTGCTCTACTTACTATCCAGAGAAAGCAAGGCTATACCTGAATTTGGAGATTTTAGTGGGATAAAACACGGGAAAAATATTATAAAATAAAATAAAGAGGATTTATAGACAGTCTAAATAACAAAACTATAATGATTACATTGTCAAACATCACATTGACACCCTTCATAAGGAGGGGGAAATCAGAACGATTTATTTTTAATTAAAGGGACATAAAGTATAGGGATCAGTATTTATATCTTATTAAGAAATTGTTTTGAGCTCTAAGGTATATAATCTACCCTAAAGCTTTAGGGAAAGAAATTAAATTGAGAACTGAAGCTACAGGGGAAAAAATATTATTATTTCAGATATTCCAGAATGATTATAACATGCTCGATCACATACAATTGCAGAGCAGCTATACTTTTAAAATAAAGGTATTCATGATGATGGATTCCTTTACAAAGGTTAAGAAAGCACTTGAAAACACAAAAGCAGCTGACTACATAAAATAAGAAATTTCTGTCTAATTACTGTACCTTATCTTTGCGCATTAAGAACAGGAGATCTTCAGCAGAGATGACTCGAGCTCCTCTCATCTGAGAAACTTCAGCTGCTTGCTGCAACTAAAATAAATGAATAAATTAGGATGGCCTTTTCAGTGTTAAAAACTTTATTCACTGGGGTTTATTTTAAATAAATTCAGATAATATTTTGCACGGTTGTCCATAGCAAAATACAAGCTGTGCACTAAAACACAAGCTGGGACTCTCAAAGGTGTCACTCACTCGAGTCTTGCTTGCCAAGAAGTGAATAACAATTTTATGAAAAGCCTGGAGGACCTTTGACAAATCTCAAGAAAAAGCTTTTTTGTTTATATCTAAAATGATTGCTTTTAAAAAGTCCTGCTGCCATTTTTTTTTCTTCTCTTAGCACAGAAAATGAACATATAATTCTCTCAGGCAATGTAAAAATGCCAAATTCTTGCCATAGCACTTTATCTGCAACTGTGGAAAGGTGGCTGATCGCTCTCCCAATTTTTTAGAATAACAAATATTAATTTTAAACAGCTTACCTAAGTATTTTTTGAAAGAAACTCTACCCCTACTTGACTTAGCATTAGTACAAACCAGACTCACATGAAGAACTTCTTTAGGAATGTTCTTATTTCATTTGGGAGAAAGAAAATGAACTGATAGGCAACATTGACTCTATTAATGAAGGAATTGAAAAACCTTATTGAACAGAACAGGCCATTCAGCTGTGAAAGTAATAAAGATGGGACTGAGCAAGGAATGACACAAAAACTGATAAGAGGTGGCCAAAGGAGTGTGAAGCAATGGACTGCCCTCACATCCATTGTGACAGAGCCTACAGAGGACCTGAATGCCTCAAATTGTGCTGTAAAGAGCAAAAAACTTCTTTGTAAAGGACTAAGTACATAAGCTTTCAGCAGGTGCAGGAAATTGGGGTTTTTACACAAAACCAGAACAGGGTTAGAAACCTGGTAGCCTGGGTTATCTGCACAGCTGATGCTTATCACAAAGGAGGTTCAACCCAAATGCACAAAAAGAGTCAGTGGGATTTGCTCCTTTCACCTCACAAGTCAGAACCAAAGGCTCTTGAGGTGAAAGGAGCAAATCCCATCATCATCATGGAATCACAGAATGGGCTGGAAGGAATCTTTAAAGGTCATCTAGTCCAACCCCCAGTAACAAGCAGGGACCTTCAACTAGACCAGGCTGCTCAGAGCCCCATCCAGTCTGACCTTGAATTTTTTCAGGGATGGGGAATCCACCACCTCTGTGGACAAGCAATTTTATCACAAAACATAATGCTGTATTGACTGAGATAGAAGGGATGCTTCACACTTTATCCTCTAAATTAAAAAACATAATCCAAAAAGCAAGATTTAATTGTAAGCTTTTTTGCCCTTAGCCTTGTTAACTCTCTGATGGAAAACTGACAGTGAGCACAGCATAAAAGTCATCAAAAGAAGAGACACCTTCAAAAATTCTTGATATTAAAATTCACACACACCTGTAACATGATCAATACACAGCAATTTAATTTATGTTCAAATAGCTCTGTATTCTTCTTTAGAAATGCATGAATGCACCTGAAAATAATTTAAAGAAATCCTATCCTTCATACTCACACTAGCAATGGTTTCACTCAGTATCACTGGCTGAATAAGTATATTATTAATCTGAGCTCCCATGCTGCTATGACTTGAAATAGGCCTATTCAGAAGTTAAAAAGATCAACAAAAACAGTAGCTGTTTCTAATATCCAAAGAAGAGGAAGGGGGGGGAGCTTTCATTTTGGCAAGTGTTCAGTGGGCAAAAGATTCAGTCCATAAATCATAATACTGGACTGCATTAATTTTTTTCCACGCTAATCACATGAACACAAAAAATTAACTGTATCTGGTACACACAACACAAAAAATACTGCGTGAAGAGGTTCAGATTTTCCCCTTGCAACCCTCTCTTGGCTCTTGCAGTCACCGAGACCAGAGAGATTTCAGGAATTCAGAAGTCATAGTAACATAATCTCACTTGAAAAATGTAAGAATGTGAAAAACGATAGCTCTATTTTTTGGCAAAAGCAAAACAGTTTCTTATTCTGATTAGTCTGAGGGCACGCAAGCTACTTATGTTTCTAACATAAAATATAAAGAGTTGGATAAAAAAAAAAATTGCCAAGAACGAGCCAATATTCCTCTCTGGTGTAAATCTATTGCAGCTAATGGATTTATGCCAAGGCTGACTTTGGCCCCACTGAGCTTAAAAGTGTTAGAAAACCTGACCTTAGCATGGTGATAACACAACACAGCTTTCCCAAGTATCATGTAAAACAATGGCAAAAATATCCAAAGGGAAAGCACGCCCTAGTTCCCAAACATGCACAAGGATGATCTCTTGGCCCCTTCCAATCCAAACCATTCCATGACTCTCTAAGACATAAAGTTCAGGTATGTTAATTTCCATGTGTAGCCGAAATTCCTTATTTTTCCAAATTATAAACATGTGACAATGACATTTATAGCAGTGGTTGTGTGTGAGCTGCTTGCAGGAGTCTTGTGATGAAGGAAGGGAGAGTAAGGAGCAAAGGCCAAATTCATGTCCCATTTGCATCTAAGTAAATCCTGAATAACACTGTTTACTTTAATGGAGTTATTCTGGGCTAAACACAAGATCAAAATCTGGAATAATATTCTCAGTTTCTACCAAAACAATGAAAACTTTATTCTCGTATTGCCTCAACTTCTGCATCTATTTTATTTTAAGGAATGGACACACAGCATTAAATTTCTTTGGCTTTAAGAAAGCAAAGTACAAAAATAATTACTTCCTGTACAGTTATAAAATATGGATTATTTATTCAAACAGACCATAATGAGTTATGCATTGGTACACGTATTTACCTGGGAAACCAGGGTATGCTCAGGTAAATATGTATCCAAGCAATTAAATAAAAATTACGTCCCACACAGCCGAGGCTGGGGGAAGATGTATTTATAGTTTAACACACACATAATTGATTCATTCAAACCACAACGTGAGTGCTTTGCTATAATTAGTATTATAACAAACTGTCTTATTTGACTGTCCCAGAGTTGCCATTAATATGCAATAAGCCCGATTCCTGAATTTCTGGAGCTGAAGGCCCTGTTGAGTCATTACGTGATGAAGGGGGATTTCAGGAAGCCGTGCCAAAGAACCCATCCATCTCCGAGCACCCGAGCATTTGTCATTCCAGAAAAGCGTTCTCAGCTCTCTGAAATCAGGAGGTGCCTCACCCCTGGCTGCAGTGGGAGCATGGAGGGTTTCATTCCGGGAGCAGCACTGCCCATGACTCCAGATGAGGGGTGGGTTAGAAAATCCTGCAGGAACTGCTCATACAGGAGGTTACCACACGGCAACAGAGCAGTTATGGCAAGAATTTCCCACCATCTCCTTCTCCAAGCCTCGGTGCCAGTCACAGAATTTGGGGCTGCAGCAGTTCCAACACACTCACTTCTCTTAATTTTTTCAGTTTTGAAATTAGGCCCACATTACAAAATATTTTGTTTGGGATGATATTGAAGAACAGCAAACAATCTAAATTACTCAGCTCTTTTAAGAAAAACAGACTAAATTCCCTAATACCAGCAAACAATGTCTGAGACCTCAGAGTCTGAGCATATTTTTTATTACAGCAGAATTATGAACCCCTAAAAGTGAAGTTTAAATAACGGAAGTGTTGAAATGATTTTAACTATAGGAGCACAAATAGCTCTGTTAATAATTAGGAGTTTATGAAAAATAAGTGTATTTTACAATTTTTCCCATTACAAAGAAGGTAGTATATACAGTAACTATATTTTAAAGCCTAAGAAGAAATGGCTGGGGAATAATATTTTAAAATGTAATCATGGGTTTAATGACTTTATGAAGTTAACTTTCTTGGCAGGATGAACTGAAGTATGTTAACAGTCACCTTACGGCTATTTTCTTTTTGCAACTTCTGCAAATTATAGATTTGTTGAAAGGAGTATTCATTCTCCTATGACAGAAGCACAGTTACTTCAATGGGACTGTCTGCTTTTTTTCTTTCTTCCAGAATTATTTTTTCTTCCACTACCTCCAAAGTCAACAATCACCGATACTTCTTCTACAAAACCGTCTTGATGGACAAACAGACAAAAAGCTGGAAAACAAACATACCATGTTGTGACATAATCCTTCCAGTTAAAGTGCAGGACAGAGCTGGAATGGTGATGTTTGCATGCCTTGGAATTCATGGGAGCCAAGAATAATGCTGCAGGAGCTACGATTTTGTTTTCATTATACAAGAAAATTTACCTGGGTGAATTTTTTTTCAGAGGCAGGAAGTTTGTTGTGTTATTAAATATGCATTAAAATGTCCTATTTTCTCACCTTTCCTAGGTAAAAACCACACTCCTATAAAATTACCAAATAATATTCTGAATTATGATAGCTTCCTGAAAACACATTCCAGAGCATCCTGATACTTTTATGAAGGCAACTAAATAGAAAAGGTAAGTACAGGTTTTCATGTCAATCTTTTCATGTAATATTTCACATTACACTAATGGTGACACCTGAGCTTCTTATTCTAACACACGGAGAGGGAAAACACTGAATTTGTTTCCAAAACTCAGCAAATGGATGTGCTTTACTCACTTAGCACATCCAGAGGACATAATTACATTATGGAGCCCATTAGAGCACCCTCACAGGTAATGATTCAGGATCACTGCTCAAGGGTTCACCAGCATGACTGAATCATCACAAGCTGTCTAAAACAAAAAAGTCCATCTGCAGATTAAAAGACAATAAATTTTCTTTTTAATAGGTACTTTGTTTGAAATGTATTTTTTTACTGAAGACCATTTAATATAACACCAGTTGATTATATATGACCTCAAGAAGATGATGTGCTGTATCACATTTTGAGGCTTTCGAAAACATAGAATTGTTTAGGTTGGAAAATACTTTTAGGATCACTGAGTCCAACCCTTCCCCCAGCACTGCAATGCCACTACTATGCCATGTCCCCAAGTGCCACATCCACACATCTACTAAATCCCTCCAGGGATGGTGACTTCACCACTTCCCTGTGAAGTCTGTTCCAATGTTTGACCACCCTTTCACTGCAGAAATTTCTCCTAATATCCAACCCAAACCTGCTTTCGCACAACTTGAGGCCATTTCCTTTTGTTCTATCACTTGTTAGCTGGGAGAAGAGACCACCTGGCTTCAGCCTCCTTTCAGGGAGCTGTAGAGACTGATAACAGCTTTATTTTATGTTGGACATACAGTGAATCTCAGTCCATACAGATCATGAAAATAAGCAAACACGAGTGCACACCCCCCAGCCCCTGCCTTCTACTGAGATCTTGGTTTCAATGACAAAATTTACTATATTTGTCTCTTTATGAAAACTGTACTCTCAAGTCCCTAAAGCAAGATTGACTGCTTCACCTCACCTTCCCTTGACTTCCAGTCCAGGAAGACCAGAGAGCTGGATCTGGATACAGATATGGAGTCTGGAGCCACTTCCTTACAGCTGGAGAAGAATTACCCAAAAGTATCTTTAGCAATAAGCAGGTTAAAAAGCATAAAGAACACATCTACAGGTTCAATAATCAATGGTTTCAATGTCAGGGGTGACAAGCAGCTGATATAAAATTAAGAACACAGGTTTTTCCAGCCACAGGAGAGAACAGCCCTTCCTTCAGCTGCCTTCAGACTGAAATTGGGTGAAAGTCAGTCCCAGGAGCTCCAAATAAAGCCCCACACCTCAGCCTACAGGGTTTTTACAACATTACTGCTATCCAAGAGCCCCACATATCACTATGATGAATATATTTTCTGAATATGCCCCTCTGTTAAATTGAACATTTAATATGAATTTAGACATCAGAATCTCTCTTCATTTGAGTCACACCTCACATACTACTTCTGATCATAGAAAAGGTCAGAAGGTTTTTCTGGGTTTGTTCATGTTTTTTAGAAAGATATCCAATACAATCTCAGTAGAAAAAATACAAAAAAAAAGAAGCTACACACTCCGAGGGAGCAAAAACAGCAAAGGAAGAACATGGACAGCTTGTTTGAGTTTCTGTTCAAGTTACAAACAAGATCTTTCAAAAAATACAAAAGAAGAAAAAAAATTAGAGATATGTAAGAGTCTTTAGAAAACTACATTAAGCCAGCCTGCGTAATGCAGTGGGCCAACTGGAAAATGCACCATGTTCCTGGGCTCTGTTACCTATTGCAGGCAGAATGATGCCTTTAAAATTATACTAGATTACTAAGGAAAAAACAAAATTTCAAGTAAATAGTGAAATTAATACCTCTATTTTGCAAAGATAAGCTTGAATCAAAGTACTTTCTAAAAAATCTCTTATTTGTAAATAATTTAAGCTTAACTTCTTAAATTAGAACTTTCCCCCCCATTTTCTGACACACAGGGAAAAGAATTTAATGCATTATGAACAATCACCATATTTCAACTTTAGCTTCAGGCGTGACTTTTCCCTCTTTTTCCTTCTTTCAATTCAAATTCCAAAATCAACATTGTGGACCACCATTTTATAGCTGTAATTCTTCTACTCTCCAGGAAACAAAAGAAACCCTATTGCACACCTGACATTTATAGCAGGTAACACTGACCAAACTAAGTGAATTTATACCAACAATGTTAAAACCATAAAGTCTCTAGGTACAGAAAAGTATTCAGACTCACTGAACTCAGTTTTAATGTGGTCAAATTATTCACTGGCTACACAGGTGTTAATTCAAGATTTGGTGTGTCACTGGGGATGGCCACAGCTGATGTTCTCTCCTGCTGCTGGTGGTAACAGCAGGCAAGAAAACAAACTTGGAAACTTCTATTGCATCTATTATTATTACAAGGGAGGGGAAAAAAGCTTCAAAAATATCATTCAGGGGGAAATGACGGAGTAGTGTTCTTTAGAATGAGCAAGAGACTGTGAAAAAAGCTTTGTGAAGTGTGAACTTTATAGATATGAAAGATTCATTACCCATCCTGAAAGATTCACAGCCAAAAGGCCTCCAACCTCTGCAAACAGATTTCCCCACTTCTGAAGATGAGTGTAGATGTCCCCTGTTATTGATTGTCCCTGTTCCAGAATTGACAGAATATTCTAAATGCTGAGGTAAGTGGTTCCACTTCATTGTAAATCACTGGCATTAATTTTTCCTGTATCTAAACTATATAAACTATGAAGTTTTGGAGAAAATTATTGTAGAATCATTGAATAGTTGGAGCTGGAAGAGACCTTTAAAGATCATCTAGTCCAAATTAAAATAAAACTAACAAGATTTGGTCTGAAATTTTCCCAAGGGGCTGCTTCTTTTTCACAGAAGTATCACTATAGATATTCCAAGTGGAGAATCTCAACAATAACTACTATTTCCATCTGAGTTATATCTTTGAATGCCTTTATGCTACTAAATGTTACTTTTGAAAAATAAGAACCTGCAAACTGTTTATCAGTAAATGCATTCACATTTCCTTTAGTAAAAAAAATCTATTAGAATTTGCTATTCTTAAGAACTGAAGATAACATTATTTCTGAATATTTAGTTTATTAACTCAGATTTATTTCCTATCCATCAATTATTTCCATTTCTTTTCTTTCTCTAATATTACTGTGGCATGCAAACCAGCAGTGGTTTGTATTATCCCTCAGCTTCCTGTCCTTTGGTTTCAAATCCCAGAAGAAACCACCACTCAGGATTATTCTTACACAGCTTCCAAGGCTGCAAGCAGAAAAACCCCTGTTCTCTGTTGATTGAGAGACCATCTAATATAAACAGGTTCCTTTCTCCCATTGAGAGCACCATTTGTTTAAATCATGTATCCTTACATTGCTCACACAGGAAAATAATCATTGCCCTATATTAGTTTCACCAGAACACTAAATAAATACTCTTCCTTTCCATATGACAGCAAATTGGAATCAGGCATCACTGTCTGACACAGGGAAAATAAGCCATGTATTTACCCACCCCAAGCCCAGAGATACAGTGCTTTTAGAGGAAGCCTCAGGGTAATAAGTATTGCTATGAAGAGCTGGCAACCACTAGTGCTCTGAATATAGGGGACCTCGACAGGTTGGAGAGATGGGCAGAGAAGAACTGTCTGAAATTCAACAAAGGCAAATGCAGGAAGGAGGAAAAACCCCTGGAACTGATACAGGCTGGGACTGACCTGCTGAAAGCAGCTCTGCACCGAAGGACCTGAGGGTCCTGGGGGACAACAAACTGTCCATGAGCCACGGTGTGCCCTGAGGCCAAGGCCAATGGTGTCCTGGGGGCATCAGGAAGAGCATTCCCAGCAGATCAGGAAGGGATCCTGCCCCTCTGCTCAGCCCTGCTGAGGCACAGCTGGGGTGCTGTGTCCAGTTCTGGGCTCCTCAGGACAGGAGAGACGTGGAGCTCCTGCAGTGGGTCCAGTGCTGGGTGGCAAAGATGATGGAGGGGCTGGAGCATCTCCCTGACAGGGAAAGGCTGAGGGAGCTGGGGCTGTTCAGCCTGGAGAGGAGGCACAGCTGAGAGGGGCCCTCATCCCTGGGTGTCCCTGTGTGCAGGGAGGGTCAGAGCAGGGCCCAGGCTCTGCTCTGGGGTACAATATAAGATAAAAACATACTTTAAAAATTCAAATCTCAGAACATACACAAGACAATGCTCTGAAGATTTAGAGTTGAAGACAAAAGGAGAAAAAAAGGATTCAGGTTCAAACAAAAATACAAACATCAAAAATACAAAATTCAAAAACACCAAATCTTCTCTTAGCTCCAGAAGTTCTCACAGCCCTGGAGAGAGATGCAATCATGTTCATGCTAGGAAATACCATGGTAATCATGGAAGCCTTTAAATGTTAAAAAATTTTACCTGAAATGACTCACACTGCACTTTCTTCTTACTTTTTATTTCTCATCTACACAGATGCACATGCCAGCCAAGTGGGAGTTTCTCAGTCTGCATGGGGACTTCAAGTAAATGCTGCAGGATCTCTCAGATTAAACAGTGAGATATGTAAGAGATGTAGAGGACTATGGGTTTAAATGGTTTTGGATGCCAGAAAGACCACACAGGTGTCTTGGCTCCAGGTACATTATATTGCCTGCAGAATTTTGACACTTAGGTGTCACCTTGCAACATGTATCCAAATTATTGTAGAAAAATTCTATCCAAAAAATGCATCCAAATTATTAGTAGGAAAAAAAAATCAAAACCATTTAGTTTTAATACTTTTTCAATCACAAGATATACAGTGTACATTATGACAATGGAGAAAGGCTCATCCTGTCCTGAAATCTTTAATGTCAATGAGGACAAGGTATAATCAGAATGCATCTCAATATAGGCAGTTCTGTGACTTTTTTGTCTTATATCAAGAAATGTCTTTCCAGGACATTTCAAAATGGTTCCATTATTCTAAATCTGTAACTGCTTTCTTCCAAGAATCTTCCAATTCAACAGAAAGGAAAAAATAGAAGGAAAACAATAGTTTTCATGTAAAAATGAGGAAAGGAAGTAGAAATTTTTCCAAGCATGTGTTGCTTCACTGTATTTTCTTACTCATCGGTATGAATTATAATTATCAGAGCTTACAAAAAACCAAACAAGGTAAATTGTGCAGGTAAGAGTGATGCTTTAAGTTTTAGCATTTTTATTTTTCAGATTTTGTACTGTATTAGTGTGTGACTCTGAACTTCATACAAAGTTTAGCAAGTTCTCTTCAAAGTTCACTCAGACAAAACAATCCTTTTCCAGCCTGAGAACCAAGGACACCGTTGCAGCTTCAGGCCGGAAAAGTAAAACAACAGTGAATTGAGGAGAGCAATCTGGGAGGATGGGACTTCATAACCTGGAGCTGTAATTGGACAATTAAGCCCAATATGTAAATGGACCAAAACTTACAAAAGTGCGAAAACTCATGACCAGTTGTCCATCTTGCATCCATCTTGGATAGAGCCATGGCCAGGCTCTTGTACTGCCCAAGGTGTATCCTTTGAAGGCTGTTCAATAAATACCTATTTTATTCTTTAACTTTGGCTTGCCTCTGTTCCAGGTAGCCTCTCTAGGCATCAATAGCATGAAAGTGACAGATTTTGTCTTGGGAAAATCAAAGAAAGCAAAAAGGAGGGAGCTTTGCTCAGAGAAAGAAAAGAAAGCACCATGGAGGAGCATAAATGTAAAATCTGAACAACAGATATTTGTGTCTGAAAAAGGCCCTGATTTCCTAACTCCTATTTAATGTTCATTCTTTAATTAACATTCATTTCCCAAGGACATAAGTTTGAAAAGGCTGTTTCACATTACTTTAGCACGAAGAGAAAGAATCACTTTTAAGCCATGAAAAGGCTGAGGAAAAAAAATAAACATGCCTTCAGAACATAATTTCCTCTTTATTGCTACTGCAAAGTTATGAAATGAAATCTATTATTTAATTACATTGGATCAAGCAACAGGAAGGGAAGGGAGTGTTTGAGTCACAACATCCCTGTAAGGATAAATTACTACACTTCCTCTTACTAAAAGACAGTTTTAATGAAAATGTGAAAATAGTTAAAATCAAACTACTGGGAGGTAGAAGGAACTTGCTAACATAAAAAACACATAAAATGCACTCTGAAAATCTGAACAGAAATAGTGATAACAACACAGGGAAAGAGTAGCAACATTTCTGCCAGAACATCAATAGTTTGAAAATGATTACATTTATTCAGATTCTGAAGACAGTTAAAAAACTATACAACAGCTTCTGGGCCTGCTTTGTTTAATGCTTTGCATTGGAGATATTTAGATAGTCTATTATGAAAACTTCAAACTTTATCTCCTATTACTACCAAAACTTTATTGGCCATGTGGGATTTCCCTTAGCTCTGCTTCATAATGTTTACTAGATCCTTCAAATTGAATGCAACTGTTGGAATAGTTAAAGCATTTTATTTCTTAAGTAAGTTCTTGACATAAAAATTTGTGAGGGCTTTAAAGCCTAATGTACAGCTAGACTGAATTCTAAAATCTTGGAATAGTTCACCTCGCAACTGATGAAGAGCTCACAGCTGTGATATGAATGTGCAAATGCTGTTATCTTCAATGTAATTTAAATTCACTCTGACTTGGGTGGAGATGCTCTGAAATTACCTTTCCTGGATACACTCTTTTTTCAGTGTTAGAATACACTAAAATATGAGGGCATTTCACGAATAATTTGAATAACAATGGAAAGTATCTTTGAAGTTGTTCAGAAAAGTTCCTCCTAAAGCCAAGGGTGGTATGGGAGACAGATATTTCTTTGAAAAAGTTATCCTGCAGGCAGCAGAGATTGATTTCCTGGTTCAGAGACTGGATTGACTTCTCAGGAGTGCAGTACAATCATCATGAAAGGATGATTGTAAAACATGTTTTTAAGGAAAGATGCAGAGAGGTTTTGAGACAGATAAAGGAAACAAGATAGAAATATCTCTTTGCAAAAGATTGCTAAATCAAAGACTTCCATGGAGTCCTCCTGGAATTTGGTCCACGGTATACTTCCAAATTTCTAACAGTCCATCAAAAATGGTCATGAAAAAAGCCCTTTTAGTCACACAGAGTACTAGAGAACCCCATGACTCTTGAATCATTTAAAGAAATTTAATCTTCAATGGAAAATTTAGAAGGTTACTTGCTCTTAGTGGGTAGAACTTGGAATTTACCTGTTGAATGTAGGAAAGCAGAAAATGGGCCATGAACCTCTTTGAACATTGTGTGTATTTATTATTCTTTTGTGTGTATTTATTATTCTTCTCTTGAAATTCAGGTTATTGGCTACTGTCAGACTTGAACTGACTATGGAGAAATTTGGTCACATTTAATGAATTTTTGCATATTTTACCTACCAATGCTTCATAATTTGCACATTCTTTAACTGGATATGAGCTGGGAAGGCTCTGGCACACAGTCAGCCCAGTGAATCCAAAGCACTGCCAGCTGACTGACCCAAGAGTCTGATAAAACAGAGGGAGCAGAGATCCATGTCAAGGGACAAAAGCACTCGGTATTTTGCAAAAACTTCTGGAAACTGGCAACAGGTTCCAGCAGAGAAGACAAATAGTTTCCCCTACACTGAGGAGAACTCTGCTTTGGGAATCCAGCTTTGCAGCCCTGTAATTAAGTGCAGCTCCACTGAAACTCCTCATGTTAAGTTACAAAGGCTGAGCCCAAAGCCAGGATATCCATTACTGGTGCCAGAGGAGTCAGAAGATAATGCCAGTGATACCAGTGGGGAGGAGGAAAATTAGTGCTTCCAGCCTTTTTCTTGATCCCTTGGGAGGCACAAAAGAAAGTGCCAGCAGGTCTAAGTTCCAGAGAAACGTCACTGAAATCTTCAAGAGAAGATGAGGGTCTCAGGGCAAAAAAAGCAAGGATGTAAAGTAACATCTTGATTCTGTGATTCTGTCCATGGTAAAGATTGAGCCCGAGCACAACCACCAGGATTCTGATGTTTATCTCCTAGAAAAATTGTAACACATGTTTCTACAAAAAGAGATCTTTATGTTTCTGCATAAATGCACAGTTTAAAGGGAGTGAAAAAAGGACATTCTTCTCTAATTATTAGAGATATTCTCTGCAGAGTTTATGGAAATAGAGGGAAGACTATAGATGGTAAAGTGCAACAAAAAAAAAACACAAAACAAAAAACTATGAAAACACATGACAAATAAATGGAAAAACCCCTTAATTCTTGAAAAACAATAGGACAATTCCAATTCTCTCATGCATTTATAAGAAGGTGAACTCAAATATTAGTCACAAATTGTTAACTATGTTTATTAAAAAGAGTGAAAAGAAGAGTGTGTGAAACCAACACAGGTGTCACAAAGATAGAAAGAAATCTCTGTTCTCACAATGACAGAGTGAATGATGTTCCTGTAAAGGACATGAGGAAGAAGTGATCCAAAAGGAAATGTAGAGTGTTGATCAAGAGGTAGCATAGAAAAGATGAAGCCTAGGTAAAATTTTAAAAGAAACATTGATTATTGGAGGGATTTAACAAGTCAAGAAAGTAGGGGTAAGATTTTTAACAATCAAGACAAAATTGTCCATTAGTACAGTTCACTCCCCTTTTGGGCTGCTGTCAAGGCCGGCTCCTGTACTGGGAAAAAGGTAGGTTACCTATGTGAATTTTACATGACTGTGACATCTGCTCTACATCCACTTTACAAACAGGGCAAAGGAGTCAGAGAAGCACACTCCACACATGGACAGGTATTTGCCTTCATTTGCCTCCCTTCCCATCCAATTAGCAGCACTCCTTCACTGCTAATGATTCACCTCTCATGCAATAGGAAACAGCTGCAAAATATTGCAGAAATATATATTTAAAACTCCCAAACCAACCAAAATTCTACTGAGCTTAAATTTAGAGTTTGTTGCATGTAAACTTGTATGCACTCCTAAGCAAAAACTATAAATACTTCCCAGAAGCTAAAGCTGTGAAATGCAGAGGTGATTTAGCAGACATGGAAACCATAAAAACTGTGCCTGATACATTTCTCTTCTAATTTAGAGTAAGTGGGCCAGTCTTATATCATATAGAATCGTAATTCTCAGTGACATTTAAACCAAAAACTAACTAAACATTTAAACTAAAAACCTGCAAACCTCCATAAAGCTTTACAAACAGTATCAGTCATTTTAATATAAAGCTAAGAGACAGTAGCATAAACAATGTCAACACAGTAACTACTTTGCAGTTCAAAACCTGTACCTGGAATACTAGAAAAGTAAACTCATATTCATAACAAGTCACTTTTCAATCAGTGGCTTTTTGAGAAGGAAAAGGATCTGTAGCATACAAGAAAGCCACACTATTATAAGTCAAGAAGTATAGGAATGAAGGACTGTCAAAAGTAAGGCTTAATTAGGTTTGCAAGTCAAATTAAGAAGCAAAACAAAGGAGGCTTCAAACATAAACCAGTGTAAAAAAAGGTAATTTGTGCTGAATGAAACAGAGATGGAAAATCTAAATATTGTGCCAAAACAGGAGAATCATTTTCACTGAGCATTGAGAAGAACTGAGGTTTTGAGCATGGGAGAAAGGCTGCACAACTCATGGAAGAGATGTATTGGATAAAATTATTTCTACTGTACTGAATGGAAGTAAAACTCAAAGATTTTAATTCACTCCAGTCATCAGCACCGGATATCTCTGATGTGAATGAACTGTAAACACAACAATGTCTGCTGGCATTAATATTCAAATAAATCAGCTTTGTTTGGGGAAGCTAAAGGGATCAAATAATTATAGGCTGCTGCCTATGAATAATTGAAAAGCAATTAAAAAGATGACAGATTCAAATTCTTCTTGTTAATGTCAAATGATTTAATGAGGGATGACAGTGGCAAATTGCAATTTTCCAAGGATCGAGGAGTATGTTGAGAAAACCTCTCTCATGGAAGGACAGAGCAGCTTTGCAACAGTTAAACAGGAGAAGCTCTGGAAAGATTCCTTGGTGGAGTTGCCAAAGCATGAGCTGGACAAGGCCATGGCTGAGCAGATCTGGAACTGGTGATGGTCCTCATTCGAGCGGGCTGGATCACCCATCTCCAGGGGTCTCACTGCATTTTGTATATTCTTGCAGAGTTTTTGAGTAGAGAAAATTACTTCTGTTCCTACAGGTTCCAGCACAACCACCACCCTCTCCTGAGTTAGAGTTCCCTATCTACTGCAACACCACAAATAACACTCTGATCAAAAATAGTGTGTCAACAAAGTCAAAGTGCAGTAAAAGCCTGAGGGCTCTGCAAGAGACAACAAAGATGGAGGTGAGAGCAACCTCACGACATTTTTGAATTGCTGCTACAATTGTAAATATCCCCAGTATCTACCAGGAGGAAAAGCCTGCAATGGCACTGTTAATAAGGAGCCAAAGAAAGGCCTGCTCCTTCACCCCAGGCATCCCACCATGCACTGGACAAGAGGTAGGACAGGATGAAATTTGGTGCTTCCTTCAGTAAGAACAAATAAATGCATAAAAATAACAGGCTTAGTCACAGCAAGTCATTGAGGCTGAGAATGGCAGTTATGTGTAAAATGAGTTGAGCAAAGTTATTGGGGTTTCTTTTGATACAGCTTGAATGAAAATCAGTTTCCATGATGGTGTAAGTATTCCCAGAGTAGACTCCTTAATTATTTACAGCCTTGGTTCATTCAGATAAATAGGCTGCGCTAATATGTGTTTGAGCTTCACTTAGGAGGAAAAAAATGGTTATTTGTTACAGATGTGAATATCTCTGTGCTGGGTACTCACCACATGCTGCAACCAACAATAAAATGCAGAGTGGTTGAGAAGTCAGAATTTCATCTAGTTAAGATTTGCCTTCTTAAAACCCTGTAAGCTAAAGCCTAAAGATCTAATGCACAAGGCCTTTTTAATGGGTTCATGTACACAGTGATTTAGGGTCGAGTTACTATTGTTAATAAACTTAGGGCTGCTGGAGTTTTTACATTCTCTTTAGATAGATTTCCCTTTATACCTTACAGATGTAATAAACTGTAATGCATCAGCTAATAAATGAAAGAGATGAGTCTCATGAGATGGCAGCATCATAGAGAGTGTTTTCTCCTTTTTAGAGATGCTTGCAGTGAAACTGGTGGCAGAGACAGTGGAACTGACACAGAGATCCTCCCATCAGGACAGATTTCAGGTTGTAAATAAACAGACAACACCCCAAAAAGTATATATTTTTTATAGTCTGGAAATACTTTATGAGGAACATTATGCCCATTTTTCTAATTTAATACCTGATGCACAGAAACAAAAATCAATTAATCTATGGTCACTTTACATTTTACTGATTCTAGGTCATCACTTCACTATATGACCCTGTCTGGAGCATGACCTAGTGGGGAATACTTATAACTTTTATCCACAACTTGTCCATGTGAGGGACAAACTGTATTTTTGATATATCCCTCCAATCATCAGTACAATGGCAACCTGTGCAAATTTTTGATATTTTTGATATATCCCTGCAATCTAATCAGTACAATGGCAATCTGTATATTCTAGCAAATAATTCTATAGAGCACTCTGTGATGTCCACGTTTGGTTGTCCTATGGTAAGTTCAGTGATATCTAATGTCAGTTGATGAGCACTGAATGTTCTGTTAAATGACATTTAATGTCTGAAACCAGATATAAAAAGATAATTTGCTGAGCAGATTTCCCATCTCACAATGCACAGAAAATTCATCTGAGTGCTTCCCATTTCTTCAGTCTTCAGTCAGTTGTAGAAGTTCAGGCTTCCACAGTCAATGCAAACAAAATCACCAGGAGAATTCACCTACTGTGGCTCCAGGAAACGCATCATCCATCATGATACTGGTCTGAGATGCACATCAGATTGCCTAATGAGTTTGTATTCATTCTCTAGAAGACTTTATTAAACAAAGTCACAGCAAGGCTGAAGGATCTTCTGATAGATTTGGCCAAACACAAAGTTGAGTGCTGCAGCAGTAATGGACAATTCTTTTGAAATACAATGTATCCTGACAGGGGATGAAGCAGTCTCTAGTTTGAAAATCTAGCTTAATTTCAGTGGATTTATATGCCTAAAAGATAGACAGACTTTTGTTAATAGCCTCTTATAATGAAAAGGTTTTTAATTAAGTAGAAATAGTGTTGTATTATATCATCTACAGAGTAAAGCAGTGAATCTAATCATATAAGTAATATTATCCTAGATGGACAGTGACAAATTCCACACTTAAATATTAATAAGTAGGTTATACTAATAACAAATTATTCATTGAGTGCATACAGTGGCATTTGTGGCTGCAGTACAATGATGTGTATGTGAGTCCTAGAAAATAAATGTGTTCATTCTCAAAATTTCCCTGTACTCCTGCTTCCAGTCTGTGAATGACAAGTGTTAAAGTACATCTAGAAATACTACTTTCATTTTTGGGCTTTATATTTAGATCAGAAGGGGCTTTCTACAAACCAGCAAGAGCAAAACATTTGAACTCACTCTTACTGAGTACAAATTGAATCTCCTTGGTCCCAGCAGAGCTAAAGACTGAAATAATTTCTTGTCCTGACACTCCGTTTTCTATTTATTTTCTGCCCCAATATTTTACAGAGGTGTTATTTCTGAAAATTTATGCTTCAGTGCAAGTTCACTTTTTGTAATAATGGTGTAGCCACCAGTGTGCTGGAACACCCACTTTATAATTACATGTTGTAATTTCAAGTGTGCCATTCTTGCCACCAATGTGATCCAGAATAATAATGTGTCACAATTTAGCTCTCTGTCATGGAAAATAATACAAACAGTGTTCACTTCTGTGAGGGAATAGGGAATCACAGTACTTCTCCTTCAAAATATTTTAATGTATCCTCTTTTCTCTCCTACCCACGTTCCCACCTCCCACATCAGTGGCTGTTTCAGCACTGAGCAGGGTTGGGGAAAACTGAGTGGCACACTTCCCTTCCATCACTGGGACCACAATTCAAACCTGATCTAAAGTTCTGATTTACATCAGCACTGGATCTTTAGCTGCCATCAGCCTCCCAAAATGCCCTGTCCACAGCTGCACGTGAACATCAGTGGCTGCTCGGGCTCGGGAACAGACAAGCACAGCACAAATTACCAAGCCTAAATTGCACCTCTTCTTCTTCAGGTTTCTAACACAAATTTTCCACAAAGAAAAGATCCTTATTTTCTCAAGTTCATCATTTTTTTACAAGATTCTCAAATATTTTTAGTATTTCCTCCATACATCTCTTCCAGTGACACCAATGCTGGCTAGTAAAACACAATCTCTATTCAATATCATACTCCTGCTTTTTAAAGAAAAAATCCCAGCTATGTGTGACTGGATTTGTGATAGCTGAACTTGAATGTCCTATCAAGTTGGGTTTTTTCAGCATTCTAAAACTCTTTTACTTTTCAAAATGTACTGCTTTGTTTTTAAAAGCAAATTTTACTATAAATTCCTTTCTCACTTACTATTGTTTATTTGTAATTAGCTTTTGTTTTGCCATGTTCTATGCCCCATTTCACTTAAGAATAACATTCTGATTTGAATATGTGAGAAAAATGTATTTGGTAATTTTCAAGTTAGACAAGACAAAAATAAATTTCTTACTTCAAAAGGCATAAGCCTGGAGTATTTATGTACTCGAATAATGACTTTTGAAAAAAGTCAATCTTCAGTGAAAAATCATCACAAATATCTAATAAATGTTCCATGAAGTTAGAAATAAGCAAGGATTAATCCAAATTTAAAAAGGCTTTTCTACCATTTTACTTTTTTCTGTTTTCCTGGTTTTGTCAAGAGGTTAGGAATCAGTTGCAGAATAAATGTCAAATATTGTTAAGCTGAAAGTACAATTTTGATCACAACACTAATATTTTCCCTGAACTTCAAAAGGTTCAAATCCTATTCAAAACATATAAAAGGGGAACCTGCCCAGAGAAGTGGTGGAATTGCCTCCCTGAAGTATCTAGAAACAAGTGGATGTGGTGCTGAGGGTCATGGTGTAGTGGTGGATAGACTTGGCAGTGCTGGGTTAACAGCTGGACTCGATGATCTTCGAGGGCTCTTCCAACCTTAATGATTATGTGACTCTAAAAATCAGCAGAGTTTAAGTGTGGCACAAAGGAAGATACAGAGAAAAAATGGGCAGGTCTTGGGGAGCATTAGGGCTTTAAGCAACTCTCAGATTAAGGGAGGAAAGATAAGGAACTTGGTTTTATTCCTCTCTGAATTTCAGTGGATAAAAAAGTACTTCTAGGGAAACATGCCAAAATGCAGCCCTGAGTAAACACAGACGAGTTGAGAGTGGAGAAAGAAATATTCAAAACACCAGTGCTAAGATGATATTGAATCCTTGAAAGCAGATGAGGCTTGAAAGCCCACTGATGAAAAGGAAACAGGGTAAGAACAGAAATTTGTGGGATGCCCAAAGAAAGTAAGAAAATTCTGTTGAAAGATACATTGAATTACATAGTGGAGGGAGAGGAAGATTAGAAGAATATGGTGTTTCTCTTTGGGCTAAAAAAAAACTCTTCACTTTAAAGTAAGATTTAAAAATGATGTAACCACTGTGAGGAGAATCACTTCATAGTTAGAGGACTGGAGATGAAAAGAGCCTCAAAAATAGTTCTTTGCTCCAAATGGAAGAAGAGCCGTGTTTTCCATTTCTAATGTGCAGTATTTGTCCCAGACTTGATTGCGCTCCCTGGCCAGTTGTCCTTTAAAAGTAAAAGAGTAAGAGTAAGCCCATTCATGAGTATGTGTATTTCTGATGGAAACCACCAACCCACTCCCCTTCTTACAATGTCACACTTGTGAAAGAGTTGTACTGAATATAAAGTTCCACATTACCTTTATCTTCTGTTCAAGTACTACAGAGGCAAACTGTTTTGCACCTGCAGCTTTTATAAGGCTGGAGTGGGATTTTAAAGGAACTGCTGAAGTGGTTGAACACTTTATGTGTGAGACCCACCCTGTGCTCTACATATTTATATTTGTTTAACAAATCATTATCAGCCAAATTAAATTGAAGTGTGAAATATGGCACTCTGGAAAAATGACATATACCACCCTTGCCCACTGGTGGAAAGAATAAGGCAAGAAAATAGGAAAAGCTCTCACGCCATTCACAGGATTTTAAGTGTTAAACAACCAGGCACAGAGATGCATAAATTACAGAGATGCATACATGAAAATGTTTTGGTGGTTTTTTTTTGTTTTCTTTTTAGAGAAACAGCAATACTTCTTCAGTAAAATAATGCTTAACTCTTTCAACCACACAGCCAGTGTGTTCAAGCGCCTCCATCTCCTATCCATTCAGGAGTGGACATTTTCCTAACGTTTCAGCATGACCAATTGCCTTCTCAATCATCTTTGTGGCCTCGCCTCAAGTCCTGTATGCAGTTCTGGGTGCCGCAATATAAGAAGGACATAAAGCTATTAAAAAGCATCCGAAGAACAGACACGGAGATGGTGAAGGTGATGGAAGGGAAGCCTCATGAAGGGCAGCTGAGGTGATTTGGTTTGTTCAGTCTGGAAAAGGTTTTGTTCTGGAAAGGTTTGTTCAAACCTGGAAAAGAGGAGACTGAGGGGAGACCTCACTGGGGTCTTTAACATCCTCACGAAGAGAAAAGGATGAGACAGGACCAGAGACAGGACTTGAGGAAACAGCTGGAGCTGACTCAGGGGAAGTTTAGGTTGGCTATAAGGAAAAGGTTCTTCACCCACTGAACAGGTTCCCCAGGGAAGTGATCACAGGACCAACCCTGACAGAGCTCAAGAAACGTTTGGACATCGCTAGCAGGCACAGGGTGGGAATGCTCCATTTGTCCTGTGCCAGGCCAGGAGTTGGACTCGATCCTTGTGGGTCCCTTCCAACTCAAGATATTCTTTGCTTCTGTGACCTTCAATTCAGAATTGTCTACAAATAGAGATCTCTCTCCAGGGCATGTCAGTAAAAAGGAATGCAAAACCAAATGCAAGGCTTTGATGAATGGGAGCACCTTGGATAAGCACATGTATCACACCAGTGCTTGTTCCCAGCTGGGCTCATGATATTCTGGAAAATTGCAACAAGCAAGAGCTTTGCACAAGTGCCACATGGAGGCAGAAAGGCCACATGTTAAGTTGAATTTGCTACCAATTTTCTGAAAAAAATGCATTTTGTTTTGAAAATACTCATGCTCTAAAACTCTTTTAGAGGAAATACGTATCAGAAATCAATAGCAGCCGTCACTGCCAAATGCCAAAACCTGACCATGGAGCACCAGCAATCTTTCTCACTCTCTCTTTGAATGATACATGTTTGTATCAGTCCCTTCTTAATTTTTTTCTCTGAAAAAAACTTTTTTCATTTTTTAAAGCATACCATACATGATTGGGCAATAGACATTTATTTAATTCTTCACAAAAAAGTGAAACTATTCGCACACATTAAGAAAATAAACAAAAAAGAAACAACAAAGTAGAATGAGGCTTTTATGGCTCTCATCTAGAAGAGAGAAAGCTTGAGTTAAATTCCGTTGCCTGAACTGGGCAGGAACTGAAGAATCAACATCCTGTGTACTCCAGGCAACTACACAGAGAACTGAACCCTGGTGCAGAGGAGGTTTTCCTCTGTATTTCAAAGAAATCTTCAAAATATTTTAGTGTCATTCAAATACAGGAAAGATCTCTTTTCAAGCTTTATAATAATTATTGTTCTGGAAACCTTATAATATAAACTTCAGGCCTGATGGTCACTGAGTGCCAGTGGATTAATTAATTTCTCTTAGGTTATTCACAGAAAATAAATAATTTTCCTACAGTTGGTTTAGTCAAAAATGAACACTGCCATAGGCCAAGAAAACACAGATACCACAGACAATGCAGTATTTTGCCTGGTAAGACTCATAATTCAGACTCTAAGTCTTCAGTGCTAAGACAATGCCATACATAAGCAATGCACCCACATTCAGTCACATCTGAAGCTTCTTCTGCATCATCCTTGCCCACTAAGAGTCATCAAATGCACATTCAGCAAATCTGGTACTCAGAAATAAATGACACCCATAGGCACATGTCCCAGATCCCCCCATTTACCAGCATGGCTTGGAAAGTTCTCAAAACCTTCCTTGGGTTCTTAGAAATAACTGCCACCTTCAATTTTATTTTCTCAAGATCTTCACCACCTCCAGTTGCAGAGATGTGAATGATGAATCATTGAACTGACATCCCAAAAAGGATCATCTGTCATCTGTTAAAATTACAGGCTATGGAGGTAGGGATGTCTGCAGTTAAGCATAGGTCTGATTTCCTTTCTGTAATTTTGATTCCTTTAAAAAAAACTTGAGATAAAGTGCAGCAAAAATAGCTTAGTACTTTACTAGTATTGTTTAAGTGAAAAAAAATTGGCAAATATTTAAAACCTTTGTATTCATTTTTGAAGAATTATAAACATCTTTATTCTGCTGAAAAAAAATGTTGCACTCATTAAAAGGGTTTTGCAATACCTGAGAAAAATCAAGCACCAGATGTGGTTGATTGGACTTATGAAAAAAATTGTATTTGCACATGCCAATGGATAATTGTTTGGAATTCAGAAGCAAAATCTACAAAGTTTCCATCTGCAGCAGCCAGAGGGCTGGAAATTGAACAGAATTTTCCCTACAATTTCTTCTCCTAAAAGCTGTCCCTGGCAGCTCTGTGCAGCACTGCCCATATGAAATGAAAAGGGAATGAGGTTTTTTCCTTATGTTCTCAATGCCTCCCCTTCTGCCTCCTAAGCAGCCATGAAAGTGACAAGACTGGTGGGAGAAACCTGTTAGGTGTCTCCTCCTACACGGATGCTTTCCAATTAGCACTTATCTAGATCTTATTTATGGTTTTAAAGACATAGAAATATTCCTCTCCAAAGACAGTGAAATGCAGCCCAGAGGCACTGGGTAACTCATGGACTCACACAATCAATAAATCACAAAACCCAGTGCAAACTTCAGGAAATTGGTTCTGTCTCCACACATAGAGCATACAGCACCTTCCCATCAGCAAAGCAACAAAAATCAGAACATCTTTTCTTATGATTTGTCATCCTATCCTGAGTATCCTGAGGGATTATCAGAACAGGCAGTGGAAGGCCAAGGATGAATTGTTCAAGACTTCAGCTAATTAATGGAAGGAAAAAGATGGTCAGTTGACAAGGGAAAAGAACCAGCTATTGTTCTGATGATGAAAGAAGCACTTCAATAGGCAGGCGACTTGCCTCCACCCTCCATTATAGCTCAAATAGTTTTGCTGGTGGTTCTTTTATAAGAATTCAATTGTTCCAAAGATATAGAACTTCCAAGGAAAAATAAAGCAAAAAAATCCTACCTTAGGAATTGAAAATCTGAGAATTTTCATGCAGCATTTTGAGACAAAACCAAAGTCTCTTTAGCAGCCAACACTTAGTCAAGCATCTTGAGAGATCAGACTGCCAGTCAATCCAGAAATAATGACGAGGGACAATGGCCAATGGCAAGGAGGGTGAACATAATGGGAAATTTCATGACAGAGGAAAAAAAAGTGTAAAAAACCTTACAGCGGGGATGAAGCATGGCATATCTGTAATATCTTTCCTCTATTGGGGCCTGCACAGATTTTATTTTTAATTAAAAGCATTATTCATTTTAATTAGCACTCATGATTTGTGATGCCATCTTTGAAAAATGATAGAGCAATAGATAGATAGATAGATAGATAGATAGATAGACTCCAGACTATCCAGTTGGATTTATGTGTGATTTGGCTGCTACACAGTTCAGAAACAAAGAAATAAAAATGCCCTGTGAATGAAGAAATAAGGCAACCCATCCACAGCTAAAGTATAATATGAAAGTCATGTACAGAAAAAAATACATTAGTATTTTTATATTATTTTCAGCCTGACAATGAAGTTACAAAAGAGTGGAATCAGTCTCGTCCAGGTTGCAAAAGATCTGATAAACAAAATCTGAACTTAAATTAATTCAGTTTTAACAGGTTTGTAGCCTGTTAAATGGCATCTTTCAAAAAAAAAAAAAATCATCCATTGACCCATGCTGTTAAATTCAGGGTTCTAATCCAAAATCAATTGTGCCTCAGCCAGCTTTCTATCAGCTGAGTCTTTTTTTTGGCAAAGACTCAACTGAAAATGAAGGGAATGCATTGGGGTGATAATTTGCTGCATGAGCACCTATAGGGTTGTTAAAATAAAGGTGCCGTGCCACATGCAGGTGTTCCAACATTCTTAAACAGTTCCTCCTGTATCCCCAATGCATTGCAATTTCAAAGTAAGCAAACCCAGCAACAGCAATTCTTCATCTCGAATTTGGTTTGGAGCCCCGTCTGGCAAATGGCTCCGATCCCCGCTTTAAAGCACATCCCTCCTGTTCAAGCGGCGATGATGGACTGCAAGGAGCTGCATTAAGGTCTCAGACAAGTAAATTACTCTGGCTTCAAACTGTCAAGTAAACTTTGCAGCTTTGTACTTCATAGAGTACAGTTGTTGATAAAGACACAGAAACCCCAGGCTGCTGGTTTTGGCCATAAAAACGCCGACTGAAGTAATCACCAGTACAGCATGTGATGAGGAATATCATTTACGCAGCAGAGACACACATACTTGGTGAACTGATACACTTCCAAACACTCTGAAAATTGCTTTTCCTCACCTACCCCCAAAGTCCTTCCTTTGAAGCCTTCACAGGAGAGGAATGTGAGACAATTTCAAACCCAAAATGCAGTAACTATCTGATCACAACTTTGACAACTGTACTTTTTAAAAGTAAGTATCTGTTTACACTCCTGTTAGTGCATTCTAAAATTATGAGACCAGGTAAACCAAGCTGATAGAGGGATCTAGTGCTAAATCACAGAACCACAGAACAGGACAGCCAGGATCTGGGGATGTGCAGCTGCTTCCTCTCAGGCTACAAGATCAACTCCAAACTCTTCATGCAACAACACAGGCAAAACCATTAAGCTTTCAGTGAGCAAAAGAAATGATCACAAGACATTTTTTCTTAAGATACATTTAAAATAGAGCATTATTTGTTCTCGGTTATTTAATAAGCCACACTATCAGTGCTGAAACATACATTCCTGAGTGGGATAGTGAGATAAACTCTGCAAATTTCACCACCATGGCACAACACGTCTTTTTATTTTTCCAAAGATAAAACACCACATTGCCTTTTCAGCACACAGATAAGATACAGACACCTCTCAGGATGGATAAAGGCACTAATTGATGAAATGGAAACTGTTCATGTTATGCTGCTCTAAAAGATGTTTTTGTGCTGATCCAGTCTCCTTGAATAAAAATAACTGCATATGCATACCATAGTGTTTGTTCCACTAGCAGTTTTTATGAACTTGGGTAAAAACATTATAAAAGCAAGTGCTCATACTGGATGAAACTGCTTTGGGTAGGAGTCTGAGTGTTAGAGATGAGAACTGCCCTTGGCCATTCAGCCTGCGTGGTATTTATGAGCAACACTTCATTTTCACAATCTTAGAACACTTACAATAAACAATAATGATAATAGTTTTCAAAACACTTGCTGAATTTCAAAATATTTTCCCAGAGAATAATGTTTGCCTCTCTCTGTTTTGATACGTGCCTTGGAGTCAGGCTGTTGCAGGGAACTGTGGAAAGGTAAGAATTTTTTGCTTATGATATTGAACAGTAAATCTTGAGTATTAGACTCTTAGATCTTTAAATAATATTTACTATTGTTATGTGCATGGCTTTAAAAGCTATTTTAGAAAGTAATTTAGAATATTAAGAAACTAGATAACTTTTTTCAGCTCAGCCCTGAAATTACAACTGCATTCTCACTCTAACTGCATAAATAACACCTTTCTCTGTCAGTTCTGGGATGCACAAATCCTTCCTCTCCATAAAATTTACTAACCTAATAAATACCGACCTAGAATCAGCAATTTTGGTATTTACTAGGGATTCTAACTAAATTCATAAATCAACATAATACCTAAGTGGGCAGTACTACAATAATTTTATATATTCTATATAACTATTTCACATAATATATTTAATGGTCAGAAACATTACACATTTAGCTGGCAAGTCTCTCCTTTAGCATTCAATAAATGCCACATTTCTACATAAGAAAATGTATTTCAATCTAATGTTTATATTTTGACTGCACCTAAAATGTACTTATTGTAGCATACTGCATCAATAAATGAACAATTATTTCTCAGTGGCATGTAAAATACATAGTGATGTCAGCAGCATTAAATTCTAGTGCCAAGGAGGGAAACAGTTAAATGTAGTTTAACTATAAAATTAATATTATACTAATTTTAATAAAAGGAAAAGATTTACCTTATTATTTTTAGTTCAGACATGCAGTCATGTGCAAGGTAATTCAATACCCACTGTATAAAATCTGAACTATGGAAATGCTTTACAGATGTTTCTAATCAGCTTCCTTTGTTTAACATTAGAGCTAACCTCCAGAAGATACATACAAGCTGCACATCCTACAGGTAATTCTATCCAGATGGGATGTTTTCCCTGAACATCATGCTCACTAACACAAGGAATAAGGAATAACATAAGGGATATGCTGTGAAGAAAAAGCATCTTGGCAAAGCATTTCTAATGTCATTTCGGATTCAGTGCCACGACACATCTTTTCCAGCTTGCCTGAAGTACTTCTTGTGGAAAACTCCCAAAACATACAGCATAAAAACGTCTTGGGTTCGGACAGCTTTATGTTGATTGCTGGGCTCCAGCAAATACTAAATACAGTAGTGATAGCATCTTAATTCTTAACTTCTTCCTTTGGTTAAATTAAATTGTACAACTTCCCAGCTGTTGGGTCTCTAGAATATTCCTGCAGTCCTATCCTATACTGAATTTTCTATGGATACACCAATTTGATCAGGAAGACACCCCTGCAATGAATGCTGCAAGCATGTCTTGGCAACAAGGAATGAGCTTCCCTTGCCTGGATGCTGGTTGGCAGGGAAGAGCAAAATATCCCGGCTCCTCAAATTCATTCTTCTCTCATGAGTTAACAGCAGTGACTGAGAGGAGAGGATGCCTCTCCAGCTGAGGCATCACAGTGAAATGATTATTTTTGTGTTAGACCACTTGATGCATCTGCTGAACATCATCACCTCAATGCTTTGACCAGGTACCACTGACTTACAAAGGGAAAAGCCCTGAAATTCCCAGAGAACTCCAGGGATGCTTGCAGGAGTGCACCCTGTAGTAGCCCTCTTCTCTGGTGACCTGAGCAAAGGAAGAAAAAAAAATCTTCCTTTAACCCTCCAGAGACACAACTCAGACAGGGACCATCATTTGTCCAGTGTAAGGACCTAGCCCACACCCAAAAACATCTCTGGAGCTCTCAAGTGGAACATGGGGGGAACTGAGGCAGATTCCTCAAATTCCACATAAATGCACACCCTCTCTTGTCAACCAGGACATAAAAGTATCTAATTCCAAATAATTTTTTTCAACTGCCCATGCACCAAACACACTTGTAACCATCAGGCCAGGCTTGTACAGCTAAAAAAAAAAAAAAAAAAAAAGGAACATGGGAGCACAGGACAATTCTCTGACACAAATACATTTTCAAAGAACAACCAAGGACATAAGAAACTATATTTTCCACCAGGCAATCAGATCTTCCCAGAAATGATCCTGGCATCACTGTAACAGCAGCTGTGTTCAGGGTGGCTGCAGAAAGACATGGATATCTACAACAAATATGCTATAGATCCCTTCCTTGAGTGCATGAAATTCCTGGTCTACAGTCAGCAGAACAGAAATGAGATCCACAATCCAGTGCTCCTGAGCTGACTCCTGTCTACCTTAGAGGGATCACATCCCTTGGCAGAGCCTGGCTGGGAGTTCCAGCACATCTAACTACTAAGCACTAATAAACACTAATTAAAGTGTTTCCTGCCCCTGAGAAGGGCAGCAACTCTTGCGTATGAACACAGCCCTGTCTCCTATACTTGTATTACTGAAGCATTTGGAAGTTTAATAAAAATTTGGATTTTAAATGGCTTGTGACAGGTTAAGATTAACATCCTCCTACTGCAATTGCTTAGAAGCAGGGAACTGGCAAGACACAGGCTATATTTCAACCAGACAGGCATGTTTCTACTGACAGTGACAGAAACATTTCCACAAAATAGCCTCCTGCTGTCTCCAGCACTAATGAAACGCACGGCATACGGCGGCGGAACGGCACTACATTTCCCTCAGAATATGAAATGCGAACTCTGCCTCAACCATCCTCCAGAAATCCACCAGAGCTACAACTTCTGTATAACATTAAGTCTTTGTTAAATTTACTGCTGGAGGGCCTAACGGCTCATAAAAAAAATCCACTACCTCCAAAAAACACTCCCAAAATTATGTCATGAAGAACAACTTGAGATGGAAATCCAGTCAGACATAACTCCTACCCATCACTTAGTTGTATGGGCAAAAAGGGCTGCAGGCCCTGTAGTTGCAAGGAAGAGCAAAATAACTAATAAGATCTATGAACAAAGAATATTCCAATCCTGCTCCCCAAAAGAGGCATTAGCACATTTTCATGATTGCAAGAACACAAATTTTACACACAAAATGGATAATGGTGAGGTGTAAACCTTTCACTTCCATGATCCTGAACTGTTGATTCAAACACACGCAGTCCTGCAAGACAGTCTGAAGCAGCTTTGACAGCTTAGTTTTTACAAGACCATAGTTATGCCAAAACATCCCAATGAGCATAGAGTCATTTGAGGTTCTTAACTTGAAATTCTATTATCCTCAGAGACATTAAATTATACAGTCTGTCCCCTGTTCACTTAATTATTCATTTTTGCTATATATCTATTCTGTTTTTTTGTGATTTCTAGCATACAGCTATATGCTACTGACACTGGTGAGTCATGAAACTGCAGTGTTTGCCACTGTACAGTCACGAAAAAAAGGACACTGTCATACTAGGCTAAGAGATAGCAAATGACAAACACACAAACAAAACATGCAATGTGGACAGTAACAGTCCCAAAATTTCAATTGGTATGAGCATTTTTGCAGATACCAAAATAGATGTGAAGTTTAGGAAGTGAAATTGGAATTTGGAAGAAGACTATTTGTTTCTGAAATTAAAGAAAGGGCCTTCTCTTCATAAGAACGTATAGGAGAGAATAAAATTTACAATACTGCCTTTATTCTAAGAGGGAAGATTGACATAATTTTTTAAATGTATGTCACCAACCCACCAGGAGTTGGATCTTCATGCCCCTCGTGGGTCTCTTCCAACTCAGGATGTTCTAGAATTCTATAAAACAATACAGCAGAGAATTGTGACAAAAGATGCAAATGTGTAGCATAAATGCAACAAGTCCACTGTCTTTAAAGTTTGGGCGTTTCTTTTTTTTAATAAAGAACATTTGTTTTTCCCTTCAGAATTAAATTCACTGAATCGCAGAATGGTTTGAGTTAGAAGGGATCTCTGGAAAAAAAATCCATCACTAGATCAGACTACAGATGAATATATCTAACATTGAATTTGTAACAGAGCTAAACCTGCAAAACATTTAAAATCACTTTTTGTAAATAATGAAGTTAACCACTAATATGAATTAATTACCATTAAAAATGAATAAACAAAAACAGTCAAGCTTTTATGAGACCCTGCAGCTATAGCTGAAGCAATAGATTTATAAAATTTAAGCTGAATTTTTTAACCACAAATAATCACTATTAAGGATTATTTTGGATTAATTACACATGTGAAATATATTAATACTTTAATCATGAGTGCTGGAAAGAACCTCGAAAATAGGTATTTTTCTTTCTATTAGGAAAATCAAATCCCTTGAAACAAACAATTTTGCATGTAAGTACTGAGCAATATTTCAGTGATCATATAGAAAAATAGTAACATCAAAAGATGTATTCAACAGTCTTATTTTATGGCACTCACTCAGCATGTGGGACACTCAGGTTCAACTTTACATTCTTCCAGCAAGTAGAAACTTGAATATTGGTCTCTCTTCTCCAGGGCTGTTGTCCTATACACAGGACTACCAGCTAGAAAAGATTCCTCTTCATCTCAGTAGATTTTTACACTTTCAAAAAATAAGCTTTTAGTTTTGTTCTGATGAAAAAAAGTAAAGCAAATGTTGAAACCTCTACATTTTTCAAGGAAATGGAATTTTTATTTTCCAGCCAAACACAGTAATTACAGAGACCTCTGAGCTGGACACGAACCCTGCAATGCTTGAGCAAGAGTCTGAATTTTAGGCTTGCAGTACTTGAGCTGAAAATCAGGCAGCATTTGAATCAAGTCTAAGAGGAATATAATAGAAATGCCACCACCTCCTATTGTAACTGCTCCCATACTCACAGATTTGAATGAGTTTCAAATGTATGGATAAATACTGGAAAAGGCCCAAAATGAACACAAAGGAAATTCAAATCCTAAAAGCTATACTGGAGCAATCTGAAAGGCTTGCTTTAAACCTGTTAAAGGAAGGAAATTCACAGTTAAGACTGAAAATCCTGGCTGGAGCTCCAGCCTTCAAATACATACACTGCCTTGCAGAAACAAAAAGGGGTAGGCAAACTATACAAATCAAGACCACAGTGTCAGACTGGATTTCCAGTTTTAACTATGATTTGTGACATATTAGAGAACACTTTATTTCATTCTGTTTCCATAAAGTTGTAGCTCTCAGATGGACAGGCCAAGAACAGTCAAACTAGCTGAGGGTTTATTATAGCAGCAAAATCACCACCTTACTTGGGTAGTGAATGGATTTTTTGCTATAGGTCCATAAAAAATAGGAAAAAAAAATAGAAGAAAGGAAAAAAGAAAGATAAAAACAAAGGAAGCAATACTTTCAGAAGGCACAGCACTAGATTCAACAATAATTGCCCTTTCTAGTAGAAATCACTTTGTTTTACTTCCCACAGCACTATCAATCATGATATTCTGTGCAAGTATTTTAAAGCAACTTCTGGTAGTTTACATCAAACTTTGATTAGGCAGTTACCCATAATTCTTAAAAAAACGGGGCTTAATTTAATAAATAATTGTATATATACACATGGATACACACCCATTTATATGTATATATTAAAGAGCTTTCCTGAACAAGGGCCAAAATTACTTTGAGATCAGAGATATGGCTCAGATGACCTCTTGAGGCTCCTTCCAGCATAGTTCTTCCACAGTTCAGAATGGAAATTCCAGAGCAATCAGGGCAAAAAAATGTGTCATTAACCAAAAGGAAATGCTCAATTTATAACTGGCATGCCACAAACTCAGTGTGTGTAGAGGCCAAGGATCAGCCTGGTTAGTGGGGACACAGAACAGACAAAATCCTAATAGAGATGTCAGAGCCATTACACAATTTTTGGGATGTCATTGAGCTCACTTTTCACCTGTGACCAGGAATGACAGTGAAATTCAGAACCAATGTGAGGATTAACCAGTTATCATTGCAAAGGGCTTTGAAGAAAACAGGTGCCGAGTAAAAATGCTGTGTATTAGTGGGATGACTAATAAAAATGGTTAGTTACAAGGAGCAAGAATCTAAAGCAAGGAGGGTACCACAGAAATCCAAGACATCTGGGGAGGAGTATCGGTGTAATAAAATGAAAACAAACCAACCCGTGTTATTTGGCAATCCCACATGCAAACCACTTGAATTTTACACTTCTGGAGCTTATGTCATCATTAAGCCTCCACCTTCCACTCTGAGAAAGCTGCAGTTTAGTATTTTAAAGCATATATAAGGTGGCAATGGGGCAGCTATTCAAGAAAAACTTATCCTATTTAGTCAAGTCGCTAACTGGGACACTGTTAAATTGTTTTACACCAGAAATGAATATGCCTATGCCTCTTCCAGCATTTATAAGAGGAGATGTAGAAAATCACAAATGCTCCTCAAGATTTCAAGAACCTTTGGTATAGTTAGAGACTGCAAGTGCATTGTGTGTTAAACAAAGAAATGATCTACGCTTTTAAAATATCATCCATAGCCCTCCATAAATCCCCAAACCCCTCCCATTAATGGTTACTGTGTGATTAATGTTTGTACTGGGCCATTTTAATTAGTGAAACGATTCAGAGTTCTACCTTAAAAAGCAGCTTTGTGAAACTGCAGTAGTTGCAGAATATTTCACTCCTGGGCTTGATAAAACACTAAACCAGAAACTGCTTTCAAATAACTGCCTGCCACAGCACTTTTAGCCAACTTTTGCACCTGGTGCTGAGAGGAAAAGCCAAGTGAACTTTCACTCACTTGTTGCACGTCAGCTTCAATGCGATGTCTTTCTTCTGTTGTGTTTGGGTTTCTAACTGGAAGAGACAAGTAAGCTAAACTAGCAGCCAATCAATCCCTAAATTCTAAGAATGCAATAAAATTTGATACCAATAAATCTTTTCTTTTAACAGCCAAAAGAGATTAACAAAGGTATTTGAAATTTTATCCTGCTCTGAACTTTCAATAGGACGATTACCTGACAACCCTGTTGAATCAAACAGCAAAATTAAAAGAGACACAATTAAGCTTGTATACACAAGGAACAGGATATGCATTTATGCATATCCCTAGTAGGTCCTCCATTACATATTAGCCTTGATGTATTTTTCTTCCTCTTACAATAAAAGTTATTACACCTTTGTACTGTCAAATAAAAATCCAATTGGCTGAGACATGGACCGTCAATATAAAATAGCTTTGCACAGCTTCCCTCTTGCTACAACCAGTTAATTTTTTTCAGCTCTGTCATTAATTTGTTTCATTACTTGAGGAAAATCCACTTTGTCTTCTTTATACTTTCATTTTGCATCAGTAAAGTGATCCATTTTTTTCCCAAATTTGGAACGCTGATGTTGGTACAAGATCATCAAAGACAAAAATGGTAAACAACGTAAAAACACATTCAAGAATTAGAGATGATAAAAAAGTAGTTGCTGAGTATTGTAAGAATGGTTGTTAGTAACAATATCTGCTGAGCATATTGAGTTGATATACTGGCATCAGGCTGTGAGTCACTATACAAGTGCTCATTATTGATTTATATATATGTTTGCTTCTATGTTATGGTGCAGAAATGCCAGCATTCACATCCCCATGTGTATGATGCTGTCCACAGAAGAAGTATTTGTTGCAAGACTTTCGGGGTTACCATGAATTCTTTCCTAAAATGTAGACTCTGTCTCTTCCCTTTCTTCCCCATCTTGTACTCTTCTTCACACACAGACACCAACAGCCCCATTCCACCTGTTCCATCATTATCCACTTAAGTTTCTCTGGCCTCATCTGAAATTCAATTTGGAAGTAACACATCTGCTGACTCTCACTCCATTTACTACTTCTTGATGACTTCTCTGTCATCAGCACTTAATGTCCTGTAAAGCTACTTCCCAAACTCATTCTCCAGATCAAACCTTCTGCAGGCTTCAATGCACCAGCCACAGCTTCTCTTTCAAACCCCTCTGCCTCTTATTTCAATTATTCTCATTCTCTTGCTACTGAACATTTTGAGAAAGTGTCATGGGAAGCTCTTCCAAACTCTTTCCACTACAAGGTTGTTTTCATCTCCCCTTATCCCACTTCCTTTAAACAACACTTTGCTGAATCTCAGGCTTTGCATTCCTTATTCACAGCCTGGTTTCCACTTCAAGCTCCATAATTCTTCTGCTACAGAAGAGAAAATAAGCATTCCCACAAAGCAGCTCTTAGTTTTTGTTCCTGAACACCTTCTCTTGTCATAAATCTTTGGCCTTTTTCCCAACTCTGACCCACCTCAGTAGCTGCCTCATATCCTGCCCACTCAGTTTTCAATTTTTCTTTGCTCTCTGGTACTTTCCCTTACTGTGTACAGATGACTTCAGTCTATCCTCTCCTTTAAAGAAACTGCATTTCAATCCAGCCCCAAATCTTTTCCGATTTGTTTCTTTCTCTTCATCTATTAAAAAACATACACTATGAAGATTTCCGTTAATGTACAGACTTCTAACTCTGTCTTGGATCAGCTCCAAGGTGATTTTCATAAATCCCATCCCTTAAAACTGTTCATTTTTGGGACACTGCCTCTTCCTAGCCAGAAACCTGGGCCTGCAGTATGTCTTTATTTTCTCTGACTTTTCTACTGCTTTTAACTTTGCTAACATCTCCTTCTGCCATCAGAGAAATTCCTGTTTACCTCCTTTCCTCTTGTATTGCTTTAAGATTTCTGCCTTGGGGGGGTTCTCTCTCAGTTGGGAGCTCTGACTAAACACAGAAATCTACATCTGAGCTGGTCACCCAAGGCATAATTTATAGTCACTAGACAAAAATCACCCTTTTGGGTCCAAATTCACCTCACCCTGAAAATAAATCACAGAAACCATAATTGGTTTGGGTTGGAAGGGGCCTTAAAGATCACCCAGTTCCAACACCTTGCCATGGGCAGGGAAATCTTTGAGCATGCCAGGTGGCTCCAAGCCCTGTCCAGCCTGGCCTTGGACACTTCCAGGGGTGGCTCAGCCACAGCTTCTCAGGGCAACCCGTGCCAGGGCCTCACCACCTTCACATTTAAATGCCTCAGAGAAGCGAAATAAATAGTATCCTACAAGTAACATTTCTCTCTGTCCATTGTCACTCATTATTTCTCCAATAAGCAGACTCTGATTCACAGGAATATCAACAATTGATAACCAATAATTTACTGAACTACCTCCTATGCCATGTTCCCACACAGAGGTACAATGCCTTTACCCAAGATATAACAAAATGGGCAGCCTGGGCACGTAGTGACAGGACAAAAGGGAATGGCTTTAAATGGACAGAGGTGGGTTAAGATTAGGTACTGGAAATAAATTCTTTACTGTGAGAATGGTAAGGCATTGAAAATATGACCTTCTGGTGCATTTACCAGAAAAGTCTTTAAACCAAAAAGGGAAGAATCTTCAAATTAAAGTGAAGTTTAATATGCATTTTTTGTGCCTGTAGAGCTTTCATTTTTCTATGGTACACATGAGTAAAAAAAATCATTGATACTTTTGGATACAATTGTACAAAATTCCTAATATATTACTTTACACAATGGAAGGTTCTTCTGCCAACATAGAGCAAAACCTCAGGTAAAGCAGAGAGCTAATTTTACTCTCAGTTGTCATCTTTGTCAGGAATGGGTTACAGCCCATACTTGCTCTGCTCCGTTTATTTGCAAGTCTGAGATAAAAGACTGTTTGTGCAAGTTTTTGTGTGTAAGTTATTTTCTGTCTACTCAAGGACTGTGCAGCCATCAACACTCCTATCAGGTAGAACTCGTGGCTTGAAGATAAAAGAACACAGAAATAAAAAGCATTGACATCTCCCACAATTAAATAAATACTGATCTAAGGGTTTCTGCTTTTATCGCTGTTTTTCTTGGCCAGTGACACTTACAGACACAAAAGGGCTGCATTTGCCAAAACTAAAGCACTTAAATTTTAAGAAAACAGATTTTGCAGCACTTCAAGAAGTAAAACAGCTTCTGCCAAGTTTTACAGTACTTGCTCACTATTTGTATTTCCAAAATAAAATTGTTTTGAATGATGGCAACACCTTTGCCTTCAGCTACTGTTTCCTTTTGCAGAAGAACAAAACTGGAAGATGTTGCAAAAGGTGGAGAACTTTGGTATCAACAGCTGTCTATTAATAACCAAGTGCAGTATTAGAAACTCAGGACCTCTGAACACTAGGTGTCAGTGTAAGAAATGGAAAAATATCAAAAACCTGTTGTTTCCAATCAGGTGGATTAGCTAAGAAACCAGAAGCAGCTGTGACCACATTTCCTTGTAACTCCGTAACACTGTTAACAAGCCAATCTTCCTAAAAAATGTTATTCTGAAACTATCAGGTTTGCTTCAAATCAGATAAGGTGATCTAAAAATTACAATGAATTTGCTCTGTTAACCACTCTGAGATGACCTTTAAGGTTTATGAGTTACATTTCAAGACCACGCAGAGTTTTACACTACTCTTTTTCCACCACAGATATCCATAAATCAGTTTGTGTTTTTCACAATTAAAAGTTTACAGGTTGCTTCCTTTTTTTCTTCTTTTTTCCCTCAGAATCAATGAAAAACTATGTATCTATAACAGAAATACAGCTAATGCCTGAAGTCACAGAGGTGAGATGTCTCTCATTTCATGTAAGAAGCCCAGATTTTAAATACATGGCCAGAATTTTAAATAACTATGTTAGCACATAAAGAATCACGGCTTGAAGTGCCCTATTATCTCTCATGACACAACAGATAATCTGGTGTCACTACCTCAGCTTTAGAAAAACATGTTTGTCATAGTTGCTTGTTTTTATATTTTACCATTGATAAATTTCTGATGCTTTTCATTTAATGTACTAATTTCTGTCAGAATCAGAATACTAGGCAAGATGGGTCTTTTTGTGCAGGATGGACTTTACACACATTTTCATATAATATTCTATTTATATCATACAAAGAAGTTAAAGAATGAAACCCTGAACATCAACTTTCCATTTGGTTTCTGGAGCTTGGAATGTAATTATGTTCCTCAGAATCATAATCGGAATATTGATTTACCAGAGTTCACCATATTGAGCAATACAAATCTAATGATTACTCTTAAATTCTTAAATTCTTGATTTGTTAGTAAGTGACATCAATAGAAGTAGGCAAAGACCCTGAACACTGCATCTGTACATTGACTGTCCCTGCTCATCTCAGCTCATCCAAGGCCTCAACAGCTGTTAATCTCTTCTAGTCTCCTAAAAATTTACATAAAAATTAAATAAAGGATGTATCTGTGTTTTGGAAACATGGGCTGGGTTCAGCTTATCAACTGTTTCATAAGAGCCCCAGAAGCCATGGGAATTGAGTACATATATATTTAGGCATGCCAGAGATTCCAAAGCCCCCACAAGTGAAATTTCATACCTACTTCATTCCTCTAGCCCAACAGCCTGAACAGGAATTTGATGTGTGAAGGGTGGTAAAAACAACCGTGTAAATACAGAGACATATATTCCTATACATTTACAGTGCACAAAAATCCATGACATTGTTATTAAAGGCCCAGTCTGATACAGAAACCCAGGAAATACTGGTATTATTGCTGCCTGCACGACCTTCAGTCTTTATATTTTATGAATTACAACACAATCTTTAAGCATTGATGACTTTTTGTTTTCCATTTAATCTAGTCAATGCTTTGGATCTTTTTCTTCACTATTGAACATGCTAGTACAACTTTGTAGGTATAATTATTCAGTTCTTTCTGTTTGATAATTTAGGGTTTTAATAACAATATCTTAGTCTCTTTCTACTTGTAAGGTCATCACCAAGTGAAGTTCATCACCACTGGATGCTGAGCAGCATCTCTACATCACCAGGCAAAAAGCAGCAGCCCTCTGTCAGAGTATATGCTGACCCTGCACAGAGATCTATGGAAAAAAAAATCTGACCACGTCACTAAATTCTCAGTCTCAAGAGAAAGCAGAGAGAGAGCCCAGAATCCCTAACTGGGACTCCAGAATCAGCTCCTGAAGTAAATTCTGTGCTTGAGAATAGATCTGAATCTGGTTAGCAAGGGGCAGACAATGTTTAAAGTAGAAAACTCAGGACATGTCTGTTGATATAAATTACCATATAAATCTATCATACTAAATACTGACCACATTTAAATGCTGCAATTGCACAGGGAACAATTAACCACTTGCTAGATATAAAGCCCCATCTCTCCTTTTCCATCCCACATGGGGAAATGCAGGCAAACTCACAGTGCTGGTACATAGGGAAATTTTAATACTACAGACTTATTTTCCAGTTTGATTTCTTCCAGGGCAGGTGTGCCACACGTTAGCTGCAAATGTATGCATGTTGTTTATTCAACTCTACAGCAGGAATAGAATGAATAGGGGAAGGATTTCTCCCAGATGTTTTTTGTGAACTCCCTTTATCCCATCCATGTAAACACACAGCATGTTCCAGCTTGCTGGGCTGTACATCCACCCTGTGACTTAGCACAAAGTCTGAATGTTTAGTTAGCCAGAAGATTGTTTCCATCCTGTGATTCATTAGGTCCCTATGGTACCCTCGACTTCCTTTATTTTGTACAATTACAAATTATATTAGCTTGTCTTATTTTGATAACCCCTTTAATTAATGTCCTGAACAGGAAACTTTATAACTGTTTTAAAACAGACTCATAAAACAAGGACTTTTCCTGTTGCTGGGGTGGCATAAGTGACAGTTCCATGTAACTTTGGGATATCAGTGGGCAATTCCTGCCCATGAATGAGCTGCTTTCAATTCTTTCCTTCTTAAAAGCAACATCAGAAATGTTACAATTATGTATATAAAGGTTACAAGTTGAACAGTTCCAAAACCTAGTAAGCAAGCCTGGAGCTGTGTAAGGTTACACACATTAAAGTGACTGATCCAGTTTGTGAACAAATAACAACTGTGATTTAATTTTAAAAACCCAAGAATCTCTACAAGCAAAAAACCTGTAAAGGACCAAGAAAGCTTTATCCTTGCTTCTGTTTAAATCCTCATTTTTCCTACTTGCCTCTCCCATTGTCATAGTCATTTTCTCTGGAAGGGCAACTGAAGGCGAGTTTTCCCTTCTTCTCTTGTTTTAAACTGCAATAAAAGAATAACAGCTGCAGGAATAAGGCTAGAAAGAGAAGAACGTACACAATGATCCAGAAAATATACAGCCCTTTGAAAACATAAAATTCACGCTGCTTATGATAAGTAACTGTATTTTGTATCAGTAAACTTATGCTTGTCTCTGTACTTTCACCATTCCTTCTCCTACAAAAAAGTGGCAAATGACTACTCAATCTTTACTAAACTCACTAAAAAGCAATTTATTCCACAGGATGAATTTACCACAGATCTACTCAGGACTCAGGCATACTGCTGAATCTCTGCATCCCACTCTAAGTTTTCTGCCTATGAATTACTGGTGCATTTTAATATAAACTGTATATGCCAGTATAGACTACTCACCTGCTGATCTGTGCTTTGTGTTTTGGTTGAGACCAAAGGACTGATTCTGAATTAAATATTGTGTGTGTAAGAGAAAATTTATTTCAAATAGTAAAAACAACAACAAAAAAATTATCCATGTGTACACTCAAAGTGTTCATTTATACATATATATAACTCAGGACCCAAATCATATTCCTACACAGGAAGCAAGAGTAGAATATTAATAGCTTTAGGTATCAACACAAGTTGTATGAAATTAAATACCATAGGAAGATAAAAGCAAATGACGAAAGAAATTCCAAAAAATACCATGTACAATATGATTTTGGCAATTGAAGTTCCTTTAAGTTGACACAACTGAACCCTAAAAAAAAGCAACCAAGTTGGTCTGACTTCAATCATTTGACATCAATTGGAGAGAACAGAGTCCATCTTCCAGCAGACAAACACTGGCTGACAGGGAGCAAACCACAATTCTATTAACATGAATTCTACTATTCATGACCATCTCCATAAGGACTTATCACACATTACAAAGAATTACAGCAGATAAAACATTTAAAGGATGTAGTCCAAGGCTGTTGTGATGTGCTGTGGTCCTGCCTCTGAGCAGCCACTCTATCATGGACAGACAAGGTTACCTACCTGTATTTTTTGGTGTGCATATGGGCAATTTACCTATTCCTCTTCTGAACTCTGCCCTACTGCTTCAATTTTGTAAAAACAAATCTAATCTCTTCCCAAAAGCTATTTGATATCTCTGAAACAAAATGTAAAGGACTGAACTTTAAATCTAGTGCTACACTGAATAACCAAACTCTGTGAAAACAGGTACCTGCACTACCCCTGCCACAGTGTGCCTAGAGAATAAACTGCTGGCATTTCATTCTGATAACAAACACCCAGCTAATACATTGTCAGCACAAGGAAAGTACTTCTGTACCAGCTCTTCTGATTTAACTAGTGCATAGTGATCTTATTGTCCGTTTGCCTTTGAATGTGACATCTGAAGCATGAACAAGGAGCTATGGCACTATCAAGAGAAGATACTAATAATATTTAACTTTTAGTATTAGTCTAATAATATTACATTTTCTTATGAAGCAGCTGAGAATGATAAAAATTTTGGAGAGAGCTGGTGAAGGTGAATAGGGACTTTTTCTCTTTAATAAATATTATATTAAAAATTTCCAATTTTTTATATCTGTGTATGTGCAAGATTTAGGCTATTTTTATGGCAAACCTCTCAATGATAGTTTACTGATGAGCAAAAATTCCAATTCCATTTCTAAGGGTCTGAATAGATATGAGTAAGTTATTATATAGGATGATCAAAAACTTCTTAGTGCACATGGAGATTGTACCAGATATGACAGAAGACTGAAACAGAAGAGGTCTGATTCCACTTCAAATGGTCAATAATTGAAAGACTTGTCCACTTCTGATTAACAGCTTTTGCATTTCCTGTTGAACTGTTTTTGCAGGCACAACTTTCCTTGTATTACTTGTGCCTAACCATAAAGAAAATACAGCTTTGATTGGAACCTCTAGTCTTAGCCCACCTAAAGTATAGTTTTAGGGTAACATGAAGGCATCCATAAATTCCTTAAACATTTACTGATAAATGAACATTTAGATCTGTTACCAAATACTATCAGTCAACAGTGAACTTGATTTCAAATTAAAGCTTAAATTCATTGTGCTTATCAAATACATTGTGCTCGAACAAAAAATGTACAGAACTTTCTAGTGTAGGGGCTTTATGATTTTCTGTTGCTTGATATACAAAAAACGAAAGGTTTAATAATTACGATATAAGCATAAAAAATTCAAACTCATGACACAAATATGATGGAATTTATCTCTCACCTTTCATGCCTATCTCCTAGATATTCAAACCTAAGCCAGCTGTCAAAGGATTAATTTCTTAGTCAGCTGAGAATACAAATTCCTAGATAGATACAAACCCATTCAACTCAGAAAGTAATTTTAGGATGAAATGAATCTTCCTCTGGAGATGCTCATTTCCTCCGATACATTGCTATATACTTTTAGTAGAGTTTTCCTTTATGCAAAACAGTGTGCATGTTATGCAAAATACACCCAAAAATGGATCATAAAATGTGATGAAGACTCTTAAAAATCTGCTTTCCAGGAATTTGCCTTGTTAGCGCACTCATCTGCTACAGCAGCCGGACTTCATGAAGTGCACAGCGGTTTGAAGCAGTGACTGTATAAATCTGCCCAAACCAGACCTTGATTTAATAGAGTTCAGATCAACTCTGAAAATAGGAAGCTGGAACTATAAAGCTGCAAGATATCAAAAGTTAACCAATCAAAGGTAATCGTGCTGGAAACTTATTTTTTAATGCAGAGGCTCAAACCTGGACTTAATCAACAAGAACAAGCTCTTCTTACAAATGCTTACTATGAAAGATGTGTGCAATGTGCCAGCTTTATTGCAGGTATAAAAGTAATTTCTACAGTTTCGCTTTATACCTGTATTATGGATGGAAAAATGGACATGAATTAAACAAGAAATCATTCAATTACATAGTGAGAACTGCGTAGTCCATTAACATGAGCAATATGACAAAATCCAGGTGGTAAGCAATAAATTTACTTCTGCAGTCAGCTTCATTTTTAAAAATAGCATTTTTCTAGTACTGGGTAAATACCAGCAAAAACACCTACAAGTGAAAATTTCATGTAACCGCACAGAAGCTCAATAAGGATGTGCAATTGAGGATGACAAATGTGCAAAATTCCCTATCAGAAGCCCAGGGCATGCAAAACGCCACTGATTTAAGAGTTCCGGCATGTGAATGTCAGAGGTCAAAGCAATGAGCTATTAAAGATACTTTCACTTCCTCAGGAATAAAGTGCTGTCTTGGGCTGGGAGGGGAAAGGTTAGAAAAGCTGTTTATCTGCCGCTCCATTCCCATTCTTCCTTCTGTCAGGAAATCCTACAAGCTCCTGCACCCCACGCAGGGTTAACCCTGGGTCACATCCAGCCCCCGAGTAAGTTCCCGGCTTTGATTAAAGTGCAAAGACCACATGGCCACAGGTTGCACTTTCTCAGCTGCAGGGTTTGGTAAAGCTCAGCTCAGCTCAGCAGGACAGAACAGCCCAGACTCCAGCATGTTACTGCTGAGAGAAGAGCGAAGCCGCAGCCATCGGTTTGCATAAATTACAGGGGTCATTAACAAAGAGAAAATGTTACTTTGTCAGAGCTAAAGTTGGAATAAGAACTACAAATATATGCCCAGGACAGAGTGTTTAACCAGCGGGAAACCTACAGAGAGGGGAGAGACGTTGTCCCCTCCAAGGAGCCACGGGGCATGTTCAGGACAGCCCAAGTGGAGTGTAATAAGGAAAGAATCCACAAAGATGCCAGGAGTCTGTGGAGACAGGCATACACTATTGGGCTGTAGAAGTATGAGCAGAAAGAAAGTGCCTGGAGCTGGAAGGGATGCCAAGGCATTTGCTGAGCTGCAGGAAACTACTGAACGGCTGCTGGATTAGGTGCAAAGCTGAAGGAAAACACCTGTTGCAGGCATATAGTGGGCAAGGGGAAGTCTGATTTTAGTATATTTCTATTAAAAACATAAATGTCTTATATGCATGAATATGTAGAAATATATATAAAATATATTTTTATACACACATAAATATTTATAATATGTGCTGTACCCCATTCTGAATTTCATCATTTTACAGAAGTGTTTAGCTCTAGTTAATGTAGTACCTACCTTGAAACTTAAAAAGCCTTGTCATTGCTGAAAGGGCTCATTACAAAAAAGAGGTGTAGGAACTTGCAGCTCAAAGCCCTAGGTGATCCAAGGACTCACCAGATGTAAATATTAGTCATATTATGTATTAGTATAATCTATACACGTTAGTTCCATATAATGTCCATTCCCACACATGCTGGTAATTTCATTCCAATCACAGAATCATTAAGGTTGGAATAGACCTCTGAGATTATCAAGTCCAACCATTAATCCAGCAGTGCCAAGACCACTAAGCCCTGTCCCTCACTGCCACATCTACATGTCTTTTAAGGACTGTGATAAGAAAATCACACTTTTTATGAAGCCACAGGTGGAATGTCAGATTATACATTTCTATACAAAAGTATAGTCATTTGTCAGACGGTAAATTCATGCCATGGTGTAAAATGCTGTGATTTATTTCTTAAGAGGAGATTTATTTACTAAAATACAGAGCCATTCAAATTTAGAGTTGTTTCTGACAGATGTGATTCAAAGTATCCTCATTTGTTTAACTCTTTCATTGGCTTTCAATATCTTAAAATATTCCATATTTTGGCAGGTTTTTTTGACAAAAATCAAAACATCTCATGGAAGGAATATTAAGACATAAATCCTAAGCAAATGATGCATTAACACAAATAATAGAACATGATTAAAAAAAAAAAGACAGCAAGGCAGCCCAGCCTTTAGAAGAAGAGTCAGTTCTTCTAACAATCTAAATCTAAAAAACCCATCAGCTTTCTTCCCAGGGTTAGGTGAAGTTGCATATCTGTTTCTACAGATCACTGAGACCAGAGCATCACCCTCAGTTTCTGTGTTTTATTTGTTCCTAAACCCTGAACAATCTATTATTAGTCATTAGATCACAAAAACATCATGTGGATTGAAGGATTTTTAGAGCGAAGGCTATTTTGCCAGTTATGTTCTTACCAAATTTATCAGCTGAGTGTGAACAATGTCTTCCACTAGAACTGCAGTTTCATGGAGTGGCCTGCGAGCATCTCCCAGGGAGAACCTGAAACAAAGAGGTTTATTGCAAGGTTATGGAAATTAGTTAAAGAGAACAGAAGTATTGGTCTCCTGAAAGATAAAAAGAAGAAAATATGAATAATAACAATAAGGTTAATACACCTGTATGTACAGAAATGGATCACTCAGCCTGGTGCAAGGATTATAAACCAAAGTCATGTGATTAGTGGAACAAAAGAGCTGCAAGGATGTACACTAAAGCATGTGTGGAGACAAACTGAAATACTGAGAAAACAGGAAAATCCACTTTGTAGGAACATTTTTGTACACCCCTCATCAATAAACAATGCTAGAAAACCTGTAACAATGGATGAGGAGAAGACTGAAGTACTCCACTTTTTCTGCCTCGGTCTTCACTGACAATCTCTCTTTGCACATTTCTCTGGATGATCATTAACGTCCTTTCCAACCCAACATATTCTATAATTCCATGAGAAAAGAGCAGGCAAAACTGCAGCATGTGCACTACTAACCCTGATTTTGCAGCCCCCTTTGCTTACAAAATTACCAAATAACGATTTGAAAAGGTAAAATGCCAACAGCTTTTTTATCCCGAATCGAAATGCTGGTTAAGATGTGGAAGAAACAAATCAAGGCTAAACATTTTTATACATAATAATGTATGTGAAGCTCCTAAAGTCTACAGTGCAACATGAAATGTTGGGAGGTCATAAAGAGATTATAGTGTTCATATAATATCACAAACAAAAGGCAAGGTAAGGCCAGCAAGGAACATAAAAAGACAAATTGTGATAATGGACTTTGGAAGGCAGTTTTTCCTCTTCCTACTTTTCTTATACTTCTTTTTCTGTGTTTCTTGTTCTTTAAGAAACACCAGTCTTACATCATTCTAGACAAAGACAACTCCTATGCTGTTTAGTATTTCCTCAGAACACTTCTGAGAATAAAACACTTTCTCTCCTCTTAAAGTTGAGTTTTTAAAATACAAAAATTTGCACAGTAAAATATATTCATTGTAAATTAAATAGCACAGGCCAACAATAACACTATAGATTCTTATAAAAAGAGTGAAATTTTATTTATAAGCAAGACTGTATATCTTTATAGGTGACTGAATATATGAATTATTTACTCACAAAAGTATTAGTCTACCTTGCAATATAGTAAAACACTATTTTTTCTATAAACAACTGAAGAGCTCTATAATAGTGTTCTTTTCCTTTATCTAATAATGAAATTATTTCCAGTGTTCTGCAAACAGCATTCCAAATCCTAATAAATAAATAAATAAATATGAATCTCAGCCTGATACGTGCAAGAGCACAACAAAAGCTACTCAGGCAAAATCTGAGCATAATCCAACATTGTACAGCCCTGGTCATAGCACGAGGAAATTACACTCTGTATTTGTTCCTTATCATTTGTCTCTCTTGTTGGGACTATCAGCATCTTAGAGACACAGTTGTTTTATAACATGATGTATATTTCTAAAATGAGCACAACTCAAATAGTTTTTTCTCCATTATGCAGGGCTGCACATGCACATGGATTAGAATGTCAGGCACTTCCTTGGACTATAAGGACAGCACAGCAATCCATACAGAGACTATTAAATATCTTATAAACTGCAAATACATGGACATGATATAGGAAATACATATAAAGACAAACAGTTATCATCACAGTACATTGGAAGATTAAACAGTATTTAAACCATCACAGATTCCCAAAGAGTGATCATACAGGATAAAGCTCAGGTTTTTCTTTTTTTATTTTTTTAACAGTAAGATTTGTAAGTAAATGAAAATGACAATTAATAGTTGGTTTTAATCTCACAGGGCATATTAAACCAAACAGAAGAGTTATCACAAATATAATATACTGTTCATTCTTAACTGCTGGTCTATTTTTAAGGTAATTATTCTTTCTTTTTAAGGCTTCAAATACAAAATAAATCAACTATGCAAGACAGTAGTAAACACCTCGTGTCCAACAGTATCAGCTTAGATATACATTTCTCACATTCACAGTTTTACTCAGCACCCCCAAATATACAAATTAAAGGGCCTGGGGTTTCTTTTCCAAAGACAACAAAGTGCAAGAACCAAAATCTGTTTCTGAGGCAGGATGCTGCCTCTACATTGAGCTGCCCTCCTCATCTGCATTCAGAAATCTCTCTCACAAGTATTTCACAGTTCCCCAAAAAGCAGGAGGGGCAGAGGAATTGAAATCATGATGCAGCACATCGATCCAAAATGAGACAAAACATAAAATATTTTTGGTCCATTTTGATGGACCACTCAGGATAAGGGGCAATGGCTTCAAACTGAAAGAGGATAGATTTAGAAAGGTACCAAAAGGAAATTCTTCCCTGTGAGGGTGGTGAGGCCCTGGCACAGGGTGCCCAGAGAAGCTGTGGCTGCCCAATCCCTGGAAGTGCTCGAGGGCAAGCTGGACAGAGCCTGGAGCAACCTGGGATAGTGGAAAATTTCCCTGCCCATGGCACGGGCTTGGAACAAGATGATCTTTAAGGTCCTTTCCAACCCAAAGCATCCTGTGATTCTTTGATAGACAGAGTTGATGCTGAGACATGAAGAAAGGTTAATGTCAACTGCACTTCTTGATTTAATAGAAAATCAAGTTCCAGATGCACCTACTTTCTTCCTCCGTCACTTCCATCCTTTCTACCTTCCAAAGCTATTTTTATCTCAGTTTGCCTTCACTGTTTTCCCACGTAACTTCTGCCAGCTTCTTTCCCACACACAGAAAACTAGATACTGGCATGGTGGTTTCAGCAAAAAGTAAAAACCACCACAGCCACCCACAGCCGCTTCCTTTTCCTTTGCAATGGATCCAGGATTTTCAGACACTAAAATAAAAGTAAAGCTTCTTTATTCGCTAATTGTATTTGTATAGCATTTGATATGGTTCTTGATTCTAACATGCTTTTAGGATAACATTCTTTAAGATACCAAACACGGCCCTTTTTTATGTGTTTCTGCTACCAGAGGTAATATTTAGAAATGCACAAGTAGCTTATTACTTTAACTCTTTCATTTTTTTCCCTTCACTTTTGCATTGTACCTCTCCACAGCAGAATAAACACTAAACTATGAGTCAGATGGCTCAGATTTTCCCGAGTGGCAGAATACAAAGTAGTTTAAGAACTAAAAGAAAACACTTTAAAAAAAAGACCCCCAAATTTGGTGCCCTTGCTTCTGGGAAGTGAAGCTGAACTTGATGCTTTAATATAAGTTATGAATTTCATTTCACATGTGCTTTGCTTTTATGGTACATGAGAGTCTTTTAAAGAACCTTCCATTCACTAGACATATTAATAAGTCTTCCTATGAAACACATAAAAATTCTGTTGAAAATAAAAAAAGAGCTGTTTCTCCACAGGTAAATACTGAAGAGGAAATATATCAAAATACAACGTTAGCGGGGCATCAAAGCAGCAAAGTATTATGGAAGATAGTCCTGGTAATAGAAGCATCAACCCATTAGACATGTCCTACAATAACAAAGCGTTCTTAGAAGATCCTATTTCAAAGGTTTGTCTGTTTTAAGGAAACATTTTTACAAGGGAGGGATCAACTTACCCAGATTTTCACAGGAGGATTAAAATAGTAGCATGGAGAAAGAAAAGACTGCTGCAGTGCTTTTATTGTTTACTTTTAGCTTCTATTTCTAATTTATTTAAGTTCCTGTAATGATGTTTCCAGGCTCTTCAAAAGGGTAAATGTCCAAGCCACTAAGTGCCTACATGAAGTATCATGGTACTATGTGTAAACACACGCTCATACTTGGCACATGCTAAGGTCCCACTGCTGCTCGTGGTGCAGGGACTGACATTTATAAGAACTTCAAAATGGGCAGCTACAGAAATAGATAAAGCACTTTTTGCTATATTTTAAGGGGTTTAACTGCCTGAGAAAGGTATTGGGGCAGGCAAGGCACAGGCTTGGTTCAAACCCCCTGATGCAGAGCTCTCCAGGTGGCCAGACCACCAGGAGAGTAGACTGTGGAGACAGAGAGCTGCTGCAACCTCCCGTCCTCCACAGCCCCGAAAAGCTGTCCTGGCCAGAAAGGAACTATAACCAGGGTGGCTGGGAGTGCACTGAGCTAGAATAAACAGTTTCCCTCACTGGGGTTTCTACTGAGTTCACACCATAACAAGGCTGCCCCAACGCATTCAGAATTTACCACCTCAAATAAATGTGATGAATCCAGCCTAGGGAAAGTATAAAAGCAGCCAGGTAGTCTGGTGGGAAATATGTGCTGCTTTTTTTTGCCCCCTCTTCTAGAAATCACCAACAACTCTCCTTTTCTATTTCTACATACAGGATGAGCATGTGCCCAGGTGGGCAAGCAGGCCAATGGCACCTGGCCTCTGTCAGCAGCAGCATGGCCAGCAGGACCAGAGTAGTGATTGTCCCTGTGCTGGGCACTGCTAAGGCCACACCTTGAGGGCTGTGTCCAGTTGTGGGCCCCTCACAACAAGAAAGACATTGAACATGTCCAGAGAAGGAAAAAGGAGCTGGGGAAGGCTCTGGAGCACAGGTCTGAGGAGGAGCAGCTGAGGAAGCTGGGAAAGGGGCTCAGCCTGGAGAAAAGGAGGCTCAAGGGGAACCTTCTCACCCTCTACAGCTCCCTGACAGGAGGGTGCAGACAGGAAAGAGTCAGCCTTTTCTCCCAGGTAACAAAGGACAGGGTGTGAGGAAATGACCTTGATCTGTGTCAGGGGAGGTTTAGATAGGCTATTAGAATCATTTTCTTCACAGAAAGGTTGGTCAGACACTGGAACAGGCTGCTCAGGGGACCAGTCCTGGAGAGATTTAAAAGATTTGTAGAAGTGATTCTGAGGGACATTGTTTAGTGACTGACCTGGCAGAGCTGGGTCAACTTTTAGACTCGATGCTAGAGGGTCTTTTCCAAGCTGAATAAATCCATGATTCCATGATCCAAACTGCCATAGGGCAAGCAAATCCTTCAGTTTTCAACACAGAGGTATTTACCTGCTCCTGCCTACAACCAGACTGGGACTGTGGATCACAGGGATCCATGTGCCTGCCATGCCACAGTGACCTGAGAGGGTGCACACTGTGTATGTGGGAGTGTAGCCCATGACCTGGATGAGAGGCTTGGGATTCACATAACAATCTGGACATAAATCTGGGCTGCATATTGGAGAGGCCAGAGGGTCTGTGAGTTGGCTACTGGAGGGACCAGCAGCTGCTGGGGAGGCTGTGGGGTTTGCTTGTGAGACCCACTTGCTTTGTGGGTCTCTGCCCACGAGGACCGAGCTCTCCAGGACAATGACTGTGCTTGAGACTACTGGATTTAGCAATGACCAAGCTGTGAATGCTCATCATGTACAGAACCAGCTGATTCACTGTTATCAAACCTAAAACCAGGCAAGGATCCCATAAAATCACGGAGGATAAAGCAGCTACCAGATACATTTGGACTGGATAATATGTGGGCTCACATCTACTCAGTATTTTAAGAACATACAGCAATTTTCTCTTTTGTCTGCTGTTCGGCAGAAATGCACTTGGAATATGGAGTATATTAATTCTCACAGATATTTCCATATTATAAGGAAGTGTTATGAAATATAGGAAATATTGGAAATATTATGTAATATATGTTCCAATATGTATTGGAAATATTATGAAATATTGGAAATATATATTGGAAGTATATATGAAATATTGGAAATCTAAGAGCCAGTTCATGACAAAGAAAGTTAGTTTTACAGTACTGGCCACAAAACATCCAGAAAACTTCCAGCAATTTGAACACCTGAAGGATAAGAACTGCAAATGACTGTAGAACAGGAAAAAGAAGCTTTGGAAAATCAGGAATACAGTATGTTGAAGTAATTCACTTTCATACCAGATGATGAAAACTGTGAAGACAAAGATTAAAATGATCAGGTCCCTTACATGACAGAAAATTAGGAGATTCCTCTGATGAGCATGAGAATGAGCCTGCCATTGCAACAGATAACCCAGAGAAAACAGCATAAGGATAGTACATTTTTCAAAGTCTCAAAAGCTAAAGATAACTCCTGTCTCTCTGCTTTTTTTTTCCCCCCCCCTGTGGCTGCTGCTGAACAAAGGAGGCAGAAGTAAAGACTGAAAGGAAAGAGATGACTGGTGCCAAACCAGAGAATTGATCAGACATGCACAGGAGGACACACTGTACAGAGAGTGGAAGTGGAAAGAACAAAATCCAGGAGGAAGAAACTTCCCTGAGAAAAAGGATGATTTCAATAGGGGAAAAAGGGATAAATAATTTCCATTTTATGTTAAGATACTTTACATCAGAGAAAGAGAGGTGAGGTTGATATTTTGTAGACTTCAGTCCCTCCTAATACTGTCTGTAAACTTACTGAGACATTAATTTAAAAAGTAAATAATCTTGCTTACTGTATTGTCTAAGCTAAAGAAAAAAGGGAACAATCTAAAGCACTGAGTTATGCTAACTACCCAGCAATGTCTACAGCACTACCTGAAAAAGCACTGGAGTTTATATCACTATTTATATGTTTGTCTGCTCATCAGCTAACTTCCACCAAAGCCCTTTTAGAAAGAAAAGGTAATAATTCCATCAGATCTCATAGCTAATATATTTATCTGCTTTGATTAATGAAATCAAGTATGCAGAGGTTTCACACAACATGCTGAGCATGGTTCTTTACCAGGATTAGTGCAAGTATGATATGTAGAGTCAAACATGTCACTACCCTGATGGTGTGAACAGCAGTAATTCCCCACTTTCCTACTTCTACAAACACTAGAGATGCTACAGGAAGTTACAAAAACTAATTACCACCTATTTATGCAGCAAGTGGAGACATCTTATTGCCTTATTTAAATGCTATAATATTAATTCAAAGGATTTGATTATTAAATAATTGAGTTTTTGCAACAAGAAACTCAGCTAAAGGAAAACACTTTTCCTCAAATGTGTATGGCAATGAGAAAGGCAAGTACAGCAAGAACCTGAAATGTCAAAAACAAAATGGGGCTTTTTCACTCTAAAATTAAGCTGTGGTGATGTCTGCAAATATTGGAAAAGCATAAACAACAAGAAAAGAAACATTACATAATACCATTTAATTATTCAAAAGTACACAGTGACACGTAAAGGGATAAAATTTAGAACAGGAACATTTAGAACAAATTAGAAAGAAAACATCTGAAAACAAGAATTAAAGCCCTCTGAAACCATCACAGAAGGAAGAAAATCTTCACTGCAGGAGACACAAAAAACTAAGCTTAGCCAAGAACTGGGGAGGGGTCTTGTGATGCTAAACAAGTACACAAAGGAAATCGTGATTATGTAAATAAAAATAATTTTAAAAGAGACATAACCTCATTCTATTATGGTACATCAATTGCAGCTCTGTGTTTGGATTCTGAAATAAACTTCATTGATGCTTATAATAATTAAAATTCTGAAACCAATAAAAGACTACATGGTGAATAATTATTTTGAGCTTATTGAAAACTCTATAATGCTTTCTTAATGGTTCCTTGCAGATAGTTCTTGATTACCAGGATGGAAAACACCATCCAAATGAATCATTGTTCCCCTGAGTTGAGACCTAAACAAGGCAAGACCTTTGTTAGAGCAACTTTGTTTACCTGAAAATGGAAGTAGTTTGTTGACACCCTGAGTTTTTAAATGGTGAGGTCGGCCAGGCAGCAGGATTAACAATGCCTAACATCCTGCCAAATGAAAAGTCCAATTATTCTCACAAAAAGACAAACCCTGCCCTCAGTGACGCCACCATAAATCAAGAATAACACAAAATCCTCAGGGATAAGTTTCAGAGATGCTGAAGTCTCCCAGCTCCATGGGAGGTCATTCTGCTTTGACTCAAAAAAGTGTTTTAAGCATGAACCTCCTGAATCATATTCTTAGGCTGATTATGAGTGCTTAAATAATTTGCAGAAACAAAATAATATCCCACATTTTCCCTCTTGAATGGGCAACTTTTGTTAATGTTCCCTGACATACGCTATAAAGTAGGCAGTAAGAAATGTCTATCCAATTTTTTCCTTAAAAAACTCATTTTCATGACTGCAAAATCACAGTCCTGCAGGCCAGAAGGGGGGGGGGGGGGGGGGGGGGGGGAGAAGGGGGAAAAAAGAAGATACCACTTCATCACTTCTACTCCGTGAATTACAGACCAGCTGAGGTTGGATGTGTGCAGACACCCAGTTCAATTCCCCTGCTCAAATAATTTCCTCAGGGCTGCATCCACTCGAGTTTTGACCTTCTCCAGTGATGGATACTCTACAACCTCTCTACACAAAGTTCCCACATGCTTGGCCACCCTCACAGAAAAAAAAACTGTTTATTTTTAACTGGAATCTCCTATATTTCAATCTGTGCTCAGTGGCTCCTATCCAGTCACTGGCCACCACTGAAGGAAGCCTGGCTTTGTCTGCTTTACTCCCTCCCATCAGGTAGTTATAGACATTGATAAGATTTCCCTGATCCTTCTCTTCTCCAGGATGAACTGACCTAACTCTCTCAAGCTTCCCTTGTATGACATGCTCCAGTCCCTTAAGCGTCTGAGTGGCCCCTCACTGGACTTGTTCCAGTATTTCCATGTCTCTCTTGTACTGGGAAGTCCAGCAGTGGATCCAGATGGGTCTGTCCAGTGCAGAAGGGAAGGACCACATCCCTCACCTGCCTCACGCAGCCCAGGGTGCTGTCCAAGAGCACACTGCTGCCACCTGCCCACCTTCACTGCTGCTTCTAGCCTGTTCAGGTGCTTGGGGAGAGAAATCTTCCCCTTTATAACACTTCAGGAGGCTCCTGTAAGCACATTTCTCCAGCCTGGTGAGAATGACAGCACCATGACAGGGTCCATCAGCCACTCCTAGTTTTGCATCCCCATCAAACTGCTGTGGGTGCACTCGTGTCCCATCAGCCAGGTCAATAATGAAGATATTACACAGTGCTGAGCCCAGGATCAACTCCTGGGATCATCAGAAGCAACAGCCCTCCAGAGGGACTTCACACTGCCAGTAACAACCCTATGAACATAGCCCTCTGTCCATTCCTTCATCTATTTCATCAGCTTGCACAAGAGGATGTTACAGGAGAGGGACAAAAGCCTTGCTCAAGTAAAGGCAAACAGCACTCCCTGCTCACCCCTCATGCAGTGCACTGTTATTTCATCATACAAGGCCGTCAGGTTGGTCACAGATGATTTCCCCTTCATAAATCTGACAACTCTAAATCACTTTTGAATCCTTAGCAGGCTCAGAAATGATTTCTAGGATGACCTGCCCAGGGGTCAATGTGAGGATGACTGGTCTGTCATTTCCCAGATCCTCCTTCTTGTTCATTTTGGGCACAGAAACGGAATTTTCTTCCTTCCACACCTCAGGAATGAACTTCCCCCAGTTGCCATGACTTCTCTTCACAAGCAATATCATACATAAAATCAAAGCAGAATCCCATACATTATGTCTTTGGAAGAGCAAATATGTAAATTAAAGCCTGATTTCAATCAGAAAGCACAGAAAGATTATCTGTGCTTAAACTTTTATGACTACTGTTAAGACATGAAAAATGATTTTGTGTATATAAAAACACAACTTAGAAGATACATTTGAGTAAAAAGGTTTTTTAAGTACTTTTTCCTTCCCTGTGGTCAATATGCAAAATGTTTCCAATTTTGATGCAAGATGCTATAGAGGTCTACTTTCAACAGACTATTTATAGGTAACTATGCTTCAGAGTGAAGATGGATAAATTCCATCCAGGCCTAATTTTCTAAGTTTTGCTAAAAGCTCTGCAGAATATTTTTTCTACATATGGTCTTCACTGAACTTACTTTGTTACTCTGTAAACTGTGGGATGTACAATATCCACTGGCTGAGGAGCAGTGTGATTTTGTAAAATAAGTAATTGCTTGAATTTGGACAATCACATCATATAGGTGGTTTTAGAAGTCCTGTTATTAATGAAAAACAATAGACTTCATCCTCTGGGGTTTTTTTCTCTTATATTATAGTAAATACTTTCTAATTGCTGAAAATCTGCAGATTTGTCCCAATGCAAAACTGTGGCAAGAGTCATTTTCAGTGCCATTGTTTACTCATCAAAATATGTCAAACTCTAACAGTTAAATGTCTTAAATTGTTTTTACAAATCCTTATGACTATCCAAGGAAAAAGATATAATTTATTCCAGTTGTATAACATAGTATGTTCCATTTGCTCACTCACAAAGGGTTTCAGATTTTCAGGAAACACATGAGACAACTGTCTTTCTCAACCATGCAGACTGGACTATGATCAGTCACTTCTGCTCTAGGAAAAAGTTCATCTCAACAAAATACCCAAACACAACTGGAATTTAACGAAACCAAGGGAGATGAATTCTCAGCCTGCTCTCAAGAGGACAGGGCAAATAAGTGATGAGGAGAGCAGGAAGTCAAAACACAATTTCATTGTATATAAATATATTATAAGTGTTAACCAAATGTGGAAACCCCTTGCTATTTTAAATCCAGATTAAAACCACAAGACAATTTAAACTAATCCACAAGATACAAAACATAAATGAGGATGAATGCTTTATGCTAATTTTTAGAGAAATAATATTATTCTTTTTATATTCTCCAAAACATCAAGGCCATTTTTCATTGTTTTAAAAATTTATGTCATGATTTTATGAATGAGATGTGTGGGTGTTGAATGATGATAATTATATCCAATTCTCAAACAACACATTTCCTTATCAGATGGTAACATGTTTTATAACATCAGTATTCTTATTTTACTATCCTTCCTGAAGTCAGTGCCTGGAGAAGGGAAGCAACTTGTCCACTGTGGTCGGTGTCAGAAAAAGCAAGTTTTCCCCTGGGCCTCCCATTGCCAGGGTGGTAACAAGTGCTCTACTGACAAAACAGGCTTTGCAAATTAGAGTTATTTTAATAGTAAATTAGCAAATTAAATTTAATTTTAATAGTAAAACAAAATGCTATGAAAAGTCCATCCATGTGTGTAGGGAGCCTGTATTTTCATTATTCACCTTTGCAGTACTTGTGTGAGAGAACTGTTGCAGTACTCACTGTAACAGTGAGGTGAAATAGAAAAAGGTGTCAGAAAACACAACCTATCTCAAAAATATGGAAATTTTTGAGACTAGAAGAGGCATAAAAATACCAGCATTTCTCATGAACACTGTAAAACCCAACTCTGGTATTAATAGTCACAGTATTCTACACTTACATTTTAAAAATCTGTTACATAAATAACAAACCCACTTTAAAATACTTAATACAACTTCTGGATCAACAGTATTCAGAGATCCTAGCTTGGAAATCTGTGCTCTAAATTACAGATAACAAGTTTGGGGCAGAGCCTTCTACAGCTATGAAGCACCACAACCCCTCAGTTATCAAAAATCAAACCCACTATGAGCTGTTACAGGGGCTACTCTGTGTTAGAAGTGAACCTGTGACTCAAAACCAGAAACTATTCCCTCACTAGGCACAGGTAAAAAATGCATCCACTAAGAAGAAAAGAGAAAAAATAATGAAAATATAGAATAATTCTTTCAAATAGTTGTGTTTCATTTAGGTTTAACTACAGGAATTTAGGTTTAACTTCAGGAAGTACTGAACAAACCAATACTCTTACTTTTTTGAGAGTAAAATTCTACCATAAGATAAATCAATTTTAGTGGATAGGACAATGCTTTAAAAACATATTTTATTTCAGAAATCAAACTATGCAACCTTCTCCCTAGAGTGAGAAACTGGAAGTTCTCTGATAAAATCTTTTCTGGAAAGTCAGGGCAATTTTATATCAATGGTGTGCTCTTTTTCCTGCTTTCAAATGGATTACTTAGATGTTTTAAAATGTTATAACCCACAATAATCTGTTCCAGGCACCAACGAAAAGGAAGAAAAAAATTACAGAAGTCAAGATGTCGCCTGGAAGCACTTTATGGCAAACATTATAAAGATAACACAGAGCAGAGAAGCTCTGGCTCAATCCATTATAAATACCCCATTCTTCTTAAAATCACAAAAATGAATTTATAGTAAAGAACTCTTATAGGCTTTTTCCTCCAAAGACTTCATTTAAGCACAATTTGGCAGAATTTTTGGAATGAGAAAAGAAGAGATTTATAAAATATTGATGTTTTACAGTCACCCTAGTCTCGATCTACTTGCTACAAAAACAAATGCAAGGACTTTGGAAGATGACCACGTCTATGTCTACTAATTACACTTTAGTTTTTTATTTTGTCCAAAATGAGCTGTCTAGCAGCTAGACTGAGAAGACACTAAATCATCACTTAGACAACTAATGTCTCACTAAAAAGACAAGTTATTGTTCTCATTTTGTTACTGGCACAATATATTTTTAAAATAAATGCATGTGATATTAACAAAAAAAAAAATTAAAAGAAAACCCGCCACCCACAAAAAACCCCCCAAAAAAAACCCAAAATACAAACCCAAATGGGCATACTGACAACAGATACTCCTGTACACACAAGGTATGGATCAACCTTTTTTTTCCCCTATGTCCAAAGGACAGCGCAGATGTTTGTCCTCTCTGCTTTCACCCCAGGTTCCCCCCATGAGTTCAAGAAAGGGACAAACACAGACACAATAGGCTGCCCTGACTGCCCTATTTTGCAGTAAAATTATTAAATAATCCCTTTGAGTGCAGGGATGAACAAAAAGGAAATACAAAACAACTTTCCTGAGCCTCTCAAAATAAATACTTTTCTTTTTTTCAATGAAAAGTGGCTCAGTCAAAAGCAGGAAGGGGAAAATGACAATATATAGGCTTTAAAAATATTTTTGGATAAGCAAATTAGGACTGAAGTGAGAGAACTTCACAATCTTCACTAAAAAATTTCATGCTCAAATACATGAAAAGCATTTTGTCTACAAAGTAAAGAAGCAAACCTGAAAGTACCAAATATTAACTGTTTAATAATACATTTTAATACATTTCATTTAGTACATTATTTAATAATAATACAATTTAGTAATAATACGATAACACTAAAAAGAAGGATGTGAAGATATAGACCCAGTTTGACATGAGTCAAGAACAAAAGACAAGAAAGGGGAACAAGCAAAGCTCAAAGGAATGGTCCAGGGAAGAAATTTACAGGTAATTATTTCACTTTATTGATAGTAGTTTAAAAGGGGTCAATGTAAAGCACAAGTTGGTGTATATTTAAATTTGACTTTTGAAAAATAATATTTTCTGAGCTTCCTCAATTAGAAAGACAAACATAAGGTGTGCTCATTCAGGTGAAGCATGCACGACTTGGTGTTTATTGACAAGCATTTAGATTTAAATAACTGAAAATCTGGAGAGAATTTACTATAACATTACAGGTGGATTGAATTAATATTAGTACACAAATTATTAATTTAAAAATTCCAGGCTGCTGAAATAGAGGCAAAATCAGCAATCAAATATAGGCATTTAAAAAGCTGGGGCTTTTTGTTTGGATTTTTTTTCCTTCATTTTTTAATATACAGTTCACCTAGAATTATGCCCAGTACATGAGTTAAAGTAAATCTTTACAACAGATATTGTATTTTGCTTTCTTACCTCTACCTGCAAAACACAATGTGAAATGATAACAGGTAAAATCCTAAATCCTTTATTTATAAAAACAGACAAGCCAAGCTAAAAAAAGTTTTTAAAAAAACCCATACCACAGTCCAAAAGTCATTCCAAGTAACACTTTTAATTACTTATTGCACATTTCTATGACTGCAGAAGACAAAATTCTTCAAAAGGTAAAATATATCATCCTAAACAAAACCCACAGATGCTCAGTATCAAGCAGCTTTTAAAAAGAACCAAACTTCCAAAACAAGAATTAATCTCTATGTACAAAAGTGAGGAGTTGACATCCTCAAAGGAATGATGTTCAGCATCCCATCTCCCCCTTCCTCTTCTTCCTTAGGAGCCAAGGAAGCAGTCACTGGATTTAGGAAAAAAACAAATTCTGCAAGAGAACCTGTGGTTTCACTGAATCAGACACTACAGAGGCAACAGAAAATGCAATCTTTGGTTTCAGAACAATCTGTTACAGGAGATTAATTAATGTCTCCATCCTGCAGTTACTGAGCACCCCTCATTTCCCTCCTTTCACTTTCAGAGAGGAAAGAGCACAAGCCGCATTCCAGGGTATCCCAGGTGCCACAAAGGAGGCAGCCACAAAACACTGAGCTATTCCCTGGTATTTTTCCTCTTTAAAACACCCTGACTGTGCTTCTATACCAAGGCACAGTCGTTGCTTCTTAGAGCTGCAGCTTGGCATCGCTCAGGAGCCCAGCGATGGTGCTCGTGGTCGGGATCTGTGTGGTCTGGGGAAGCTCTGCTTCCTCGGAAATGTGGCATCAAACAGAGTTTATTTAGAGCCGGAGTCTCTTGGGCACACTATGTAAGTTTATTGTTTATCCCTTGCTGGCGAAGTCTTCTGAGGTCAAGGTAAGAAGCAGGAGGTGATATTTGATATGAATGTTCCAGCACACGTTATGTGGTCCATGGCTGCAGCAGCCCCACGAGCACTCTGCTGGTGGTCCGTGGAGATCTGGCCAGTGGAAGGTGCTGGCTTTCTCTGTTTCCAGCTGCTATATCATATTTGATGTATTTTTAGCCTAACTTAATATTTTCCTAATATTCCTTTTCCATGTAAGCAATTAGTGTGGTTACCAGGGATGGCAGCAGGAGTGGTATTTGGCTGCCAGGGGGAGAAGAGGTGGTCCTTCAGCTGGGCACGGGAGGAGATGCACAAAGTCCTTCTTAGGAGGTGGGGGAAACCCACCCAAGAGATCGCAACACCTCCATTTCTCCATTCACTGAAGTGAACAATTTAATTGTTCTTTTTTCAGAAAATTCTGCTGGCACATTAATTAATATCACTGAGGAGAAAAGAACAAACCAACAAGTTGCACTTTTTAGCCTTACAAAAGAGATAAACGAGGTATAAATGGGTTTTAAAAATATGTGGCATTTCTGACCTTGAGTTTTGCAATTCATACATTTCTTTAAAATCTCAGCACCTGGAGGTAAAGTACAAATTTCTGCAGTTAAATCACCAATCTAAAAAGCAGAAAAATGTCTTCCAAAATACATTTGGCCATGACCTAGCAGAATTGTGCTATTTTAATGTTCATTTTTGAAAAAAAAAAAAAAAACAAAAACTGAGAAGTTTCTAGTATTTAAATAAATTACCCTGTTAGCCTCCACTGCCTTAATTCATATTTACTTACTTTCATCTTGCCTTTGACTAATCAAAAGAGACTCAACAAATCAGTTGGAGACAATTTAAATAATACTATATTAAATGGTGAACATTTGATGAACAAAGAAAAGTCTCTTTGTATACTGTTAAAATTTTCATTCTTATTTAATTATCCATGAAACTACGCTGACTTCAATTTGCTCATGAAGGTCCAGCTGAGAGCAGTCAGTCCCTAACCATGCAAGCATAGTATACATTACCTTTAAGGAAAAAAAAAATTCAAATATTGAGAAGTTACAAATTAAAAGTTATTCAGCTTCTGAATTCTGCTAACAATGATGATCATGAATGAGTGACTCTTATTTAGGAAAACAGTCCCTGGAGACAGGGATTTTATGTATTCAAAAGTGTCCTTGCCTCCCTTCGAAATGCAGCAGAGTTGAGGCTCCTTGCATCTCTCACCTCCTCCAAGTAAGATGAGTATTTTTTACAATTCTCAAGAGCTTTTGCCTGATGCCTGGAAAACACCAAATCCCTTATTGGCTTTAGATGTCTGTAAGATTTCAGTAGAGCAGTCTCTCTGAATCTCCTTCCAAGACTTTGCAACTGAGTGCCTTCCTAAACCTCAGCTTAAGAAGGATTTACAGAGACTAAATTTGCTCATCAATGGCTGACAGAATAAAAGACAAAATTGCATGAAACTGAATGGAAAATCACTTCCATGTATGAGGGTTTTCCTCCCTTCTCTTCCCCAGAAGCTTAATCATCATCTAGTGGTTGGTGTTCTTCCATCACTTTGACAGGGAGCAGACCATAATGCTTAAGAATTAAGCAACAAAAATAATAAGGTGGGGTGTTTTTTCTTTCTTTTCAAAATAACCCCACTGACTTGTATATGTATATCCTGACTGGCAGGAACTTTTTCTGGCATCTGTCCAGACAGTTAAAGGAAAGTAAGGAGTATAAATATGATTTTAGAAGTACATGAAGAATTCTTTCTCTTTTTTCCCTCTCCTTTCCCATAAAGGTATTATCTAAAAAGGTAGGTGTGGAATAACACCAGTCTTGAAACCTCAGCCCATTAAGATAGAAGGAAATGCAAACTGCATGGAAAGCTGTTTTCAGGGACGTACTGTGCGACCATGAGCCTGCTTTGCATGTTCAGGAAATTCTCATGAGTTTTCTTAATGAAAAAAAAATTACTAAAAAAGGATTTGCTATAAATATCTCACAAGCTATGACAAAGTACCTTATAAAATATAACCATTCATAAACAGTCTAGCCTGTGGAACTAAAAAACACTGACACTTTCTATTAAAAGGTGCTTAGTCACGGTTCACTAAATATTTACAACGAATCATTTATTCTCTAATTTCATTGACTTTACTGTCGTTAGCAAAAGTCAAGGAAACTTCCTGCATGAGCGTGAATGGCTTGTGTATGTAAACCACAGCTCCCAAAATCTTTTTTGTGGAAGCAGAAAGATCTCCACATTACACAAGTAGGTCCTCCCCTTCTGTAGAAAACTATCTGCTTAAACTTCTATTGGATGCAACTATTCAAATTAATTGGAACCAGACGCCACAAGAGTAAATGAACATCATATCTTGCAGGATAAAAGGAAAAATAAAAAGACACAGTTCCTCAAGTTCTCCAGCTCCTGATTTCTATCAGCAAGTTTTCCAGCCAAATCCTGGCATCCTTTCTCTTTTTCTCTAAGCCCAGCCAAGGAAATAGAAGCTCAAGCAAGGAGGATGAAGGAAAAGTGCATTATGCAGCATTACAGAGCTCATGCTATCACAAAGCAGTGTCAAGATTTGGGCTATTGGTATTGCAGACACTTCACCAAATGACAGCAAGAGGTTTTCTGGTGCTGTTTGGGTGAAGATGGAATGGGAGACTTAGTGTTTCTTTTCTAGGAGCCTGACTGAGCTGCTGATCAAGCAAGGGAAGCTCAAAAGTCTTTGTAGGGAAATGGGGTGCTTATAAAAACACAGATATCTGCCAAAAATTGCAGGCTTTAACACTATCAGAAACAGACAACCTCCCACACTCTGCACTGACAAAACCATGATTCTTTTATGAGCTTGTCAAAGACAGAAGACTGTAAAATGCCATGGTTTATCTCTACAGTGGAGGCTTATACTGAAACTGCCTAATAGACCTATATGAATACCTACACCTGAATGGTGCCTCCTTATCAAGTAGTTATTTCTCTTAACCTTCGAGCCTTTCCATGGTTTAATATAATAAATTTGTATGGTAATGGTAAGGTTGTTGTCTCCTCTTGCTGACACAATTTAGAAACACAAAATCATTTAGGGTGGAAAGACTGAGTCCGACCATTAACCCAACACTGCCAAGCCCGCCACTAATCCATGTCCCCAAGTACCACATCCACACATCTTTTAAACCACCCAGGGATGGTGGTTCAATCACTGCCCTGGGCAGCCTGTTGTAATGCTTGACAACCGCTTCTGTGAAGAAATTATTCCTAAGATCCAATCTAAACCTCCCCCAACACAAGTTGAGGTAATTTCTTCTTGTTCTATCACTGACATGGGAGAAGAGATCAACTCCTACCTGACTCCAAACTCCTTTCACAGGGAGCTGTAGAGAGAAAGAAGCTCTTTAAGCCTCCTTTTCTTCAGGCTGAGCCCCTTTCCCAGCTCCCTCAGGTGCTCCTCATCAGACCTGTGCTCCCTTCCCCAGCTCCATTCCCTTCCCTGGACTCACCCTCAATGTCTGTCTTGTCACGAGAGGCCCAGAACTGAATCCTGGATTCCAGGTGTGGCCTCACTAGCGCCCAGCACAGGGGACAGTCACTGTCCTGGTCCTGCTGCCACACCATGGCTGATCCAGGCCAGGAGCCTTTGGCCTTCTTGGACACCTGGGGCACACCTGGGTCATGTTCAGCTGCTGTCACCAGCACCCCCAGGTTCTTTTCCACTGGGCACTTTCCAGCCACTCTTCCCCCACTCTGCAGCACTGTGGGGGGTTGTTGTGACCCAAGTGTAGGACTTGACATTTGGCCTTGTTGAACTTCACATAATTGGCCTCAGCCTGTCGATCCAGCTGGTCCAGATCCCTCTGTAGACTCTTCCTGCCCTCCAGCAGACCAACAGTCTCATACAACTTCGGCTGTCTGCAAACTGGCTGGCTGGGCACTTATCTCCTTGCCCAGATTATTGATAATATTGTAACTGTTCATCTGACACCAAATAAAAACCCCTGCACCATGACTTTGAGGTCTTTATACTTATCATCCTTCCTCTTTTCATGGTAACACAGATAAGACAGAAAGACCAGCAAAAATCAGGAACGCTTCTAGCTAACAGCCTAACCTCTAGCTGGTAAAGGCACAAGTTTCACATGAAGTACATCAAGCCATACTCACAGGTAGCATTTTCTGAGCTCTACTTCATAAAGACTGAGACATATTTGACCACAAAGGTTAAGCAGATGAAGAGGCCACTACTGCTTCTCTGTTAAACTACTCCATTAACTATCTCACAGTTAAAAATATGCTTTAGTTTTAATATTAATTTACCTTTCTTCAGCTTCCAATCAATATCTATCCTACTTGTGGGAGACTGTGTGACTCAACAAGAGGTTCAGTCAATGCAGCCCTGGAATCCTGATAGCAACTCAACCAATATGGGTAGTGTCAATACCAGAGTTAAATGACCAGATCTTTAAGCTGCACAAACTCCAAAAGGATTTTAGACCTTTACAATATGAGAATTGGATACTGTTTTTGAAACCTTTTTTCTGTGAGATTACAGACCCGAACTTTCCATGTTAATGGTGGCCTTCTGACATTCTATTTCATAAAACACACAGTGAGAGAATAAAAAGAAATTATGTATGATTTGGAATCATTCCAGCCACTGTTTTCACAATACCCCTCTATTCCCAAAAGCCAGACAGGAGTATTTAGATTAAAACACAGACAGTTCACACGAGTCCACCCATCAAACGATCAAGATCTGCTACTGCCCCATTATTTTTGATTCAAAATAAATCTCATGTAATTATTCTGTTCCTTATACTTTAAGCTACTACACTCAACAAAAACTAACAGCATTTAGTCTTTAAAATCTTACATATGATTTTAATTCTGAATTTCTTTGTATAATAAAACAAGCAGGGGCACTTTGCTTGGGAAAACACCATGTAGGAAATATGGTTCTATGACTTCAGATGGCTTTTCACCTGCTAAAAAACCCCAAGAGAACTGCTGGTGAGATTGATTAATGTGCAAGCACAATTAATATATAATCACATCCCTGTATTTCTATCGCATTCTTATATTCCAATTAATGGAACAGCCACACAGGTAAGACAGAAAACCCAAAGGAAGATTGGCATGGATTATCATGTTGAATGTGGGGAACTCTGAAATTTCAGTTCAATAAAAGAATGTTTTGAATCACCAATTAAAACTCTTTTATATAAGGCTTTTTTAAAAATCACTACAGATTATGTTTTTGCAAAAAATGAAGCTTATTAAACTTGTTTTTAGCTGGCATAGCAATAGTTCTAAAATTTTTTCTCTACTTCCTATTTCTTCTAAACTCGGCTGTCATATATTTTAAGTTCCCTTTCCTAAATTGTGTCAACTATTCTTAACATTGAGGGTACCCATTTAAGTCAGTCACTTCAGATCCTACTCTCTGTGCTTGCAATCTAAGATGGATGAGTTTCTACAACTGAAAAAATAGACTCAGTTCGAAAATACATCAAGAATATGACCTCCACTGCAACTTCAATCCATGCATGTATAAATCCAGTGATATTAAAATATGTATTAACTTGCTGTAGTCATACTTGAGTGTTAGATGTTTGTACACAACTTGGAAAAACTGGAATAGTGGCATTAATCTAGATTCAAAAATGCAGAATCACAGAAATTATCATTAAACATTGCCAAAAATATACTTTACTAAAATGAATATGGGGAGGATAAAAACAGTCTCAATTATTGAAGTTTCGCAATTACTGTTGTGGCTTCTCATGCTTATCAGGAACAAGGCAGGCATGAGCTCCAAATATCACACAGACCTTTACAACAGGCAAAATCAAATCAGGTTAGATGAGGATACAAAGGGGACTGTTTTAGCTCCTCTCTTGACTTGGTTTTCATCCAGCTGGTACACTCCAAAGGCCTTTAATCTCTTAACTACCTGTCTCATTAGCATCTCTACAGAGATCCAGGGTGTTTAGAATATCTGGGAGGCTTTCATGTGCTATGAGTCGAAAAGCTCGATATAAGAAACCAACAAGCCCTAACAAAGTAAACCTTGGCACAAAATACTGTATCATTTTGAGTTTATAACATATGAGCACCTTGTTCCCATGCTCGGCACTGGTTGTAAAAGAACCAACCCAACTTGCTGACCAAAGCTGTAAAGAACAGATATTCAATACAGAGTGTAAATGCCTATAATCACTTCACCAGAGGAAACACACTGACAACCCACAGGCCTGAGCTCTGCTGGAGTACCAGGGAGGAGCGGGCACTGTTAGAAAGCTTCACAGCAAATATGATTCAGGGGAGATGCTAAAAGTTCTTGAGAAACTTTTTTTAAAGCCCTCAGTGAAGAACACAATAAGTTCATATGCCCTGAAGATCATTTGTGTGTGGTTGGTCTTTACTCAGCACAAGAAGCTTCCCCTGCCCCTTTCAGCTTTCTGAAGACTCCTAAGATTATTCAAAATTTTTGTTTTGCTTTAAAATACAACCTTTGCACAGGGAAACTCATGTGGGGTCACACATGTTCATTTGCAGAATGCTCACTGCTAAAATAAATGAGCTGTAACATGATTTTTAGGCAATGGTATCACTGAGGGTGAGACAACAGAGTCTGTGCTGCGCTCTCAGGAAATGCAGAAGAAAATTTGTAGTTTGGGAAAGGAAGTGGGAAATGCCACTGGAACGATCTCTGTGTGCCAGCCAGAGCTACAGGCTGCAATCCTGTCACCAGAATACCCCCTTGCACTGCTGGGACTAAGACACTCTTCTCAGAAGAAAATCAATCAGCCAGCAGGGCTCACACTGCCTGCAAGGATTAAACTTTTCAAAATCAGCTTTCAGGCAAAGCAAAACTCATTATCTTTTTTTTCTTTTCCTTTCAACCTTCTCCCTTTTCACCTGAAACAATGTTCAGAAATGTTCAGAAATTTAATTGTTTTTATAAGCACCTACTCCACAAATCCAATTACATGGCATATGGTGAAAAAAAAAACCAAACATGAAAATGCCACTACAAATGCTCAAAACTTTTTTATGATTATTAAGAGGTTTACACCCTGACTAGGACAAAACCAAATTTTTTCCTTACTACATTTAAATTCTTCCACTCTAAAGCACTTCAGTAAAGAGTAATTACTGAGGAATAGAGTAATCAGAATAAAACTGGCCTCAAATATCAAACTGCTGAAATGGCAAGTGACTAGATATCTACTACAAGTTTTGCCCTATTGTCTTATATTCTGGAAAAAGTCACTAAAATTTTAGAAAAAGCTGTTTGAAGATGTTACAGAAGCATATTCCTTTTGTAATAGAGTTACTACTGATTAATTGTTAATAAGAGACTCTTGAGAGATAACTACTTGAATGTGAAAGAAAAGAAAAAGCACAAAAAACCAAGAGGTTCCTACTCATAAGACTAAACCTGATGAAAGACCTTTAGAAATGCCTCAAACCCAAGACTTTACACCTTCTCCTATAACCTGGCCTAGAAAATTTACCTTCGGCCACCAGCAGCACTGACAATATTGAGTTGCCATGTCACTGGAGGACAAGCCACAGAGGTCACCCACCCAAAATGTATGCAAGGACCACAGGGTGACAACAGGCAGCCCCAGTGCCTGCCCATTTTGCATACCCTGCCTGCTTCCCCTGCCTCATATCCCACATCCTAAGCTGCAGGCTGGCAGGCACCTGGGAGAACTCTTCACAAGGGTGACAAAGGGCTTTAAATTCACCCATGTCAGGTGGATATCCTCAAAATTTGGATAGTGTTTTTAAATAATAAAATTACTACATCCTTCCTGGCCTTTCCTACAACAACAGCAATGCAAAAAATGGAGCGGCTCCTTCCCCAGCCCTCACCATCAAATTTGAAAAGGGAAACTCTCAAGGGGGGTAAAGGCACAAGTTTTGCTTATTCTGCTTCAGCATGGATTTACTGAAAATAAATGACCACTTCATGGTGTAACTTCTCAAACTCTACATATTCTTAAAACTCCAGATGCTCTAGAGGAAGAGCAGAGGAAGCCATGGAGATGACTAAAGGGATGGAACCCCTCTCCTATTAGGACAGGCTGAGAGAGTTTGGGTTGTTCAGCATGGAGAAGGGAGGGTTCCATGGTGACCTCAAAGGACGTTCCAGTACCTACAGGGGGTACAAGAGAACTGGAAAGGGACTCTGGAAGAGGGATGGAGTGACAGGACAAGGGGGAACGGCATCAAACTGAAGAGAGCAGGTTTGGATATGAAGGAGAAATTCTTCCCTGTGAGAGTGGTGGGGCCCTGGCACAGGGTGCCCAGCGAACCTGCGGCTGCTCCATCCCTGGAAGTGTCCAAGGCCAGGTTAGATGGGGCTTGGAGCGACCTGAAATAGTGGAAGGTTTCCCTGCTCACGGCAGGGGGTGGAACAAGAGGATCTTTAAGTTCATTTCTTATTCTCTTCATCCAACTCTGCTTACACAGCTAAGGGACAAGACAACTTTGAGTGTCCATGCATGATAAAAGGGTACTTAAAAGAGGAAATACAAATTATTATCTCCTTCCACCCTTACATACATCAGTGAAATTTACTATTAGGAGCACTAACGAGTGATTACAAATTGTTCTTCATACCTAGCTTGGAAAATGACATAACAATCTTCTGCAAAGTTAAACATGTCTGCTACTGAAGTAGCTGACTTTTAACTGTTCTGTCACTTCTGAATTTACTTCCTTGCTCCTGAGAAGACAAAAAAAATTAAAATCACTGCTATAAAGATGCAGAATTGTATCTTCCTTCAGTCAATAACTGTATCTTCCTTCAGTCATACTTGCACAGGGCAAGTATGTAGTAAGAAATCTGTTTTTAATCAGCTTGATTGAAGAACTTCTGTAAATAAAGTATGTTATTAGTTCTTACTTCGAGGGCTATAAGCAGAAGTTGCCAAAAATAGTTTTCATGGTGGCAAATTCTGTCAGCTCTCACACATTTTACTGAAAAATATATAGTATTTTGTTAACTTCCTTGCAAAAACAAAACGTGGCAAAGTGTCATGCTTTGTTACACAGTCAAGGAATCAGTTTCCAAGCCATTCAGGAAATCAAAGAAAGGTTGAATTTTATTTTACTTCAGGTCTTTTGGGTCAGAGAGCAAATAATAATTTCGTAATAATAACAATTAAATGGATGTACTTGTTTCATGTTATCAAGTAACTTTTTTACTTGGCCTCCATAGGCCTTTCATTTTTATATTTGCCTTCAGAGAAGTTGTAAAATCTCTCAAGAATGAGACTTCTCCTTGGCAGAAGTACACACTAGAGATGATATCTATCACTTCCTAACCAGCCTAATTATTAAAAATTTTCTCTGTAAGCTGAAGGTTTGGAAGAACATTCATTTCAGCTTGAAAATTAGAACTTGCTAGGAATTGGAAATATTTGTAGAAATTAATTTGAAAAACTGCACTTAAAAAACCCCAACTATTCAATGGTAAAAATGTTGTAAATCTAAGTAAATATGAAGATTTGTTTGTCTGTGGTTTTACTTTTAAATAATAAACTGTACAGGCCTGTTAGTTATTTATCCCTGTGCTAAGCTTTGCTTCCCTTACCAAGAACGACCTGGTTAGCATAAATTCAGTTCTTGGTATACTTAAAATTAAACTAATTTTACATTTTTAGCATAGACCAAATGTTCTAAACCAAATGAAAAAAAAAGGAGAGCAAACTCACATATCCAAGTATGCACTTTCAATCGACTCTAAAATCAGATTTCTATAAACAAAAGTCTTGATGTAAAGCATTTCTATAAAATGGATGAGAACAAAATTGGTGGGTTTTGCAGAGCATAGCAGAACTGGAAACTAAAAATATTATTTTAGGTGGTGAAAACAAAACTTTTTGCATATGTAAGTGAATTATGGTGGGTTTTCCTGTTGCCTGTAATTTTGCTTCAGTAATGAACAGCTTTTTGGGTCTTTCTGCGTTGCGCTTCTTTTCCCCTGGGGAAGAGGGGATTTCAGCATTTCTTAGAAGTCAACTGAGAGGTTGAAAATTATCTGAAAAAGACAAATTATCTGAAAAACAACTACTGATAAAATAATTTATTCCTTTTCAGCACAGAAGCTATGGAAATGTTGCTGTAGAAAACCAAGCCAAGCGTGTCTTTATTACAAACCCTAATCCTACATTTAATTGTTTTATTTCCACAGATTTCTAAAGTTTGAAGTACGCTGCACAGAACTTTCAGATATTTCAACTGAACCAGCCTATGGGTGAGCTACTATGAATTCTGCAGTTTTTAAATGACGCTACTATTCTTATTTTTATATTGCCCATCTGTCATTAAAGAGAAGGGTTTTTTTTTTAAATTCACAATTCTTGGCAGCTACTACCACTCGCTGAAAAGGCTATGTATTGAAAATAATTTTTCCCATTCTGTAAAAGAGTAGGAAATAGTAATGATTGTATCTAATATTTCAACTGCAGTTTTTTTAATAGGATAATCACTTATTAGAGGTGAGCAATAGTATAAGTACTGTAAAATTAAATGAAATTATTTTTCAACAATCATGTAAAAACAAGGAAAACAGAATAAATTACTAACAACATCAATTTTCCAAAACCTTTTTCTTTTGCCAAATATAGACCATGCAAGACCGACAAGATTTTAGTGGTCTTTTTCACACTCTTATTTTCAGCCGAAGAGTTGGTGAGGCATAATTTCTCACAAGAACAGAAGAAATCATCAGACCCCTCTCAATAGGTCAGTTGATCACTGGCAATAGAACTGTTCACATTGCACTGCTGCCCATGAGAGGCACCAGCACTGGCAAAAGGCAATTAACTCTACTCCCACAGTTGCATCTTATAAGCTCTTTAATTGCAAACTCCTACTGGTACTTAATAAATATCACAGATTTACAAATCAAAGGGGGAGGTTCTGTACCATCTCCACGACTTGAGAACACTTGGTGGAAAAGTTCACATACAAAATGCAGTGAAAAGCTTGACTGAAAGTTAAGATTCAATTTCCTTTTCTGATGAAGACACTATTTTAAAGAACACAGAGAGCCATTAAGGTTCTAAAAACCAATCAATAATCAATGTACTATTTTTTAAGCAGAGGAAATAAAAATAAATCATAATGGTGAGCAATTAAGTTTGGGACTAATCACACAGGTGTGATTTACTACAGATGAGACATTGTGGTGTTCCTCAAAAACACTGTGTCTACCCCAGCTTCAAGATTTATCTTTTCTCAAATAACATTTCCAATGCTATTGTTTCAGATCCATCTGCTCTCCTCAGTTTTACCTCACAGTGTATTTAAATTTAAATGTATTTTAAGTGTATTTCAATATTTTCTTTAAAGTGACACTTTCTTCTCTAAGTAAGCTTTCATTAGGAACCATGTAATCACCCAAAGTAAACCCATACTTAGAGAGATGTGTTGATTGTACTCTTGGTGGTGTATTGGTTGCCTGAAAATGACTCTGTGTATTCCTAGCAATGGGTGACCATTCCAAATTTCAAAGTGGCAATGTTTTTGTATAAAACTTTATCTGAGCAGCAAAGTCCTTACAAAGCTGAAAGTGTTATCCGTGCACAGCTTAGAGCTAATCTCCCTTTTCTTCCTCTGTTAATGTCTTTTGAAGTGACAGTTATTCAGTCTGCTGATTCCTGTGCAGTGAAGCAAGTTTTTCCCTGGACTATTTCAGAAGCCATTGCAAGACTTCCAAGGAGTGAAGTTTTGAAGGGCATTTCCATTAAATCACACAGATGCTAAAAGTATTAATTAAATAATTTCCAGTAGAGGCAAAATCATAAAAAATCCACAAAAATACAAAATACTGTTTGAGAGTACTTATCCTGATCAAATGCCCATATGCATCCAAGTTTGTCCACAACCATCATCATTGATTCTGATTGCTACAAGGGGGGCAACAAATTACTAATGTGTGAGTTGAAGCTCTCACACATCAGCCATCTCAGATCCATTTCCATATCTGGAGCAAATCACTGCTGTGAAAGCAGAACTCCTCCCAAGCAGGGAAAGCAGCAGAATTGGAACAGTGGCAGGGTAGGAAGCAAAGCCAGTCTATGGGGAGGGTCATAAAGAAAGTGCTGGTGAGCTGTTCCAGGCACACAACCACAGCCAGAGCAGCACAGGAGCCTCAGCTCTGAGAGCTGCCCTAAAGAGGCTGTGAGATTTAGTTCAGAGATGTAGATTTGGAGCAAGGTTTCATAATTGTTTATGGTAACCCTTGATTTGTTAGACATTCATCTTGTAGATGCAGATCCATAAAAATTGCAGCAGCCTGAAGGAATGAAAAATATTAGAGCATCAAAATTTTTAAAGGGGGAAAGGGAGAAAAGAAGGACAGAAGTCTGTTGCTCACATTCCTGATCCCAGATAAACTCAGAACAGTTCTTCAAGGAGATCTTTATCCTCAGCCCATAATCTGCATCACTCATCATGTATCATCACCCAGAGAAGGCCTGAAGAACTTAAACATTCAAAAGCTTCTCATTTGTAATCAGCTGTATATCTGTAATAAATCACTTCTCCATACAAATCCTGCTTCACCTAAATCAACCCCTCTAAGTACTCAATGATCACTCAAGTCACCTAATTTATTTCAATCAAAGTTTTGGAAATGGGCCATGTGACTACTTAGTAAGGCAATTAGGGGATGCAAAAAGCCCCCAAATTCAGTATAAAATCGCAAACTATTCTTAAGACTCCTTCTACCTTCCTACTATGTAACCATTCTTTTTTATTTTTCACCTTTAGTAGTGTTCTGATTAAAACCATCACTGCTACAGAGCAGATGAAAGTGATTCCCATCTTGTCAGCTCTAGTGCCCAGCAGAATCTGTTGCCATGAAGATTGTCTCAAAGATCCAGAGCAAGACCCAATATTTGTACTTTTCCAAGTGCTATCTTGTCTCCTTACCACAAGTAAAATATGGTTAAAATACATCAATGATCTTAGCTGCCATTAGAAAGACAGTGTAGCTGCAAAATCTCCACCTCCTAGCACACCATGCCAGAATGGAAAACTTTAGTTACAACCACCCAGCATGAAAGAGAATTTCAATGTTCAGTAATAAAAGTAAATAATTATGTCTCTTAATCACACTTTGATGTTTTCTGTAAGTTATAAAGCATGAGTGTCACACACCATCTAATTTTTAAGTAGTGCTTCTCATATGCACATAAAGTTACTTCAGAGATACAGACAAACTGTGATGAGCACAGCTGAAAGATTTAGTCAAAAACACAAAAATCACCAGCAATGCTGACATAGGGACACCTACTCAAGGACAGATAAATGCAGAGATCTTAACCTGAGATCTGAAGCACACAATTTCTACTTTATTTGAAAATCCTAGTAGGGAAAATATTTCAAAGACCAAGATCAGGAACCCAAATCTCTTCCTTCCCATGGGAATAATGGCCTTCTTTTATTTGTTCCACTTTGTCCTTTGTCACTAATTATGTCAGTGTATCAATTACCACTTCTGTAAGTCTGCAGCCTGATCACCATGGGAAGTTGGGTGCAGGCTCAGGAGTCTGCACAAGGCACTTGGGGACATCAGCGACAAAGTTGGCAGTGCTGGCTTAGAGGTTGGACTTGGGGATTTAAAGGTCTTTTCCAAGCTAAAAGATTCTGTGATTTCTGCTCCTGCACTCCACTACCAAACCACAAGCTGTGCTCAGGGGTGTTCACCAGTGAGATGTTTGGAGGAGGGAGAGCTGGGCAGGGAGGTTGGTTCATCTGCCTTTTGGAACTGAGGAAGACAGTACCCTATCTCAGCCAATCTAATCACAAATCAAATTACAATTGGTTCTGATGTAACTATAGAAACACTGCTGCACTTTAAAGGTTTCTGTCACTTTTGCTGTTATTATACCAGGTACTCATTTAAGCCAAGAAGAATTGCTTGCTATGAAAAATGATCCTGAAACTCCCATTTATGATCAGGTATCCGGGTAAAAATTACAAGTAACTAAAAAGATGGGAATGAAAAAAGCAATGTCTACAATTGCTATTTCTATGAAAAAAAAAAAAAAAGGGCAAAGGTTTGGGGTTTTTTTGGGTTCTGTTTTTTTTTCTCCAAACCCTCAGGCATCAGACCACACAAAGACATTTTAACTGGTCAAAGCTCAGAAATTTAAAGAGGAAGTCCTCTGGACCAAAGAAAACAGCACTCCTTCCAGAAGAAACGATGGTGGGTCTAACTGAGGTCCTTAAAGCTGAGACCCTTTCTAAGATGCAAGATTAAAATATCTTTCAGAATTTAGATATAAGTTTATTGACTTCATAGAATGTTTTGTATTTAATGAGTAGGGACCAACATAGGGCCCTTAAAAAACTGGTTAACGCCCCTACAGATTAGCACTCATCAGATTGTGCCAAGAATAAACACATTTATGAACCTACCCATTTGAATAGGACAAAAGTCATACCACAGATCACAGAACATATGCACAAATAAGGTCCACTTTGACTTGCTAGATCCAAACTTAAGATTCCCTAAAAAAAGCAATTATATGTATTTTTTATCATTACATTCCCTAAAAAGAAGCAATTTCTCTCTTAGGACCAAAACCAGGATGTGGGATCTGATTTGCTTCAATACTGAAAACCATGTGAATATAACATAATATGGGATAATCAATTTTCAGTCATTGCAACAATTCTTATCTTTACAAAGAGAGAAGTAGGGGTCAGCTTTGTGCCTAAACTGAAGGCAGACCCAGACCAAATCAGATGAGCTGAGCTGTAGGATCAGAACACCTCACTGGCAAACACAGGGAGTCAAATTTTAACACCTAATCCAAGTAAAGAGTCACTGTCAGGACCACAGATCTGGCAAACTGCTGCAGTCCTGCCTTATCTGTAATTATGGGATAAAATCCATTTTTCATACGCATTACCTTGAATAGCAACTGATATTCATACATTAATCTAAAATATACACAACCAATTAAAATACCACTTTTCTCTGGCAGAAATCTAAATATAAGCTATGCAACTAATTGGTAATTATAATTAGGAGTAGAGAATATATTATATAAACAGTACTAGAGTTTCTGCTGAGCTAGTGTAAATCTTTCTTTTGAAGCAGTGACATGATAAAACAATCACAGTATAAGATGACTTAAACCTTGTCAAATAGAACCTAACACAACAGGAATGCCACGTCAACAGTAAAGTTTGTTTTGCTGTATTTGAGTATATTTAATTTTTATTTTTTCTTCTAAACTAGAGCATATACCAATTTACTGAAAAATACAGTTAGTTATTTCTTTAAAGTATCTATTAACAGCTATTCCTTTCACACAAGAGGAGCATTGCCATTTTTAAAAGATGTCTCTAACTCAAGAACTAACTTGAGTTGTCGGTCCACAAAATTCAAGAATGTCTGGATTTTGGCATTCAAGTCTGAGCACAAATTAACATAATTCAAAGAGCAGCCAAAACACAGCTGTTCTGAAATTAATCTCCCCAAAATCTATATTTTTCTATTTGACCATCTGAAAGGTCATGAAAATTGCATTAACAAAACTTCCTGAAAAGGCAGCAAAAACATTTTGTCAAAACCAGCTCTAGGGCTGGTACAGCAAATAACTGCTTGATACTATACATGGTTTTCACTTTAATGGAAAACCATTATTGACATTAACTACTATCAAGATTATTTTATGGATCCTTTTCATTACTTATCTTCTATTTGTGAATAATTAATATTCTCTTTTAATTAAAGCATTCCTTAGGTTTTATTTCTAATGTACTGTTACAACACCTTTCATTTAAAATTATTTACATCTCAGTAGCATGTCTATATGTATTTCCATAAATATACAGACAGACATACATAATCTTGTGATAGATAACACAATTTAAAAAAATTAGGGCTTTTTTAATCGTTTTGGGATAACAATAAGGGCTTAATGCACCTGAATCAGAAGGTTCGTTGAAAAAGCAAATACAACACAAAACTGTCAATTTTATGTCTAAAATATTATTTTTGCCAGCAGAGTTCTTTGATGATGCAAAGAATGCATGCACTGTCTATGTAGAAAGAAACTATTTTATCAGTGTTTAGTGGTGATGTGGGTAATAAAACTGTGATGGAAACGAGACACTACTGAACCCTACTCCCAGTTTATCCCTTCCTATCTAAAACACATTTGAACATAGAATTGCTACCTCCAAGAAAGTACTCAGAGAAACTTCTCAGAAAAGTAACTTTATCAAAGTGCTGTAACTCAGATGAGGGAGTACTGTATCTTCCTCTACTTCTTAAAGAGAAAAAGTAAAAAAATTCACTGATCCTTTGATCATGTACAGACAGCAAATATTCATTGAACACACAGTGTATTTCCTGGACCTGAGATGAAGTGCCATTCATAGTCTGAATTTGAAACTAATATTAAATTGACCTGCACATTAAAAAAAAAAGAATTTTTTTTTTTTTTTTTTTTTTTACTTAGAGTATTTTGTATTTTATTAGAGTAAGGTAATTCACAACCTCACAGAGTAACTGTCGTATGCTTTATTTTTACTCCAGGCTGGGTGTAATCATGCACATGACCATTTCAACACAATAACTACTTGCTACTTGTATATTTAAATATAATTATGCCATAAAAACTACTACATTTACTGGTGGATCCCAAAATACAACAAAAAGATCGTATGTTCAGATAATTTATTTGTGTAGAACTTGCATTGAAATGCAAATATCCCGCCTCTGGGAGTGTCCAAGGCCAGGCTGGATGGGGCCTTGGAACAACCTGGTCCAGTGGAAGATGTCCCTGCCCAAGGCAGGGGGTTGGACAGAATGATCTCTAAGGTCCCTTTTAACTCAAACCATCCTGGAATGTTCACCTGAAATCAAAGCAGGAAGGCTGGATCCAAAAGCCTACAGCTTCACACGACTCAGCACTACAAACAGAAAAAGTAAATAACCCCTGAGGCTGCAAGATGAGGGCAAAAAGTGCTCCCAGCAGCCAGCACATCACAATGACAGGAAAGGAACTCAATGTCATCGCTGAAATTGGAAGTGTAACTGTATTTCTTCTGTTCATTGGAAAATGATTTTGCAACATTTGAAATGGTTATATAATTTGAGTTCTAGGAAGAATTGAACTTAAAAAACCTGTTGTAAGTCAGAATTCCTTTGATTTTAAATTTATATTAATTACACTTAACATCAATGAAAGGCTAGATCAAAAGCTCCAGGATCAACAACTGGCTGCAGCTAAAATCAAAAGTAGCAATTAATTAAATTAGCAAACCATGGTACACATTATGATTTAAGTTACCAAATTCATCAGCCTCCACAAAGGAGCTGCCACATTACAAGGACACACTTATACAGAGAGTTAAACCACGTGATCATTTTGGATACTTTCCAGGTTTATAATCTAAACTAATTATGTAATTTAATTAATTACTTGGAATGAGTAAAAGCAAAACTTCTGCTATTTCTGAAATGTTGCAACATAAAAATTTTAAAAGGTGGAGGTTTTTTTGTAAACTAGGACAAACAGGAATGACTGGTTGTTTTCAGAGCACTATATCCAAAGAGTAGCATGGTATCATCTGTGGCAGGACCACATTCACCATTCAAGTGGCAAAGAAAGTACATGTATCTATTTTAATCAAATTACTAAAAGTATTAAACATTGCTATAGCTGGATAAATAATTCACTATATAGGCTATTTAGGGAACAAACAGAACTGGCATGCCAACTTTAACAAGAATTATAACACTGATTTTCAGTCTTCTACAACCTTTTATTACCTCTACAGGTAAGATTATAATTAATTACCTATCCTTTGTACCATTTATAAGGATAGTTAACTGGATATACACAATATGATACAAGAACTGTTTAAAATCACTCCATAGGGGTAGCATGAAAATACAATGATGAGGTTATCCCTGCAAGTAATTCTATTTGTCCCAGAGTCTGATTATCCCAGACAATGCTGCCAAAGGTGTGAAGTCAACACAATCTGGATTTGCTGCCATCCCCTCTGCAGCTTTCCTGTGCGCAGAGACACAGTTACCAGTCTGTCTTCAGAAGGACTCCTACCATTCTAAAAATACTGTCCCACAGCTGTTTAAAATTTATTTTTTTAGACCATAGCACCACTGTTTGGTTGTTTCCAATTTCTGAAACCACAAATAGTAAAAGTGTACTCAGTCTACTGCAAACATAAATAGCAAATGCACGCTTCAGCACTTTTAAAAGGATATGGAAATTGGCAACAAAAATGCAGTTCATGTTGAAAATTTACGAGGGCCCTGCCATATTTCTTCAGAAATACAATCAGGTAAAAATTAGGAAGATCTCTACCAGCTGGGTGGCATTTTTGTGTTTTCTTTACTTACATTTTTTTTTTAACTGAAAGACTTTCATTATGCAACTTCTGGCACTTGATAAAATAGAGCATGGTACCTTTGCTCAAACCACAGCTTCTTTGGTTATGTTTAGCATTACACAAACATCTTTCACCTTAGATATCCTCTTGCATTAGTGTGTTTCATTTCAAATACTCTAAGGCACATTACCTTTGGACAAAATTATTTTAATGGCGATCAGCAAATGAGATGTACAAATTATTCTTTCCCTCCCCCTATTTTCACAGGTCATTTCAAAATAATCCGACCCTTCACAATTCTACCTTTCCATATTTGAAGCTTTATGCACATATTTCTATTAAAAGCTAAAGCAGTCTGAAAATATCATATTTTTACATGGATTTCTTTCAAGAAACACAGGACATAATGACAAAGTATAATCTAGTTAAAGGTAACAGTAGACATGTTAGCAAATGTGATTACACTTTTTTTCAATGAACATCAAAAGTCTGGAAACCTGAAGGAAATGTCAATATTTTTCAGCCTGAAGTACACTTCTTGAAAGAATTCTGGATCCCAAGGAATTTGATGGGAGTTTAAAGTCACTGGAGCTGAGATTTCAGCCCTGGCCTGTGTAAATTCAAGTGAGCTCACTAAGAAAAATATCTATTTCAAGTGGTATTTGCGAACTATTTTATCCTGACATAAATGCAACTAAAAGTAGAAACAGGTAATAATTCCTTTTGATCAAATATGGTCCACAGCAATAGACTGTTTCTGTCAGTGGCTTAACACTAGAAACCTGAACCTTCCCGTTCAAAAGCCTTTAACAAAAATAATAATAATGAATCAGTTGTCCATGAGTTCACATAAATTTTTTATGTGTAAATGTTTTATAAAGGATAAAGGATGGAGAGAAAAAATACTTTTATCGTTTCTTTCCCTTGCATCTAAAAAGAAGCCGGAACTACATACAACTTGTTTTGGGATATATACAACTCAGTTTGGGATTAATTTCTTTTGGTACAGAGGTAGCTCACCACAAGCTTTATTAACCACACAGTTTGGAGGCACCATGGGCATATATTTACTCTTACATATATTTATAAAATATAAATAATATTATGTATATATAAAATATAAACAATATTCTATATAATATACAAATAAATATATTTACATATATTTATTCTATTTATATTTACTATTTTTTGCAACTGTTCCACATAGTTCTGTAGTTTTGTCTGCCTTGATGAATTTTGTGTATTTCCTAACAACTCTGAGTGAATCACAGACATATATGTACATATACACATGATTTTATCATGTACATTATAAAAAAAACAAGCTGGAGAGAAGACAAACCCAGCCAGTTCATGAAACAAAAACTTGCCCAACAGGCCATGACACACGGGATGAAAACTACATGTTAAATACTGTCTTAGATACATTTTTGCTGTTGACTTGGTAAAATTTTTCTTTCCAATTTACTAGATCTGAAATACTGCACGTCTCTGTTAGTAGGATAGATTAAAGCAGACCCAGGATGATTTTTTCAGCCCCAAAAAACCTGGAAATGGGTAAGAGTGTTCTTGTACTGAATCCCCCAGCGCTATGGGACACAAGTAAGAATTCCCAGGCTTGGAGATGAAGGCTCAGGAGGAAACAACAGCAAAATTGGGATCATGAGCCTGTGAAAGCTCCTGGCTACAGCCATGGGGGCAGCTCACAACCCTTACTTTGAGAAAGCACCACAGCAATTTTCTACTCTTGGTTTAAATCAATTTAAAATTAAATCACCAATTGGCACTTAAGTCTGTTATTTAACCTGAAGATCTTTTATATTAGGAGAGCCTTATACAGTTTATTTTATTTTTTAGTGTTGAACTATGAAGGCTAGTTTGTCAGGTTTTTTAAACTATCTAATCTTTTCAACCAAAAATTATGTCCTGCATAAATTAAAATAAATTACAGAACCTTTTCTTAATAACTAAGAATAAGCTGGTGTACACATCACACTGCATTTCTTTAGAACTACCTGTAGCATTAGCAATTTCTTTTCTTGGAGGTGGAGCAGGGACACTTGGCAATTGCTTTGCTTCAGAAACATTGTGTTACACAGGTATTTTTCACTGGATATTATGCTTTGTGATGGAAAAGTTTCCCAACTGCTCATTAGAAGAAAAATATTAGTTTAAAATTTAAAACTGTTTGCAAAGTAAATTTTAACTAGGAAAACTCCTGCTCTAAATATAGAACTGGAATACTGTGATGTGGTTAACTGCACCTGCCACCCAAAAGGATTTTGCAATATTATGCACACACTTTAAAAGAAAAAAAAAATTATTCGAGAGATGCAAATAATAGCAGGAATACTAATAAATGTTTGATTGCATTTATTTAAAGGAATAATTTTATTTTCTTTTTAAATATATCCTCCAACCAGCTTACTAATACCTACCTGTTCTGAATTTAAGTGCCTTTTGCACTTACATTAAGAATAATATTTAAATAGATGGCTTTCTTGAAGGTCATCTTCAGAGCTATGGCACACAAAAGTAAATTTAACACAGATTCAATGGTTTGCTCATCCATTAATATGAATTTAAAGGATGAACTGTATTTGTAAACCACAACCTTGTACATTATAAAAAAAAATTGAGACAGTAAAAGATACAGCCTAAGCCCACCAAACCCAGAGAGATGTTTGATCCTTCTAACCATAAAGTACTGAACAACAAAATGTTTTAGTCTACAATCTGTATTTAAATAAATTATACTCTCTGCGCAGTGCAAAAATTTATACAACTTACAAAAAACAGTATGAGGATGCATGTAAGAAGCATCAAACCTTTATCTTAACTACAAAATATTATTTAGAAGAAATAACACAGCAGAAGGGTGAAAAAGTGAGATGCCACTGGAAATATTACAGAGTAAGGAAAATGTTTCAAGTCTGCCTTATTTCTTAGTGGGAAGTTGAGGAGAAAATATATTGTAGAACCACTGCAGGCATTGGCTTTCCCAGTCCATATTTCTAGGGGGGTTTCTTAATGAAAAACATATATTTTTAAAAAAACTCAGTCTTGTTTTTTTTTTTATTTTTTGTTTTTTTTTTTAAGAAGAAAAATATTTAATTCTATTACTTTCTTCAAATCATCCTAAACAATTAAAAAAAAGTTAAGAGAAATCCTAATTTGTATAAGAATAGTCAAACATTTGGCTTCTAGAATTACACGTTTAAAACCAGGAAGCGGTCCTTTTTCCAGATGCAGTATCTCAGCAATATTTACAGTTTAAGAAAGTAAGCTGTATAGTTTTCCTTGAACACTTTTCAAGAATTCCTGAGCAGATTCTGGAGATGCAGCAGGACAGTTCTGCAGCTAAATCTAAAAAAGCCAAATAAATGAAATTCATACATTGCACTGAAGAGCTCTTTGGTGCTGAACATCACCGTAATTTCTACCTAAAAAATTATTTCCTTAATTTGATGCACTTGAATGTGCATTCCCTGTATTCATGATATATGACAGGAAACAGCACTGCCACTAACAACAGGCAGCGGGCATGGATTTCCTAATTTCAACAAGATGCTATCCTAAAAATGAAAAAGCTCTTCCTCCCTAGCAAACTTGGATGCAGAACTATTTAGGCTCCAGTCCTTCGAAGCCAGCACAGGTCTGTAATGTGGAAATAAGGAGAAGCCTGTTAGAATTTACTGCCACAGCTCCAAAGGCTGAAGTTCAGCTTATTCTTAGGGACAAATCCCTGCTAACTCATCTGATTTTGCTCAATGTGAGGCACACAAGCTCACCCACCCTCTCAAAAAGGAACTTCTGCATGTAACATTTGGTCCATGCCGGGGCTCAGGGTACCAACCTTGTGGAAGAGGGTCTCCCTTCCCACCTGCATAGAGCCACCATGTTCTGTGACTGGGCTCCTTGAGTGCTACCACAACACAAATAAAACTACACACAAAAACTGCATTAAACAACATTTACAGTCACAAAAGCCTTCATTCATAACTTTGGAAATTTAAATCTGAAGATAGGCTGCTTGTGTTGACATGTATACTTTCCTCTTTCAATGCTGTCTTTACCAGCTGGTCAACAAGGCCCTGATGCCATGCCATTGTCTTCCCATCTTGGTTTTTTGCCCCCCTCAACCAGCAAAGTGTGATCCTTACCACACCAATCCAGGCCTCACCCTTTCCAGGCACTCTCCAGCTTTCACTAATAATCACTTACAGCAAAAAAAAATTGTAAGAATCCAGGATTAAGCCAAAATCCTGAGTTATTCCTTCATGTCATGGAGGGAAGTATGTTCTGCTGAAAACAATTTTTTTTGGTCCAGGAACTTCATATATGGTCTTTATGTACTATGGCCTATATGTGCTTTAGCACAGTCCCATTTGTCATACAGCAGATGCCTTCCCTCACTCTCTTTTAATATTGTCTCTGTTTTAATCAAGGTAAGCATTTTAACTTCCCTCCCTGGTCCTAGAGCGCCAAGAGGTGTCACTTACAGACTCTCTGAGCTGCCAGAGAGTCCTTGCAACACCCCAAGAGCCTCAAGCTCAAGACCCTCCAGAGGGATCAAACACTGAGCATTGCATTGCCCAGCTGAAACCCTTCCACTGGGTGGGTGCAATCAGACGCTATTCAGGACATCTCTTCATAAGGGAAATATCAACTCAAATGCTTGCAGGGTGGCAGAGCTCCTGAACCAGGGGAACCACAGCAGGTCAAGGGACCTTAATTCAGGCAACAGTGCTGATCCAAGTCATCCTGACACCATGGCTGTGTTATTTAGATTAACACATGGATGTGTTCCTACTGTTCTAGAACATTAAAGAAACACAATAAATTTCCTAAGTGATGCTGAATCACGTATTTTTTAGGTCAGTAAGAACATGCCAGAATATCCAAAGTGAATGACAAGAAAACTTTCACAGGATGAAGCAAAATTAATGTTTGACTGATTTTCTTGGTTTTTTAATCATAGGCATCATTCTGCCACACAGGAGAGAGTGCCATGGAGACATGGAATAAATGCAATAGCAGAAACACTCTGAAATAAGTATTTTGGTAAAATGTTGGTACAGTCAGCCAACTGGTGGGTATCTTTCTTGAGGGTGGTAGAAATTGCAGGGCATATTTAATGCACTGTTAAAGTACAGATCAGTTCTAATCAAGTAGAAGTTAGTATTTAAAAATAAAAAGAGCGAGAAGAGTAAAAAAGACATGCAATCACTTAACTATACTATTTCTGTCTGTTTTTACAAAACACTTAGAGAAATGCCTAGATAAGGTATGACAATACTTTGTATAATTTAAAAGTCATGGCTTTAATGTAATGCATGTTAAGTAAACTGACTAAATACTAGAAACGATGTCATCTATACTAAAATCTGTAGTCAACTAATTACTCATGCATTTATTCATTTCTTATTTCTTCTCACTTACACTAGAGTTGTTCTTTCAGTAATGAAGTAACACATCTCCAATTTCCCTTTTCCTATTTGTCTTTACAAATTCCATTAAAAAATACTTTTTTCTATTAGGCATATAGAGTTTATGTAAGTCAGAACTTCTGCAAAACTGAGCTTCTGAACTCATACTTTCAAAGATCTGTTAAAAAATATGTTGCTCTAAGACCAAAGTCTTATTTATATGAGTTTGTGGCTTAACTGACAAGTATTTTTCTGTGACAAGTAAGGGCAGACAGTTTGTATCTTAAACACCATAATCCAGTTTTCATACCATGTAGACGTCTGGAAGGGAATCAGTCAGTAAAGTAAATTATATTATATCCCACTGACAGTCCAGATACAATCCATGAGATTCATTACTTCTACCCAACACAAAAGAAAAAAAATATGGGAGAGGTGTGGGAGGGTCAAAAATATTTGCAGCTCACAAGATTGCTTAATCAAAGTAAACAGACTTCTATTTTTAAAAACACAAACAGCAGTTAGTTCTTGGTTTAAATGCAAAGGTGGGATATAAGCAATAACTTGCTGCATTTTTGTGTGAGGCCATAGGCTAACTGGTTCTGTTTTACAAGCTGCCAGCAGTTTGACCTCTCTAATTTGCTAGAAGACAGGGAAACAGCACCTTGAAAATTATATTTTTTCACTAGGATGAATATTTTCTCTCTGCATTTCTTCTACATGAGTTTGTGTAGCATTTATTCACAACGGGTTTTCCAATTCTTAGACAGTGGTCTCTCACCCATGACAGCCTTCATTGATGTAGTAGCCAAGATGTACTGATAATTGCAGTCAAAGCTGCAATTTAACCTTTTTAATTCAAAAGGAACATCCGAGAAGGAACATTTCTGCATGAATTAGAATTTGAAGATAAACAGTACTTTCTTTTCCTTCAGGATTTTCTTCAGCTAACAACCTAAACTGGACATTTTCAAACTGGATTTCACCTTTCCCATAAGTGGTTTCATACGAATGAAGACAAATTCATTTCTTTTTTTTTTTTTTAATAGTAATTATGAATACAGTATAATTCCATTAGTTTATTCATAATATTAATTTTAAAAATAAAACTAAGCTTAAATTTTGTGCACACAGAACATTACTTATCTTCTATAAGACGCAGTCAGTCCCTTCTCTCAGTTTCAAATGAAAAACCAAGAAAATGTCATTTTTAATTATAACAGTTGACTGAATTGCCCCATTAAGGTCAAACGAGAAATTAGAAATGAGGCACTAAATATGTAGCATTAAGTTTTTGTCTTAACTACACTCTGACTCCAGTCTATCAATAATGTATTGGAAGTTACTAATGTTGCATTTTACAAAACTACTTATAGTTCAGAAGTTTAACAAATAGATAATTTTCCACTGAGCTTTCCTTTTTTCCCTGAAAAAGCCCCCACACCCATCATTTCAGTTTGGTAATTTTCATATTTGTGCAGCAATGGGGAAAAGTTTCTTTGTTTTGACTGAAACAGGGAAGTGAGGACCTGGGTATGTCTTTGGAGCTCGCAACTCCTTCAAAAACGCTGTGAGCATCCCAGCACTTTCAGCAGTTAAACTGAAATTTATTTCCATAACACACAAAAATGTTCCGTTTTTGTGAAAGGAGGAGAAACCTCTTTAAAACCTGGTAGCTACAACTGTAAAAATATTTTAAGTTGATGCAGAAGAGAACATGTTTTTATTCCGTAGGCTTGTATTATGGAAAGCTTAAATACAGATTATCTCATTCAGTAACTCCCCACTTTACAGTAGTAGCAATTCATTCTAATTGCTTGGGTAGCACACTCAGGAAAAAGAGTATTTTTCCTTTTCACTGAATAATGTTTCATGTTCGGTTACATGCAGGAAGTTACACCACCGTTGGAATGTGATTGTCTGCAACGGCAGAGTTACTTCGTATTCATAGGTTTGTGTTTAGCTAAATACTAAAATGTTGGCCACTCGGCAGCACCTCTCAAAATATCTCTAACTCCTAACGAACTAAACTAAAAAATCACCTATCTGCCTCAATCAGAATTGTTTTCAACCGTGCATAATAATTTTTCACAGAAATTTTTAGCCTCCTGCATGGAGTGGATTATAGCAAATGTAATTCACACATGCTGTTTCTTATTCAGAGGAAAACACAGACTAAGGATGTGGAGAATTTCTAGCCAAATCTTCATTCAGCTCCAAGATCCACGGACGCCACTGTAATTGAGAGACGTTCACTACCAGATAGCTGTAGACTTCCTTTTTGTTTAAAATAATACCTCTTCTACACGAGCTCCAACCTAAACATTAATGTTATTTAACTTCTAGCAAGCTGCCTTGAGCTGAACTTGCAACAGATTACAGGTTCTTGGTTTAATTCTGTTCGGAAAACGACACTGCTTAAAGCCATATATTTATAGTCACATCTAGATCGTGTAAACGTGGTGCTGCTTTTCAGATTACTTTAAAATTACGTGTAACTTTTAACACTCTTATTTCGGGATTTGACTTGCCTGGCAGTTCACAATGGAAAATGAACTATTCCTCCCATACCTCAAAATGCACACTTTACTCTGAAAGTTGTTTGAGCTCACCGTGCCCAGACTAAAAATGCCTAATCATAGCACCCAGTCTCTCAGAAACCCCAGAGGAGGAATCAACTGCCCAAAAAGCAGCTTTATTGCTCTCAGATTTCAAAGAAGTCCTGATTTAGTTCTGCTGTTCTAACATTCAGCTTCATAACAAAAATTATTATTTCAAAGTCACGTTTAAAATTTTATAAGAACAAGGAAAATAGTGTTTGAATTTATCACATTAAAACATGTAAAGTATAATAAACAAACCCAGGAAATATTAAAAGATGCTGACATGAAGAGTGATTTTTTTTCTAGGGCTCTTCATCTATATTAGATGCTTATTTTAGTTTTTAAAATATTATCAATTTCTTATTATTTACACCTCTAGCCTACCCAAAAAAAAAAAAAAAAAAGAAAAAAAAGAAAAAAAAGAAACAAAAAAAACCCAAAAAACAAAAAAATACCAGAAACCTAATTAAAGCACAAGAATAAAATTATTTCCAAGGTGACCTTATTTTACATTAACTCTAATATAACAGAGCTGCTTCCTCAGCTATTTCATACACACTCCTGTGCTGCTTCTCGGTTGCACCAAAGGACACTCCCCCAAACAGCTGCAGCTGCCTGGAGTCACTTCAGTCCTTTGATTTCTGATTTGAAAAATTTACACAACTAAGTTCAATAATGTTAGAACTTTAACAAACTTTTGTTACTATGCTGTGATTGGAAAATGCCCCTAGAGAATCACGTTTAAATTATTTTATCCGTTAATCTGTTTCTGATATTGCACCCATAGAATTTTTATAAAATTTTATTTGCTAATTTTATTTCTAATTTCAATTAGCCATGCCATTTTCTGTATAACTTTTAAGCAACCGAACACACATTAAGCTGCTGTTTAGATGCCAGAACAAGGGAATATGTATTAGGCAGTGACTTCTGTCCAGTTATATTTCGAATAAAAGAAGGATCCTGCCTCTCAGAATCCACAACAAAACCAGCCTAATACCCTAACAGTGCTTTCAGATATTCAGCTTCATATATTTCCAATAAAATAGTATTTAGAGTAACTCTACTCCTTTCGGCAACAGAATCAACAGCTTTTGACCCACAGTACCCATGCAATAGCATTTAATACTTAGAATTCTCTAAGAATAACCTAAGATGGCATCAATTTCTGTGAGTAGGAAGGGTGAGAACAGGGGAATGATGATGGAAGGATCAGTGAGTCCACATCTCTCCCTCATGACAACATTTGTAGAAAATGAAAAATAGGCTGCTTAAGTACTAATTTTCCACAAAAATATTTTTCTGCTGTAATAAAAATAATATAAAATTTCTTTTCTGAATTTTAGCAATATGTCTAAGGTAGCAGTAGCTCATACTACCCTATAATCTTGGCAAATGTTCCAGCATATGTTTGAATTTGATTTATTAAAAATTATTTCATGGGTACTTTGCTGAGATAAATTAAATGAAGTCAAGTCACTGAAAATTCCACATTGCTTAAAACTGAAATTCCGAGGAGTTACTCCAAGAAGGAGCCTTTTTTTCCATTAATTTTAAGAATCCAGTAATTCCCTAGAATTTACCAAATTATGGCACTAATTAATATATAAATTCACAGTTAAGTAACAGAAAGAAAAGCTACATCTTAATGCTGATTGACTACCTCGTAATAGTCACTAAACATTTTTCTCCTCCATGAGCTACAAAAACAAAGCTGTAACTATTACATTTTTAATTTGGAACTATATGGGTTCTATTAATAATCCATCTTTAAACTATGTCTTTATCATGAAACAAAAAATTTGGTTTTGTTATGAAGCCTTCTTTAAATGCTTTTTATCAACAAACACACGAAATCCAGAAGTAGCATTTCTGAACTAAACATTATTATTTAAATAAACACCAAAGGGAAAAACAGTACTTGAAAGCAAGGAATAAAACAGTACTTGAAAAACCAGTTTCTTCTTTTGCACCTCTTAAGAGAGTTAAGCTGTAAAAATACCTACAGATATAATAAAGTAGCTAAAAATGTATTTAAAGTTATTTTCCACTGCGATCAGCAACTTTAAAAGTGAAAATAAATGACATTATCACGTGACAGGCCAGCATGAGACATGTAGTTTTAATATTGATTTGAAATGGCCATTTTCAAGGAACAGTTGAAATAACAGGGGCGAAACGTTCAATGTTTAAAGTAAGTACTGCTAGAAATGGCAAAAAAAGTGTCAATGGAAATTCAGCCAGCACATAGTCTCTTCATTTTCCAACATCAATATACTGAAGAGAAGGTCTCAACTTCAATACTCACATTCAAAAATTATGTTAACAGCCCAGAAACCTATGCATTTTAAATTTCTGTATTTGTTAAATTTGTTTTACTTTCTCAGCAGTACATTGCCCAGACAGGAAAATAGAATCGGTAACCTCTCAGTACTTTAATTTATGATGCCACAATTCAAATCACAGCACGTAAGATTTCACATAGTCAGCACTGAAGTAAGATCTGCAGACACTAAATGAAACATGTATTTAAAGAGAAAAGGAAAAAAGAGATACCACGCACAAGGTAAACCCTTAAAATTAAATGAAAAATACATGCTGTTATAAATCAGACTAAAGGCATGAATTACAGTATGTTTGACTATGAAACACACTACCCAATGATTTTTAAATTGTTGCATCTCGAAAGAAATTTGAGTTAACAACAACAGAGCAGCTTTTAGAGGGAGCCAGTACTCTACAGAGAATTAAACCACTAAAAAAAAAAATCTTTATTCTTCACAGTGGCCTCTTGTCTTCCAGTGTCAAACTGGCTCATTAAATTTATTCTATCTTTGCCTCTAATAATTTTCTTTCCTCTGATGATTCCACACCAGTAAGATAATACCATTCCCAACCCATGCCACCATAGATGTGTGGGAGTTTCTGGCAGGGGCGTACAAACTGGTTCCAAATCTAAGAATATCCTCCTACCAAATCTAAGAATATTCACTTTCAAACCACAGTTGGATAAAAAAGATCTCTGTGAATAGGTACCACAACTCCAGAACTCCATCATCTCTCCACAAGCATACATGCCATGAAGGGTCAGGTTCTCAGTTTGGTACTGAGGACTTATGTCCCTGGTGGCACCTTGGTCGAGCTCTGCAGGATCAGGGAACAGAGCAATCCTTAACAGCCTCTGGAGCCTGATCCATTGTGTGGCTGCATGGCAAATCCCTGGGATGCAAGACCCATCCAGGGGGCTGCAGTCCAGGCTGCAACTCCTCCCAGAACTCCATGAGAGCACTCTTGAAAGAAATGGGCATTATTAACAAAATAGTCTGTTCTACATTGAACTTTTATCTGGAATAGAGGGCCAGAATTCAGGTGTCTCTTCCTAAACCTGTTTGTAGGTAGGAGACAGGTGGGAGATAGATGCCCTCCTTCCAGAACAGGCGTTTTTGAGCACATGTTAAGGAAGTGAAGCTAAGTATGCTATAAACCATCAAACTAAATACAACTATAGCACAATTTGAGTAGGAAGAGACTTCTGATCATCATTCAGTGTAAATTTCCACAGGGGATGATGAAGTATGTAACTTACAAAAGAAGACCAGGAAGTCTTCAAAAGCTTAAAGGACTTTTTGCTGTCTGAACCTTAGGTAGATTCCAGTGTCCAATTCTCAGTTCAGGCTGATTAAATTCTAATACGGAGGTTAATTTTTCATTAATGAAATCCATAAGTTCAGATACATTGAAATTTCCCTTTTTCTGCCTTAAGCATTCTCTATGAAGGCCATTAATGGAAACCTTCTTACTTGCACACTTGGGTGTCTTGCCATTGCAAATAAACATCAACTATAAAGCCAGCTGCAATTTGAAATGCTCTACCTTCATTTCTAATAGAGCATAGCAACAACTTGTATATTCCAAAATCCATCTGTCTTTATCCCTACCAGCAAACCATATGCAGTTCATTATCCACCTAAATTCCTTATGTTTTTCTGGCTGGTTTTCCTCATCCAAGTCTTACAAGTGCTGATGAAACCACTGTACGTTTCTATCGCTTCAAAGCATCACAGGTATTGCAACTTTTCAGCAATGATTTCCACTCACCTTCACATCCAAATTTCCTTTAATTGACTCTCACACTGTAACTATGCTCATGCAAAAATTTGCTACTCATTTCCTCCTGCTCAATACCTTCCTTCTGCCCTATTCTTTCTCCAGTAATTCATTTTTTATCACTTCACTTCCCTTGAGTCCATTCTCACCTCACAATTTCCATAACAACTCCGACACAGTACCCTAAAGTTCAAATTGCCTGTTCATGGAAATAATTTTTAAAATTTTATTTGGAAGGCCACAGATGACTGAGCAAAACTTAGAAATTGCAATCTCCTCCCCATGGAATGTTACACTTCCTATGAATGGCAGACTTACTCAGATACTTCCTCTTTGGTTTTATCACCTGCTTTGGACAATTTTTACTTGTTAACTATTTTAAATAACTACGTGAGTAACAATAATAACTAAATAAAGCTGTAAAACAGAATACTCCATGAAAATCATGATAGTATCCAAGACTTTTTACTTTGTTTTCTTCTAACTTTATTCTGGGGCTTAAAACTAATAGAAAAGGATGATCTTCACCTTACTAAAGAGGTTCATATATAAAAACATCCCAACATGTGCTAAACTGAAAGCCCTACATAATTTACCACAAAGAAGATCCTACCAAAAATTTCAGTTTTTAGAAAAGGCAATGTATCTGTCTTCCAGGAAAAACTGGGTAATTCAAACACCAGCCAAGGTGCCCCAGACTATCCACATCCATCCTAGCAGGGAATGCAGTATGCAGGCAAGTCAAGGTCTTTTCAGACTGGTTTTTAGACCACAGATCTACAAGCAGGAAAAAAAATGTATTTAAAATACCAATCTGATCTACTGCTGTCCTAAACAGCAGTGCAACATTTTTCTGAACCCTACTAATCACTTGAAAAGCATGGTTGATAAAAAGATGCTGCAAAAAGATGAATGGAAATCATACTGCCAACCATACAACTTAACATCATTTCTCTGTACTTTAACAAATTTAAGCATGACAAGAACACACTGTAAGAAACTTTATACACCTAAAAAACCGAACCTCTGTAAATCAGAAAAATGTCAATATAACGAGATCACTTAACGACAGGAAGAGATTTCAATCAGTAATGCTATGTATAAATGAGTAGCATGGCTCAGGGTGACAGTATCTGGCCACTCAACAATCACCCAAGTACAGGGGAATTTAGAAGCATGTAAAGTATTTCCTACAACAACCTAAAAGCTTTCTGGCCACACACAGGCTGTGTGGCAAAAAAATAAAAATATTAAGAAAAATAGTCTAAAAATTTAAGCAAATGGAAGTTTATAAATGTGCTTTATTAAAAATTCCTAATTGATAACATTCAAGAGCCTGAAATATTAGTAGAAAAATCCATCTAGGGAAGGGACATTAACATGGGGGTGACATAAACCATTTCTCACTTTTTATTGAAATCTTCACTCAAAGTACTGGAATGTTATAATGAAATTTAATTACAAGCGAAATTAAAATCTGTAGTTATTATATGCATTCTAACTATATGTCAGGCAGATCAACTTCAAAGTGCATTGAAATAATGCTACACAGGTACCTAGAAGTACCATACACAGAATATACACAGTTGCAAACCTGTTACATGAGAGACCTAAAAGAGCATTTCCAAGATTTTTTTTTCTATTAGAGTAAGAACACAAAGACTTAAAGCAATCATAAAATCAGAATAGTTGTTGTTGGAAGGGAGCTTTCAGCCATGCAATCATAGAATGGTTTGAAATGGAAGGGATCTTAGAGGTTATCTCTTTCCACTCCCACAGGACACCTTTTACTAGATCAGGTTGCTCCAAGCCCCAACACTTCCAGGGATAGGGCATCCAGAAATTCTCTGAACAACCTGTGCCAGAGCCTCACCACCCTCATCATACCAATCTTCTTCTTTATATCCAATCTAAATCTCTAAATCAACTCTTTTTCAGTTTAAAACCACTACCCTTGAACTATCACAAAAGGTCCTACTAAAGTCTGTCCTCACCTTCCTTATTAGTCCCCCTTAAATACTGAAAGGCCACAAATAAGGTTTTTCTGGAGCTTTCTCTTCTCCAGGTTGAACATGCCCAACTCTCTCAGCCTGTCTTCAACAAAGGAGAGGTGCTCCAGCCCTTTGAGCATCTTGGTGGCCTTGTCTGGAATTGCTCCAACAGGTCCATGTCAGTCTGTGCTGAGGAGCCCAGAGCAGGACACAGCACTCCAGCTGGAGTGGAAAGGCAGAATCCGCTCCCTCACCCTCCTGCCACACTGCTCTCAGAGCAGCCCAGGATACACTTGGCCTTCCAGGCTGAGGGGCTACAGCAGCAAGCTCAAAGAACAAAAGCAAACAGAGGCTTAGGATAAATCATATCAGGAAACATCCATAAAATATGACAGACTGGTAGATGAGAATAATTGTAAAAAAGGCGGATTTGTTAATATCAAGAATGGATCACATCTTGTTACCTGCCTAATTACTTTCAGCAGTGGCCTGTAGGCATTACAGATAGAACAAAGAAATTTAAATTCCCTAAGAGCTGTGCTTAGAAAGATGCATGCTCCTCACCTTTTTTGCTGCTTTCTAACACTTCAAAAGACGTATTTTCTTTTGGCCTGCACATCTTGGAACACTTCTGTTTCACAAGACACTTCTGTTCCTCTATCCACAGTTCTTTCATTATGTAGAAATAAGGTTCTTGGAGAACCACAATTTCATTGACTGTTGTGATCACACTTTATCTTCCTTCATATTCATAGGATGCCAAGCACTTAATGGCCAACGCTGTATAGCAATCTTTATTTCTCCAATGTTAAAATCTATGTATTACATCAAATACAAACCCCTGTGTGACAGGAACAAACAAGTAAAATTGAAGGGTAGCATGAAGATACTAGAGATTAAGTTATCTTCTACATACTATGATTAAACAAGAAGTCTTTAGCAAGCTCTAATTCTAACATACATATTCTATACATGCCTGCTAGAATATATAATCATATTCTTCAGCTATTTTAATGCATAAATTAACTACACAAATTTTGTTATACTTTTACATAGTACTATGAAACAAAATACATCCATATTATATACATTGGATACTATTTGTTTCCAAAATATAGTACTGTAAGTGTACTACAAAATACAAAGTTGGAATTTACTAATACTTTAACTGCACATATGCAGACAACTTCTTTGTTGAGACTTGCAATTTGAAAGTTAGGACTATATTTATTTTCTTCTTCATCCATATTTATTTCCTGTAACAATATTATACTAACTATATGCAAGAGGGTAATTTTATTTATATTTTAAGCCCATAAAAATATGTTTCTAGTTTAGAACTGGTTTTCTAATACACAGAAATGTCTTGTATTACCTGCAGTACATATTAAAATACACCAAAAATACACTTCTGCTACTATGGCTCACATATGGTTTTCTGGATTGGCCAAGCCCCTCAGAAAGTGTGTAAAGACATGTTTTTGTCAGCATTGTCTCTACACCTGTAAGTGTTAATAAAACTTAAGCTACAATGAAAAAATCTCTTTTTACCTTCACAGGACAATATCCACAATAAAACCACTGGAAATGCAGGTGTCAGAAAAGATAACATTTAAAAAATACTATGAATATTTAGCTTTCACCCTTGAAACTGCATTAATGTATTTAAAATGGGGAGCATTTCCTGTCTAATGTTTTACAGAAGCAAACTTGCCATAATTCATTTTTTACCTGTCATTTTCTCAAGTCTGCCAATGCTGATTCATTTAATTAAAAAAAAAAAAAACACCAATCAACACTGATTTTTGCTTCAAGTAGGTATTCATACTCATCCTCACTTTGTGGTAAACTTGCTGAAAATAAAAATGATTATTTCAGATCACTTAAGTGTTTGCTTAATTAAATACTTAATCAAAACCATCTCCGGTCTTCCCAAACATACCACAGAACTTCCAATTACTGTAAAATACTCTCTGGCATGGAGCATTGTATTTCTGTCACAGAAGAGGCTATGCATTAAAAACTAAATATTACCATGCAATTCAACAGCAAGACTCATTTCACACCTTTTAGGAAACCTTTTGGGAAAGAAAAATCTCTTACTTCAGGATATTATTTTAATATTCACCACACGCACAATTTGATCAAAGAGGTCTTACCCTCAGCTATTGACCAACATATTCCTGTGTTCAGCATCTGAAAGGGAAAAACTAACAACCTGTGGTGTACTATTATCCACTTAAACTCCAGCCTAGAAACAGGCTACTCTACTATAAAAATAAAAGTGGCACTCTTGATTATCTCAGACAAGCAGAATGAACAGAAATCTTGAAAGTGCTTACAGGGTGGTTTCCAAATATCCTGATGAGGACTTTACAGGTTAGTTAAGACTTTATTGAATGCCAAATTTAAGGAATAGGAAAATGTAAATAACTGAAATGTAGCAATGGTTTTCCACATAATGATCCAAGAATGGAAATTTTGAATAAGCCTTTAAATACCAACATGCTGATATGTATAAAATATAATGGTCTCTAACAGCCAGTACAAAAAGAATGGAAAAACGTAATCAAGCTATGCTAAATAAAGCCTCCGAAGTAAGCAAAACAAATTTTACACAGCCTTCAAAGGGAAGCATTGCAAGAAAGGATCCTTTATTCAGACTTTTTCAAACAAACAATGTCTGGTTAGAAAGTTCAATCAAGCTTAAAGTTTTGTAGCAACTCCTCTACAGAATAACTGCACAATATAAACATTTCTAGAGAGTGTGTGATAAGAAGGGATGATCACAAACAGGAATTTTCATTCAAATATTGAGAACATGGACCACTTGTGACAAAACAACAAATCACCCACAGTATTCTATCACGTATAGAAGAACTGAAGGCCCCTGGCTGACATAAATATCAATTCTGCATCTTCATTTGTGGTTTTCACCTGATACAACACAGTATCTTAATCAGTGATGTGGTAAAGATACAGCAACCATTATTTCTTTTATGGTTTTCTCCAGTAGAAAGAATCAGGGCTAGGAATTCTAGTTAGCAGAGAATTTGGGACATGCTTTGCCAAACCAGTCTGTCTTTGCAATGTAAGAACTCTGCTGCTTTAGGATTTGCTGTAGCCATGGATGGTGATTTCTTGTCAATAGACACTGGGCAGAGAAAAACAACCAAGCACAACCAAAACTGGAATAGGAACTTGGAAAACTGTTGCCATCACCTCTGGGACTGAAAGAGTAAAATGGTCAGGGGCAGATTTATCTGCACTAGTAGTTAAGTATTAAATACAAGGTATTAAGTATTACTAGAAAAAAAGGTAGTTTTCCAAAGTCAGAAAGCGGGAGAGATGACAAGTCAGATACAAGAAGGGCAGCATTGTTCCTTAAAAAAAAAAAAAATCCCATTCCCATCATCATTCTTGGTAGCTGTTTCTGGCAAAAGTTCAGACTGGAGAACTAGAATAAATCCTCACTGTTTGCATGCTATGAGATAATAAGAACAAGTGCATTTCACTGTTTGGCACAACACTTTAATTTAACGTGCCAGATTTGGCAGAACTACATGAAACACGATTCCAGCAACTGACTGCTTGAAGATAATTCACAAATTTCTTTGAGAGAGGAAAGCCACATATCGAGCTTATCAACAGTGTGACTGATCCAATAAATGGCCTTAGCAAAGGCCTGATGTCTGGGTAAGTCAGTCAGTGAGATGGAATTATCAGTGCTAAGGAACTGCTCCAGATATGCAGGGCATCATCCTCACAAAAAGCAGCAATTAGTGCCAGCTCATTCCTCACTGCACAAGGATATAAATCACAGTTACAGAGATAACCTTTACTGTATTATTTCCTAATGTTTACGCTTCATTTTGCAAAACAGATGCTCTTCTAACACAGCATAAAAACCCATTTAGAACTCTTTTTTTCCAAAATTAAAGCAGCAATAGACACACGTTAATCTCAAGGCAAAAAACTACTGTGTGCATAAATTATGAGCAATTTTGGAATCTTTAGAGCAAAAAATTATCACTTATCAATGATTTAATGCAGCTGCATGTAAAAATGAAAGATCATTCATTACTTCTGAAGTTCTTTTATGGATTTTTTAAGGATCTTCTACTATTAAAAACAAAGCAAAGAAGTATTGAGACTAAGAACTAATCTTATTTCCAAATTCATTAATGGAGATGCCCCAGTAACCAATTTATTCCTTTCTGTTTTAATCACCATTTCTGCTGTCCAAGAATGAAGGGGAAAAAAAGCTTATAAAGGTACAAAACTTAGAAACTCATTGCTCATAGCAGTCCAGAGGCCTGACACACCCATATTTGGCAGTTTGTTGCCCTTCCATTGTGTATTTTATGTAGCCATTCCTACTAAATGACAAAGCACTTCAAATTCTGTTTCCTTTTAGGTATTTCTGGCCTCCACACTAAATACTCTGCTGAAAAGAAAACTTTTATTATTTCACTTTAAAAAAAGTGTCATCCAATAGAGCAGTAGATAAATTAATTAAATTACTTACTTGAATTTTAGTAATGAAAACTAGAGCTTACATAGAAGCACAGAATGGTTTGGGTTGGAAACAACCTTACAGATCATCAAGTTCCAACCTCCTGCCAAGGACAGGAACACCTCTCACTAGCCCAGGTGACTGGATGAAGTCTATAAGAGGCCCTATTTCACTTCCTTAAAAATAAAAATTGGAAAATTCCGCTGAAAAAAAATTCAACTTGTTTCCAAAAGCTTTTGCTCTTTGCATATACTAAACATTTAATCCAGTCAATTAGAAATTTGCTTCACTTCACTGCCTTCAAAGCTAAATTAAGTGGAATTCTGTGCCACATGAGTGATTAGTATTAACTTAACTTGCTCAAAATTCAGCCAAATTCCATAAAGCCAACCACTGATAAGACAGCATCTTAAATTTCATTTGGGGAAGTAGATGGGCACTGAACAACTTTAATTGTAATTGGTAAAAGATTTTACTTAGCACTTACAGTGGTACTTTCTTGAGTGCACATGAGGTTTAAGGAACAAAAATCAGGTTAAAAAGGTTAAAAAGATACATCAGGAAAATCAGGTTAAAAAGATACATTTTCTTATTCCGATTGCATTTTGAAAATAAACACTGAGCTTTAGAGCATTACAGGTATTTTAGGGAATTTATACAATAAGAAAGTAAGAAGAACATATTCTAAGTGTAAAGTATTAAAGCTCTTTTTCTTGGTGTATTGCCAGCATCCTCCAATTTTTAAAAACATGACTCAAGTGCTGATGCAATTTGCATAACTTAAAATATCTAAAGATGACCAACAGACCCACTGTGAGAGTCATACTAAAGTTTCTTTACATAGTCCAAAAACACTGATTAGCTCTCAGAACACACTTTCATCCATAGTTGTCAGAGTATATTCCTCTGGATTTAGCCTACTCAGTGTGAGCCTGATGACCTTTTCATTGCTAAAAAAAAAAAGATAAACAGTCATATCTATGTTAACGAGAGTAGGAAGTTATGCACTTACCCTGCTCAAAGCAGGTGGGTATGAGTCAGTCCTGCTTCAGAAAACACTCCCCAGCATTAGCACACTGAGAGTCAGTACCAGGATATTACACTCATGGAAAAGTGACATAATTTGACTGGGATTCTGCAACTCATCAGCCACTGATGTAGGACGAAGAAAAATTGATTTTTCTTTTTTTTTTTTTTTTTTGGTCCCACTCAAGTTCTGGTCACTTTATTAATCACACACCAAACAGACCAACTACGGTTTCTAGACTGTCTTACAGAAATAACAGATAAAACCAATCAGCTCTTCCAACCATTCCCCCCATCCAAAGATCATAGAATTGTTACAAGCCATGCTGTATAAGCAGGAAGAGGAGACCTACAGAATTAAAGGGCTTGCTGCAAGCTACTCCTCAAATTTTAGATAGGTTCAAACAGCAGCTGGGTAAACTCACTGAAGAAACATTCACTGACAGCTACTAAAAACAAAGACAGCTCTAGCTCAGGAAGCCTGAACTATACATAGCAAGGTTAGGAAAGCATCCTGTGGAAGTATCCCTATATTTTTCCCCTTTTCTTATAGACCTTCCTTGAGGTCCACTGTTAGCCAGTACTAGAGATGATAACAGTTTAAATGAAGCTTTAGTGTGATCCCAGTACAAAGTTTAACAGTGTAGATGCCTCAGGAATAAAGCTTTAAATTTCTAATTCTACCTTTTAAGGTAGGATTAAAATCTACCATTAAGGTTTATTTTTTTTCTCACAAGGTATAAGCTAGCTGGCAGGCTTTCCCAAAATTGTGTAATTGGTCACTACTGTTTTATGGTATTTAGTGATAATTCTAAACACGAATAAGTCAGTGTTTGATTTAGCTTACTGTACTTAAGCTCATTTATCATTATGTTTTGTCTTGTAATTTAGTCTCTGCCTTGTACTAATCATCTTTTTAAAATAAATTATGAAAGCACCAAAGCCAAGTCTTAAACCTGATTTGTATACATTTTCCAATTTTGTGGAATATGTCTTTTCATTAATACAGATAAAATTTAGACTTCAGATCTGAAGCTTTTTGTCCCAAGGTATCTTTAGGTCTCACAGTTTACACTGGCCTGACACTCAAATAATGCAAGGAAACTGGCTAAGATTCTCAAATGTCCTAAAAACACTGAGGTTTGATCTACTGCACAACCAAACAAATTGTTCAAATGAGAGCACAAAACCAGAGCCTTCTCAAGCAAAATTTTAACTTCACATTTATTACTTTGGGTAAATACTTCACTGAGCATTTGAAGAATCTAATACACTACACAAAGAAAAAGTTAAAGTTGTTTTGGATGCTGACACAAAAGTAATCAAACCTCATAAAGCAGCATCAAAACCACTTTTGTACTGTAAACCAATTTGTTAAAATACTTTCAAACTCTCTATTTGCAATACACTATTGAATCTTCTATTTATTAAATAAACTCAACTCTGATTAGCATTTTAATGAATCTGAATCAAAGATTGCTCAATTTTAAAGCAGGCTCTAGTGTTAAAAAACAAAAGCCAGCAGATGCCAGAAAGTGACCTTTGAGGATTACAGGTGCATCTGCAGGCTCAAAGTTGAAAATATAGGATCCTTATGGATATGAGCTTCTTTCCCATATGGATGGGGAGAAAGGGAAAACATACTCCTTGAAGGGCAGGTATCAAGAGGACTGGGCCAGAATCTTCTCAGTGGTGCCCACCAACATGAAAAGGAGCAACAGGCACAAAGTGCAATACAGGAAGTTCCATGTGAATATGAGGGAAAATGTCTTTGCAGGTGACAGAGTACTGGAACAGACCGGCCAGAGAGGCTGTGGAGTCTCCTCTGGAGATATCCAAAACTTGCCTGGACATGATCCTGTAGAATCTGCTCCCGAGTTCCCTTCCAACCCCAGCCATGCTGTGAAGTCTATAAAATGCGTGCCTGCACATCACAACACCAGGGTCAGGACACCCACTCACGGAATTCATGGGTAGCTGACAGCCAGGAAAGGACTGTGGTGAGATACCAATGGCTGGAAAAGGTGCCAAAGTGGCAGCTTTCCTTCAGTGCACAATCCTGTGTGTCAGGCTAAGGGCAAAGGAGAAGTGACAGCACTGCTGCACCCTGAAATGGCCCAGAGGCTGATCCCCAGCTGGCAGGGATGAGCAAGATAAAGGTGGGCTGAAGGAGCATCACATTGAGGGGCAAGTCTGCAAGTCTGAAAGCTGCTACAGAGTCAAACTAGGAATTAATTCCAATTCCAGCAGTTCACAGTATTTACACTCCAGTTCTGGAAAAATAGTTTAAACTGACTTCTTCATACTAAATACAAAAATCATTCAATATATTATAAAAGCTGCTAATAAAGGATTGGTTAGCACTCCATTGTATCAATACAGGGTTTGAAAAGGAGAGACTGAAAAATAAAACCCCATTCATATTTAGTCTAACTAAATTATTTCTCCTTAGTCTCCATACTTGTGGAGCAGGTTATGCCAACTACAGCAGGAGCATGTTGATGTGATTGACCTCATTTTGCCTCTCCCTTGTGCTCACATGAACCTGCAAAACAGCAGTCTCTGCTCTCACGTGGCATCAACATGTCATAGAATCTTAAAATTGCTTTTAAAATAAGAAAAAAAATTGAACCCGGAGAAAGTGGCTGTTATTTCTGAGAGAACTTTTCTCTCCCGAAGTTAAATTGAATTAACCCTAGCAAAAACAACTAATGATATATATAAAGCTGATGAGAAAACACCACTAAGGGCAAAGAAAAACATTTTAAGCTTCAACTCATACTTGGGAGCTGCCACTTCAGAATACTTTCTTTCAAAGTACCATTTTTGGAGACAAATCACAAACCAAAGCTTTAGAGCTCACATATCAGTTAAATATTCATGTGTAACTGAGATTTTCACATTACTTTTAAAACACTGACTAGTATAACACCACAAAAATGAAGATTAAAAGATGGCTACTTGTTACTACATTTATTTTCACAAGACCATCACATTTAGTTTACTAGCTGCGTTCTTCCCTTCCCGATTATCTATGAAATCATTTTCCATCTCAGTTTCCTGTCCTCAAATCCTCTTAGAAACAGTCAATTCCCTTACCAAGAGTAAATTCTGTAATAATAAGAGATACAAACATGAAACATCTTCCAAAAGTTCATAAATAAAGGTCTTCTGTTGCTCTTGGTTGAGCTACATCGGCAGAATTCACTACAAAAAGCAAATGCTTGTAAAAGAATAAAGGTCTGTTTTCCATGGGACTGAAACTATTCCAGAATCAAGCTGACTCCACGTTATTGAAGCTGTACAGTAACTAAGTTACCTTTGCTCTTCTCATTCTTAACCCCATTTCTCTCCCTTATCACATAATGATTTTCACATCTGATTTTCCACACAGTGCCACATTTTCTGGCAATGTTTTGAATTCAACTATTCTCTCCAAGAGGCTGAACCTCCAAGGAAGTTTGAATTAATAACTTTAGACAGAAACTTTTCTCATATAGGATTCTGAACTGTTCATTTCAGCACTAAACTGTGCAGAGAAGTGGGAAAACACTCAATATTCTTTGAATGGATATCCCAAAATCCTGAGAGCTACATTAACAGGAGACCAGGCACTGCTCATTTACACTGGTATCCATCTCACCATGATCATGAGACCTAAAGCAACAGGATCCATGGGTGTGTGCTGGTTTTACCATTTACCCTGAAGAAACCAAATACAGGAAGGAAACTTGAAAATTAAATAAATAAGGGAACCAAAAAGAAAGGAAAGACAAGCATATAAATGTTTCTTATTTTTGCTCCAAAGGCTTCTCTCAATTTATGTGGTCAAGCAACAGTTTATAAAGATCCCCAGAATTTGGGCTTGTATTTGTACAGATTCATTTCCTTTTCTTCTCTTTTTGAACACCTCTTCTCTATCCAATTATTTAATAACACTTACTTCTGTTAGAAAGGCTTCTTAACTTTGCTTTTATCACTAACTCTCCCACACTGGGAACGCCATTTCTCTCCTGGCCACAGGGAGATGTGAGTACCTGCTTAGCCAATAAGCACAGTACTAAATGGGATTTAAACATATGACTTACGTGGAAACAGATGATGTTCCAAAACATCATTTACCCCATTATAGCAATTACCTAGGTTTAAACGGCATTCAAGTATTATTTATAAATTAAAATTATCAATAAAAACTTTATATGACATACTAACAGTCAACAGCTTTCCTAACTAGTATTACTCCTACTTTCAGCTAATTCCCTACATTCACCAAATTTCTGACTGTAAAGGAAACCTCAAAAGTTAAAGTTTTCCAGGCACGTGTTGGTGATAGATCATTACAGAGTCATAGCTGGGGAGGAGGAGAACACAACATCCAGTTCCAAGCCCATGAAGTCAAGTTCTGTCAGAAGAATGAGCAAAAAATTCGGTCACTTCTTAAAAATAAGAAAAAGCCTGAAACAATATAAGGCAACAAAACATGTTAATGTTCATCTAATCATCAGTACTGTTCCCAAGTATTTTCTGAATCAGAGCTAACTTCAAACATAACACAAGCTGCTCCGTATTTACCTCTGTTTACCTGAATCAGTATTTCTAGAAGGGGTGGCAAAGAACTGCTTCCAAATTATTAATGCAGCTCCCTTCACATCATCATCTCTCCAGTAATGAGGACAAAACCCAGTAGTTTTTGCCTTGCAGGATTTTTTGTCAACTAAATCTTGTCACACCTGCACAACTACAGGAAACAAAACTGTCAATCAGAGGCATTGCTTATGAGCATTTTGGCAATTTTCAGCTTTATTTTTTGTTTTAACTGTTCCACACCAAGGTATGAGAAAGTGCCTGACCACAAACCAGCCAAGCAGAGCAATTATTTGGACTATTGGTAATAATCACGTCTGCATAGCTGTAGTATAAATCTGTAATTACACAGGCAGGATATCCCCAAGGCTTGGGAAACAGCATTAGTTTTACAATATGAATTTAACAAGACAAAACTTATTCATGATTGAAAAAAAATTCAAGGAAAGCTTAAACCTTGCCAATTATAACTGAAACACTAAAAATGTACCGGGGACAAAGAACAGAATGTGAAGACAATGATGACAAAGTGTTTTAAAGAACACAAGGCTACAGAGGTACCCAAGGGGTACAGATCTGGAGAGACGTGTACAGGGGTGTCCAGGAGAGCTGGCTGATCTCCTTCCTCCAAGTTCAAGAAAATGGCCCATCTCAACATGCAGCTAATCAAACAAAGGAGGCAAAAAACCTGTTTAGATGAGCAAGGAGCTCCTAACTTAATGCAAAGATAGGTAGGAAGAATAAGAATCACAGAATGGCTTGGGAAGTGAATTTCATTCCAGCCCTCCTGCCATGGGCAACTTCCAGTAGACCAAAGCACAGGAGAGGGAGAGGCAACCCAGGAGGAACAGAGAGATATTGCTCTATCAACAAGCCAAAGCCCAGCTGGAACCATCTGTTCTCACAATGGGCTTGAGCTGAAATACAAGAAATTTCATTTAAACATAAGGAAAACAGATCTCTTTTACTTTGAAGGTAGTCAACTTCTCTAAAAGGTTGCTAAGGATGCAATGTCCATCCTTGGTGATATTAAAAAACACAACTGGACAGAGTCCTGAGAAATTCACTGAAGCCAGCCCTGCTAGAACAAGCTGATTGAGCCAGATGACCTCTGGAGATTCTTCCCAACTTCAACTTCTTTGTGATCCCACTTGCCCATGCCATAAAAATGATGGGGTTTTGGCTTGTTGGTCTTTATTCCCCCCAAATAATTATTCATCACACTCTTCATCCTATATACTGGGCAATAATGATTACTTGGCAAAGTCCTCACGAACTTAATAAGTAGTAGTTAAGGGCTATTAATAACCTTAATTTGTATCAACAAGGTCAAAAAAATAAAAAAGGAAAAAAACCTTTTACTTACTAAGCTTTCTAAAGCACAGAAATCTTTATAGGGAAACAACCAGAATACAGCCCATTAAGTCTCCTACTAGGCACAGAAAGTAACAGTTAAGAAAATTTAAGAAAGAAGACCAGACCAAAAAATATTCCTGTCCCAAAAGCTGAGTGAAAAATGGCCTAGCCAATTCAAATATGTACAAAAATCATTTTTGTCTGCAAGAATTGCAATAACCCACCAGTCCTCAAGAAAGGCTTATTAACCCAAGTAAGTGTATATACCTGCAATAAAAGTAATGTAGTAAGAGTTACACCTTTCACATATTTAAAAGGTGTTCTGATTTTTCCTAATGCTGTAAATTCCATTGATATTTATCAACTACCTATGACACAAATAAAAGAGAGGGAAGAAAAATACAGCACATTTAGTGTTAGCTCACCTTCAATCTAAAAAATCTAAAAACTCTACACAGCCTTGCTCTGTTACAGCAGCATCCTCAAAAGTTATAAAGTGCAGATGAACATAAAAAATGCAGAAATGTATCACTCCCACTCCAATTACATAAATACATAAAAGCTGTCCTTTTATCTTCATCAGTTCCTCTTCTTAGATTTGCAATAATTAAGTAATATTTAAGTTGATAGAAAAACACAGTTAGTAAATTCTCCAGAATGACCAAAGTTCATGATATGCCCTCCAATTCTTTAAGCTCAACTGGACCCTTTAAGAATGTCAGCATCTCCACATGTTGTTGTATGTAGGAAAAACAGTTTCATACCCCAGAAAAAAAATACATTATCAAAAAAATGCATTCCATCTTATCTAAGTTGAAAAAATAGCAACGGTTAGAGGATTGTGAGTTCAAAAAACAAACAAACAAACAAACAAAAAAAACCCAAAATCCCAACAAAAATAACAATACCACAGAGCATTTCAGCAATAACCATAACTTTCTCCAGGCTAACTGCTATAGCAGGTCTGTCTGACACCATCTCAAGTAGTGGAAATAAAAAAAATAATGTGTGATCATCTGTCTTTCACCAAGTGCACGTTTGAATATGGTGGGTTTTTTTTTTAAACAAGAAATTGGCATTTGGTATCAGCCTTTGTGCCACACAAAGTTAAGGCATGGAAAATAAGTTCATTTCTGTTATTTCATCCAGCAAACAGTATTTAAAAGATCCTGAAAGGATGATCCTTAACAAAAATCAAAGTCATAGAATTCAATGGAAAATACAATGAAGTTAAGAAACTAAACTACCTTTAGCAATGTGTATTTAGTTCCTGATACAAACACCCTCTGCCCAAGTTTGCAATTTCTGCCTGGAGCTCAGCTGCTCAGTGTGCATTAAAAGAGACAGCAAGTCACTGAACACACCAAGGGTGTCTAAGCTGTGCGTGGCCATACAGACACCATTCCCTGTCCAGAGCTCTTGGAAAGCCCAGCTCCTGCTCAGGTCTCACCAGAAGACACATGGGTCCACCAGAGGTGTAAGAGACCACTCCCAGGACATGGATACGAACCAAACACAGCCAATTCTTCCTACAGTCACACTCTAAGTTTACCTGAGCCTGTACTTTACAACAGACTTGCAGATAAATTCACGTGGAGAATTTGAAACACTATAAAGTAGTGCTTCAAACTCCAAATCTTACTGAAACCCTCATGTTTCAATCCTACACATTGCATTTATACCTAACACCATTTATGAAACCAGATCAAAACCTTTTTTTAAAGGAAACCAACCTCCATAAAACAGATTTTACAAGAATTTCTTTCTTGCAAAATTACACATGTAATGTACAAAAATCCTGCAAAAGAACAAATTGGTCTTAACAGACTCATTTTTGTTATATTTTTAAAACCACTACATTGATACATGAGTAGTTTCTGTCCATAGACTGACGTTCTTCTGGGCACTATAAAGTGAATGCAAAACTGCTGAAAAAGAATCACTCGTTATAATCTTTTTTCATATTAATTCATCTAATTTCTATTGAGAAGTTTAAACCATCTGAGAAATCTTGAGATTATTCAGAGATAAATTTATTTGATTATACGAGTTTTAAATATCTTCTGTATTGCTGAAAGTTAAGCACACGTATCAGCAATATTGGTAGCTATCTATGCTACTGAGTTTAGGTTTTTAAACATGGAAGAGTTTTGATTTGACAGATGTGAAAGGGACTCCTAAGACATCAAGTTCTACTTGATTACAACTTCCCAGCACTGAAATAGAATCACAAAGTCCTTTTTTATTACTTAGGTCCTAACTAAAATGATCAGGATAAAAGCAGTATAAACAACAGACGCTACTAAATGATGGGGGAAGAACGACCCTTAAAGCCACAGATTTAAGCTTCAGGATGCTATTGCTGAATGTAAAGCAACAATTTACATGAACACAAATACACTCCTAAGTATTTCAATACTGATTCAGAAAATACTGAAGCAATTCACAGTTCCAAGAAGGATATTTTGTCCTCTCTCCTTTATCTTCTCAGTATGAGATGTGAAAGTGACTGTGAAAAATACTGCAGTTAAATCATATAAACAAACCAAAGCAATTATAGGTTTTTTTCATGTCCAAGAAAGGTTATTTTTCCTGACGTTTATGTATTCAATTTTTAACTTGTTTTACTATGACTACAAACCCCATCACGTAGCAGATCAGCAGAAATGCTGCTGCTGCAGTATGGTACAATGGCTTTTTATGGAACTGGGTACTGCCCAATTCCATAAAAATGTAGAAATAGTGGTTTAGTAGACATAAAGCCCTTCTTATTAAGATGGAAATAGCCAAACACGGTAGGCGTCTTGCAAAACTCTGTCCTAAACTCCAGAATGTGAAAATTTCTCTCATGGGAATTTTCAAGATTTAGGCATAAGGACAAAGAAATACTTTTCAATTAAAAAAAAAATCCCACTATAATTATCCCAATTGAAAAAAAAAAAATCAAAATCTCAGAGCAGATTCGAGAACACCAAGAACTTTAAATAACACTGCAAATAAGGTGCTGATCCACACCTTTTAAATACTTGTGAATATGAACTCTACCCATTAAAAACTTGAAAATAAAACCAAGATTTCAAAGCAGATTTTCAGAGGGCCTTAGGGTCAATATTGAGTTTTTATGGGGCCACCAGGCTCTGCCTCTGCATGCATGTGTGTGGCATGGAGGCGGGTAATAGAGAGGAATCTGTGGAGCTAAATAGATTTCAGGTATCTTTAAATACTTATTTATGATCTTCAACTTCTAAGAAGTTGGGACTGTTGATACAGACGGGAGAAAAATGCTGGCTTCAGAGATGGAGTGGGATGGAGCTGTGATCAAAAGCTCTTCAGGATAAATATAAATATTTAATACTGCCTTCCTGAAATTAGCAGCAACTACCACCATAAACTTTCTGAAAGTGTTAGGGCAAGAGTTAACCCAAAAAGTTTCACCTATGAATGCAGAAAACCAAATGGAAAAACATTAACATCAACGGGTAGTACCATTTCGGGACAAAACACAAAGATACATTTGCTTTACAGGGAAAAGCTCACTCCTTTTGCTCAGCCTGGTGACCCCAAAATATCAAAGATTAAAATGTATTTCGTGGTATGTCAGATAAATCTCAGCAGTTTATACTATTCTTTCTATAAGTGATTTTTTCTCTCCAAATTCTGCATTCAAAATCCACTGGATGGGCCCATAGATCTGCCTGCTCTAAAATCACCAATCCATGTTGCTGTCGGTCCAAAGGTACAGATACCACACATACAAACTCTGCCATGTTTTAGTATGGATTTTATTTTGTTAACATTTTGGCAAAGAAATAATTTGTAGCTGTAACTGTTTGGTTTATGAAAAAAAAGTCTAAAGGTAACCCAAAATGGAATTGGATGCTCCTTCCTTTATTCTGCTGAGACCTAAGAATTCCTTCTTTACAGGTTTTTCTCCTTCCCTCAAGCTCTTTTTCCCTTAATCAGTGTGTTACAAAGCCAGTGGTCACCAACTGGCCTCTAAGGGTTTGGCTTCAATTAATCTGCACCTCACACATGCAGCAGAAAGAATGCAAACTGAGTATAAACATAATCATGTGCCTTTCCACTGTTTCACTCAGAGCTAAATAACTTAGAATCATCAAAGAATCAAAAACATTTCAAAAAAGAACATGTCCAGCAAGCTTGCTCCATTTTCAAATACAACAATACTGTGAACAGACTATCTCAGAGCTCCATGGAAAACAAAGACTGGGTAGTCCTCAGAAAATCATGGAGCCAAAGCCATTGCCCAGATAACATTCAAGGGAACCAGATCATTCCCCAAGTGAATAAACTCCTCAAAACATTCCTCAGGTACAGAGAAGGATTAAAGAATTAGAAGAAATAAAATGATACACAGTGTGAACAAAGATAGTTGAGCTTCACTTTTTCTTGCTCTGTCCCTTACTTCTAAAATATCACAGATCATCATTCCAAAAAGTCTTAAAGGCACTTTTGTTCTTGTCTTCCATTCCTATATGTAACTGTCATTCAGGAGCTCATTTCTTGGCAACACATAAGAAACTGTTCTATTTATTCACCTGAGATGTTATCTGAGTTTTATTCAAATCAAGTCATAACAGACATTCTGATCATCTGATGCTAGCACCAAAAGGTGTCAACGTTAATTCACCCATGGTACCATTCATGGGCCAGTTTCTTATCAAGTCTAAGGTCATTCACTGGCAAACATCCTAAGCAACAGATGGGCAACCCTCAAACTTTAAATCATAACCAAAGAAAAAATGTATTTTTATCCATGTATTCAATTTCATTCTCTTCCAATCCCTTCATGATTAATCCTTACAGACTGAAAGATTATCACAGCAATAAAGAATCCCTACCATAAAACAGTCCTGGTGTCTGCTGAACCTCAGAATGCTACAACAGCATCAAAATCTGCCAATTTATTTAAATTTATTTAAAGGCAAATTAACAATGTTAAAAAACACTGAGCTGCATCAAGCAGCATCTCAGAATAAAAACCTTAAATGAAGGAAGAAACTTATAATAGTAATCAAAGAACTGTATTTCCAATGCAGTTTCTGGGGATGAAGCTGCTTTCTGCTACCATAACCCACATTGCTCCAAAAGGAGGTAAACATCAATTTCATGGCAAATTGATCTAAACAAATCTCTATAGAGCTTGTCATCAGTGAAAAGTTAAAATGTAACTCATGGGTTACTCCAAATGGATTTCCCTTCACAAACAGTTCTGTTTACAGTCTGGTGGCACTTGGCTAGGGCAGCTACCTCCAGAAAGGAGTTGGTTCAGGGAAAATGCTGCTGGTCCCTGGTTCAGATTGTTACCTCCTTCCCCAAACTCCTCTGGGTTCTCAATCCATGCTGTCAGAATAAAACAAGGCCAGTAGTGCTAATACACAGCATCTACTTATAAAGCCAAAAAAAAATTAGCCAAACTAGAAAACAAGCTACAAGAACTATTTTGGACATTATAGAGGAATTTCAAAATTGGGCCAAAAAAACCCTGATGTTCAGAAAATATTGGAGGAGATGATTCCTGAAGATTATGTTGCTCGGGAAGCATCAGAAAAGAGCAGTTCCCTACAGCAAGGAAAAGAAAGTCACGCTTAGAGTTCTTTTTTCAGGAGATTTATCTCTACCACATTTTCTCACAGCAAGAGGCCACCCAAAATGTCCTCTCTAAGAGCTTGGTTTGCCCCTTGCTTTTGCTCCAACGTTCCATTAATAGTCCCCACATGCCTTTACACAGAAATATGAGCACATGTAACTAGAAGTGTCAGTCTGAAATTCATTTCCATGTTAATCTACAGACACAACCTTTCATCCTATCAAGAACAAAATACTTTAAACAGCTAGAAACAAAGGTAATCACCTCTAGAAAATAATGTCTTACCCTTTTCAAATGCAGTGCCAGAAAGCATCCTCTCACTTGTACAAAATAAAACTGGAATAATTTAATTTTAGTTTGTACACTGCCTGAAGCCTACTTTCTGATCACAAAGAAATACATTTATTTCCATTAAACAAAAAAACAACAGTTTTTTTTATCTTCTCTAGCAATGAGAAATCTGAAAATTAAATATTTTCCTGACAGAAAGTTTGATATTAAGGCAGGTGGCCAGGATAACTTAGGGTATTAGTGAATGCAGCCTTGATTTTTATGGAAATTAAAAGGAGTTGACTAGAGACTTAACAGTGATTTTCACAGATACTTTAATCACATTCTTTTTTTCTGTTGCATTCCATTGCTGGGCCCTGGTTTAAAGTATGTGATGATCCCTAAGAAGAAACATTACTTAGATTTAACTACATAAAATGGATCCAGAGAATGTAAACAAAGTTCCCTTTATAGTAACCACAGTTTGATTCTATTAAGCCCAGAAGCGATACATATGGGCATACATCTGAATAATTTACTTTGTCTTTGGAATTCCTGCACCACCTTGACCCCAAGGACCTCTCATGCAGTTCTACTTCTGAGACAACTTAGCCTAGCTAAAAGAAGAAAAGGAGTTTTTCCCAATATCTATGTTCACATCAGAGTTTTGAGGAATGCTGAAACTGAGACCTTGTCACATTCTGGTCTGGTTTTGCTGAGAAATGAAGCAAAATGAATAATGGCTGTTCTTGGAACTTCCTTCTCCACCTCTTCTTTTTCACCTTCAATTCCCTTGACATTTAATCCACCTCTTCCTTTCCATCCAGCCTTCTTCCTCATTCTTCCATTCTCCCATCAGCCTCTGCTCTCCTATAACCTCACTCTCACCCTGTTCCATCTACACACATCTATGCGTCTGTTTCAACCTTTGCCAAAGGTTTAAAGTTGGGAGACAGGAATACCTGAAGATGTAGTAAGTTGATCCCAGCTGGCAGCTAAACACTCACACAGCTGCTCACTGCCTGACCTTCCCCCATGTCCACACTGCCTCCACAATGGGATGTTTCTGTTCCTGCATCATCCAAGACAAGAAAGTCATTCAAAACAATGTAGATTACCTGGAAATGAGGAGGGCACTAAAACAAAACCAGCTGGATATAGATCTCAAAGTGGTGACACATTTTAGAGAAAAATACACATCACACCTACAAAATGGGTAACACTGAACAGAAGTTAAGATTTAGTGCAGATAATTCAATTTATTAGGCGTGCCCTCCACCACAGAAAGTCAAAAATGTTTGTGGTCATCAGCTGTAAGAGTGGAAAGTTATTTCACTTCTCTACTCCCCATTCATGCCGTGGATATTAAAATCATTGTCCCAGTCCCAGCATCCATCTTGAACAGATAGAACAAATGAGTTAGTGACTAGAAAAAAAAGCAAAAGAGAAAGAATCCAATTTTTCCAGCTTGGCAAAAAACATCAAGAGATGACTCAATATTCTAATGAAAGTCCTTTTCATAAACAATGGCACCTCAATGAAAAGGTGTGACAAGTTCTGCTTTCTGTGGAGAAATAAGAGATTATACAGACTGGTAATGGGAGGAGTAGGAAGACATTGTACAAGCAACAGGGTATATGACTAGTCACTGTACTGGAAACACAGAGTATTTACAAACAGGAGACAGACTGCTTAGAAATCATTAAAAAATTAGTAACCAACATAGAAGTATCTCTAATATTAAATTATACATTTGGTGGTTTTGGCATATGGAAAAATCTCAAGAAACAGCAATTTTTATAAATTATTTTCCTTAATGTATAAGATTGAAGGGTGTTCTCACAGACTGAAGCAAGCAACATCATACATAGTTTCAGTGTGAAGCAAAACAATGAGCAAATTTAGTAAGAAAACATATTAGCAATATGCACATAAATAAAAGTTTCTAAAGTTCCCCCATACATTTATTAGAAACTGTATCAGACTCAATCTAAAAGGATTCAGAGAGACCTTAAAGTATCTTCCAGGACCTATAAGAACACTGGGGAGTGACTTTTTACAAGGGTACAGAGTGAAGCTGGAGGAGGAAAGATTTAGATTGTATATTAGAAACAAATTTCTTAACTGTGAAGGTGGTGAGACAATGGAATAAGTCTATGTTGAGGGTTGAGAAGTCTTGTCTGCCCCATCCCTGTGCTCAAGGCCAGGCTGGATGGGGCTTGGAGCAACCTGGTCTAGTGGAAGGTGTCCCTGTCCATGGCAAGGGGTTGAAACTTGATGGTCTTTAAGTTCCCTTCAACCCAAACCATTCTATCATTCAAGGATTCTAAACTTAGCAAGAATTAAATGCAACAAATGAAGCTTTCCAAAAAACCCAACAGCCTCTATTCTTCAGAAAGTAGTTATTCTCATTCATATAACTCTCAATATCTGTAATCCTGATTTTTCAATTAGTGCCCATGTTTAGAAAACTAAATGGACTTGGTCTCACTTGCAGAAGTGCTGAATATTTGCACTTTGCCATGAGACACGTGACATCGCCAGAGCTCCACACCTATGGAATTCTTACCACATTTCTGTGGATAACCAAATATGGATTTATGTCTTGAATTTCAGGCACCCACAACTGAAAAAATGGGGCTTTCATTTATAATTCTATTATTATATATTAATTTTTTATTGCTTTGATACTGTAATTGTAGTTATTACCTCAGCATCTCTCCTGCACTACGCTTTCTTAGGATAATAACTAGTTTAAATGTCAGTGGACCAAATTGTTTTCATTCATTCCAATATTCTTTTCACATGTTAATACTTTCTAAATTAAATCATTCCCTCTAAGCTGACATCACAGATTTAACAGTTACTTCCTGATTAGAAAGGAGAAGATGAATAAGTCAGAGTTTTCAGATATGTATGAGAAATATTTTCAAAGTATACCTCTTGAGCCCCAAAATCCCAACAGTTAAATAATTACAAACCAGATAGTTCTTTACACAGAAGTTTTATCATATAATTATGATGCTGATAATTTAGAACTATCCAAAATGTCTCCAGCATTTTTAAACAGCTAAGCACAGTTATTTTTAAAATCAAACATATGTGCTTTTTTTCTGTTTATGTCTTCGGAAAGAACATTCTGTATAATGAAAAACATGACCAAATTTTTCACAGTACATCACTATAAAACCCTATAATTGACTTTTTGGGTTGGTTTACTCTATATCTATTTTTGTCCATGTAGAAAACAGCAATGATGTGGTGAAAAGACCAAAATGTAGGTCCCATTGCAGGATAAGGCTCCATCCTGATTAGTGAAGTATCATGTTTTTCCTGGGAAACATGCCCATTTTGTACAAGGGAATTCAGTCCACATGAACCTTCTCTTGAAAGGAGGAAAAAAAAGACAAGAAAGAAAACCATCCTTTTAAGCAGCACAGACTGCAGTGATTGCTCTCAGCTTTGGTTGAGCAGGACTCACAGAGCCTTTCCATTAAACAGAAGGTAGCTCTGCTGATTAGAGCTGTCCAAGTATGAATTTTCTGCTTTTAAACAATATTATTCATAGTTTAAGAGCTCAGATTTGCTTATATTTTTATTTTACTTCAGCCTGAAATGACAAAATGTTTAACATCACCTACTTTCTTCTCAGAGGAAATAAACTTTCTAAAATTAATGTAAGTGATAATATCAATTGCTACTGAGGGCAATAATGCAATTTCAATGAAAATCAACTTGAAATAGTAACTCAGCAAAAAAATAAGTATCTGCATTAAAATAATTTCTCATCTTAACTATACCCTGCCCACAAAAAATTAATTTAGATTGTGCTTTTTATTTTACAAACTAGTCTCATTCTTCTTGGAATGGCCTTTAATTTTTATTATCACAAGATTACTTTCATGCCCCAATCAGAGAGTACAAAGAAACTGCGCAGACACATTTCCAAAGGAGTTCACATGCCAAAGAAAAAAAAATCTAAAATAATCAACTTCTTTCAGAGTTAATTAAAATAAATCACAAGACATTAAACTTTGACTTAAAAGTCTGAAGAAAACACTGTTATCTTGCAAATTGTTTAGCAGCAAGATACACCATAATTGTTCTGAGGTAAATCTTTGAGAAATTGAGGATGACATCTAAATCACAAGCTTGGTAAAGGGGGAACATACCATCCACAGCCAGAGGAGAGGAGAAGCTTATGAGGAAAGGTAAGCGGTTCCCTTAGCTCAGAACTCAGTTAAACTGAAGCTGCAGTCACTAAAATCATCACTAATATTAGATTCTCTGAAGACGTCAAAAAACTAAGGTTCTGATCACAATAAACTAAAAAAGTGCTGTAAGCCAGGTGTAGTTTCTCTCTTGGGGAAAGAGTCTCTTCAATGGGCTGCTCTTACATTTGCAATACCTCAGGAGATGTTCCTTCCCCAGCCAAGCCTCACTGAATTGCTTCCACAAGCAACAATGCTCATTTACAAAAGCTGCTGCAGGATCCGCTTCAGAAATGAAACATGATTAATGTCTTAAGGCCTTAGGATTGACTGATGAATTATTTTCATTTCTTTGGGGTTTTTTTAATTACCAAAGGAAAAAGAAAGATGACACAGATTGCCCTAACAAAATTTAAAATTCTTAGCTGTATTTATTTAAGAAGCTTTAATGCTACAAACATGGTATGGAAATGGAACAGAGGAATAAATTAAATTTTAACTAAACTATAAGAAAAGTGCTCATACCCTAAGAAAAAAAATTGTCAGCACATTTAAAAAGAAGAAAAAAACAAGCGTATCTGAGATTAAGATCCAGCTACACTTTAGAAAAGAAGCTTTGAAGTCAATAACACTATTATGTACCGCTCACACAAAAGAGTGGAAAAACTACTCCAAGACCCACTCCAGAGATAAACACCATGTGATAAGTACAGCACCACACATTTATGGCAAAAAGTCTGATGGTAACATCCAAGTACCAACCTGCACTTCCTGGTCCAGCTCTCCCTCAGTTTCAGTGTGGAACACAGACACTGTGGGTGATGTCTCTGGGTGGGGGGCAAAATATCTGTGTCTGAGTCAGCCTCTGCTTCCTTCCAGGGCAGTGGAGAGAAACATGTTATGATTCATCTGACTGATTTCAGACCCTTCTTTTCAAGGGAATCACTACCTAAAATTGCTTGTTTCTTGCTGCTGGCTATAGAAAGAAGGTTATGCTTACTCGCTCAGGTGCATATGCTGACAAGCAGAAATGTAAAGTTAATGAAATGAATCCCTCTAACAACTATTCAGCCATAAGTGAACAGGAAGAGGAGATTCATGCCTGGTTAACACCAGAAATAAAATGTACTTAAGAGTTACAACAGAAGTTTCTGCCATCACTGAGAGATTTACCACCAAGGAGGGACGTGGGCTTTAACAAGAGCCATCCTCTGGTCCAGGGAATACTGTAATGAGAACCAGCAAGGTTCAGACATCCACTGTCCTGAAATTGAAAGCAGTGAGCAGTTCTCAGCAACAGACCCAAAAGGTTTTGGAACTAGAACTGCCCCAGTGTTTTTAAAACCCTATCCAACTTTATGAGGTTAAAAAATATTCTAAGTAACAAAAGGTTTCAGAGGCAAAACACACTAAATGTTCCTCTTCATCCAGTGGGAAGACTGCACTCAGTTTTACTCTTACAAAGGAGACATTTCTGTTGGCATTCACAGCAAAAACCATTGATCTGTGGGTATTCTCAAACACTGAACACAGCACAGGCATCAAAAGCAAATCTCTCCTTGTCGATATCAATGTGAATCAACAGTGTGGCAAACAAAGTACAAAATCTTTCAGTCAACATGAGATGGAAGGGGCATAAGTCAAAGTGTTAGAGAACTATTCCCTCTGCCGCTGCAGAAGCTTTCGGTGATAGCCTCAAACCCATGAGATACAGTATTGCTGTACATCAGCTGTATGTCCTGACCCTGACGGAAAGCAGAAAGGCTCCACAGAGCTGAATTAAAGAATTCCTAAATTCCTGTTATATGTAACTCATGAAATATGTTTGGATGTCAGAAACTCAAATCACTGACTGATGGTCAGGTGGGGCTTTTCCCCTTATATGAGATGGCAATTGCACAGCTGTCCCCTTGCTAAGAAACAATTCTTAGTTTCTTCCTAAGTAACCAGTTCTGGTCCTGCTATAGGCAAAATATTGAAATACATGAACTAGAGACTCAATATGGGTTTGTTATAACATGACAAATTCCTCCCAATTAAACACTTTGCTTACATTTTAACAAAGCTATTTACTTGCTACTTCTAGGGAGAAAAACCCCAAACACATATTTGCATGACACTTATTTGGAACTACTAATGATGTTCCACATATGCCAATATTATGCTAATTGTCTGGCTCAACCCATACTCCAGGCTTTTCCAGCAATCAGCAGGCACATCTGGATGAAGTGGTTTCAGTTTTACATTCTTTCAAAATATTCACAGTGCTGCAACAATTAAGCAAATGAAAAAATGTAACAACTTCTGGCAAAATCAAAATTAATTTGCTGTTTAAGAGAGGATTGTATTTGCTATTAGTTCATATACTACAGTAACATCAGACACTGAGAAAGCCCATAAAGTCTAGGCATCAAAATAAATGTAATTTTCCTTTTCAGCAAGAAAAAAAATTCATTTCTAATGTCCTCCTCCTCCACCACCTTCACAGATAAGCATGCAGGTACACTGACTAGGCAGGTAATCATACAACACATTTCACCCTACTATCTAACCCTAGAGCCTTTATTAAAATATAAAAAATACATTTGCGCTGATCTGAATTTTCCATGCCACTTGGTGAAACAAAAACCTGGAAAAAAAAAATCAATGGGCCATATTCAAAACTTCTTTGGGGATGGGGTCATTCATAGGCAGGAGGAGAAGAAGGAAGAGCTTACAAGTAAGCCTGTTTTACTACAGATATTCCATTTTTCATCTAAGAACAACAGAAAGGAAAAGCAGCTCAAGTACCTCATTAGCAAAGACAAGTACACAGCTTTTTCATGATGCAGAAATCAGTCAGACCACAAAACTGCTACTCTTTAATGGATGAGAAAGAGGAAGTTAGAAACTTTTACCTCCTAACACTAGAAATAATCAAAATTCAGGGAAAACAGGTCTGCTTTTTATGCAACAAATAAAGAACTACTGACAAGATGTGTGGTCCTTCTGCAATCCCCAAACATGGCACCAATGTTTCTGAAGTGAGTTCTGAATATGTTTTAAATAAGATTAGATATATTTACACCAATCAATCTTACAAAAGAAGTTCAACAAGATTTATTAGTTTACTGTGTTGAAATGTCTGACAAAGAAAATACTAAGTGTTTGAATAGTATCATCATAAATCTGTGACAATATGAGGATAAATCAGTCCAAATCAGTCCAGGTGGCAATGTGATAATTTTTTGTGTTTCTACTCCATAAAGAGATGTATAAAGTTCACCCTCAGGCATATATAAAAGTGTGTGGTTGAAATCTAAGATGATAAATGCTGGATGTAAAAGCAAAAGAAAAGAAAAATCTCAAATTAGGTGCTTAAAACCAGATACACACATTATGATTTCAGTACATTTTGTCTGTTCAGCATGTAAGACATTACAAACTATCATCTATGATGTTATGTTTTGAAATGCTACTGGAGTTCTCTTTATTAAGCACACCTTAAAGCTTAAATTTCTTTCATATCCAAGGATGACACAGAACCAAATTTATGCCCAAAGAGATTCATCAAAGCACACTTTTAGGAAAAAATGTAGGATATACTAAATATACAAAATTATCTTCCCCAAAGTCAATCATTTTAGATGAATTAATAGAATTTTAGTAGCCTTAATACCATAGATATTGACACATCTTTCAGTGGGGCTATATCCTGCAGAAAAGGACTGGCAGAGGTTGCCCTGAGAAGCTGTGTCTGCCCCATCCCTGGAAGTGCTCAAGGCCAAACTGGACTGGGCTTGGAGCAACTCAGTCTAGTGGAAAGTATCCCTGCCCACAGCAGGGGTTGGAACAAGATGTCCCTTACAACCCAAACCATTCCATGATTCTCTAAGATTAAGGTTGAGATTATTTAAAACCAGCACTTTCCAGACTTTTTGAAGTAGTAATTTGTCACATATGAATCCTCAGGTATAGAACACATAGAGGACAATTGCATTGAGGACAGTCATACAGCTCTTATCAGGCCAATTCTTCTAGGAAGACCAGGAAAAATCATTAAAAGATCAACAACTGGAGCAGAAAATATCACCAAAGAATCTTAAGGCTTAAAATGTTAAGAAAGGCTTAAAAATGTTAAGAAAATAAAGATGAGTTGAAATGGGAAAATCACAATGGATCAGAGTGACCAACCTGATAAAATAGAACTGGGAAGCACCTTACTGTTTTAAAATTCACTGCGAAATATTAACGTGTGGATGATCAATAAATTACAAAGCTGGTGAATACTACTGAGGTTAAATACTTTTGAAAATACTTCCACATAAGCGTACTCCACTTACCTTTATAGGCATATGCACTTAAAGTTTTAAGTTCCTGTATCCTGATTTTACAGCACTTCCTCACTTACACACTTAGATATGGTGACTCTCCCCACGGTAATACCCTGGTACACAGCATGTAGCACTATAATCTCAGTGCTGTTATCAGCTCATCTATACACAAACCCTTTAGAACAGGGATCTGCACAGAGATCAAGTTCTCTCCACAAAGGCCAGTACTGAATGCTCAGGGAAAACCCCTCCTTGGTTTTCTCTCCAACAGTCCTAAAGTGTTGCCTGAGGTTATGACTAGACAACTGTGTTTTATAGCTATAGATAAACTTCACCTCCATGATCTCCTCTTAATCCTTTTCAAACTACAGTAATTTTTGGCTTCTTCAGTGCCTTGTTGACGAATTCAACACTTTAATTATGCACTGTTAAAAAACTACTTCCTTGTATTCATTTTAAGCCTGCCATCTGATAATTTAATTAGGTGCCCCTACTTTTTGTTATGAAAAAGGGAAATAATTGTTTCCATTCACTTTCACTGCATTGCTCATAATTCCAGATTTCTATCACATTCCCCTCCCAGTTGTGTCTTCCCAGGCTTTTAGGCACCCTGCCAGTTTAGTTTCTCCTCCTTGTACAGAATTCATTCAGTTCTAGAATATTGTTTTTAATAACTGGATGAATAGAACAGCAGAACTATTAGTAACACTGCTATGCTCAGATACTCTCATTTTCTCTAAAATCCAATTCATCGATTTACCCAATCAATTTTTGGGAACTACTAAGGCTCTCTTTTAGAGCTCTCCATGAATCTTTTTCTCAATCTTTGGGTGACTCCACACAATCCTCATTTCACTCTCTAAAAAGTTTTGCCATTAGCTTCCTGGCTTCTGCAGGACGGAGAAGTGAGGATTTCTTGCGGCTGTCCTGTGCAGGGCCAGTAGACGGACCTGATGATCCTTATGGGTCCCTTTCAACTCTGGAGATTTTATGATTCTATGAAGATCCTTAGTAGACCTTGCAAGTGACTTTGCTCTAGTGCAAAAATTAAATATTCCTACCCTTACACTTCTCACCTTTTATTTGGCCAGCGTCTTACAAAAAAGGATCTCTTCTTTATATCCCACTACATATTATAAAGCTACTGAGGCTACTAAATAGCCATTGAGTAATTTATCAGAAGATTAAAACTGACATTAAAAATTCCCTGACAGTGTTGCAATTATTTCTTAGCAGAAAAACAGAATCTGAAAATATGTCAGTTTGTAGTCTGACAAGGATGTTCAACAGGAATTATAAACACTTTTATGTTGAAACAATGCCCTGTATTGACATTTTATTGATAATCACTGATTTAGACAGTTACTCATTCTTCCAAGAAACCTTATTTTTAGTCAATAGTTGTGGTCATTAATAAGTCCTGACTTTGTGCTAGATGAGGAACAAGCAGTAATAAACCACACTGAATGCTGTTTGAATAAATTAAGTGGCAATACTTGAAAATAATAAACATTTCTGCTCTTTGCATATTTTTTTAATTCAAAGTACACAGAAAGGAGCCAAATATCATGGATGGAGGATACCGATAAAAGGGGTGATCAACTCTCATATGACAGCTGAATTTTGTGTTTAGTCATGAAAGCTCTAAATTGAAGTTACATAAACAGAAAACTAATACCACTGGCAAACAGCCCTGGTCTGTAATGTTCTATTTCGGATTCACTGGTTAAAGCAGAGGAGACACTGATCTCTGACAAAGAACGAGATGGGAGATGACATCAACTTCTTTCGGCAAATGAGCTCAGCGTGCCAGCAAGCTGACAAATTAGCTTCTAAAAACCACTAACAGTAGCTTACAAAGTCACAGCTGTTATCCTGTTTTGAACAACAAAAAGTTGATCTCGGTTGAAATGTGTAGTTTTACACAAGATTTGTAAGTGACCCAATTTTTTTTTCTTAACAAAGAAATGAGTTATACTGAGAGATGCATGAGGGACAGGCAGTGCCTGTACCCTGATGACTCCATGGTGATGTTTAATCGACAGGGTTAAGTAGAACACTTGCTTATGTTCTGCACCCTTCTTAAATTTGACAAAAATCCCTAGAGACACAGACACAGTAGTAACATAAATCCAAAAATACAACAGTACCATAGCCACTAGTAATTTCTTCAGCTAACTCAATCATTCCCCAGGATATTAAAACTGATACTGGGAAGAAATGCATCAGAAAACTTTTAAGAGATTCCATTAAGGAATTGATACCAATTGAAACATGCCAATACTCTACGAAATAAATGCTCCTCAATGCTGATTGTGGACAAAATTTTTAAAAAACGCCATAGTATTACTTTGCTTTTCACCTATTTGAGTAGTATAAATCTTCACTTTTCAGGGCAAAGTATCAGCCAGCCTTCTCTGTTCCTCAGAGGAGGTACAGGGGACTAAAAATTCTATCAAATGCAGCAGAGGCAAATTCAGTTAATCTTGGTACTCAGTGATCCTTATCAGTGGCATCTAAACAGCCCTCAAAAATAAATTTGTTGATGTTTAAGAAAAAACCAAAACTTTTTTACAGATGACCAACTGACAGAACAATTTACCTCAAGGCCTGAAGGTTCAACAGAAGTCTAATCTCATCTCTCAAGCACCAGGTCACAGCCCTTTATCACTACAGCAGTCTCTGATTTTTTACAGCTCTTACTTTCATAAAATTGCAGTAACTTCAGCACAATCATTCCTGATTTATGGTAAATGAAGGAAATAAGCCAGGACAGATGCATGCCAAGTTCAAGTGACTACCCAAAGCCAACAAAAACCACCAAACCACTGGTCAGATCTTGGACTGAAATTTCTCTAAGTTTAGATAACTAAGAAAGGCCTTTATTTATTAATGCTACATAAGGCCTGTTCCTATCAACATAGGTTCTTTGCTTGTTTTGTTGTTTTTTTTTTTTTAATCTTTACCTAAAATGGAGCTAGAGTGTAACAATGACTTAAATAAGATTGTGGGCACATGAAGAGCTGAACAAAACCATGTATTTTTAACAGGAACTTACCCAACAACTACATAGTCAATGTGTCAGGCATTAAGGCCACATAATACTCTGGTACTCAGGTGCAGGAGACTTGCAGCCTAAATCAATCATTTCCAGTGTTGTGATGAAATCTGGTCTCCACTGGAATCCATAAAAGGTTGCACAGGTTCTTGATCATAATCGTGAACATAGTGAGTTCCAAAATGCCAATTTTATGTTTGGAACACACAAGCAATGAAACTCATATCTGTACAAGAAAAGAGAAACATCACAGTAGACCAGAACACCCAATTCACCTTTGCCCTCTTTCAGAGGTGATCAGTAACTATCCACTCCGTGTTTAAGCCATGGTATTGGATTTTAGCAGTTCACACATCCATCAGTGACAAAATGAACTGGCTAAACTTACAAAGATGTAGAGACAAAGCTAAGCATTTTCACAAGTACCCTCTAGCTGTGTGCTGTAGAATGACTGAGAAGTTTGGGGTTATACTTGTCTTTTACTTTCTTTAATTTTATTCTCTGCATAGCCCCAACCAAGCTATATATCTGACAAAGAGAGCAACATATTTATCCCCAGAGTACTGTGAAGTGAATAACATAATTAACATTTGTTAAGTATTCTCACAGTGTGACATGAGCCAGCAGAGCACATGAAAGTTAGTAATTCTCCATACTAGAGTTCGAATATGTGCAGGAAAGATGGCAAACAGCCACAGAATGAGCAATCAGTAACGAGAAAATCTCTGAGTAACCAACTCTGAAGTGAGCAGCATTCCTTCCATGCAATAAGTTAGGAGTTCTAAAAATGCAATCAATTAACACCATTATAATGCACCAAATACAGCTGGGCTGTAAGGATGGTCACTAGAAACTCTAATTTGAGATTTTCTGTGCTAACTTCTTCAACTTATTCTTCATCTAGAGTTCAGCTAAGCTTACGGTTTTAGCAGAGGAAGACAAATACAAGGAAAAACAGGTAAACAAAACAAACAAGGAAAAGACCTAAACTCACCCTTATTAGCTGGGAATAGTTCTATTTTCAAGTTCTTCAGAATCTACCACTAAACATTGGGCAATCTTACAGAAAATCTTTATTATTTTCACTGTGTATCTGTCACATGTCCAATCTAGGAATAGCTACTGATGAGAGCAGAACAGAAAAGCACTCAAAAAGTAACTGTTCTGTAAAAATTCATGAATTCTAAAAAAAAATTGGCATACTAAAGTCTGGCTCTTTAAGTTTATTTCAGTTATTTAAAAGGAAAAATAAAGCTTGAATTACTGTAGCTTCTATGCTCAGATAAAACGGATATTTTCTACCCACATCAGAAAATGAGAAGATTGAATTGCATTCAGTTATGAATTGGATTTGTTCTTCAATTAAAAGAGAAGAAAAATAAATCATGCTGAAGCTAAATGACAAACCAAAGGCTATTCCATTATAATTTTGTCCAAAAGACAACTAAATTTGTTGTTTCTTCAGCTCTTTGATCATTATGCTTAGCTTGTAAAGATGCCACTTACTACTGCAAATACTTCATTTCTGAACAGACTGGTATAATTTTTCCCAAAACTGAAATATAAACATTCAGCTGCAAAGCTGCTTCAAACTCACACAGGGCACAACTGGACTTAAAAAGCAACAAAACATTTAGATGTTCATTTAAAAAGGTAACTTAAAAGAATTTGAAGAAAGGAAAATCAGTAATTTTACCAAATGAACAGGATAATGATAACAAAATAAATTGAATATTGTATGGTATTCCCAAATCCCAATTATGGAGGTTTATTCTTAAAATTAGATATACTCTACTATGTAGATGTAAAGGCACAAACTGTGAAAGATACATGTTTTACATTTTACACTTTTCAGAGATTACAGTTATTTCTGAGGGCCCCAACCCCAAAACCCATGTCATGGGAATGAACTCTGGCTCACGAAAAGCCACATTTCCTTCAGCATTGGTTTTGGCAAAGCAGCAACTGCCCAGAGCACTGCTTGAGCTTAAAAAACAGTCTGGTAGCATCAAGCCTTACATCCCCATGGGTTCCCAAAATACACCAAGAGTCTGTCTACAAGGAGCTGCTCTGGCATCACAATTACAGACTATGGAATCCAGAGGAGACAAGTGTCATAGAGGACAGAACTCTTGCAGCCAATCTCATCCAATGGATTTTAGTACAAAATAAGTGTTATCAGAGTAATCTAGAATGCAGATCCCATATGCCTCAAATAAAGATTTCTTCCAAATGCCATGCCCAAATTATTCTATGCAAATATTAACCAATTAATGTGATGTCTGATATGCAAGTACATGAAACAGATTGCTTTATTTCTTGAACTAATCTTCAGACAGTAATAGCCTTGATTCCAGAGTCTTTTTAGGCCTGGAACAACTGAAACACCACTCCAAAATCAGAATGATTGCAGGAGAGAATTTAGAAAATACAAGCAAACACTACCCATTTTTCAGGTGGGATCAACTTTTGACTACACTGCAGAATTTTCCAACAACACTGAATTTTAGTGCTCTGTTCCAACAAACTCCTATTCCACTCACCAATGGAGTTTGGCCATTCAGCTCCAAAAAGAATATGAATGGGTGCTCCGTGCCCATTCATAGCTGCAGCCTGTCCTCAAATACGCAACACCAACAGCCCATCTGCATCATTTTGTGCCAAAACACAGAATTTCATTCTACTTAGCGTCTCTGACCCCTCAGACTAAATACAGCCAAGCAATAGACCCAGAACCTGTGTGTTCTGAAATGGAAATGTAACAATTTACTTTCATTATGGGCTGGGGCTCCACATTAAAAGAACTCTGTTTATCCAACTGTCAATATTCCACAGAACTGATTCCCTTCGATTGCTTCCTAGACACTTCCCTCATGGAGACAACAAATATAGACAGTGATTTATCTTCTCAAAACAAAGGATTATTTATCCATCTAAAGAGAACAGCAATAAATGGTTAAACTGACAAAATAGCTAAGTATTAACAAGCAACACATATACTGTCCTATCCACACAGAATATTTCCTCAAAGCTTGCATTATTTATCTTACAAGCGACAGGTCTGGATTCTGGCAACCAAACCACAGGGTCTCTCCAAAAACAGCCCAGCTTCCTCACTTTTGAGGTTGGAAGGTCAGAGGAGGAAGAGGTATGAGTGGAAGGAATGATTGCAATTCATTTTTTATTTTTCTTCTCCATTACCACCCCTCAGTTACAAAGCAGTCTGCTACTCAGGGCATGACAAAACATGGGTATTTAAAAGAACTGACACCTGCTTATCTGGCCAACATTGAACAGACTGTCTATAAATGCTGCCTGCTTTCTCATCCTGGAGTGAAAAATCAACCAACTCTCCAAGACACAATACATCAGGCACTGGAAATCTCATACAAACATCTCCCATAATCTTCCCAACATCCCTCAGGTTCTAGAATTCTTCAGGCACTCCTCCACAGACCATTTTAAGTGGTATAAAGAGACAGCCCAATTCCCTCCAAAGGAGCTCAACACCACACTGAGCACAGCTGGGCACTTCTGAACTGGCTATTTCAGAGCAAACTGGGGTTCACATGGCCTTGGAGACCAGAGGGCAATTTTCTACTATGTTTGCTGTCCCCAGGAAAAGGGCTGCATGTTCTGGTTCTTCACCCTGTTCCAGTACCTTAATTTGTCCTCACCTCCAGTATTACTTCACTACAAAAGGGATTAAAAATCAGCTGTTAAAGCTGATTAAAACCCAAGGTTTTCTTTTTAAATCTCCTCATTCCAATTTTATTCTTTCAATTTTCTTCTCAACCTCTTTTAAATTCTCTTCTCTTATGAATGATATTCAGATCTCTCCTCCAACACAAAACCACAATACATTTTTAATTACAAGGGAAAGCTTAGACTGTTGACAAGCTGTGAAAAAGTAGCAAATCCAGGTATTAAATACTTTAAAGAAAAAAAGGAAAGACAAAGCACATGGAGAGAAAAAGGACACAGGATGGAAGTACCCGATTCTGTTTTTTTTTTTCCTAAAAAATACTGTGTACAGGACTGAGGATCTCAAGTGAGAATCATAAACAGCAGAGAAATATTTCCCTGTGGAATCACTGCACAAGTAATTGTTTTGGGGTTGAGGTTTTTTTCAAAATATAGAGAAGGAATCATGATGATCATGGTTCAAGCAGAAAACAAGACCAGTCAATTGAATACAAATAACTAATACTCTTTATAGCAGAATATGTAGAGAAAGTTAATAATAAAATTGCAACTAACTGCTTGCCCTTCCTCATGAAGTTCTTCACTTATTTTTTACTGCTGTTCATTAGAATGGGGTTTTCCCCTCCCTCTTTTTCATACTTTTCTTAAATGGCTGGCTGCATATATTTAATTGTATATTCCTCAGGGCAGGGACTATTTCCTTAATTGTCTGTAAAGTCCAGTGCTATAAACAACGGTCCTATGAAATGTTAAGTAGTAAAAAATGAGTAATGTTTTGTTGAGAAATAGTCATGCATTAATTATGCAAGATAATCTGGAAAATACAGAACTAGGGAAAAAAACATGTTCTGAATCCATAACTTTTAAGCATCACTACCCAATGAATGATTTATGATATTACTTTTCAGTATTATATTTAATTTCTCTTGGAGTATTTAAAAAACATCTGCTCTGAAAGTTAGCAAATGAGTATTGTTTACTCAGAAATCCTACAGGGTGCAACCCCCTTCCACGCTGTCAGTTAAACACACAATATTTTAAATACACAGTATGGAGCCAACTGTTGAAGCAGGCACTTAGAATACACAAAACATTCTACATATAAAAGTATACATGAAAAATACTGTTCAGGAGTTATAACATATAAAATACAGATTCTAAGTTCAGTATTTAATAAGTATGCAATTCAAAAAAAAAAAAACATTTAGTTTTTATTACTTACTGAACTAATTTCATGTCCTAAATCGACATTGCTGCAGACTTATGCAAGCACAGAAGCTACTAAAATTGGTATAACTTTAAAACCAGAAGCAAATTTTTATTGCTGAACTATGCCCCTAAAAATGGGGTTGAATATAAAAACAATGACACCAAATCTGAAGAGCATAAATACTCTGTCTTAATATCTTTTAAAATCTGTTCTCTAATCTTGACTGAGGTTTGAAAGTAGCAAGTCTGTATTTTTCCAGTGTAAATGTTGTGCAAAAGCTTTACAAACATAGATCTAAATCTGCAATTGCCATTACTAAAATAAATGAAAAATCTATAAGCAGCAGTGAAACCGGCATGCAAATAAAAGAACTGTCAAGACATACTGCCTAAAAATAAGCTTACAATAACTATTTTAAAGACTGTGTGTGGTCTTACCCATATATTTTGGCAAGATGCACTTTCTCCAACCACAGCTAGATTCATCCAAAAGCAGTGGCACTGGAGAGTCTCTGTCTCACCTGTCAAACTTGAAGAACGTTGTTCAGCAGACCACCATGAGTCCATGGATAGGATCCACAGCACTACAGCAGCTGTTCTTGATAAGTGTTCTCTAACTAGAGAGGCAAGCGCTTCAAAAACCTTCTGTAAGAGGATCGCCCTTCATATACATGCATTTAAAAACAAACAGAAACAAGAATATATCCAGAACAAGACTTTCGAGACATTTGTGGCACAAAATCAGTGACCTCATATGCATCTCTGTCTGATACTTGGAAATATTCACAGGAGATTTGAGTCTATTTAAGTTATCTTCGAATTTAACCTAATTATTTACCTCTCACAAACTGCTACACTGTTCAAATTGCAGGCAATCAAATAAAATAACTGGAACTCCTAAATCTTCAGGGTTGAGGAAAGTGAATTTTCCTCTTTTCAGTTCCTTTCCCATGAATGACATGGAAAATTTTCACCAAGCTACAAAGAGATTAAAAGTGGGAAGGAGAGGTAAAAGGCTGCTTGGCTACAGTAAATGTAAGATTCAGTGAAAATGGGATGAAGCACGAAAAGTTGCAAGTTTTTTTTAAAACGACCTAATGGGATATTTTGCCGACCAGAAAAACTAAGAGAATTTATCTGAATTCTGTTTGTATAAAATAACTTTGACTGTTACTAGAAGGCACATAATCATTAATTTCCAGAGAAATATGAATATTTTCTAAAAATAGGTCACTGCTTTTAACTGCTGAGATCTGCTCTGATTTAACTACTAGTAGCATTGTATCCTAGAAGCAGGAAAGGCTCTAGAGAGATTACTTTCACTTTTCCCTAGATATATTTAGTGCACTAACTAGCATAGTTAGGATATTATTTTTCTTTGGTTTTGTCAGTAGCATGTTTGAAATAAATTTTATTAAGTGGTAGTGTATGTAACATTGCATTGTGGGTAGCAGTTTCCTGCCTTAACCTAGCCACATCCTCAGCTGTTATATGAGACAAGTTTCCCATATTTTCTGCAAGTTGACTAAAAAAAAAAAAAAAAGAAAAAATACAGACAGGAGAAAATAACTAGGAAGTTAGGATGATCTTAAGCACCATATATTGACTGTTTAGAATGGGTGCATCTAATCAAAAGGACTTTTTTCTCAGTTCCTGTGCAGTCTACAAGATCTAGGAACACAAGGAAAATAATGCTTGTCAAAAAAAAAGCCTGAGGAGGAAGAATCAAGACGAGACACATCTGATCATTAAGATGCAGCCCCTTATTTGAAGCCTGATCAGGGGCTAGATTATTTCACTGGAGAATAACTTTACTATGATATGAAGAAGTGAGAGAAGTGGCAACTCAAAGTGAATGAAAACAATTTTTGACTACTTGCTACGCCATGATGTACTCACTGGTTAAGAGATGACCATCTTTTTAATTTAAACAACAGTTCAGTTTAAGGTTTAATGTGATCTTCAGTAGCCTGATTGCACTGTAGAAAAAACAGACAACACGTGTTTACCCTAGAAAGATAACAGTACTTTTTCCCCAACTACATTAATAATTTAGTATATTAATAGTCCCAGGCACCAACCACTTCAAACCCTATCTTACCTAGATGCTCACTGCTACTCTTGTAATAAGTACCATCTTAAAATGAAGGAATGCTGAAATATCCTTGCTGTTGCAATTTTTTTAATCAACTGGAAGTTTTAGTCTTTGCTTTAAAAGGTTAGTATAAAGTGGCATCAACATACTCTACTCTATCCATTGCAGAGATAATGGAAACGAGAAGTCCCAAAATGTGCAAGTATTTGAAAACAAACAGTACTTTAAATGTACTGGCTGTGAACCTACAGAAAACACAATTTTCTTCCTCTAAAATTTATAATTACTCCTCAGTTTGAAAAACACAGCCAAGGAAAGAGGTTTCACTTAAAGAAAAAAACCTGCTCTAGTGGAAACAAATACGTTAACAACACCTACAGTGAATACCTGCATCTGAGGAAACTGCACCAGGACTTTCTGAATTATAAAAATCAGCATCTTGTTATTGTATATATTGTAAAGCTTGTAATGAAATGCAATCTAACAAGTTTGTCATCACACTGCTCTAAGCAGAGTATTTATATCATTCCAGTTGTAGCATAGAAGCAAACATTTAAGTACAAATAAACTTTCAGCAGGGCATCACACTGTTTATACACTAGATGAACTTTTGAGTGACATAAGGCAAAATGTTTGGAAATAGAGCATAGCTTAAAAGTTCCAAAACACGTTTAGAGAACAGTGGAAGACGTAATTATCTTTTAGTGTTGCATTACAATTGACTTTTAGATTTCATTTGTCATCAAAGATCAAGCTCAAAGTTTACCAGAGAAATTCCTTAGCATAATACTTCCTTTGTAAGTATAATTGGGACTCAAAGCATCCCCTGTGGAACTCAGAAGTGAACTTCCATTTTTGCAGATCTACCTTTAAACAAGAGCCTGTCAAGCATTAGTCTACAATCAAGACACTGATTTACACAGCAGATTTTCTGGATTCTTGCATCTGCACCATCAGAAGTGCAAACTATACCAAAAGAAACCACCAGTTTCACAGGCATTTGGTCTCAAAGTTTTGCTTTATAATGTTTCTATATTTAAAAAACCCTGCATTTTTATCAGTAACAGTTTTTACAAACTACATCTCGATTACTCAGTTACAGTATTTGCTTTTTTGTTTTTAATGGCTTTTGCTTTGTTAGATGAAGACTTCTTTGTAGTGCTCTTGATTTGAACAGGTGAAAAAGTTAAAAAAAATCTTAAAGATATCAGATCAATGCACAGCAACAAAGAGAATAACTGCATACACAAGTGAAAGCATGAAAAAGCCATTCTGCAGAAAGCGTGAGAAAAGCCTTTCAATGCAAGAAATTTTTACATTCAGACTTCTGTAGGAAGCTCAATATTCTAATACTAAAGATATGACTAAAAATAAAGGGCAGAGTTTTGAAAATCAAACAACTTTTTTCATATCAATGGAAATAAGTATTTAAGGTCAAGACAACAGTTATCTACTATTTAAAAATACTGCGCATGCCTACCATCAAATAGGAGTTGATCAATACCTTCAGTGTGTAACTGTAGTTGAAAACTCCAAACTTTAAATTTAAAGTGTTCCCCAAATAAGATGCAGCAACTTCCAAAAGCTTTTGCTGCATCATCAGTTGATTAAAACTTTAATGCATAAAAATATAATCTGTATATGAAAAGATTAGTATCCTTTCCATTTTTTATATCCTTAAGATTTTTTCATTGATGCTCTTAATCATACAGAGTAAACAATAGTAAAAGCAATTCATAAATAGGAGAACTAAATATAACCCTTATTTTTAAGTGGAATGGGTTTTTTGTAGAACATTCCTTTTTCATTTTATGGTAGAATTCTCTAAGTTTGGCAACATGTAATAACTCTCAAAGTACTGAATGAAGAACAATGCAATTTACCTCACAATAAGTATTATGAAGTAAGTTTTTATGAAGAAATATCTATGATTTTTTTATAATTATGTAACAAAAATCAAAACAATTTATTTTTTACTGAAAAAATCTTCTCATTTGTCTCATCCCCAAAAAACAGAGAACCTGGTTCCCACCCACACCTCCAGCTATTCATATCACACAATTCCTGGCCAATTTCTAACCAAGAAAGCTCAGAACAAAGAGGAAAACGAAAAAGAAGGGATGGCAGCATCAAAGAGATGTATTTTATTTTACAAATAAAAGCCAAACGATATCTAGAAAGTGTTTTACATGGTTCTTCTGCTCCCCCCCAAAAAATGACCAAAAAAAGGGAAAAAGTTTAAATTCATTCAGCTAAAACTTAAAATTACAGTGCATCTGTGGTACAATCAGGATAATATGAAAAGTTCTAGATATAATGTCCAAAGAGGCAAAAATGAGATACTTTCTCAAAGATGTTTCCAATTTTGTTCTGAATCTGAGTGAGCAAATCAAGACTACTAATACACACTGTCTGTGCACATTACTCCTTACTACACACAGCATTTTGCAATTTATTTCAAAGCCTCTATTATAAACAAAAAAATACTGCTTTTGTTAACCCACTCTGTACCAGTACAGTCAGGGCTTATGTTACACAATCAAAGTTAAAGTTACAATACGTTAAGCATATAAAAAAATATCACACACACATGCACACAGATGATATTAAGTATTTGAGCCTTACATATGCATCAAATTTATGTTTCATTTTAAAACTAAGTGTTAACATTAACTGGTGAATGAAGTTATTTATAGTCTCCCAAAAAGTTTAAGACTGTTCTATTTCCCTTAAACACCAGAACTACAATAAGGAATTAATGTAAGCACAACCAAACCCTCCCAATCCTCCCAGCTCACTCTGTTACACAACGTCCATGTTAAATCCTCCCAATGCCGGTGTTCCAAAGCATCACTCCCAGGCTTCAGCACACAAGCAGTTATGATATCCAAATGACATATTTTGCCCCAAATATAAAAGAAACATAATTGCCCTTAATTTGCATCACATAAAACTGCCAAGTAGTTTTGAAGGCATGCAAAGCAAGGCAGACATGATTTAAGATTTGCAAAGGAATCCCCAGACTAACACTTCTGTGACAGCCAATTACAGTGAAAAACACAACCCCAACAAGCAGCCTGCTACTAGACCTTAGGAAAGGTAAAGTTTCTTACAATGAGTTACAGATTCACAAGTATAAGACGACAAGGAGAAAAAGTAAAACAGAAGGAATCCAGCCACCCAGCAAATATGAAGCAGACCCAAGATCGTGATACAATCCAAAGATGTAAATTATTGTAAATCATCACTGTTGTTCAGAATTTCACACAGCCACTTGTGCCAATTTTGCTCACTTTTCTACAGACACAATAATAAAGGAGGGAGAGGGAATGGGAGGAGAAAAAAAAAAAAAAAAAAAAGAAAAAAAAGGAGGGGGAAGAAGAGTGGGGGGAACCTGAACTGAGAGTACAAATAAAGTTCTGCTGTCCATATGCTTTAACTGTACAGAAGTTTGGGCTCTTACAGCATTTTGTACTCTCTCCAAAGCCTCATGAGTCACAAAAATTAAAAAGCTATGTCCCTCTGAATGCCAGGAAGGGCCTTACATGAGCCTTTTGTTAAAATATAAAAAAAAAAAATTAAAAAAAAATTTAAAAGAAAAAAAAAAAGAAGAAAAGGAAAAAAAAAAAAAGGAGAGAGAAAAAGAAAAAGCCACAGTGTAGGCAGTCCTACTTGGAGTCCTCTGATGTCACAGCCACATGACTCGCTCGCTCCAGTAACAGTGCTTGCAAAAAAAAGGAGTTTTAAAGCTTTTGCTTTTTTGGATTGTGTGAATGCTTCATTCGCCTCACAAACAACCACAGAACCACAAGTGCGGTGCAAACTTTCTCCAGGAGGACAGAAAGGAGTCTCTGGTTTTTAAATGGTTAATCTCCGCAGGTCACTACCAGCCACTGAGACCAACAGAGTCAGTAAGTTCTCTCTAACCACAGTCTATGCAGTAATAGTAGGTCCTTCAAATATTTGCTCATTCTCTTTTTTTTTGTTTTGTTGCCTTCCTTTTCACATGTTACCAGCACTACACAATTTTTGACAGAGAAAAAACCAACTATAGAGTCTTTGCAATCCAGGGACACAGTAAAACTAAAACAAGGTTTGGCTATGGTTTGTGTTTTCAGTTTGAGGATCCAAGAAATATTTGCACCAGAAGGTGAAAGCTCTGCGTGAACCGAGAGGGACTATGGCATCAAACAGCCTGTTCAGTTCAGTGACACCATGTCAGCAAAACTTCTTTTGGGGTAAGTGCTGCAATATTTGAGCTTCTGTTTTTCGCTGTCTAGAGTTTTCTTACTTTGAACAATACTGGTTGTCGTTATCTAAGCAAAAAAATGCTGAATGGGATGTTAGAATGTTGAAATAGTATACCTGGTTGTTTGGGTTTATTCTGGGGGGGGAAGTAACTGTAAATAGCTTCTGCAGATATAAGAACAAATTTGTTAGCTGGCAAGCTGAGCAAAGGGAAGTTGGTGGCTCAGTCCTTAGAGTTTGACAGCAGGTGTGCTCAGCTGTCATTGGGGTCAATGTGTAGCCGCACGAATTTGAAAGAGCCTAATGGGATCTAGCAAAATGTTTAATATTATCTCAGGGCAAAAGACAAAATAATTAGTGAGTTAATCAACAGCAGCTCAGAAAATCTCATTAAGAACTCTGGTAACACTTTTAGATATATCCACTATGAGTGGTTAACAAAAGATACTGTAAAAGACTTAAATCACAGGGTTCAGACTGTCTGCTCTCTAAACCTGAGGAAAATGAGTAGTGTGTAGCATACTGCAGCCTATCCTACCCAAAACTGCCCTATCATTGTTCCAGGCATCTCATTTTCACACATATATCTCAGATGAAGTTATCAGTGTAAATCTGCAGTTTTCTAGTCCTCAGTTGCCCTCGTTTCACAGCAAAGCTTGTTTGATAATATATTCAATTGTAAAAGCAAATTCTTCTCATTACACTTATTATGAACAAGGCAAAACATTCATGCATTAAAATATTAAGCTATGAAATAAAAAATACATGATCTAACATGCTGCTGAATTTTAAGTTTAATTCAAAGTGGGATGTAAAAAACTCTGTAGAAGAGCACTGCCAAATATTTACTTCAATTTCTGAACTGTAAACACAGATTCCTTTAAGAAATCATATATGTATATACTGAAGTAATTATTTATATGCACTGCACATATAAATGCTCATAAAACTCATAAATACACTATAAAATTTCACCTCTATCTTTGCTTACTTTGAAAAGCTTCATCCTCTCAGAGACTTAAAATCAGTAGAGAGCATCTCACTCACAAATACTAAATAGGATCAAATAAGACTTCAACTGATTTATCTGCAAGTAAAATGAAGTTATATTTTAAAGTGTACTGGAAAAAGCTTTATTATTATCAGGCTTGATGAACTGCAAGAAGTACAGTAACAAAATTTTTTCAAAGCATCTTTTACTGAGGCAGTTCAGACAGACTAACTGAAAATTCTGAAAGCTTTAGGGGAAAAAAAAAAAAAAGTGAAAACTTACAAGATTTTCTTAATGCTGTCCATCATGTTGAAATTATGTTGGGACCGTAGCTAAACCTGTTTCTTTCCCTCCCTTGCCCCCCCTCCTATAAAAAACAACAATACTAGAAGCATTTCCAGTACATACATCCCCATTATTGTAGTGACTGGGGTGCCTTTTACCCCTCCTACTTCACACACTTTGACTGGTTCCCAGTTAAGCACATGAAGCTCTGAGACCGGGTATAGGAACAGAAATGAAGAAATTGGTTTTTGCAGGAGGGTGACCAATTTAATATATGACCTATAGATACCAGATGAGATAACATGACCTGTGGCTGGTCATGCAGCTGTAATACCCTGAACATTGAGCTGAAATGCAAACACAGACCCGGTAAAGCAGCTTTTCTACCCAAACTGGTGTCGGAGCAAAGCACAGCAGAAGCATAGCCAGACCACATTATCCCAGTGTTTACAACAGGAAACACAGTTTACATGTATAGGGACTTTCTTTTGCTTTTACTTCCAAAAGAGATTAGAAGAAATTTAGTTGGCTAAAATTATCAAAACACCAAGTCTGACTGCTTAATTCACCTACTTCTGATAATTCTTAAAGCCACTGGGAAATACTGTGATACTGTGCTTAATACTTTTCCTGAACTTCACTAAATAGGGTTAGATACCTGAATTTCACTTTGGACACAAACAATAGATGCAAGGGACTACAAAATCTCATCAGCTCTGTCAATGTGTAAGCAGTGTAACCTGAGCTAAAACCAAATTTTGGAAAACTCACTTTTATAAAAAGGAGGCAGAATTTATTGTTAAAAAAAGAGAAGCCAGAATACCCAAGCTGCTCATGAACTTGCCGTTCAATGATGCAGCAGCACCTCAGAATGCACGATCTGTTCTTCCTTTCTGTACTTTCCTTCTCTTCCCATCTCTACCTTATTCCTTTCAGGACTGTCGAGTTTAATTGTTCCTCTTCAAGACTGAACTGATGAAACATAATGACAAGTCATAACAGGGCAGGAAAACAGAGCTATGATTAACCCGCATGGCTGCTGATCTGTGCCATTAACCATACTCCTGAAAGCTTTTATTCCACTCTTTTTTGTCTATATGTTTTTGACATCACATGAAAGGGAAATACAAGAGTAGCAAAGTGGAAGGATCCTTTCCTAGTTCATGCAAACACATCTATTCCTTTCCAATTTAGTACACTTTAATTAAATACATTCTGGGTTTCACATCCAGATTTTCTCTACCTTGTGCCACTTATACACAGGTTTTGACTGCACTGAGCCTGTGTAAACCTTCTAAGGCTTTTAAATCTAACGGGATTCATTTCAGCAAAGGCTATTATATTTACATCCATAACATTTCAAGGGAAAAAAAAGGCTCGAAATAAAGACTATGCAAAAAAAAAAAAAAAAAACACCACAACCTAAAAAAAATAATCCAGCATATTTGGTATAAAATTTGGAAAACATTGTTTACACAAAGCATTTTAGAGACTGAAAATGTTCTCAAATGCCTCCAAAAACAGTTACAATTTGGAAATAGAAAAAGCCATCTTCAACTATATTCTGTGCATCTTCACAGGAAGAATCCAATGAAAGAAGAAAATAGGATCCCTGTTTAGCTGATAATTCAATCAGTTATTTGACACGTAATTTCTGGAAGCTGATCCCAATAGTGATATAGTAAAGCTAACATCTTCAAGTTCTGCTTATATTAAAATACTCCTCAGTATCTTCTTCATGAAAAAATACCAAACCTTTTGTAAATTTAAATTTTCATCTGCTTTACTGTTTAGTAGGGAATCTAAAAGGGTTTGTTTAATTTTAATTAGGAGACTGATAAGAGAGAAACAAATCCTTTTTCATTATCTGCATATAGAAAGCAGTTTTCTGTATGTTCCAGCTCTGTTTAATGGATTCATACTATTGTGAATGCTAAGCAAAATCCCAGGAATCACTGCTCTTTGCATAAAATATAATTTAAAATACCAGGATTTTTAAATAACAATAATAATAATACTGAAAACTGTGCAGGAATGAGTATTCTCACGTGCATTAAAAAAGCTGCAGCTTTGCACGGAGGCTGCCGTTATCTGAAAGCCCCAAACCCTGCAGGATTGCTCTTCATCACTTACAAGGTCTGTAGGCAGCAAAATGCATTGATCTGTTTAATTAGCTGCCTCAAATGAACTATTAATAACCAACATTGTTTAAATCAACTACACCGATGTAAAATTCAGTAAGATCAAAATGTTCCAGTTTTTTACGAGAATATCAGAGTAGCTGGTGGTTAAATAAACTGGGAGAAGAAAAAAAATCCTATCTCATTAGGGGTACTATGATTTTATCAAACATACAGGACTAATCTCTATTGAATAGGACCATTCACAAATCAAAACTCACTCCACTTCAATACTTTCATGCAGTGCTAATCAATTACAACCTTTTCTAGTTATTCAAAATCCATGTGCTTTTAATTTTATTCACTGGTGGTCTAAAATATAATATTCAGGCCAAGCTAAGTCATTCTGTGTTGCAACTTTGCTTTTTTTCAATAAATATTCATCTAGAGGTTTTCTTAGAGAGAACTGCTCATATGAAGACTGTGGTAATATTTTTATACTGTACCTCCTTGTTGAAGCAAAAGGTTAGGGGTTACCTAAATACCTCAACTGTATATACAAAAAAAGGAAAAGGTAAGTATTCACATGAAAAATCCAAAGGGACTATATTATTTATTTTTGCATTTCCTATGATTAATGATGCACCAGTGCATACTTGAAAACTGAAGTCAAAATAGGGTAACACCTCAAATTCCTTTACAAACTGTACAAATATCAAACTTCCATGCTGTATTAACTACTCTACCAGAAATATTTAAAGGCTCTGCCACCCCACATTAAGAGTATAACAATAATACTGAAATTCCTCTCAAGCTGTGTGATTTCTTGGTCATGGTCAGACTGATATTAATCTTAAAATTGCACCTTATAGCTTTATTTTCCCAATTGCTTTCAGAAGAGAGCTGTACTTTTTAACGAGTAACAAGAAGCTCAGAGCAGCCATAAGTAACTAACAAACATCTAATACTGCACCCATTAAAGTAAAAAAAAAAGCTAACAATTCTAGCAAGAGATTTAACTGGGCCGTGCAGACAGTTCAAGAGAGACAGATAATAACTGTGTTTATGTACTGTCACACCTTGTGGCAGACACCATTAATGAACAACATCAATAACAACTAAGAAATACTTGCTAGAACTCTAACAATGTAAAAAGCTGAAGCTACAAGCAGAATCTGGCATTATTTTACACTCGAGTCCAGCACACTTTTGTGGAAATTGAAGCAGAGAGGGAAGGGAGGAATTATCCTGTGCTTGCCAAGCTGCAAAGGTGCAGCATTTCTCTGCCTGAGTATCACAGGAGCCAAAGGCAGCTGTCAGTGCTGGGCACTTCCTGAAAATCAGACTATCTGCATGTTTCCCTCTATGTACCTAATAAAAATCAACATTGTGTGTTGTAGGGGAAGGAGTTGGTTCTGAAAACTCATTAAATACACTCCATTAATAAGAATTACAATAAATTGCCATGTTTAATATGCCCCAGAGTATATAATATTTTAATTAAGTCAGCCTCAAGATAAATAGCGAGTTTAAGATGGTAAAACCTGAAGCATTTTGGGGTCTTAAATTCAGCACTGGGAGAATCCAAGTTTCATACAAGCAGTTAAGAAACTGCAACAAGAAAACATACAACTGTTATTTTCAAGATAAAAAATTAATTTGCCAAAATTGAATAAATGTAATATATATCCTGATAAGCATACACAGAAGTAAATTAATAGAACTGTGTGCCATTTCAATGAGATTTTCCTTGGAAATTTTGTCAGACTTAGGAATTATCCACAGATTTTTATGAGGAGACAAAAGTCACCCACAAAACCTCTACTTCCTCCACCACAGAACCCCCACAAATATCTACTCCTATCAACAAAATTCATTTATGCTCACATTACATACAATAGCTTTCATTTCTATTAGATATCTTCATTTCAAACGGCCTTCTAAATTCTTACGGGAAACAGGCTAAGGAGGTCTCTCTTCTCCTCTCAGGTGTTTTTGTTTTTAAGTTAATAAAGCCTAAATCTAAGAGCACGTTTCCTTACATAAACATGCTCTCTTTTACAAATAAATGTAAGACCTGCCACTTAACATACTGAAAAGCACACCCTAAAGAGAATATTTTAAAGATGAGCATAAAGACGAAACAAAGTCAGGTTACTGTATCATAAAGCAGTTTAACACCTCCAATTGAAAAAAAAAATCCATTATTCATGCATCTGTTTCCTGTATATATTTTTTATTCTGCTTGTTACCATACTGTGTACTGTTCTAGCCTTCGTGTAGCTTTAAGTTTCCTATTTCATGTAGGAACTTGCCCCAGGAGGGAAAACTCCATAGGTTTTCTCCTGACTCTCTTGAACTGCTGAAGTCATTTTAATCAGAGCAATTAAATTATTTTGCACAACCTACTCCTTATTAAATGTTTTTTTTAATAAAAATTAACTTTAGAACAGCAAAAGATTAAAGCAAAAAGGCTACATTCTCCTTTAAGTGCATAGGATGCTTTAAAAAGTATTTCTGTACATTATCCACTGTATTTATAATAGTTTTCCTTAATATTTTTTCATCTCCAATAAAACTACCTTTATTTTTACAGCGAAGGGTAGAAACAGTTTCTTCTGCTGTCTGTCCCTTAAAAATGCCATATTCATTAAGGTCAGGCAGTTCTGGAATTAACAATAGTTTTAAGTTTTAATATGTTATAGCTAAAAACCCCATGGCAAAATTTTTTGGCAGGAATTCATTCAAATATGATTACTATATTTCTGATAGACAGCTTATTTTACATATTATATTTCCTCCAAATTGCTAGCATTTCATAATGACTTAAAATTTATTATCATTCATTTTCTTGATTAAGGAAAGTAAAAAGCTGATGACCTTACATACATTTATTTTCCCCAGAATTTATTTGAACCGTAAGTGTGCCAAACCATTGTTTACTTATCCCTCATGGTCAGATATCTTAGATCTAAATCTACTCTGTGGTTTACTGAAACAGAAAGACAGAGCCACTGCCAGTTACATAATATAATACTGTTCAGAGGAACAGGATCCGGCCTTGATCACAATGAAAATTAACACTAACGAGATGCATTTGCATCTATATGCACAGACACACATGTACATCAAGCACCATATGCTGTGTGCAGTGGCTCTGCTGGAACAAATCGGAGCAGGGGGATGTTACAAGTCATTAGTAATTACTGAACTGAATTTGTCAGACACATTTAATATATTTGACCCTATACACACAAGCAAAAGATAGGGTTGCTTATGATTTCATTAAGAAAAAAACAATATAGATAAATAATTACGCCTAAGTACATTGACTACCAGATAGTGTTAAATCCCTCAGAAGACCTGTAATTCATATTAATACAAATCAGAAAAGACAGAGTTAAAAACACACAATATTTTAATGTATCTGTGTGTGGTATTAGAACAGGGTATTCTTTCTTTTAAGAAATGTTAATGAGCTGTGTATGTGCAAACACACACATGTATACGGTTCAAGCCTCTAATTCCTACTAACTTACACTTCTAAAATTGTGAAATTCAAGTTAAAGAAGTCAAACTAGCAATAGCATAAATTTAGGAGACTTCTCTATCAGTACAATGTTTTCCACCCTAGCACTGAAGCCATAAAGGATAATGTGCTACTGCATTCAGATTTGCCAGCAGTACCCCAAGAACATTTGCCACTCTTCACGTATCTTGCTAGCATACCGTGGAGGAACTTGCCAGGGTCCTGTACTAATATTTGTTAAAAACTATGTTTATTAATGCTACCACAGTATTCTAGATAAATTTTAAGTGTTAGTGCTTGTAGTGAAATAACAAATGCCAAAAGTACTGGTTTTAGAATTGGTAAAAATTATGAGAGAGACATGTCAGTCCCTTTGTACCCTCTTACTCCTTCCCATAGTCTAATGACGAGAGAAACTGCTTGTGTGGGCATCAGATCAGCCACTCTTAACTCACCTCAACTTTCAAAATTAAAACACATTTTAGTGAAAGTAGTCTTATTTGTAGGTCAGCTGGTGTTTCTGACACAGTGCAATATATTTCCACTGAAGGGGCTCACAAAAAAAAACCAGCACAACCACATTGACATGGAAAGATCCCTGATACAAATGCAGAGTTGCTCTGCCAAGAGCTGATAATCATCCACAACTGCATTTTTGTAATAATACAACACATTAAAAAATTACTATGAGCACAAATCTTCACCTAGAATCAGCAAGAATAATTTTACATTAATTAAACAGGATTCAATGGGAATTAAAAGGTATTTTAAGATATGACTTAAAAAAAAAAAATTTGAGGACCGTAGTGTCAGAATTTGCTATTTTAACTTAACACGTCTCCAAAAGCCTTTCAGGTGAGCCATAACACTGAACTGCCGTGATTTTTATGTCCTTGCAGCATTTTCTGTATAAATTCAAGGAGTAACTTTCACTCAAATGCATCATCTATTCACCTTTAAATAGAAAGCTTTTAGGAAAAAAAGATGCGTCACATTTGCTCAGTAACACTGAAGGGACACATCTGGTCTAGCTTTGTGACTCAATATTAACAAGAGTTTGATGAATTAATTCTACCAGCTATCGTACAATACTTGAGCACAGGAGCAGCTTTGTGACAGAGTACTTACAGCCCGCAGTATATTTACTTCCTAACACAATCTGCAAAACTTATTTCCTCTAAGACCATCCATATAAATTCACACTAAGAGAGTTCATCATCTGCATTTTTCCAATCAGTGGTATCAAAGTTTAACTCCACTGCATTTGGGTATTTGTGGAATAACCAATCCATAACAATGAATGGTTTATTTAAAACTGACAGGACCAGAAAGCAGCAACTATTTACTTAGGCGCCGTACCTTAGTGTACACCAGTAAAAATGTTCTCTTTTCCCAAAAGGATTTTCTGCAAAAAGGGCATTCACTTTGCTTCCTTCCCACCCCTCTTACATCCAACTCTGTACATTCAAAACTAAGTGCTATATTTTTCTTGCTATTCAGTATATTTTCATTTCCCCCCTTTCTGATTAAATAGCATAAACAGAAACACTAAAATTCAGGAGTTACACTCTTTATATTTTATTAAAGCAATGAACATTCAGAAAAAGTGCAGTCATTTCTGGATAAAAAAATAGCATATAAGTAACAAAAGAAATTAATTTAGCATCAAATGGGAAGAAAGTTATCTTCCACAGTGCAAATCATTTTCATACTGGAGCTAGAACAGTTTCATTCTAATGCACCACTGTCTATTGCATATGCAAATGCTAGAACAACTTTTAATTTCAGAGCGTTTCAGGAATAGGACGTAAAATCATGCTCTGTTATTCTGGATGGCAATTAACTTAGTCATGACCTTGTAATAATTTGGAGTTTGACACTCATTAAAGTAAAATTTTAATATTACCTTTAAAAGCAAAAGCAAAATCTTAATTACAGCTGAGCTAACTGTGTATTAATCCATCTTAAAAGAAATGAAGACTTGAGCTTGCCCAGATAAAAAGATAAATTATAATAATACTCATTAAGTACAAAACAAAGGCTTAAAAAAGTGTAATTTTATTACTTTGAATTATAATATTAATTTACTAACTAATTTCAAGACATGTGTAGTGCACATGTGTAAAATCTACTCGAGGGAGCCAGCTCACATAGACACACACACGAGCTGGAATGTTCCAATTCCGATCAAAGATGTGTGTAGCCGGATGTGCGGTTAATTCACTGATCAAATTTTCACAACTGAAAAACATCTTGAGACATGAAGTCCCAGTTACCAGTAGTGTGGGCTCTGTGCTTTATCATCAGAATTACTCTTCACAATTTCACATTTTATGATATAATTCAAAAATAATCTAATTTCTTGCACACTTTAAAAAAATATTAAAAAGGAAGAAGCAAAGATAAAAAGGCACTGATTTTAGTTCCAGCATTCTTAAAGGGCACAGTGAGACTGAGAGAAATAAATTTAAAATACCCGTAAGAATCTGAACTCTAATCTTAGTGACATGTTCTTACAGTAAGCTTGTGCTCCATAAAACCTATATAAAAATGTCAGGAGCGTAGATGCATAGCACATGCACTCACCGTAAGACACAAATCTGCCCTGTAACAATAATATACAGTAGCTCTTCAACGTGCCTGAAAGATTTTAAAATGCACTAAATCTATAAAAACAGTCTACTGTCAGACTTCAGCTCTGTCTACTAAATCAACCAGATGTATGGAATAAACACTATTTAATAGCTACTAAATTTTTATCAGCTTTGTATAAAGTTAGACAAATTTGAAGTAACAGTTTGAAGTCTTCTACAATTACATTTCATAATCTTACTTGCTTACTGAACTGGCTAGATACAGTAAATATACATCATATATAGGCTATTCCCCTTCAGCAGATATGCATAAAAGAAGAATAATCTAAACAAACTAAAAAAGATACTTAAATGGGCAGCAATTTTACTAGTCTTAAAACTGATTTAAAAGATGTTTCTTTCTCTTCTTTACGTACCTGGTTGTTACCAATTACTGATGTGTCTTCACCCCTTCTTGTTGCAAAACTTCCTTTAAAACTTACAGCACACACAGCACATTTGAGACCTCTACATATAAAAATGCTCTTTTTTTTCAGCAGCAAAGAAAATCTGAAGGTTTTTTTAGGCAGACGATATCTTCACATAGAAACACAGAACGTCTGCAGACAGTAAGAAGCCTTTAGTAAGCCTTTTTGCTGCACCATAATAATCTGATCCAGAAATTCAAGGGTACCTTAAACAACGGGCTACCTGTTCTAGCCATGCTTAGGAATGTGGCCAAATCATTTTTATTGATTTAACCTTTATAGGAATGCTACATATCCTCAGAGCAAAACATTTCTAATGCATTTATAATATGATATACCTCTGAGAAGCTATGAAAAAAAAAATCTTGTGACATAGGCTAGCCCCCCTCCACTATTCTGTTTTTCCCAATTTAGTAATCAATAGACATTCAAGTGTTAGGATATTTTCTGAGTTTACATATGTCTGTATTCATAGGATGAAGCCAGAAACTAACACTTGCAGAGGACAAGACTAATATCTGACCTGTCTTTGTTTAAGGAATAAGAACTGGTGAACTGATAGCCAAGACTCTAAATACTCCTTTCATTCTAGAGTTACACATCAATCATGTTACCTGCAAACATATCAAGTTAAAACTTCCAGAATTTACAGTCCTTTTTTGAATAAACTGAGCAGCATGTTAGTTATGTTCAGAGAGCTTACAGAAGGTGGTTTGTGTATCTCACTAGAATTCTTAAAGAAGTATTTCTCAAATTCCTTCTTCATCAGAAATCTATTCCATACACATTTCAAGCCAGTATTTTTCAATGCCAGATCCATATTCTATTATTTTGAAGTTCAGGTTGAAAATATAGTGTATTTTACTATTTGCTGGTTCTGGAATGTTACAAACCACACTTGAGCATTACCAGGAGTCACTTGTTTTTCAGAAAGTAAACTGTTCCGAGCTGCTCATTATGGTAAACTTCAGTGTAAAGAAGTGAATACAGTGACTGAAGAGTCAGTCAAACAACAGCAAATACATTTATGTTACAAGACACATTTATCACGCTCCTTATAAAGAAAATTATGTGAGAGGTGTCTGGTTAAAAAAGAAAAAAAACAAACAACAAAAACAAAACTAAGCAGAAACAAACAGAAATAGCTTCTAGCATGAAATTCTAGTATATTATTCTTCACAACAGCAAGAACCCCAGCCAGGCACAGTTTCAGCAGGCAATATGCTGTAACACAGATCACCAAGTTTAGGAAGATTCAGTTCCATATTTTTTCTGGAAACAGCATTGTCTAGACATCACTGATATACTCTCTCATCTATGAAAAAAAATATTAATAAATCCTACACAGAAAGAAAAAAAAACAATTCCTTTGTGAGAAGGAATTAGGTGGACAACTTAGTACAAAAAGTACTAGTATCAAAGCTGTAAACTGTTATTAATGCATGGCATATGGAAAAAACATGTATCTGCCAATTCTCACAGACTGGTTTTGTCTCTTCTCAATAAGAGTTTGGCTTTTGATTATTACATCACTAATGTGACTGCAAAGTTTTACATCACTGTTTGCTTCTTCATCCACTTTTTCTAAGAAATAGTCTAAAGATTAACCCGTATCCAAAACACACAACAACCACACATAAAATATCCCCTGGCATGAGCCTTACACTTCCTTAACCAGAAAAAATCAAGCCTCTAATGTGAGGTGCAGCAGTGATTTCTCCAAGGGCAGAGTAGTTCTACCTTCATTCATGGTGCACATGATGAACATGACCAGGTAAGTGCCTGCATTCACACAAACTCAGTTTGCTTTGTACAACCCCAGCCTGAGAGCATTCTAGCAATTACCACACACAGACCAGGGACAATAGCCATAAATAAATAATAACTCCAGACCAGACCACAGAAAGTTCATTGATGCACGTCAGATCATACTTACTTGATTTCAGCTTCATTACATGTAGAGTAACAGTTCATGGAAGAGGAAAACACAAAAACTTACAGATTCTAGAATAATAAAAAAAAAACCCCATTGGAGGATACATATCCCAATGTCTTTGTAACTAACCTAGTACCTAGAGCTGTATCCCTCTTCCACTGGCCCCTTACAGAACTGTTTTCATTTGCTTTTCTGTTGCACCTTAAGGAAGGATCCAGGTAATGCTGAAAAGCAGTGGAGTATGTTTGAAATGCAAATTTTTACAGACAGTAATGATGGAAGAAGGCCTAGATAAATGCACTTAAGCCAATACAACTGCTTATAGTAGCACACTTTTTATAACATAATAGATACATTTGTACAAGAGGGTTTATTAGCAGTTATTCTGACAAACAATAACATCTTTTGATGCTACAGAAAAGCTGCTCTGTGCTAGCATGTGAGAAAGGTCAGATGGTGGAAAACTTACTTCATACTCTTAACCTGTAAACTCTTTCCTTTCCTGACTACTAACAAATGTCCTAGCAGGGGAGATCCACAGCTTTTCCAAGAACTCACGTAGGGAACCTTTCGCTCTGTTCCGATGGAACAGAACTTGCGCACGTTCACCTCAGGAGCGCTGCCCTCCGTGGCAGCTCTCCGAGTAACTCTGTCTACACAGGTCTGCCACAGAAAAATTGCCTCCAGATTTTCACTTCATTACAATTTTATATATACACAAGCATATATCCATACACATCTGTAAAAAGCAGCAAACTTGACTACTCCAGTCTGCATGCTATTAGAGAAGCAACTGTGATACTTCAGGAACCTCTAACTTGATTTCAGTGTTTGGAATAAGGGAAAACAAAGTCAGGAGACAGCAGCCTCTGGGAACATATTTTGCAAGACTGTTTTATAAGGGACTCCAGCAGGAAAACTCACACATAGGAAAAGCTAGTTTAGACTGGGATTATGCATCAAAGAGAGGAGCACCAGAAAATACTTGTCCTTGATAACACGCACAGAGGCTTAAGGAGCACTAAGGCTCAGGAATGCACAGGTTTTGTCACTGCGTAATTCATGTAACACAGCTTGTTTTCGTGCAATTCTAATGCTTCTTTCACATTTCCCTGTAAATTTGTTTGGTTTAAAGATTCTCACACATTTTGTAATGGTGAAAGTAGTAGAAGAATGTCATTTCACAGCCAAATATTTGACTCTGGCAAACTTGTCTTTCAGCACTCTGCCATTTATCTCTCATACTTCTGATCTTCTCAGTCTCAGGTCTTGAAAATAAGGAGCATAGGTCTGGTCCCATTTTCAAATGCCAGTTCTTGACCATTGGTCTTCTCTTTCAAGGGTGCTTCTCAGCATCACCACACTTGTCTACTGTCCCACTATCTCATCCATTTTCTGATAAAACAGGGCACAGCTCCCACAAGAAGCTGATTGCAAACTCACATGAAGCTCTTGTAATGATCACAGATACGATTCTTCTACTTTCAAAAATCATCAGAAAGAATATGAGCACCTTACTTAAAATTTTGCAACTGTCTGATTTTTGCATGGCAATGGTTATCTAGTATGGCTTTTAAAGTTCCTGGGCCCACATGGAAGCAAGAGCCACCTGAAAATCCTAGACATCTTAAGAACAAACCCTGAATCCCTCACTTCTTTTACAGGAATTCTGAAGATCATGGTTTTGTCAAGCATTTGTTCAGTGTCTACCACAAAATACTGATCCATAGGTGTGACCTTTATAAGACAACACAGATCAGCCACAATAGCAAGATATTTACAAACAGCATCATCAGTTCAGTCTTGCTGAGTACGTGTTTATTCTAGCCCCAAGTAAAGTTGTCTCCAAGGTTAACTTATTTTGATGTATAATTGAGAAGACTGTTCTTAAAAAAATAAATATTAAAAAGTCATACTTATGACTCATAACATCAGGACTTGGTAATTTTGGTTCTTGCTGGGAAAATGCTTAGCAAATATTGTCAGCAAAACAGTTCCATTTTCTTTGTGTAAGCATATTTTAAATCTGAAAAAAGCAATGCTAACAATTGTGCCATCACCAAATATAGCTGTTCCCTATTTTGGGTTGGAACTTAAAGGTATTTCAACTAGAAAACTGGTTTTGGCTGCAACTAAAAATTTTTAAAAATTCAAAGCATTTAAAAAAACTCACCAACTGCCTTGGTTATAGCAACAGTACCATACAGGATTCTGAACAAAAAGAGTTGATCACTTTCTCAGCCAGCTTCTGAAAGGCAGAGCTTACATGGTATGCATGGTATTGTCCTGCATCTGGTCCTGATACACCCACACTCTTCACTGAAACCACTGCCAGACCTGAGACTGAACAGGCTGAAAGAGTCAACACGTGAAGATGTAGTATAGCACAGTGAAAAGACAACTAAAATTGATTAATTAAGAATACTTACAGATCAAACTGGTGGCAGGTGTTCAGTTCATTCTCACAGACATTATCAGGCTTGCCATATACAGAAATAGACAGTTTCTGCCTATCTCGATGAGAGCTCAAAAATAACTTTTTAGGGTTTTTTTTCCTGTTGGACACCACCTTTCAAGGGAGAAGGTGTGGGGAAGGGGGTGGAAAATTCCAAAACATAGAATTTTTGGCAGAGAAATCATTAGCAACAGTTTTAGAAATCATGATCAATGTGAAAAGGTTGAAGGAACTGAATATATCACTGTGAAGTGAATGGTGACCAACTCTTCCTTCCTCAGTATTGTGGTAAAAGACAAAAACAAACCAGAAACAAAGGAGTTCAGTATTCCATGGCAGATTTCAGCCATGGCATTTATGCCACAATAGAATCTCCCATCTTGGATTATCTAGGTGCCTGTTGGGTCTACCTATGTATCTTCTAAAGGCTGTTTGGGTCTTCAGATATTTACTTTTTTCTTTTTAAACTATTATGAATTGATAAAATGCATCCTTCACATCCAATCTAATTTTACATTTTATCCAGAGTCATTCATTGGTCCTACTATGTTTACAGTCTTGTACAACACAAAGTCATTTTTTACAGCCATCATTTTTCTAAAGAAACAAAGGAGTAACTATCCAAAAACCAAGGTCAGGGAAAATTGCCCAAAAATCTCCTTTACTAGAGATTTTGAATCAGATGAGATAACTGGCTGTCAGGAAGGTTTCAGTAGTACAGAATCCTGCCTCAGTGACTCAGACAGGAATAAGTGGATTCTTTTAGTTCCCACCACGTCCTACACCTCTTGTAGTCAGTGACTAACAAGCGACACTAACTGATAAAGGTAAGGGCTTTGGTACATAACCAACTTCCCACATGAAAATGCAGGATGGAAATATTGCAGTGACTCAAGCCGCAGTGAGCAATGTGCTCAGGTGCACAAATTTATTCAATTGGCTGTAATATCCTTGAATGAAAAAGGAATGAACAACTTTCCATTTAGTATGGGAAAAAGCAGGTATAAATCCAAGTGTGACAGAGCAAACAAAGCAGTACAAGCTCATATCCCAGTTTATCTACAGGGAATCTGTCTGCATGCCCAAAATCTGGCAATAACAAGTATGAGTCTTGTTATCTCCAGGCTTCAGTGACAGGTTTTATTTATAAAGAAAGGGGCCTTAATGCAGCAAAATGCTTAAGTAAATGCACAGCTATTTGTATCTCATTCCCAGCAAAATCAGTGCTATTATCCTTTTCAAAATCTGAAATAATCCAAATAATCTGCTGACACTGTGTTCTCACCATGCCAAGTACATATAAAATGATTCCAGTTTCTATTACTGAATTTGGTAACAACTCATTTTTAATTTGCAACTGCAACAAAAAAAAGTCACAGAATCATCTAAGAATTTAGGTTGGAAAAGACCCAAGTTTGAGTTGAACCATTAGTTTTCAAACAAGTCAAACAATAGGAATCAGTGCCACTTTTTTTTCTTGTTGAGAGTAATATTTAAATGTCTGATAGATAAGTTCAGTCAAGATTTAGAGCTTACAAATGTTGATTCCACAAACTAAATTAAAAATTGCACATCCTAGTTGTAAGAATACACTAATACTTTGACTAAATAACAAAGTTCAAAACCTCAACTGAATCACCTTGCTAGGCTCAGTCCCGCTTCAGTAACAAAACAACTGAACTGTCAGTTTAACTAACTAGGTAAGTCATGTTTATGGCTAGTTTTTTCTACAGTCAGATGTCAAAAGTGGCTACAAGACTCAACTAATGGTCATTGTTGTGAAGTGGTTTGTTCTGGTTCAAATCAATTTAAGAACTCCTAAAAAAGTGTGCTTAATCTTTGGTAAAGGACTACCCTTTAAAAATTTTCACAAAGTAGCTCAGATTTCTGAAAACTGACACCTGTACAGGTAAATTGCTTTCTAGTATTTCAACCCTCAGTAGATCTGAATTTAGGCCACCTTACTTTGGATGGCAAATCAAGTGAGTGACTTAAGGGCAGAGGTCCTGACCTAGACATAGAAGTGATTCAAATTCTTAATCCAAGACTGATCATGCCAAGTCCTAAGGTTAAGATATGAAGACAGTCAACAGTTCCTTCTACCAACAGTCTCAAGAGACCAGACCAGACGTACTGGTGAAACTCATGATTACCCTTATGAAAAAAATGTTTGACCTTTCCATTTGGCAAAAAATAAAGACTACATATATATGTTGTTACATTAATTATAAGCAAGCATATCAGAATAACTTCAGTAATTTAAATTTTAACTACTGTACTAGGCAAAACCTGAACTGCAGAGGTTTAAAAGCATGCTGACACTTATTCCTTCAGTCCAAACACACTGAAAGCTTTTTGAAGTTTAAAACTCACTGCAATAATTTTTTCTCCACCCTTGACTATAATAGGTGGAATACTTTTGAATTTCTCAACTCCAGGAGTGGCAGCTATATTCTTATAATCAGCACTGAAACATCCCCAACATCTTTGTTTTCAGCTCCAACAAGAAAGAAATGAGTCTTTCACCAACCACAAATAAAAACACATGAATATTACCTCTCTTATAGGATTAAAGTAGCAGCAGCTGTTCTTCATGCTTTCATCACCCCACATTTAAAGCAACAAAAGACTACCAAAATAGCAGCAACAGCTCTCATCAGCTGGAGAGGATGTTGGCTTTTCAGTGTAGGGCATGTGAACTGTAAGCGATAGAGCTACCAACACTTGTGTTTAACAGTAGATGCTTATACAAGAAACATGTGGCACACATGGAAAGCCACATGGCAAGCTAACATGTAGCAAAGAATGATAGAAAAAAAAGTCTAATTCCTACTTTATTTTTATTAAGACAACTATCTTCACTTGTGTGTGAACGGAGGAAACAGCACTGCCAACAGAAAAATCAGACGTCCTTACAGATAGCAAACACATTTCACTATCACCTACTTCAATCAGACTAGAAAAGCTTTATTAAAACAGATGAGAAGACAAAGGGCTCCATTTAAAACTAAATGATGTCCAGAAGTTTCTGCCCAGGGCCTTAATTTGCAATTTACAAAAGAGTGCTATAACTTCCCTGTTTCAAAAGGGAAGTTATAACACTCATAATGTTATAAATCATAATGATAAATCAATTAATAACTTTCCCTAAAACTGTATGACGCTATAGAGAGAAGTCTTTTTGTGAAAGAAATTAAATGTCCCTTAAACAGTTCAATCAATCTGTGTTTAAATAAGCGATTTTCAAAATTTTGGTCTGTTTTTCTGGATTAATCTAAACATTAAAGAAAAATAGCTGGTGGTTTGGGCTTTTGATTTTTATCTGTCTTAAGAATTCAAAGATAAATATTACCATCGCAATCCTGGCTCCAGAAAAATACTTTACTTGATTATTCAAACACTGCATTGCTTTTTCAAAAATAATTCTATAATTCATTAGAAAGAAATCCCTAGAGTTTCATCTCTCCTTCTATAACTTGATCACTTATCTTTTCAGTCATCTGAACCATAACAGGACACAACAGATACAGAGTTGTCACTTTAAAGTCAGCGCTGGGCACACAACTGCAGCAGTATGTGAGCGTACCTGGGCAGGCAAAGCAGGAGATCCTGCCAGTGCAAACTCACAGGCAGAGCTTGTTTTAATATATTGCTTTCCAAAAGAGAGTTTCATTCTTGAAGGAATAAAACTGGCATTTAACAGGGAAACAGAGAATAGAGAAGTTTGCCAACCTCTACAGAGCTTTTCTCTTGAAGTCACCAGATATGCATCGAGCCCTGTTTAACTTATATTAAAGCTGGTTCAGTTGAGCAGATTTCAGTTTTCACTGCATAGGGCTATTTCCTTGTAATTCCATCGCAGTCGGCACAAACAGACCTCAAAGGGCCTAGTCCAGGACCAACACTATTTCTGCAACTCTCCCAACACATCCCAGTCAATGACAATCAGCATTTATACCTCTACAGTTTTTAAAGCAAACTTACATACAGCTAATTTTAATGGCATTATTTTTATTAAGTATTTCAGACCTACACAGATGTTGATTTCCACAACTAATTTATCCAAAGCAAAACTAGAATTACTGAGACTCTAAATAAAGAGAAAGTTATTTGTCTGCCTTCACTGTTATTGATTGAACTGACTTACCAAATTATTAGATCAAATGTAGGAGAAAGATCTGATTGTTGTGAATCTGCCAACTATACACACACACATTCAATTGGAAGTTACTAAGCAGCAGAGGAGTAGAAGGATGTTAAGAAAACATATTTCAACAGATCATCCTCTTCCTGCCTCCTAACATATTTACTCCCATGTTTCCTCACAGATAGCCAAGTAGATTCATATGAACTGGAAATCAGCAAAGTTCAATGCTTCTATATAAGCCTATACATACACATGCAGAGAAAGAAACAGACAAAATTTATTTTAAAGAAAATACAAATACCTTGTTTTCCTAAAAAAAAAAAAAAAGAGGAATAGAGGGATATTTTTTCATCCTTTCCAATACTTTATCAAGTCTCCAGGTTTACTCAAACTCCTTACTTTAAAAAATTCTTTCATAGTAACCTTTAGCACTATAGTAGCTATATAAAACATATTCTGGTTTCAACAGTAACACAAAACATTCTACTGTAACTGAGAAGCACGACTGTACAGTAATAATTATCCCTTCTTTTGTGCAGGTTCTCCAAAGAAACAGATAAGAGAGTGTTTGTGGGGGGAGGAGGGTGGGGAGGTATTTAACATTACATTATATTTCTTCAGGGAAATATGCAGAATTATTCCAATGTCTACATTTTTAAATACATAATAGCAGGAGCTTTGCAGTCTAACAGAAAAAGTAGTCATAGGTACAGAGTCACATATTAAACCACATTGATACATACCTTCCATAAAGACTATGTATTTTCTCCTCTTAACTTGGCTAGTGAAAGGGACTTCCCAGAAAATCAAAATCTAATTTTATTTAGTAATTTTAGACGCTACTTTAATATTAAAGTCTAGTCTACATTTAAAAGTATTTCCAGAATAATTATAGTAGCTTGGCTATATTGGAAAAAACATTCTACTACTGTAGCTATAGCAGTTAAACCAGGCAGACTATAAAATAAAAGCACATTTCTCTCACATAGTTGTTGAGCAATGAGAGTTTGAATCTGGTAGGTTGGACCAAATGACCACCAGACATCCTTTCCAACCTTAATTTTTCTATTATTCCATTTGATGGGATTATTATTTAACTGGTGCAGGAATACTGGCAAAGCACTGGGAATGAGTGTGTATGTACCCATTTAAATGAAAATCCATACAACATAAGCAGCACACACTGACCCCTCAGGTTATGGATTGCCTGTGAGTAATTCAGAATATAAAAGCTACAAGATTGGTTTAGGAGGGAGCTACCTTATTTGCAGAATTAACACAGATCTTTTTCAATACAAAAGTATTAACTACTTTAATAGGAAAAAAAATAATTTGCCATCAAATTCATTCGCTTTCTCCCACACTTAAAACAGCCAAACACATTTATTTATACTTTGTGGAATATAAATTTATTCCTGTAAGGCTTTTTCAAATCAGTATTTACAAATCAGCTGTTCATGCTATCTTGCTGTGCTTCACCAAAAGCACAGCAAGATAACAGTACTTAGACTTGTACTTTATATGCTAAAGGCTTTAAACCCAAACAAGGAGTCAAATATAGACTGACACACAATGAAGTATTACTGTAGTTTCTAAATGGATAGTCATGCTTTATTTCAGGACCAAAATACACTCCCTCAAAATGTTTTATCCAAATGGCTCTGAATCACACTAAAAACAAAACAAAGGACATCTGCTAGCAATATACCACTGGTACAAAATTAAGTAAGTACTTAACACGCTGTCCTTTCCAGGGTCACAATGCAGTCTATTAAGGGTCTATAGATTTTCTGCTTTTTTTCAGGGGGTACTGTCATGGCTGTTGCCTTTTTAAGTAAGAAAAGGGCCCACTCACAAGCAATCCTGTGCTTCTTCAGAAATACTCATTCAGTCTAGAAACGGAGGATGATTCAAAACCACAACTACTCAATTTTCTGAAGGTTGTACAAATCATGTTGGGGGAAAGGGGAGAAAAACAATCTGAGCTAAAAATAAGTAACAAAGAAACATTATCGTTCAGAGAAGGGTACATTAGGTCAGAAGCTGCTGCTTTTTAACACCAGAAAGTCCTGAGAGCTTTTTGTCCGAAAACTGAAGAAGCAAAAGAAGTCACCAAGTCAAGAGACCAAATAAGTTGTTTGCTCAGCATTTTCTACAAAAACAAAAAGAACTTTAATCACAAACTACATGTCCTTGGTAGTGTTTTTTAAAAATAAAACCAGGTTATAGTTAACATCTTAAAGAAACAGCCAATATGATTTTGTATAATAAATTACCACATATCATTTGACCATTCTCCTTCTTGTCCTTTCTCCACCCACTTCCCACTTTGCCACTGTCCTTACTGCGGTTTCTGCCATCCAGTTTTATCACAACTGTGAAATTATTATTTACCATTTCTAGAGTCAAGCTGCAATTTCTTGCAATTTCTTGCAGCTTGACTCTAGAAATGGTAAATAATAATTTCAGCTACTACTCAGTTACTTCACAGCCCTGGGAGTTGTGGAGGGGACGGTGGGTTCCTTTCTAATCACTGCAATGCCTTCATGTGTCATTAAAAAGGTCCTACAGGAACACAGGAAAAGATCAAATACTGGTCTGTGGGATTTAAAATTAAATATCATATAAAGAGACAGTGACATTTAATATGTAGTGTATTATACAGATTTTTTTTAATATATCTCTTATACATGTAACAAAGTCAAATAATAGAGTAAGATTAACCTGATGAAAATTAAAAGTACAATAAAGCGATTGATACATTTACATTTTAAAAAATGGATGGAGTTATGTACTCAAAGTACTAGAATCTATGCAGGAGGATAAATATTCCATCTACCATTATTTAGCTGGTTCATTCTAAGTCCCAGAGCCAGTGTGGGATCCAAGGATAAACTAATCACCTTCCAGACCAATTTAGGGAGAACGTCATAGTCTAAATTACTATGTTGAACTCACAATGATAGAGAAAAACAAGCACATTTCTGTAACTGCTCAGGGCTGTCAGGCACCACTGAAGAGACAGACACGTACCAGGGGGACAGACTTCAGTATCACTCCAGCAAAATCTGGGGAGGATAATAAAGCTTTTGTGCTTCAGGAAAAAAAGTGAAAAAATATATAATTAAAAAGACAAGCAGTGGCCTCCAATGCCACAGAGCTGAGAGCTGAATGAGCCAGAAATAGCTCCCACAGGGAAGTTGCTCTGAGTCAGTCACCTGGGACATGGAGAAACCGGCACTTTCCTTCTAGCTCTGGTCACCGACCGACATCCAAACTGTACATTTTCAATTAATTACCTAATCCAACTGGAAATAATTGTATGGAGCAGAATGACTTCAGAAGAATGAAAAAGCCAAGCACAGCTTGGCTGTTCTCTATAGATGAATAATGTCCACCTTGCTCCTGTTCTCTATGTAACAATATTGCACACTACATACAATCAGTAGTGTCAAATTAAATGTGACTAAAACAAACAGATTGAAAATGATGCAAGAAGCTGCAATTTAAAAGATTTCAGCAGCATCTGCCAGTTATGGTCACAGCTACAGCTAAACTGGATTTTCAGGTTCAATCTGCTAGAACTAATGTATTAGAATTTATTACACCAGGGAAATAAAAAAGTTTAAAAATGCTGAATTTAATTATCATATTAATTTATGGCTTAATCAGTATTTGGTTACAACATGTATGTCTTCACTCAAGTAGGGTAAATAGTTTCCAAATTTTATAATCTTTTACTTAGGTACTAGATGATACCTTAAAGCAACCTGTCAAAACCTGAAACCAGAAAGTTTCAGGAATCTAAGCTCAAAATCCTGGAACCATATATCTTAAAATATTTCAATTCAAAACAAAATTTCAAACATAGGAAGCTTGAGAAGCTGTATGCAACTCAGAACAAACTGAGTAGAACTGAGGACACAGTAATTTAGAGAAACTGTTCTCATACTTAGCAAAACTGATTTCACAAATGAACTGCAAAACTTACATTAACTTTGAACTGACAAGAGAAAAATAAAGTACTAGTAGAGCAGAAACACAAGACACACATAACCCAGACTAATGCTAAACTTCAGCTAATTCTGTTTATAGAAAAAGCTGTTACCCAGATTAATATCTCCAGTCTTCCCTCATAAAAACATCCTTCTCCTGTTTCTTTTTCAGACGGAGTACAAATGTAATTTTTAAATTATTCGCAGAAACATTCCTTCATAATTCTGTACAGACATTCAACCATTTCTTTGCTTTATGTGTGTGTACTACTCAAACATTAATTAAGATCCTCCATCACCTCTAGCTCTTTCATAAATAGGGACAGGATACTCAGCAAAAACAAAGAGAAAGAAGCAAGAGATAAAATGAGTGCTTTTCAGACTGTTTGACACTAATAAGGTCAAGTTCAGGTTGTATTTCAAGTGAACTCTGCTACTAAAAGGTAAAATGAAACTCTGCTATTACAAAAGAGAGGCCTAAAATAACTACACTTTAAATGCAGTACAGAAACATGGAAGCCTGAAAAATTAATTTTTAGCTTTTTTGAAACTCACTCCATTTCAGCTCTTACATCTTTTATTAACAGTTCTGCAAACCCTATCAGGTCCTCAGCAAAATCCTGTTGAGCTAAGTGCTGTGCAAAGAAGAGACTCTGCCTTTAAAAGCTTCAAAATATCACATCCGCATCAGAAAAAGCTGTAGTAATTTCTCTCTAATGAACTTCCTTCCTGTATTTCATCCTACCTATAAAAGGAAAACTTAGTTTTGGCCCTAGTTTTCTATCTCATACCACTCTTGCCTCATGTATTTAATGAGGTAGATAGGAACAGCCACACATGATCTGATAACCACGTACCACATCTGCTGCCACTGCCCTTCCATCATCTCTACCCAAGGGGGAAAGTGCTCCCTGCATATTTGCAGGGAAGGGTTTCAGCTCAGTAGGCTAAACTGGTTATTTATTTTTAAACAGTGCAATCTCAGCACAATTCTGGGTTCAAATATGGTAAACAAGTATGGGACAGAATAGAGAAATTCTTTACAGTCCCAAATTACAGTTTGGTTAACCAAAGCACTCCCTCAGCCAGGTCATTACTGATGTTTTCTTCCATCATCATGCCAAACAAACTATCCAAAGTCAGATGATTTTACTGATCAACTTCAAAGCAAAGATGGATAAACAAACAACCAAAAGAAGCCATACAGTATCAGTCACAGCAGGGCAGTGTGAATATTACCATATCTCATCATACAGTGTGATATAACAAATAATTACTAACATTCAGCTCAAGCACATGCTCGTTTCGTGCTAGATAAATTCTGGACTATTTTATTAAAAACAATCATCTAGACTGTCTATTCAGCATAACTTCCTAGTCCCTATAATCATTTACTTGTTTCAAGCAGAATCAAGGTCTGCATGAGCTCAGCGTTCCATGAAACCTAAGACATATGAAAGCCAACATTCTAAAAACTTTTTCCTGGGGAAGAACTGAACCTTGCATGAGGTGAAACCTCATGAGGAACCTGGCATGAGGGAAATGGCAGTTCCCACATTTGTACCTGCCTCACAGGGTGAGCCAAGCTGACACATTTAGATGTAATGGAAAAATAAAAGGATAAAACCACAAAATAATCAAGGGCATAGTTTAACAAATGTAAACTGGACTTGCAGCAACAAACCCATTGTCACAAAGAGATGCAAGAAAGCCATTTGTGTTTTGAAGATTAGATAACAAACTTAGATGTTTATCACAAACCCAGCAGCCAGCTGACCTTAACAGCTAGCAAGAATGGCAAAGATTTTGTATAGTACCTAGAAATCACAGAATGTATTTTAAAAGCCATCTTATTAAGTCACATAGTGAAACCCTTTGGGTAAAATGTTCAATGGTCCTGTAAACATACCAAAATGAATATTGAGTATTTTTTTTTAGTTAGCATGTAATGTGAATAACTGGAAGTATTTGGATGGTTATGGTATTCACAACTGGATTAACACACAAACCAGTCTAGCAAAGCACAGCTCCTGGATCACAGCATTTCTTTACTGCTACATGCAAGTGGGCATTTCTTCAGCACTGAGCAACAAGTTCTTTGAATTTTCTAACTGATAAGAAAACACTGTTTTACCATACATAAGAACTATTGTTATCAAACAGAATTTTCATTTCTGCATATGAAACTAAATTTAGCATCAGATACTAGAAGAAATCAATGAGATCTTCCAGGGATTCAGTGGTGAATAAACTGTAATCCAACTCAAGTCAGCAGTTATCCAAATACATTGGCAGGAGGACAGATCAGTTCAGAGGGCATGCTTCCTGTTATTTCATTGCATATTCAAAAATTTAGAATGATATTCCCTAAGATATTGTCATCTCAGAATGGATGAGAAATCCTAAATAAGTAAAATCCCTAAAGACAATTTATTTGATTGACAAGTTTGCAACAGGTAATAAATAGTAGATGTTATAGCTCATGCTGTATATAGAAAAAAAATACCATAAAAACATGTTTATTCCAGATACTCCTTGAGTGAACAGAGGCCTAGAACCACTATTTACTACCCAGTCTAAAATGGGAAATATTATTGACAATATTACAAAACCATTCAAATGCTTTAATAACAGGGATCATGTAAATATCCCAAGAGTCAGGGAGACAGGTTCAAAGAGTCTTAAAGATTTAAGAACTGGCCCCAATTCTTACTAGTCTCTCCCATAATTTGCTGAATGTTAAAAAAAAAATTATAAAGAATATATTCATAAAGAAAAAGGAAATATGAAGAATTTATTAGTATCTCTATTACACACTAACACAACACAGAAGCGTAGAGGTGAGTGTAAGCTGCAAGCTAAAGGAAGATGAGTAGGACCTGCATTTGAAATACCTGAACACATTCTTACTGTCTAGAAAGACACAATCAAGAAGGAGCAGTAATTTGATACCATAGCAATGCACATTGTTGTTTTAATATAATATGCAAATAAAGTCAATAACCAGAAAGACTTAAACCAAATTAAAGCATTGTTTTCCTCAACACTTTCACCATTACAATTTATCTTTATAATCTTATACCATCAAATTTTGATTTTTGGTATGAAGCATACCACAAAAGCTAATTAAGAAAATTCAGATCACAGTAATTAAAATTTTTGTAAATAGCTAAGATAACTTTGAGAAGTCAAGGCATTTTACTGAGGAGAGATAAAAACCTCCCTGTGTAGCTGCAAATTGCTCAACATAAGTCTTTAGACCATCACAGTTTCCAGAAATTAATTCTGCAAATAGTGCTTATACTAGAAAATAGATGATCTCTACCAAATTATGAATTTTAATGACTACAGTGAAATCAGCATGATTGTGAATCTACTGGGCAGAACTGTAATTTAAAGTGCAACCCACCTAACATGAGCAGCTAGTTTAGAAACAGGCTGTAAATCGGCCAAAGTTAAGTAAAACAAACCTCAGCAAAATGCACTAGATGTACTGAAAACTCTCTTTTTAAATTATTAACACGTACTGCTGTACACCCCGTGGTACCATAATAAAAAATCCAAATACAAATAAAGGACGTAGAAGTTAAAGCAAGCTCTACATAGCACTTTTTAAATCAGTATAACAAATGTCATTTAATTCCAAGGTCTAAACAATTAAAAGGCAAATCTAACTATGCAAAAGGTAGTGCACTGCAAATTGACTTGTGTTTGGATGATCTGTGACAATCTGATTAAGAAGTATTCTTCTTAAGGTAATCAGCACATGCAGCATCACCAATTACACAGTATAATTTAGGCATCATACAAACCAGATTCTTTTCCCAACAAACACAAAAATTTCCTCAAATCCAAGGACATATCTTAAATACTCTTAAAGGACAAACATAATCATTTCATTAGTAAAGTATCTATATATACAATGAAAAAGTTGTACACATTTTGAGACAGCTTTTTTTGCAGTATTTTATAATTTCAAGACTCCTATGCATTTCTTGCCTTCTCAAATAAATCAGAAAAACCCTTCTGAGCTTATCATAAAAACAAGGAATCAGTTCATTCCCTTACAGCGCCATGGTTCAGAAATAGGTGTAGTGTATGTAACAGATGTATCTTATAAATAACCTCCTCACCTTAAATGTGATTACTCACAAGCTTAACATTACATGTAAACTTAAGCATTCCATGGAATCAAACACTGGCTCAACATTCACACTTCTGTGCTGTAAATTATACACTAATCAAAGACACCATCTTCAGACCATGAGTATTCTTATCCAGAGATTTCCAGATCTTGCCACTGGATTACAAGAGGATTTGGTATTTTACTCCAAATAGACTTTCTCTTCTTTCTGCCTTTTAAATCCCTAAAATCCAACAGCCCATTTTTAAAAGCAACATAAACTACTACATGACATTCTGGATTAGCACTTAATGTCTCTATATGACTTATTTCTCAAAAGTTCATCTTCTTGCTGCACATGTTTTGTTGGGAAAGGCAGGGCCAGTTGAAGTTACTCTTCATATTACTCCATGAAAACGACAGCAAATAAGTGACCCTTCTCTTGACAATAAGAAGTTAGGCAGAGATAAACTCTATTTTCTTTTCTTTAAGAAGATGTTACCTTTTTTGCACTGCATTGCTCCAGTCTTAGTTATTTCCCAGGATCTTAAGATGTCAGCAAGAATTTGTTATAAATCGCCTAAACAGGAGAATCCGTAACTTCCTAAATCACATCGTTTATAAAAAATGTCAGCTTCTGTCAGAGCACAGAAAGTTCTTTTAAAGGCATAACTTCATTTTATGGCCCTGGCCAAAGGAAACAGTTGTCTTTTTTTTCCTGCATGGTTCATCCCTGGCACTCTATCATTTTCAAAAGTCTCCTTTTTTTTTCCACAGCAAACAATAAAAATTTAAGTTTCAATGCGCTCACTGCAGTCAAGGAATTTCCTCAGTTCCTACTAGTTTAATGAAGCTGTGAAATATGTTACTCTGGAGCACAGATGATCTGTTTGCACAGCTTTCAAAGGATAACTGCACCAGTTCTGAAGCAAAAGGAAAATATCTATTCCTTCCATTTATATGGCCAACAATAACTTCTACATTCTGACAGAAACGTGTGTACACTGGCGGGGAAGGGGAGTTTCAAAACACTTTATCAGGAAGTCCACAATCCAATAAAATGCAGGCTGCCCAGATACTGATCCAAACTGATGCAGAGGATTTGACTCTGAAGTTTTGTTTTTTAAATACAGTTACAGTTATTTTCTCAACCAAGAACAACAGTTGTATTTTTCAGAATAGATGACCTTAATAGATGTGAAGAATTAGCAAACAGAATTCTCTTGAAGAAGAGAGGAGTAATATTATTCTATCCAAAGAAAACTCAATACAGTAGAACACTGGGTCTGTCACAATGCACTCATCTATATTACAAGATTCAATACATAAGGCAACACTTATTTACATTATACTGAAAAATACTCTCAGTGGAAGATATCTCATTATACATCTGACAACAATCTAGTAATCTCATAAGGACACTTAACTGAAAACAAATTGCATCTTTCACTTTTGCAAAGGGAACTCTGAGAATTTAAATGGAGACAAGTAACTCCTTATGCATCTACTGCCCATGTAGTAAATCAGGTGAGAAATTGTTATACAACGGTGAGGGCAAACCTACAACACATGACTAGAAGCAGCACAGCTTTTACTCTCACCACCAAATTACAAGATCATATAATATCACAGCTTGAACCTGCGTTTCTGAGAATCCAGTGCTCATTTAAAAGAATAAGTAACTTCTTTTTCTAACAAATTTATTTCCTGTCTGGCAAACCCCAGTTATTTACAAGCATTCCATATCATAATTTCATCCGCAATATTATGATCTCAACAATTTATCTCTCTGTATTAGCACTGAAGGATGTTAATAAAAAGTATTTATTTAAAACCATATCTGTGATAACAGGAAGTTTAGCTTTCTTTGATGAAGGGCTGAGAAATACAGGCCTCTAAAGACTTCTAAAACAATATTAAAAACACATTTCTTTACTCAGCAGCATTTACTCTCTTTTCAATAGAGGATGTGGGTTTTATTTACCCAAGTCATCTCTGAATGTTTTACAATTCAGAAGTAAAACACTAACATAACAGCTCCATCACTAACACCTGCTCTTCTTCCCTCCATCACCCTTACTCACACATTCTAAGAAATCAGCGAAAAGATGAATACACAATGCAGATACTGCCAGATAGTCTGACTGACTACTCACATCATACTCTGCAATTCAAGTGTAAAGCTTGTTGATTTTCTTCCACTGCTTGAAGAGGCAACTGCCGACATCGGGCTGGCCACGGTGCTGCTCATCTGGGTAAACAAAGAAATAACAGCACTTACAATACTTGTATTTCATTTCCAAGAGAGCATACATCCAAGAGATGTTTGCGTCACACTAGATATTTAAAGGGAAGATATTTGGAGTAACATGGAAGGTAAAGGGTCTGCATGCAAAAAAGAAGCCTATATGAGGCAACAGAAAGCTTGGGTTGATGTTTACTATAACCAAAGTATTGGAAACATACTATTTCTAAAATAACAATTTAGAAGTATCCTAAAAAGTACCAATGCTTAAAAGCATTAAGATAAAAACACCACTACCCTGGAATAGATGGTATTCCCAGACACCAGAATCTCTGCTGCCCAACTGTCCTCTTATATTCCTGCATATCCTAACCACCAGTAAATCGTAGCCACACCATCTCCAGTAAGGCCAAAGTGATTCTCACAAAAAGCCAGCTAAAATTTTAGGAGCACAGAGATCAGAAACTTCCTTTATAAAACACCCCCTCCACACACACAACTTAAATTCTTAAAACAGAAATGCATTAGAAAGACTGAGACCCAACCACCATCACAATACTCATAGCACTGAAGGTACTATTATTACACAAAGTATTTCATACCTTTTTTATATAAATATCTCATTCAAGAACTCCAAAGCAAATCCAGGACAATTTTCCTTATATTCTATTAAGTAATTAATAAATCTACATTTTCCTCTTTAACAATACGCAAGTCAAATTGTAGCGGCGTGTGGCTACAGGGTCTCTACATCAAATAGCTTTGAGCTATTTAATTTTAAAAAATAACTTAATTTACTAAAGGACTGACTAAGCAAAACTTTATTATGGAAAACTCCATTAATATGGACAAGGGAGTTTCATTTTTCCCTTAAAAAAATTAATACAAAACTTCACACTGTGTAATTCCCCTGATAAACAAGATATATTCTCACTATATTTCTTAGTCTTTTAGTTTGCTACACACTAGTAACAGCTGAGTTGCACTGCTCATTTCTTGCACTATTAGTAGTAGCGACCATAAAAGTTTTATTCTGCTACAGCTTGCTGTGCTGTAAGAGATTCTACCTCTCTTCATTTCAAAATTCAAAGGATAAGACTGTTTTCTAGAATAGAAATCCACTCCACCGCTTCCCAAGGCAGCCCATTCCAATGTTTGACCACCCTTTCTGTGAAGAAGCTTTTCCCAATATCGGAACCTCTCCTGGCACAATCTGAGGCTGTTTCCTCTCCTCCTATACCTCTGTACACAAGTGAAAAGCAGAACCCCACCTGGCTGTCCCCTCCTGTCAGGGAGTTGTGCAGAGCCAGAACGTCCCCCCTGAGCCTCCTTTTCTCCAGGCTGAGCTCCCTCAGCTGCTCCTCCTCAGACCTGTGCTCCAGGGCCTTCCCCAGCTCCGTTCCCTTCCCGGGACACGCTCCAGCCCCTCAATGTCCTTCCTGAACTGAGGGGCCCAGAACTGAACACAGCCCTGGAGGTGACCTCAGCAGTGCCCAGCACAGGGGACAGTCACTGCTCTGGCCCTGCTGGCCACAGTATTCCCGGTGCAAGTCAGGTGCCATTGGCTTTCTTGGCCACCTGGGCACAGCTGGCTCCAGTTCAGCTGCTGTTGACCAGCACCTCCAGGTCCTTTCAAAACTGAGCAGCTTTTCAGCCACTCTGCCCCAGCCTGCAGCACTGCACCAGGTGACTTAAGTACAGCATCCAGCACTTGAACTTGTTGAACCTCATAAAACTGGCCTTGGTCAATGAATCCAACCCTTCCAGATCCCTTTGTACAGCCTTCCTACCCCACCCAGCTTGGTGTCAGAAGTTTAATTTTCTTATTAATGCTTTCATGTAGATTATCAGACTTCAGTTCATCTTCAGGCAGATTCTAATTTAGGTCCCCATCCTGCAAGCACTTATGCACATGTGTAACTTGAATCACAAGTTTACTCCCACTCAAGTCTGATTTTAATCACATCAGTAGTTACACACAAGGCTAAACTGTTGTCAGGATCCTGCCATAATCAGCAGTTACCAGTCATTTAACCTAAACAGTCAAATTAGTGAATTTAAAAAATAAAAAACAAGTAAAAACCCTCTTTAACAAAGAAATGTGCCAGTATTTATAGGAAAGCTCTATATATCCATGGAAGGGAGTTAAGAGGAAGATGTCTTTGCACCCACCATAGCAGAAACAGCCTAAAGATTTAGAAATTTATATGTATTTGATTGTCCATCACTTCAGTGGGACTAATGAGGATTAATTTTAGTAGCTATATTTTTATATTCAATACCACGGTACCAATATTCCTAAATAGAGAATTAAGTGTGCTCACTAAAAAGTGAATAATGTTCAAAGATTTAAGGAGGGTTTTTTTTTTTTTAATTTAGAGCTTTTTAAAACCAATTACATCACTTGAAGCATATAACTATTTTCTTTCAACATCCATGACAGAGATTGTGCTTTATCTATGAGGTTCTGTTCTGCTAATTTATGAAACATTCTCCCAAAATTCCCAAAAACCATGGGGCCCAATTCCACAGCTGCCTCCTCACAGCATAAGGCCTGTAATTCATGCATGTCCTATTCTAGAGCAAATCCTTTCTTAGGTTCCTGCCCTCTTCCGGACAAGAACAGTTCAATTAAAAAATCTGAAGACTTTACATCTCAGTGGTTTGAGAGCTGAAAACTTATCAGCTACTGCTTCACTACAAACTTGGGTCCTCCTATTGCAACCAAACAATTTAACTTTCAAATCAAGCAGGTGTACAGCATTTTCTTGACATAAAAAACCAACAGCTTGTCAGGCTTCATCAGACCCTTTACAATAATTACTTCCACAGCCCACATTTTGTTTGATGGTTTAGATAATTAACTTCTTTACACATCAAAGTCCCATCCTCCGTATGTTCTATTTCCTTTCTTCCGGACATTAAAAAAATAAAATAAAATAAAAGATAATTCAAAAGTAGAAGCAGTCTCAAATAAATTTTCTTTAGTAAGCACAGCTATCATGGAACTGAAAAGCCTACAGTGATCTTCAATGGGTCGATATACTGTATTTGTTTTAGCTCCAAACTCAAATGCAGCTGCTCGCCATATTCTATAAAATGAATTCAGATGTTCAGATTAAGTCATAGATTATTTCAATGTGCTGCATTTTAATCATGAACTCTAGCAAGAAGATAACTTCTGATTAACACTATTTGGACTGGCAATTTTGAGTTCCTATCCAAGTAGGCTCAGCTTTTATAAATACTTTTCTGCTAAGTAAAACATTGCAACCAAATGTATAGTAAAATACACACATTCAAAGGTACACATAAACACTAATATAAATGTTTAAAAGCATCTACTGTAATTTCTATGTCTTTTACATTGAAGAGTCTTAACAGAAAACACTTGTTCCATATGAATCAGCAGAACAAAAGTTATCAGTTGAGGGAAACAAATTTTAAGTCATTTCTCATCAGGTTTAGGCCCATCCCTCTCACCACAGAAAGATACCTGGGTAGATTTCTGTTTCATAAACCTTTTCAAATTCATATCCACTCTGAAGTTACCAAGCAATATTAACTTACACTACTTTTCCTACAATCAATAAGTGATCTGTACAACCCATGTATTTATTCAAGATCCAGCTCAGAGACATAAAAATTGGAATTCCAGTGTTCCTAAAAGATGATGTAAGGGTTATACATTTAGGCAATATCCTATAGTATATTAACATGTAAATGCATATATAAAACCCCCTTGCCTTGTACAGAGACATCTTCCTTCACATCAGGTTGCTGAGGGCCCCATCCAAGCTGGCCTTGGACACTTCCAGAGATAGGGCTGAAAAACCACTCCTCTGTTCCAGTGCCTCACCACCCTCACAACAAAGAACTTCTCTTTTTCTGATCTTAACCTCCCTGTTTCAGCTTCAAGCCATTCCCCCTTGTCCCATCACTGCACACCCTCTCCAGCTCACTCAGAACCCCTTCAGGTACTGGAAGGTGCTGTGAGGTGTCCCCTTCTCCAGGCTGAACAACAGAGACTCAGTCAAGGCTTCTGAGATACTACTCAGACACCTTCACCAATCCCCACTGCTGAAATGTCTCGTGAAGATCGAGGAGAAAGATGCACCCCAGACAGTCACTACAGGCCAGTCCTCTTAACAGACAGTCTGACAGCTGATCTAACTCACTCAGGAAGAGCAAAAGTTAATAGTAATACAGTTTTCACTTCATCACAAGGAAAAAAAAACTACCTAAGTTTGCACCGGGTCAGTTTAAAACAAACCTGGATTTGCAGAGATTCTCTCTGATGTCTCTTTATAGGCTAAAGGTGCGAGATTACAAAAAATAGTATCCCTGTAAAAAATTTTTACACTGAATAACACAGAGTAGAAGTTACCATTACAATGATTTAATTCATCAAACATACATCTAACATGGTTATCACATCAGTCTTTTCATAAATACATTCTGCATATAACCCAAAACCATGCAAAAATTTAAAGACTAACAAATTTTCATTTATATAAACTCAAACAAAACAGGAAGGAAAGAAAAAACAATATAACTATGAATTAACACAAAATCAAAATTAATGTCTTTGTTTCCACACCCTCTACTTCAGAGTAATTAGATTAACTAGTCTGTTACTACTGAGTATTTCATGGCCTCACCAGCTGACAGGAGGGTACAGGATAAGAGTCTTTTAGGACTGGAGATGTAAGAACTTAATTAACTACAGGAAATACAGATTTTTGTTACTGCTCTTCTTTTAAAAAACAAAATCACACCATAACCCTGCTGAACATACACAAGACTGCCGAGTGTAAGCTCAAAACTCTTATAAAAAATAAGAGAAATTTAAAAAAAAACACCCAATACCCCATAACCAAATGCAAGAGCACATACACTGTTTTGCTTGTCACCCACTCTCCCAGTAGCACAAATTAACTGAAAATTAAAACACAAAGTGTGAAGTCCTTAAGTACTCCTGAGCTGTTCAAGCAGGCTGGAACTACAAACACTCTAAAGGGTCTCAGATAAGCACAGTGCATGTGTGATCTAGGATTTACAACAAAGTAATGACTGACAGTATACAATGAAATTACTTTATCATCCTCTAACCTGTTCAGGTCAAAACTACCAGCTTTATGGGCAACAAATAAGGAATATTTTTGCTCACAGGAAATAGGATGAATAACTTTCATATTCTCTAAGCACAGCATCTTAAGAAGCCAAGCAGATAAAGACACAAACTTTCAGGGAACAGTCAGGCCAAAGACAGGATTAGAAGCAATCCGTGGGCAGGCAGGGACACATCTGCACCAGGTCTGCACACAAGAATACTGTTCAAAGCTCAGGCTGCAATCTCAGCTTTCTTTCATTTTTAATTAATTAACAAAGTACCACAAAGCAGAATGCATGCACTATTCACTCTAAGGATAACACATTACATCTGCTGCTGCTGCTTCCATTTATTACTTGATAGACCAGATTCTTAGGGTAGTTTTATTTTAAACTGAATACCAGAAAGAAAAATTCATCTTATAGCTGTCAATGCACAGCCCAGCTTTCACCACCCAGACAAATAAGCATCTCATCTTTAACCATGACACCCTCTTGGAACAGAACATGCTTGGAAAGCCCACACAAATACAAGGAATACAACTGAACATAATTTTCCCTGTCCATTTAAAAGGCAATTAAGTCATTCATGCCCATGTAGAAGTTAGAGAAGAAACACACATGGCTGATAGCAAAAGGTAAAACAAATCTTCTAATACAGGTAGGTGTAGATTTTCATCCAAAGAATAACACATATCCTGATGAATTCATCTTCAGAACTGTCCTGTTCAACATCCCTGAAGATAAAATAATCCTTCCTGGTCTCCTTGTGCATTACTTTTACTGAAGACCTTACACAAAAGCAGTAAACAAGCACAACTTTCTCACTGACTTAGCAAGAAAATAAAAGTCACTAAAACAAGCTCAGATTAAAATAAAACCTTCTGACTACACTGTGTGCAACAACTGCTGTGTTTTATTCAAAATGACTCTGCATGTCCTCATATTTGAAGCTACTATTTGTCCATCCCCACGTTGGACAATTACTTAAAACTTCTTCTGAACCAGACCACAGAATGGTCTGGACTGCTGAAAGAATACTAATACACAGATGTGACTGTTTTATTTGAGACTGGGAAATACAGAGAAGAATTTTACATGAGAGCTCTGCCTTCCCATCTGGAGGTGTTTACAAACACTTCTCAGTGTTTCCAACTCCAGTCTCATCAGAGCTCTGTCCTTCTCCAGAAGTGATGAATTTGTTTTTAACAAGGAAGCAGGCAAAATGAATCTAAGATATACACCCACTCACTTTGAACTGAATGTGCACACTTTTTTTGCAGAGCTTTGTGCCACACTGGCAGTTAATAGCACTGCAAATTAAGCACAAATGACTTTTTCCTTCCTTCCTAAAAATGCTTTAAGAAAACAGTCTAAAGACCAAACAACCTGAAACTAACAGCCAAGTTCTCACAGCTTCCAGAATCTGACTCCTATAACCCTGCATTTATTTCAACTTACAGTTGTTTTTTCTTAATACACTGGTATTAAGAAACCTTCTATATGAATGATTTAATAATTGTATAGAGATGCAATTCAGTGGTCATGACCTCCCCACGGGAGCCACTGGCGATTTTCAGTGAAGCAAACCCAAGGTGTGCTCACAGGTCTGGTGATAACAAAAAGCTTCCAGCTCATCAAGGACTTGCATTCTTGATTTCAGCATGCAAGGATGAACAAGGCCCAATTATTACTTGCTTAGTATTTTGCTTTTTCTGACAAGTAAAAACATTCCTGTATTAATATGCAGAGGTCAGGTTAGCCCCATCAATATGTTTTACTGTTCTTTGGCCAGCAAGCAACTCCTTTAGTAAGCATGGGTTCCCGTCTGTCTTTAGCTCCATTTAAAGTAAATTAAAATTTAAAGATTTACTAACAGAGGTGGATTTTCTGTGAAGCATAACCAAGTCATCATTAACTTTAAACTGTATTTTTCTTGGTATAACTTTTCTGTCTAAACCTTCACCTCCTTTTAAAATGGCATCTTCCCAACCTATCACACTGATTACATCAACCCTTCTCCTCTCATATCACCCTGAGCTGTGTTTGATTCACTATGTGATATACAATTAAAATCATTTCATAATACAGGTCCACCCTGACCTTAATTGAATATTCTAGGATATCAGGAATATGATCAAGCTATGGCATTAACATATGTATCTAAAATTCCTCATCAAGAATGAGGAGCCAAATCTATAGCTAAGATTATTAAAAAAAAATCCAATTCTTGTTGTGGGGCTGATCCTGTTGCAGAAATCAGTGCTTGCCACTATAAGTATAAATTCTCTGGAGAAGAAAAAGTCTACTTCCATTGTTGTTCATCTATTCAACAAATTCAAGTAAAACTACAGGAAAAACAGCCACGGCTTTAATATAAGGTCAAAGCATGAAAATTACATCTTTAAAAGTTAGTCTAAAAACATGTCAGTAACATTCAGGCCACCCAACCCTTTTCAGAGATCTTATAGTCACAAATGATATCCAGTAAGTTCCTGCTAAAATGCATTCTTGTTTACTCAAAAATAAACATTAAGCCCAGTACTGAGGTATACCTGGGAGAAATCAGAAGAATTATCAATAGAGCTTTTCATTGTTAAGTACTTTTAAAAATCATATTGAGTGACATTTCAAGTAAAAAAAGCCTACATTTCAGCAAAAGTCTATTGGAAATCACATCTTCCAAACAAGCTCTTGGCCCCTTTTATCCATTACTGATACTTCTGTGATGGCTTAAGGAGCTGTGTGAACTAGAAACTTTGCAGCTGACTCTGTGAAAGTCTGATTGTAATCAAACACGATACTTCAAACATATGCAAAATACAGGGCTAGAGAAAAAGCCAAAGATAATTTATAAATAGAAATTTCACCTGTGACAGCTTGCAAAGGAACACTTACTAAGATTATTTAAAATTAATAATGACTCCACATTGCACTATGAATACCAAGTACCTGAAACACAGATAGCAGATCAAATCAATACCATTTTCAGTACCTTTGACAGGCAGATTTTTTTGATCAGCTCCAGATAAGCTTGTAACTGAGTCACCACTGCATGGTTCCATGAGAACATAGGCCTAACTAATTTCCTTTTCTTTACACGCTTGTCTATCTACACGTTTGGGTATTTCACAACTGCAACAAGAGCATTAACTCAGTTATTTTCTACAGTATAATTAGGCTGCCTGGGTTTGGCCTCCTGCCTTAGAACACCCTTGCAGTGAGCGATGACCTAGAAAGACACCGTCTAGCTGGTCTCACTGCTCGAGGCCATCACAGCAGAACAGCACCAACCACCTGAACAGTGTTGCTCTTCGCTGTTGTACGTAGGCAATTCTTAAGACGCTTGTAGCCTGCTAAATTACAGTTTGCTTATGCTGACAAGCTACTAATTGACTAATCAACTCTCCAACAGCTCCATTCTGTGCTACCCAAAATTGAGCCCAGGAGAGTAATTCAGCTGGTTATGACAGTCAGAGGCTCTAAAGGCCACAGAATTCTGTGAAGCCTTAAGAAATGTCATCAAACCCATAGATTGAAAAATCACAAATTAAATGCTACTAAAGGATTTCTTGTTTACTTCTCAGAGACACAACTTTGAGCTTTTCCTCCTGCAGTTTCAGTATATTCTGGTTAGACCTCAAGCTTTTCTTCATGATCATCATAACTAAGAACCTCTTTATCTAACTGAAAACTAACTTTTTTAAACTTCCACAAGCAGAGATAGGGCTTTCAAAAACACTTAATTTTATCCTGTTCCAGTTGGAAATGCTACTTCTGGCCATCAACATCCGCACCTACAGAGCAACAACACACAAGATAAAAAGGAACCAAACTAAAAACAAATACAATTTGTGTATTAGTAACATGCAAATAGGAGCCTGTGTAAAGTCCACCAAAGTTAACAAAAGGACTGACACTGCCTTCCACACCACCTGGATCTGGCCAACAGTGAAGAAAGATATGCAAAAAGGGAGAAAGGGTGGCTGCACTGCATCCTGCCAAGTAAGCACTGCTGCCTTAAGCCAAAGGGAAAGCGAGGCCTGTACCAAGAGATTGATGTGGGAGTTACATAAAAGACTTCAAAAGAAAATTTTAGCGAAACACCAACACGGCTGCAAACCTTGAAGTATATTCACTAGTAGGAAATCAAGTGTCTCATAATAAATCACTAACACTAATGCCATACAGCAAACTTGCACTGTCTGCAACATCAGGTTCCTGCTCCCATTTCACAAACACAGTAATATATATTTTGCATGTATATGTGCTTTGCAGTCATCGACTGCAAAGCATCCATTTGTGTAATTTCTAGGAACTTAGAAGAAGTTGATCAGTAAACAGGAAGAATAAAAATATTCTAAAGCGGAAAAATCACTTATAGCTAAGACAGAGAAATATTCTTCTGGACTGTCAGTCCTAGGCTTTTAACATTTACCAGTAATTTCTGTAAGGACTAATACTTTCTGTAAGGAACACTATAGACCTTATGAGAACAATCTGGCATATCATGAATAGCATTAAGCTATGGCAGCAACGTATGCATCCAAAATTTCTCATCAAGAATGAGCAGCCAAATAAGGAATATCACAGGATTCCAGTTAGGGAATCACCACACCTGTTCAGGCAAAATGAACAAAATCCATTTCCTCCAGATGAAATTTACAAACTAGTCACATTTCACAACATCAGAGTGACACGAAGAAATTAACAACACCCAGCAGTACACAGCGTACTGCAGGCCAAAGCTTGGCCGCTGTCACGTAATTTTAAAGAGTATTTTTTTAAATTATATTAAAAAAAAAAAAGTCCTAGGAACACCTCCAGATAAGTTGCAAGACGACAAAACGAACACGACGGGGCAGGGTCCTACGTTAACACTGAAGGCCACCAGCAAACGCCGCGCCCCCGGGCCCCCCGCGCCCCCGCCCCGCAGGTACCGCGGGCAGGAACCGCCCCGTTAATGCTCCTGAAGGCCCCAACAACGAGCAGCCTCGCTAAGTTAATTAATAGCAACACACTCTCTAATTGCGTGCTCTCTCTGGTGACTCACTCAAAGGCTCACCCCTGGGGATGGATGGATGGATGGATGGATGGATGAGGAGGCTGAGATGTGCAGGGGAAGAAGGATGGAAGGAAGGTGGGAGCAGCTTGTGGTGCCCGGTCCCCCCACCCCGTGTGCGGACAGCCGAGAGGGGAAAGCGAGGGGCAGGCACTGAACCTCGGTCCTTCCCCTCCACGCGCTTCCTGGACCGAGGCGAGAAACGAGGGGGACGGAAAAGCGGCGACGGCTTCGCGCTGTTCCCCCCGCCCGCCACCGCCGCCACGGCCGCTGAGGGAGGGGGGGTAAAATGGCGCCGCCCGCGCCGGGGAGGAGCCGGTTCCGCCACAGCGGCCGCCCCGCAGATGGAGGCGGGGGCGGCGGCGCCTCCCATGGGGCGGGGAGGAGCCGCGGCGAGGCGGGGCTGCCGCCGCTTCCTCCCGCCCAGGCCGCCGCCGTGCCCTCGGCCCGCCGCTCGCCCGGGATTAGTGTTAGTGCGTGTGAATATCTCAAAGGCGGCTGCCAGGAGGATGGTGCCAGGCCCTTTGCAGTGGTGCCCAGGGACAGGACGAGGAGAAGTGGCTAAAAAATGAAACACGAGTTCCACCTAGACATGAGTAAGAACTTATTTACGTTGAGGGTGACAGAGCAGTGGAGCGGGCTGCCCGGGGATTTTGTGGATTGCCCCTCTCTGTAGATATTCCAAACGCAATTGGACACGTTCGTGTGTCACCTGCTCTAGGTGATCCTGCCTTGGCAGGGGGTTGGGTTGGATGGTCTCCATAGTCCCTTCCAACCCAATTTTGTGGTCCTGTGAATAACACAATCAATTAGGTTGGAAAAGACCTCTGAGACTGTCAAGTCCAACCTATGAACCAATCACCACCTTGTGAGCCAGGCCATTTCCCTCAGCGCCACATCCAGTCTTCCCTTAAACACCTCCAGGGATGGTGTTGCATGTGCTGCCTGATAGGCCATGACCACCTTTTCATTCCCCTTCAGCACCAGGCATTGCTGGAGAGCAGCAGGAAGGGGTTTCAGGGCTGGTGTGAGTCCAAAAAGCCAAAGGGGATTTTTGGGAGAGACAGCTGTGGGCGTACACAGGTGTCTGGTCTCAGCACAGGTGCCAGCACACCCTCGTCTCTGCAGCCACATCCTTGTACAGGTGTTCAAAAACAGCAGGGCAAACAAGAGCAACCCGTGCTCATCTTTACTCTTGCAAACACCAATGGATCCTGCTACAGCAATACCCAGTTGTACAATTTCAGCCATGGCATTAATAGTTCAAAGCTGAGCCAGGGAGGTTTAGGCTGGACATTAGGAAGCATCCCTTTACTGAGGGTGGTCAGACGCTGGAACAGGCTTATGGAGAGGTGGTTGATGGTCTACTTCTGTCAGTGTTTAAGAGGCATTGGGACAATATAATTATTTTTAACTTTGGGTCAGTCCTGACATGGTGTGACAGGCAGTTGAACTGGATGATTGCTGTAGGTTCCTTCCAGCTGGAATATTCTGTTCTTTGTGTGCTGATTCAGTGCATTGGTGTGGTTACATACCCATGTTTTCCTCTTGATTCCTGCCAATGGTGGCTTTCCTTTTCCTATATCTTGTCAGCTCAACAGGTTGATGGGGAAGGGCATGACTAGGTGAGCTGGAGCATTAACCCACCTTTTCTTTCTTCCTTTCAACCTTTTCTTTTTTGGCCACCTCCTAATCGTAGGTTTCTGTGAGTTTAGTTTGGTCATTCTGCTCGTCACATGCAGGTTTGTAGGGAGACAGACTGATGTGTACCATGGTATAAAGTGGAACTAATAAATGGGACTAGCAGAGGTAAATGGAGTAACCATTAGTGCTTTGAAAAAAAAATCTTACTTTTCTCAAAAGTTTGTGGAATGTATAACTTCAAAAGTTACGCTCTTTTACTCTGCCCTCCTTAGTCCTTTTTTAATTCAAATTCCTGCCTGCACACCAAGCAGTATTCATATCATTTTACTAGGACTCATTCTAAGAAACTGACAGCTTAGAGACTTTGTAATTTTATGTAAATCTCAGCATTTTACTTCTTTGGGGGTCTGGATAAGAAAAGGAGGAAGAAGAAAGCTCTGGCAACCGCTGCAGTGATCTTAACACTCTAGGGACCATCTGAATTCCAGTTTAGTAGAAAGTAATCTTATTTTCTTTTTCCCTTAGCTGACTTCTGCTGCCCTTGCTTTTTTTTTTTTTTTTTTTTTTTTTTGGCTACCACTCACTCCCTGTCCTTCTTGCTACTTCATATAAACATTCTGTCAGTCCCCTCTGCATTGCTTCCTCCCTGTTCCCACCTCCCACATCAGCCTGAGAAAGACGAGGTGATTCTGCAACTCACTGCTGAGTGCTGCCAGCCCCTCTCCCTTCTGCTGCTGCTGCTGCTTACCATTATGGAAGTAAAGCTGATACCAGCCTGAGCACTGACAGCAACAGGGCAAAACACCAAGATATTATCCTGGAGAATGAGAGGCCTCACTCTGCTGATTCTTGCCTGCACAGCAAAGTTTTAAGTCGTTGCTGTGAGGAGGATGGCCTGAACAGTTCCTTCCTGTTATACATTTTAAAATATCTGGGCAACCCCAGCCAAAGCGGGATTATCAATAAGCATTTTCCTGGCAAAAAGAAGAATCAAAACATTCTGTCAGGTTATGAAAAGTACTGCAGAAAAACTCGAGGCAACTTGAGTTTGTTGCCAAATTCTGTGATTTGTCAGAACCTTACATTAAACTGAGGGAGGCAAGGCAGCATATTACTGACATTTCTATGCATATCTTTATATATCTCAGAATTGGTAGGACAGAATAATATAAAAACATAGGAAAAACAGAGAAATTACTATGCCAGTTCCATATGGTAATTTTAATACAAGAATTTCTGGGATAATATGGTTGAGCATGTCCAGTGTGAGCTGCATAACTTCCAGGAGCTTGGATGGAGGCAGTGTGACTTGGTGAGGTGCCTGAAAAAGCACTGACAGAAACATTTCCTGACAAATTGTGTTGCTGTGCAGAACCCTTTCGCCTGCACAGCAGGTTACCTGTTCACAAGGGATTGAAGCTCCTGCCCAATGATGAGCTGGGCTGATGAGAGAACATTCTCCCTGTTGCTACTTCTATAGGTAATAACTCCTGGCAGAATAATTGAACAAGACCTACTGGCTACAAAAAGTCAAGGCGAGAAAATCTGCTAGAAGACAGGAGGAAAGAGCACTGAGGTGTCCCTTCTAGTACTGTGCCTTTGGCTGGTAAAAGTGCAGAGGCTCTTCCCTGCTCAAGTCTGAATTCTTACAATACTTGCAAAGAAGAAAAAAAAAACATGATCAAGTTTTTGTTATGTATTATACAGAACTGAAAAAGGGCACATACAAAATTGTTTCCCCCTTCTCAGGTCACCTTTCAGATCATGAGGTCATTATGAACTGTCTCAGCACTTTCACAAACTGGAGTCTGCTCAAACCATAATGCTTACAAAGTTTCACTTTGAATAGGCCTGATTTTCTCTGTCATTTGTTTTCACTTTTTATTTCTCTGCAGAACATAAAAAGTCAGAAAAAGATTTTATTTTCCCCCTACATAGCATATAATTTACATCAATCATCCCAGGAGGTCAGTACCACCGGGGTGTCATTTAAATACAATGAATATAAAGTAATGAAGCTCTTGCTGGAGTGGATGGCCACAATTCTCAGGGAGAGAGAGAGTTTCCAAAGCATGTGGAGAAAACACAACGGGAGACCGAGTGAATTCATCACACCACAAAAATGTCTCCATCCTGTCGACAAAGTCATTAAAGCAAAATGAACCATTGTTACTCTAGACGCTTGCATTCCTTCAGCATAATAACCTTAGTATAGAAGCATTGGGGCAAAGAGAATTTGCACACACAGGAGAAAAAAAATTCAATCTATTTAAAAAAAAAAATCCAGATTATGTAATGAAAGAAATCCTCCATGCTCCAAAGAGGAGACGGAGCCTCTGCAGAAGCCACAACTAATAAGGAACCTTATGCAGTGGTACAGGGCGGTTTCTTTTCCTCCTGCCAACAAGTCAAAGTAAATGCCAACCCGGACAATTTTTTTTTTCAGATAACCCACAAATTATGTTCTCCTTCAATTACATGAATGTTTCTACCCTTTGCTGATCCATAGCCATCCTGGTTTTTAAGATCCCTTGTTGAGATTTCTCCAGTACCATTTCCCTTTTCATATTCATTTACTTCCAATATTTTTTTTCAGTTGCCACTAAAGCAATCTGTGAGGAATGCAGGGATTAGAAAAGTTTACCGTGTTCATTTTTATTTACTTTTTTGGCAAAGGATGTCCAAATAAGAGAAATTGTCACATGTCTACAGTAAATCATAGCATATACCAGTTTATTAAAATAGATTGTACTTCTGAGGATCCCCCTCAAGGAAATACCACTTTAAAGCCAACCACCGTGCAACCCCTGGTCAAAAAAGGTAGCCTTAGAGAGCTGCAGCAGAAATCACTCCTTTACTGTAAATTATTCCATGGTGTGGCAAAGACTTCTTTACCATGCTAATTAAAGAAGAAATATGCAAATTAAATTATTACCTTTATTGTCAAAACCATATAGCAATGGAATGGATAGATTACTTTTTTTTTCTTCAAAATACAAAAGAGCTGCCTTAAGCCAATACTGAAAGGGAAATCTGTTATTTATTTTTAGTAACTGCATGGAGCAGGGAGCCTACTATAAAGGGAGCAACTTACTGAGGAAACACATGCCAGAAAAGACCAACTCATACCTGTTAATTACAACAAATATGCTCACAGACAACAGCAAGAATGCTATTTATCCATTTACAGCCACTGAAGCACAGGGAAAGGAATTGGTTTGCTGGCAAATATCCCAATTAATTGGGCGTGCTATTTATTAGGGTGCTGATTAAAGTGTACTCTGCACTATAATAGTTGAGTATAAAGTTGCCAACTCTTGTTCACTCCTGGCTCGTGGGGATGAAAGCAGGAGAGTAGACTAGCACAATATGAAAATAATTATGTATTCCATGCCAAGATGGATTTGAGGCAATTCCAATGGCTGGAAGTTAAAGACCTGGAGAGACAGAATTAGGCAGCACCATGATCTTGAGGACAGAGCTTTGTTTTGTGTAATCCAGCTGTGACCAAGACCTTCAATCTGTAGTAGCCATTTTGGACATGTATTAACACTTCTCTCAGAAGCCAACCCCATAGGCACACCCTTAAGTAAGCAGCATATGAATTAAACATAAAACAAGATAAAAGCAGGGTTTTGTTCCCAACTGATCTGAATCAATGCACTTGAAGGAAAACTACTTGAAGGGGGCCCTTTCCCAGCCACTGACTCCTCCAGCCTGTCCAGTCAGCTGCCCTAACTAAGACTATGCCTTAAATAGTACTTGTTTGCTGTGCCCTTTTCAAAACCATGGCTTCCACAAATGGGGCTGGGAGTTGCCACACACAATCAAGGAAACATATGCTAATAGTTGTATGTTATCTGAAGTAATGCTTGAGGTTTGATCTCAACCAAGATAACCACCAGAGCAAACCAAAAACACGATTTGTAGCAGCGAAGAATTTCTCGCTCCTGCATCACTTTTAACTCACCTTGTTAGTACTGAGGCAAGGCCTGGGTAGAAGGCCCAACTGGCCATGATTACTAATGAGTTTAACATGCTTTTGTTCTTACCACAGAGGTCACAGCATTTTGGCAACATCATGCATTGCACCTCTGTAGCCAGAGATATTCAAGTATGATGTCTCTGGTTAGAGAGCTCCAGAAAAAAAGACTCTGAAAGAAAATGAGATTTGGGGAAGAGTCTTTCTTATGTAACTGACTGTGCCCAAAAAAAATGCAGCTTTGAAAAGAGATATCCAGCAGTACACTGGATATCCTTGCCACCTAAAAACGAGAGCAGTAAAAGCAGATGAAGTGCCAATTCTCCCAAGCAATGTGAAGAGCCAACACTCAGCAGCCAGAGACTCCTCTAGCTAAGGGGAGGTAGCAGGGTTGGCTAAATGTCCAAATGGATCTCAAGGAGCTCCCTGAAGTGCAACATTAAGAGAAACTCACCACCCCTGTAATCACACCTGCCCATCACTCTGGCTGTCCTGCCTGCCAGTATTTCACTGGAACCACTGCACAAAATGCACAGCCAAGGTAGGGCAAACCAGACTGAACTGGCAGCACACTGATTAGCCTAAAACCAGGATTTACTCTGGCAACTACCATATCAGGAGTAGGTTTCAATGGAAACCCAGTCCCCATGGTCAGTGCAGGCAAGAAACCAGTTCCTCCAAAAGCAGAGCTCTTTGTCTGGCCATTAGATGTGCTCTGTAGAAGCCACTGAGTGCATTTGTGAGGGCTCAGCTCAGCTCTCCCGTGTCAAGTCCTCTGGGCTATGTTGTTTCCCTTCACCTGCCTTTCCAAAGCACCTCACACAGATCCTGACTCAGATGTGCCAGATCCATGGTGATTTTTTAGGTAGCCCAAGGCAGCTGTAATGGCATTGGAAGCTTAATTTTAGGCAAGTGAATTGAGCCTTAGGTCGCTATTGAGTATCCTGGTAGCTTAAATGGCTAGCATAAATATAAACAGTTACTTTTAGTCAGCCAAATTTAGGTGTCTGAACCTGGAACTCAGCTCTCCTCTAGCTGTCATTTGTCCAAGGAAAATAGCTGTTACATATAGTTACTTTTCACTTTAACATGAGATATACAAATTGGACTATTATATTGCTTGACAAAAATTTGCAGGTTTCTGAATCCTTTGTATCCTTAGCAAAAACACATCTGGGTCATTTGCCAGGGAGAGCAGGTGGGATCCTCAGGTTAACCATTTCCATATGACATGGTTAGATTATTATGGACTCCAATCATAAGCCTTTGGAAGGTAAGTGAGAATTAGACAGAACACTGAGCTTTCTTCTGCAGAAAAAAATACAAGCAGAGGACATTAGTTCCTTCTGGATTGCATATACCTATAATGAAAGTTTCCAGAATCAGTCCATTCAAAACAGTAGTTTCTTGAGATGTAGGAATAGTGCCAGCAATTTGCTTCAAATTACTACTGGACTGCAGAATAAATAACATCAGCCACAGGTTGCTAAAGATTTAATTTCCTTAATGTTCTGAAACAAATTCATGTTATTTGACCATGCAAAGCAGGTAGAATGCTGAGTTTATGGTTCTCTAATACTTCTTACTTCTCAGGGTGGGTGCCCAGTGGTGGTAATCTGTGTACATTAGATATGAGATACAAATATATCAGAGAAGCTTTTTTTTCCCTCTGAATAAATATTTAAATATTTAGGGCCAAATTCCATTGCTAAACATATGAACACAGCTCTCTTTGAGCTCATTGGACTAGTTCATGTGTATCTAAGGGCAGAACTTGGCCCTTAGGTTTTAGATTTTAGCACCAAGCTTCCAATGTAAAATAACGCGTGATCTGTAATGCACGGGAAAGCAGCAAGACCTGGTTTTAAAGGAAGGGTGCAATTACATATTTCCATCTTTCTTTTGGATAAGAAGTACTGCTTTCAACAGAGGTCCTGAGAATATCCTTACCTCTTCCCCAGACAAGTCTTCCTTTTGTATAAGGTGCTTCTCTGGCAGCTGTTGTCATTCCTGTAGCTGAGAAGCAGAGCAGGATACTTTTTTATTTCTTTGCAACGTCTCTCCAATTTCCATTCTGCCACCTTCAACTCAGTATCATGATGAAAAATACAGAGCCATTGTAAAATACACTTACACTAATGATTCAGATACGGTTTTTAAATTATGAAAAAGTCAGGATGTTGATTTTAAACTATACACAGTGTGTTCAGATCAGCCAAAGGACATACCCAGTCAACCTTTCCAATGAGCCAGTATTACAGCTGGGATCAGCTAAAGCATTTTTACTGGGAAATGTCTACAGAGTGCCAAAGAGCAATGTCAAAGAGCTCTTGAATCAGGAGAGATTCTTTCCCTATGCTTGCTACCTCTTTTATCCCTCCTTTTAAAAGTATTTAAAAGTATTTAGATTTTTGAGTAGGTTTTTTGTTGTTGTTTTTGGTTTTGTTTGTTTGGTTAGTTGGTGGGTTTTTTAAGGCTTACATTCATCTACCATCCAGGGCCAGGAAAGACGTGAAATGGCTGCATGGTACTCATGCAATATTGTGTGACAGGATATGCAGTGTGACAGAAACCTCTACCAATGCCAAAAAAAAAGTGACAATGACCAAATAAAACCTCAAGTCAAAAGAAAGAAAAAAAAAATCCCACAAGTATAAGTGTAGTGATTGACTCCTCTGAAATTTCTCCAGGATTTCAAAATTCTTCAAAAATTGTTTTCTCCAATCTAATATAGCTTTGTATTTTATCATTATCAAAAATTAGTCAGACTGTTACCAACTCTGTGAGCATACTGAACAGTTCATATATTTTAGTGGGTTTTGTGGCAGTCAGGATCTTGTCGGGAATTAAAGTTTTTGAGGGATAGAAGGCTTTTGGAAGATTTCTTATGAATTTCACTGTCTACCTTTGATTCCTTTTCTGTGGTAATATGCTAATGCTAATGGCATCCAGCACAGCAGAGAAAGATCTTGCACAGTTTTAAAGTTTTTCAGATGCAATTATAAGTGAAAGTGGACTGCAGGCTTCCTCCAGCCTTTTTAAAATCCTGCACAGACAGACAGACAGATTAAACATTAATCCTTCTAAAAATGTTGCTCCATTTGTGGCCAAAATAGTATTTTATGGTATTTATTGCAAAGGTCAACTAGAAGTTGTTCTGTACAAAATAGCATCTTCTTTTATCCACTTGAAAAATAACTTCTGCTTCAGTTTCCTTCCTCATATGCCAGCTTTTTCTTTGCATAATTGCAAAAATAAATGCCATAGAAAAAGAAAACCTCTCATACAATCCACTTCTTACGGATTATACCATGATGCTTCCACAGAACTGGTCAATTATTAATGAACATCTAAGAAATAGAGATACCCGCCCAGTCTAATTTGACAAAATAGTTTCTTATGTTTTTTCACATGGGCTCAGAAGTGTGCACAGTGTGTGAAGAGCCTGCAAAATTCAGCATTATTTATTATGTCAGCAGCCTCATATAGTGAGAGCTCTGATCACTTACTTACAGCATGGGTATTTTCTTCCACTAACTGTTCTTTAAATTAGCATCATCTTTGGCAATTGGCTTGTAGCCTTCAGTCTGTATTGCTGTAGATGATAAGGGACTGTACATTAAAAGTCCTGCTCGTCATTTGACATCCTGCAAGTGAATACCAGCACAGAAATTCTCAGGCCATGCTGTCAGAGGGGCCTTTGCACTATCCCAAGGTTACTGATCCCTTTAGGGCCTTTTAGAGCGTGGATATTTTGGTAGGCATGTACCTGCCCCAGAGAAACCATGTGTTTTTGACAACTGCTGTCAAAACTCCCACCCACTCTCCAAACATCTTGGAGCAGGGTTGAAAACAACTGCTCATCCACTGTGGACAAAGTCAGTGAGTTCAACACCTATTGTACCAAATTCTTCTGTACACTCCGAGGCAAATCCCATGCAGCCCTCAACAGGGCTATGTTAGCAATAAACTTACCTGACCTTGTCCACACAAGTGAGGCAGCTACTTTTACTAGTACTTGAATGGATCTGAGGGTGGAAAACTATTTTTGACACCCCTCATCAAAACCAGATCATTCTTCTAGAGAAGGCAGAGCCCCAGTAACATAGCAGGCCCCACATGCTGAAGTACAGTGGGGTGAGTTAAGGACAAATGATTATAACTCAGAAAGGCACTTATTAATTTTAAATTCAAAATGCTTTTGTTGTGGAATGTGGAATTAATGAAGTTTACATTGATAATTTCACATATGATAGAAGAAAATAAGCAAACACATTAAATCAGGTAGACTTAATAACAGCCCAGTTCCCCTTTCACACCAATGTAAATCAAGAGGGGGAGAGCTGAAGGCCACTGAGTTACTTGTACATGAGAAACACATATTTCTGTAAACATGGTAAACCTTCTTCTTACTTCTTCTTCTCACTTCTTCTTCTCAGTTTTCATGACTGCCTTAAATAGTTATAATAAATTGTCTCTATTGGACACAGAACATAAAATGGGGAGAGGAAGGGGAGCATGAAAGGAGCATGATGATGGGAATACAGGAAGGGCAACCAGGAGAAGCAGTGTCTGTCCCATTCTCATTTACCCTGAGATACAGAGCAAACAGCTTTAGACTTACTAAACATTCTGAACACACTGAGAGCTCTCTGTTTATTTCAGAGTGTAAAATGCCATAACTTGCCAGTAAATGGAGCTGGGCATGCAAGTGCGTGCATGAAGATAACATATTAGTTACAAGAATTATAATTGTCCTATCATTATCTTTTCTTTCTTTCCTGAACCAGAGTAAATGTGCCATAATCTAGCAAGAATCTCATGATAAGTAATGTTAGAAATAGCTTTTTTTTTTCATTTTTAGCTGCCAACTGTCTATTTTAGACATAACATCACCCTTTACTGTAGGCTTCCACATAAAAGCAACATGAACAGTAACATCTCTAAGAAAGCATGAATGATTGGCTGCAGATTCTTTACCAAAAAGGGAGTTTATTTACTCCACACAGGTCATAAATTTCGTTAGAAAAACTATCAGTGGTAATCTACATGTGGTGTTTAGTAAATAGAACTTTCCTCTACTTCCCTCAGTCCATGTTCTTCAATTGTCAAAAACAGTGGAAGATGGTTTTCTCGTGCCTAAAAGTACAAATTATTCCAGCTCTCTAAAATGTAGTGGAAATAATGATCTCAAAGACTTAGCATGTTCTTCACTAAGATGGACATTTGGACATGGAAATACGAAAGGATAAGGTGAGTAACTGGAAGCAGCAAGTTAGCTGAAGTCTTGCTTCTGCTTCTCTTACAGGAAGCAGTACCTTGTTCCACGAAGGCTCCCATTGAAATCAGTGGAACTGCAGACAGAATAAGCATTTTCTCTCTTTTCTTAACAAATTTTTAATAAAAGAAAAAAAAAAAAAAAAGAAAGAAAGAAAGAAAGGAAAAAAAAAAAGGAGGGTGGGATCTGCCTTTTCATGTAACGGGCTTTTATCTGCTCAAAAAATCGCGCTAACCTCAGGGTGCCAAGCACAGTATCTTTGAAAGCATTCCAGGGATGGGAAGAGCTCCTCTATCTTCTCTACTACAAAGGGAAGCTTGGTAGTAATGAGAGCTGCTGTGGTCTTCCAAGAAAGGTATTGCATCGGATTTGCCCCCTCTGAGGACCTCTTGCTTGTTCCTCCGGAATACTTCCAGGTTGTGTTGTTCTTCTTATATTTCAAATAGGAGAACATCTTAGTGACTGTCTTTGTGTTGAGTTTTGTGAGAAGATGGAGGATTCTCCCTTGCTTTTCAATATGTGCATTTAATAAACTGTATAAATATTTATATGGTAAACTAGAATAACAGGTTTTGGTACTACATCACATAAGCTCCTAATATCATAATGCTCCTAATATCCCAAGGTCAGAGAACCTTGTACACATTTGAATGTCTACTGTTAATGGCGGAGATTTTTAATTATTCTTGATCCTTCTAGGGCTAGACCAGCATTTTAAACAAATAGCTTAGAACTTACCATGCTTATCATAACTGAATGATGAAGTGTGTTGTGAAAGAAATGTCCAGAATTTGTACATAACTATTTTTTCTATCACTTCAAAACAGACTACTGAAAAAAAAATCTGTAGAGAACTTTGACTTCTGAACTAAGAGTATAAGCCAGATTTCAGCCTGTAAGGAATTTTTATGGTTGAATTATAGACTTCTAAAAGACACAATTTAAAACTGAAGTGCTGACAGTCATTCTGATGATATTTTTTCTAAGCTACTATTAACTAGGATGAGACCTTAAAGGAGGAATAGATCCCATCTCTATTTGCTGACTCAAGAGTTTCTTATCCTTTCCTCTAAAACAGTGCAGCCTACTGTCAGGGACAATATTGGTCAGACTTGACTGACTACAGATCCAATCCAGTCTAGCAAGCCCAGTGCTGCCATGGAGGCTTTGCAAAATTCAGCTGCCAACTCCTCCATCTGTACTGAGCACGCGCGAGAAAAACCTCAACAATTTTCAGCAGCTTCTAACTCAGCCAAGTTCGGGTGGATCCTTTTGGTCAGGGACAACAAAAGGAACTTACCTGTTTTTTCCTCCTTATTCCTCTCCTACTCAGTAAAACTTCCCATCCCATCTCTGAAATAGATATTGGGCTGAAATCTTAAAATGTTGTGAAACAATGTGTTTTCTCTTAATGCCGATCATAGAAGTAACAAAAGTATTTCTGCTGCAAGTTTCCAAAAAATTCAGCTTGAGGCAGACTGAGGATTGAAAAGATCATCCTGAACAGCTAAAAATTGGCAACATTATGTGAGTGAAAACAAGGTCCTATACTGGAAAGTGGTAGACAAGTTTAGCTGCAGATACTGCTGGCAGCTTCACCTATAACATTTTTTCTGCCAGATCTTTGTCTTCTATTACTAGAGAATATCATTCCTGTGATGTGTAATGTTTTGTCACCTGTCCTTATGGCTTGTTTTGGGACTGGCACTGCTGTCTCTTGTGACTTGGCTGCCAATTCCACAGCATTCAATTTAAGGGATTGCCCCACACTCAAGGGCTGAAGGCCACACCTGATATGGGGCCCATATATTTCTGCTAAGATGCATGCTCAGCATTTTCAGGTTACATTATGTCACACCATGATTATTCTTGATGCCTTAGTCTGGCCTGAGTGAATTTTCAGGAAAGAAAAGGAAAAAAAAGTTGTTATGGTCCTTAAAATGTTGGTTTTCTTTGCCCATTGTGCTTGTTCAATATTTGCCATTACCATATGCTTCCTTCACTCCTGTAGACTGCACCATCTCTTTCATAATTGTCTGTTTTCATCCTTTTTAGAACAAGCCTGTCACTATTCAGTGTTTTTCTAATACTTCAGCTTTGAGTCTTGTGTTATTAACAAAGAAAATTTTTCCTGCCATCCATGCTATTGAAAATAGATTTACAATGGGAATTGTCACCATTGCAACAGTGAGGGAGTAAATGCAAGGACCTGGTGCTGTGCTTGTGGTTAAAAACACTAAAAACCCCTCTCCCAGTTAAGACTGATTTACATCTTGTAGTATCTCCTGCGTGAGCTTTATGGAGCTTGTATCTGGCCAGAAAACACTTCATTAGACTTTTAAAAAACAGCATGCAAATTTAGGGACTCTGCAAGGTTCCAGAGGTATAAACACTTTTTAATTACAGCTATACCACCCACTTTCTCCACAGTTAGTCAAGAGAACCAGTTTTCACTAAGGTCAACAGAATAAATAACCGTGACGTTTCTGGCTCATGCTGCTTTTGCAAATGCTGAAATAAGGAAAAAAAAATTAAGTTATCACTTTTTAGCCTTTATATCTCTAACACAATATACTGATTTCATCTGAATTCAACCAAGGAAAAAAAAAACAAAAACCTTTTCCTTACTCTGAAATTAGTTAAACTGAAGCTGGAAGGAGAATTAATGGAAAGAGACGAAGTTGGTCTTGCTGTGAAAAATGACAATTTTCTCCTAACTATAGGACCCGAGCAACTTCCTAAAGCTAAGTTTTAGTTTGCATTTTGCAATTAAAAAAAAAAAATTGAGAAAGACAGGCCATACATTTTTAAAATCCTACTACACGAGCAGGTTTTTAGTGCCAGAAAGTACAGGTCATACTTTCTCTTTCCAACACCGTTACAAGATGACAAGTAGGCCGACATTTCTTGCTCCTCATGATGATGACATTGTCATTTGCTGCTTTAAACCTCTCTGAAATATGTGCAATCCCAATGGGGCATAAGAGGCTGCAGACAGGGAGCGAAATGGGAGAACTCTACAGTAAGACCCACACCATAGGCTTGCAGGCCCTGCTTAAGAGAAACAGAAAATATATCATTTAGGAAAAATTCAGAAGCAGCAAACTTTGTTGTTTGTACAGCCCGTGTTTTGCTGTGTGCTGTGGAAAAGCCAACAGTTTTTCAGCAGGGACAGGGCAGGTTTCCTACCAGATTTCCAAATTTTTTTCCTGGTATTGTTGGGTGCCAAGCCCTGCTCATCTTTGGACCTCTCCGAATTTATATACATATTTTTCTATCTCAAAATGTATACAGATAGCAGTTAGGGCTGCATTCTATACTGAAGGAAAACTTGCTAAAAGTCTTGTCTGAGATCCCAGAACATTTAGCATCAGATCATGAGACAGAGCACAAGAGTCTCAGCTCTCAGTCCTCATTTCCTACTGAAAATGCTGGGGGGAAAGTAAAATTCTCTAGTTCTTTTTTTTTTTTCCTTTTTAAATGCAGTTGTTTTGTAGCCTGCCTATCCAATCTTTATGCTTTTCTTTGTATCAGGGACCATAAACGCTAAAAAGCAGTTAATGATGCTGAAATATTAAATGTTTCAACTAATTTCAGGACACAAAGAATCTTCTTTTATCTGGGCTGCAGATCAGTGGGGCAGGGATACAGTAGTTAAACAAACCATAGCAGTCCATAGTCTGAGTAAGAATGCTGCAGTTACAGAACTCATTACCACACGCCTACTTAGCAGACCGAGTAACGTGCTAATCTGGAGTTACTATTTGTCATACTTAAGAAAAAGCAAAGAATAGCTGGGCAAACAGTCAACTTCCAACCAAAGCGAAAGTAAAGCGCTGCCAAGAGACACTGGAGCTTATCTCGCCCCAATTGAAATGAATGGAAGTTCGGGCAAAACCTGCTCTAGCATTAAGTTTACTTAAGTTCACATATTTTGGCTCGATGCACACTTTCATGAGTGAATAAAAAACTTGAGGAAGGTAGATGTTGGAAACAAGAATATTGGCAATTCTTTCACTACAGTAATAATTGCTGACATTGCTGTAGTCGTCCTGGCTAAAAATATCAAATACAACAACAAACCCAGTGAACCCATTCATTTATTCCCGTTTCACAAAGGCTATTTACATACACAGAGAGACTCAAAATAAATCCTGTATTCATCATATTTGCAGCACATTCCAGCCCAGCAAACTGGCATCTAAACTATTTATTTAGGGAACATCATCCAGGTTAGAATCTTTCATATCTGATAATTATTTTTCATCTTGAGCACCCAGTATTTACAACAGGAGCATACTGGGCCTATGTTTTAGAAATGTGACAGTAAACAAACTCAGTGCTCTTTAAAACATTACCTTTTTGTCCAAAAGCAGTCTAATTATGGCTGTACTCGTAACACAGTTAAAAGTGAAAAAGCTAAAAGACAATATAAATTGCAGTAAGCACAGCCATACTAATGAAAATTCAATACTATAAAGTGGATCTGTAGATGTTTGTTAAGATATAACTTGCAGCGCAAGCACATTTTTTCACCAACCTCCTACAATTCTCTAAGATCTTAAAATATGACCCATTTTGCAACCAGTGCTAAAATTCCGAGAAGTTCTGAAATAAAACCCGAGGAAAGCCGAGCAGCAGGGTTGCTCTCCATTCCAGCCAAATCCAAGCCAACGTTCCAGATTATATATATCATAACACGAATGACTTCTTCTGAAAAATCCCATCCAGCTTTTATGTAGGTCCATAAACATTACTGGTACTTTTATTAATTTGTCCATAACCATTTAAATAAAATTCTAGAACTCTGAGCCGTGATCTGTTCCAGACTGTAGTAAGTTCCTGTTAAATGTGTAAATGTTCAGCAGAAAGATATTTTTGCACGGAGACTGAAAATCAGCTGTGCCAGATACCTGAAACTTTGTTAGGGCACTCAGTGGAAAATTTTATTTTGACATTATAAATAACTCTGGGACTATTTTAAGTGACCTTAAACTGGTAGCTTCCAATGACTTATTTTAGTTTATCCTAATTAACTTTTTATTTTATTTTAGTAGGAAGAGAGGTGACTGTAAAATTTTTAGTGCAACTAATTAAAAGTGGAAAGGTATCTTCTTGTTTGAAATGAAATAAATCATGATTGTCAGGCTTATATAGCATTTGGATATAAAACAACTCTTTGCCTTCTTTCTAGCGCCTTGGAATGGCTCTTTGGGAATGTATTAGAGCCAGCTAAAGAAGGGAGGAAGGAAGCCAAAAGAATCTATGGACATAAATATTTTGCCAAAATAAGTATGAAAAAATAGTTTTTTGTATCACAACCACAGCAACCCAGAGCTTCTGCATATATACGAATCCGTATAGGTGATGAGTAATTGTGCCTTGGAAACGCCTGTGGCCACTTTTGGGGAACAGCAGATCCCTGTGGTTGTCGGAGTAGCAGGGCGAGCTCAGGAGGGGTTTGCAGCGTAGGACCCACATGGATCGCGTCTTCTCAAGAGGACAGAAAAATTCCAGAGCCCTTCCAACCTTGGGCCGGGAAAAGAAAAGGAAAAAAAAAAAAAAAAAAGCAAAAAAAACCCCCCAACCGTTGAGGAAATGAACGAGCGGAGGGCACAGATCCCTGCGAGGCAGTGGGTCGGGGGGTGCCGCTCCCCGCGGCAAGCGTGGAAAGCCGCGGAGCGGAGGGAGGATGGACGGATGGACGGACGGATGGATGGATAGAGGGATGGGGGGCACGGCTGCGGAGCGGGGCTGGGTGGGCGCGGAGCCGCGGCCGCGGTGCGCGGAGCGAGAGCTCTCCCCTGTGACCGATCGGCGGAGCTTGCGGGCTGTTCGCTGCTCCGGAGCCGAGCGGGGCAGGAGCCGCCGCCGCCTCTGCACGCACCTTCCCCGGGCACAGCCGGGGTTTGCCCCGGAGGGACAGAAATCGGGGGTAGCGGGGCAGGAAGGCGCGGGGGCAGCGGTGCCGCCCGGCAGGAGGAGGCGCGGAGGCTCCGCGGGTGCAGAAGCAGCCCCGGAGGTGCCTCCAGCACCGGCAGCCGCACACGGACACGCCGAGCCCGGAACGCGGGGCTGCTCCGCCGGGGCTGCTCCGCCCGGCTCTTGGCGCAGGGGCCGGGGGAACAAACCCGGCTGGGTCGGGGTGCCGGGCTCGGGGCTCGGAACGGCTCCTGGAAGGGCCACGTCCCCGCACCCCCAGCGCAGACAGACACACACACAGCGCCCCGAGTCACACACAGGCGGCGAGCAAGGAGCACACACGCAGCGCCGACTTTTTACAAGAAGGTGGAAGTAGCAAGTCGGAGTAAAGCCTTAGAAATTAGAGGGCGGGTTGTGATAGGCTGTTATCTGCGCGGGGAGGCGGTGACACTTTCATACCATTGGGTATGTAAATGGTTTTTAATAAGATCTGCCCTTTTTTTCTTTTTTTTTTTTTTTAAGGGAGAAAACAAACCAGACTCCCTTTACCTTAATAGTCTGAAGGGGGTTTTATAGCTTTCATTCATTCAAGGAAATGGTTTAGGCTTTAGACTACCGGAGACTTAGCAAAAAACTCTTTGGCACCAGATTATTCTTACTTTTTTTTCTTTCTTTTTTTTTTTTTTTTTTTTGCAAACAAGATTTTTCATGACCTTTTTTTTTTTTTTTTTTTTTATTTAAACAAACAATCCCAAAAGTGTTAATGGAAAAAACCCGGAGAGAAGTGGAGATCGGAGACCGTCTAATGCTCCCCCCCTTCCCCGTCCCTCTCCCCGTGGGTGAGAGTTTCTCCTCCTGGGGGGGATGCACATTGGTTTATTTATTTTGAAGGCTGCAAAAGTCTGAGGACTGAAGCACCACGTGCTGCTGACTCTCATCAGCATAATGATCGCCTTAGCCAGAGAGTCCTGTATATATAAACCACAAAAACCTAATCATTAGAAATCCCAGCCTCCAAAAACCACATTCAGGACAAAAAAACTGTGGCGTGGGTTTGTTATTTTTTTTTCCGGCTCCTTCATCTTCCCCGACCTCAACTCCTTGGGACCCAAAAGAAGTTTGTAACTTTTGGTCGCTTTTTTTCACAATTATTATTTTTAACCCGATTTTCCAGAAAGAAAAATATCTCAAAGAAAGCGACATTTTAATGATTTTTTTCTTTTGCTGCTGTTGTTCATCAAGGGCGGAAAAAAAAAAAAAAGCAAGATTTTTGTTCGCCTATTCAACTCAACGGACTTGGATCCAGCAGCGACTTCATGTGAAGGAGCGGGCTGCACCGAGGCTGCCTTTTCCTAGAATTTGCTTGGTCATATTTTAGAAATCAGCCTAAGGAGGGGTGTTTTATTGTTGTGTTGATTGTTTTTTTTTTTTCCTCAACTATGATCCCCGCTTCTTTTTCCCTGAGAATCCGAAAGTTCAACTTTAAGTCCTGATCCTCCGAAAGGAACTAGCTAAAAAGTCCCTTTTAATTATCAGCCCTGTGACTTTGCTCTTCACCCCCAGTAACTTTGTTTCCCCGCCGAAATCGCTTCGGGAGCGCCTTTTTTTTTTTTTTTGAGGGGGGGAGCCACTTTTCTCAAGCCCCTACCCGAGCTCCCGCTTCCTGAAGCCAAAGGCAATAAGCGGGGGAACCCGGCGGCTCCTCGCCTCTGTCCCAGCGAGGCTTTTTGTTAGCTCTTTTTTTTTTTTCTTTTTTATTTTTTCTTTTTCTTTTTTTTTTTTTTTTTCTGCGTGTGTGTCCGGGGGAGGAAGATTTCTTCGGAGGAAACCGGGACGTTCCCCTGAACCCCCCCCCTCCTCTCCGGGGCTGAGTTACGCTACGATTCTGGCGGCCACCAGCAGCAGCAGCCCAGGAAGCTGAACCAGCAGCGAGTTCTTCTTCTCCCAAGACAATTTTTGGAAAATCCGAAAAGGAAAAGAAGACGTGGAGGGAGGGGAAGAAAAAAGGGAAGAAACTCGAGCACTTGAGGGAAGAAGCGGTGGCTAGAAGGAGGGAAAAGAGCAGAGAGACTGTGCGAGAAGGAAGGAAGGAAGGAGGAGGAGAAGCGGCAGCGCTTTGCAGCTGGGCAGAAGCCGGGACCATGCAGTTTCCAGCCGGGCTGTGCTGAGAGGGGCAACCCCGGACCCGCCGCCAGCCTCTGCCTCCTCGCTGCTCCAGGCTGCAGGCGCCCCCAGACCAGCATCACCCCTCGCCCCGTCCATCTTTCTTTAAAAAAAGAAAAAAAAAAAAACAAAAACCAACAAAACAAAACAAACCAAAAACAGACTGAGATTTTTTTCTTCGTGCGTTTAATCCGCTCCTTTTTTTTTTTCTATTTTTGTCTGTTTTGCTTTTTTGCCCCTTATCCTCACCCCTCCACTTTTTCATTCCCCCCTTTTTTCGCTAGATATATATTTTTTTTTACAACCCCCACCCCCCACTACACGCCTCCTCTACCAGCGATCCCCCTACCGCTCCCCCCCCCCCGCCCCCCAATTCGCTAACTTGTGGCTGTTGTGATGCGTATTCCCGTAGATCCCAGCACCAGCCGGAGGTTCAGCCCCCCCTCCAGCAGCCTGCAGCCCGGCAAGATGAGCGAGGTCAGCCCGGTGGTGGTAGCCCAGCAGCAGCAGCAGCAGCAGCAGCAACAGGACGCGGCGGCCGCCGTGCCCCGGCTGCGCCCCCACGATAACCGCACCATGGTGGAGATCATCGCTGACCACCCCGCCGAGCTGGTCCGTACCGACAGCCCCAACTTCCTCTGCTCCGTCCTGCCCTCGCACTGGCGCTGCAACAAGACCCTCCCGGTGGCGTTCAAGGTGAGACTCCCCCCTCCCGCAGCCGCCGCGGCCCGGGATGCTCCCCCCGCGCCCCCTGCCCTTCCTCCCGCAGGGGCTTCTGTGCCCCCACCCCCCGGCCGCAGTGTCTCTGGTGATCCCCGTCCTGCAGGACCTTCTGTGCCCCGCGGCCCGCAGGGATTTCTCTCCGTGTGTCCCGCAGTTCCACACCCCCAGCCCCATCCTTCAGTGCCTTCTGTGCCCCCCCGGCCCGCAGGGATTTCTGTGTCCTTCCTTGGCCCCCAGGGACTTCTGTGCCCTCCTGTCCTCCCTCCTGCAGCATCTCAGTGCCCCACCGGCCCGCAGGGGTTTCTGTGTCCCCCCTGCCCCCGCGATGTCTCCGGTGGCCCCCGGGCTGCAGTGCCCCCCCCTGACGCCCCCAGCCCTGCAATGCCTCCCGTGCACCCCCATCCTGCAAATCCTCCTGTGCCCCCGCGGCCCGGGGGGCTTCTGTGACCCCCAGTCCTGCAATGACTCCTGTGTTCCCGCCCTCCCCTCCAAGTGTTCAAGTCTTGCAGTGCCTTCTGTATCCTGTCACCGTCCTGCTGTGCCTGCTGTGCCCCCGTCCCGCGGTGTCTCGGAGTGCAGTCCCCGCAGTGCCTCTCACTCCCCTCTCGCGGTCCTGCAGTGGCCGCCGTGCCCCCGTCCTGCCGCGCTTCCCGTGCCCGCCGTGCTCCAGCTCTGCCCCCCTCACCCTCGCTGCGCCCCCGGTGCCCCCCATGCTCTGCTCGCACCCCCGGAGCCATCCCGTTATCCCCATCCCCGCGGGCCACTGCCGGCGTGTTCCCCCCGCAGACCAGGGGCACCCTGTGTCCCCTTCAGCATCCCCTCGGGAGACACCCCCTGCTCCCCACAGTCTCTCTCCACGGGCTTTTTTTTTTTTTTTTTTTTTTTGGAGAAACCTGCTTTCCCTCCCTGGGGAAGGAGGGATTCAGCCCTCGGGCGGAGCTCAGTGTGGCACCCCTCCGCCTCGAGAACCCAGTCCCTGACCCAGGGGGTGCCCCTTCCTCCTCTCCGGGAGTGGGACTGGAGGATTTGGGGCGGCTCTGAAGCGTGCGGGGGGCGGCCGGAGTCCGAGGGTCAGGCTGGAGAGGCAGAGTGGGATCGGGGCTTTGCCCTCCAGCAGCCCGGACAGAGATGGGGCTGGGAAAGGGGGACACAGAGCACCTGGAGGGGGGTGACACGGGGCCCCTTCACTTCTCCTGGTGGACAACCGAGGAAGTGGCTGCCCAGAGAGGCTCTCCTTGGCAGGGTCGCACATTTCCATAATAAATCCCACCCCGCTCTGCACTGGGGATGCTGCTTTTAATTTTCTGTCTCCATCCCCACAGCGCGCTAATGAGAGGAAACGATTTTAGAAAAAAAACCCTGTAATAATAACAACAATTATTGCGGGCTTTAAAGCAAGCCCTTTTCCTCCTCTAGCAATATTTCCAAGTGTTCCCCCTGGAGTTTTCCTTCCCGAGGCTTTTGGTAGGGAGGGGGCAATGGTTGGGATGTCCCCAGGTGCCTTTCTGAGCAGAGCATGGGGCAGAGTGAGGTGGGATGGCCCTTCGAGGGTCTCAACATACCCACATTTTCCTGTGAAAAATAACATACCTGGAAATCCCTGAAAAGACAGAAAAGTTTGGAAACAGTCTCACCCAGTGTGTTCCAGAACATTGCCTTTTCTTGTGTTTCCCGAGGGCCAGCCGTGTTACCACGGCCGTTTGTTCGGGAAGAAATAGTGAAAGTGGTTAAATGAGCCCCGGGTAAAGTGAGTGGTGATAACGATGGAGGTTTGCTTTGAAAATGTTGCGGGTGTGCGGGTGAGGCTTGGCTGAAGGGCTCCTGTGTGTGGGAACAGCTTGGAGAGGCTGGAATTGCGGGAGGAACCCTTTGCGCAGGGCCTGCTTGTGCAGGACACGATGGTCAGACTGAGCAGAAATGGCAGGACAGTGGGGTGTCTTTTGGCTTGGTGTAGCACTCAGAGGCTCTCTACATGTGGATCACAGTGGTTCTGATTCAGAGGGGCTGCAGGGTAAGGAGGAGGAGCTTTCAGGGAATTGTGATTATAATTTAATTGAGCGCTAGATTAAGTTGGTGTTATAGTTACTCTTTAAAGCAGGGATGCAGGAGCTGTTGCATTATCGTGCTCACGTTGCTGTTCTCATTTGAGGTGTCTGAGCCTTCTACCTCACAGCAATTCAAAAGATGCGGTCGCATCTCATTAGAATAAGGGAAAGATCTAAACTAAATATTAAAGTATTTAGAATATTATTACAGTAAGAATGCTTACACGTGATAAAAAGGTAGACAAAGGATCAGACTGTTCCCCAATCTTTTTGTGTTCATATATATGTATTTATATGTGTCTTACATGTGGGTTTCGTGTGCAGATCTGACTGATTTTCAGATGCATCAGAGGCACACGTTGCCCCTTGTACCCAGCTGCTGTGTGTGCAGCTGTGTTTTCATATGCAATATGCACTTTTTAAAATATGCCAAAATTATATATGCCCTTCTTTACCTGTATATTAATTTGAAACTCACTTGAAATGCTTCTGACCATTAAAAAAAATTCTATTTCATTTTTCAAATGCAACTTGCATGCAGCTGCCCAGTAGTTTTAGACCAAAGGAGCTGCATGTATCATACAGTGAAACACTTGGTTGTGTTTCAACAGAATGGGAATCAGCTCTGAAAGAGAAAATATAGACAGATTTGAGCTATAGAAACCTCAGCTAAACAATAACTTGAAAATGAAATAGCTCACAGACAACACACTTTGTGAAGTTTTATTGGCAATAAATAATATGTTGATGATAATGTTTTGAGTGGTGTGTTAAGTGTGTCATAATTCTCTCGCAGCGATCTCGAGCAAAAACGTACGCTGGATATAGCACTGTTTTAATTTAAAAAACCAGATATAAATCATATGCAGGAGAGGAAGTATGTTATAAACAGTGCTGGGTTTGATTATAATTTTTTGAAATAGTGTTGGCTTACCATTAGGTTTGAATTTTAAGTATTAATATTTGCACACACTGGGGAGGGAGTCCCTGTCGTGTGTTCACTAAGAAGATTGTTAATGCAGCCTGGTTCTCTGGGGAAGAGTATTTGATGTGTACTTGTTAATACAGCTCTAGCTGTTAGTATTCCAGCATAAAATAAATGGGTATTGTTCACCCATGTCCAAATCATATCCACTTCTTAATCTCAGTAGCCAGAAAAACTTAATTTGAGTCGAGTCATCAGAATTTGGCCCCTCTGTGAGAGTTTTTACTGCAAGTTATAAAGACCCAGATTGCCACGTTAGAGGTTAGAAGTGACTTCTGTATGATGCTAATAGCAGCAGAGAGTCTTAGTGGACATAAAGGCAGGAGAAAAAATGGGATGTGGAGTCTAAAACATCTCCCCAGTAGCACCACAGTAGTTCAGGGTCTGTCAGCATTTCCCTCCAAACCCCAATTTTCGGAGTTTATAACTCAGCTGTTTTAAATAGCTTCAAGCTGAAACCTGCTGTATAAATTTTCAGCCCAGATGTAGATTTGAAACAAAAAGTAGCACGAATCAGTTATTCTGTTTTAAGTTACAGGACACTGAAATGTTTTTAATAGTATCAGATGCTCTTTTGGCAATGTCTGGGAAAAGCATTCTCAGTACAGAAGATTTTACATTCAGAGGCTGTTTGAATTCAGTGTTTCACAAGAAAGCTTTTGAAGTGGCAGATATCAATGTTTGAGAGGAACTAGTTAGCATGTACACTGGTGTTGGCCATTTCTTTTTTTTCAGACAAGCATTTTCATTTTACCCTTCAGAAAGTCTGAGTACCTGCTGTTCTATAGGAGTTTTGCTTTGTGCTTATAACTTCCGTCTTCAGGCTACATACTTTGGCCAGTTCAAATCCCACTGGACCGAAACTGGGCAAACAGGTTGCCTAACCAGAATTGTGTTATGTAAAAAACACATAGTTATTTTCAACTCATAAGAATTGCTTTGGTTTTATTTTGGGGATTCATGTACTTTTTTGAGCTCTAGTTGAAAGGTAAAGAGAAAAAAAAAGCAAAATCTACTTCTAATCATCAAAATGTCTAGGGAGATTAATATGGAAAATAAAGATTTTGAAATAGTAGAGATATTGAGTGTTAAAATATAGGTAAGGAATGTGCACTGTGCCTACTTCTAGTCTTTAATTTTTAACACAATCCTTACTCATTTCGCAGTGCATTTACGATCCTCTTTCTAAGAATATGTAATTAATTTTGTATTGATACATGGCATAATATTGCCAAATCAGGGCGTATGCCAACAGTGGTTCAGTTTGTAAAATTACTTTTGAAAACTCTCAAAATGACAGATACTTCTCCAGGTTTCAGACTTGTTTTGTGAATCTTTTTTCTACCCAGCACTTCTACATAGCCGTGCAAGAGTCTTCGGCTGTTTTGTGGTCAGAAAGTATCAAAGTAAAAAAAAATAAGCCTTTTACTCCTGGTGCGTGGCAGAGGAGCTTCTCATGTTTTAGGGCTTTATTTTAGGAGCCAAAGTTTTATTTTCATCTCTACTTCAGTTTGTCTTATCCTTTGGTCTTCTCTGAAGGAGATGAACAGTGATACTGCATCCAAGGCTTCTCAGTAACGATGCAGCTCTTGATTAGTTGCAATTGCTCGGCGACAGCAGTGGCACGTGCAGCTCTGGGCTGATGGCTAAGCTGACAAATTGAACTGACACCGAGTGGAAAGGGCAGGAAGGAAAGCTCTGAAAAGCAACAGAGGACAGAGGGGAGCCTTTTAAGGGATTTTGCTCCCTCCTGCCAGGTGTTATAAGCTGTACCTGGGTTTGGGACTGAGACGGGGCTATGATGGCGCTCCCTGTCCATGCTCTGCAGGTACCTGAGGAGAAAGAGGTGAGCTGAGGCTTCAGGCACCTCCCTCCCTCTTCCCAGGCCCGTGGCAGCCTTGTGCTTCCTGCTGCACTCTTATGTGCTTTGCATTTCTGGAGTTAATGTGATTTTTTTGTTGTTGTTTTGTGAGGTATAAAAGGCATAGGGTGCAACTCCCTGGGATGCTGATGGGCATGACAAGACTGTCCAGAGATAATGCGTCTGTTGCAGATTAGGAAGGGAGTGGTTTATAAGTAGTCTCAAGCCCCATGCTTCACTGTTTAAGCCAGTATCCATTTGTTAATGGTTAGAGTCAGCTCTGTAATCTGTTCACCAGATTATTATTTGTTATTTGATTATTATTTATTATTCCTTACACCTGGCTTTGAAGCTGTTAGACCTGGTTGCTGCCAGACCCAAGGCAGGGAGTTATTGGGACCTCAGATCTTAGCCACGATGGTGGTTCCTTTGTTTTTCTGTTCAGGGACTTTCATAGGACTTGAAAGTAAAATCTTTGTTTGATACATGAAGACCTCACAGTAGTTTGTGGCGAATTTTAGCTTTTAGTTTTGGGTGGTATTAACTGGTGTTTTATGCAAAAATAGAAAAGCAGGTAAACTCTTTTCAAACAGGGCTTAAGCTTCACTTACTTCTTTCTCTTCAGTATTTCTTTTAAATAAAATAAGCTATAGTTTTCAGTAATATGGCCTATTTCTATATTATTGTAATTCTTCTTTATTGTTTTAGAGAAACATTGTACAGTTCATTGGACCACATAATGCTCTCCCTATATATCCAGAACTCCTCATTCTTTCCACTGAATTAATATCACCTGCAACCTGCAATTATTAGTTTCAGCCAGGATCATTTATGGAAAAGACATTTCAGGAAGGCCATGTGATAAAATGTAATATATATTACAGGAGACAGAATAAATTACACTGAATAATATAAAAACTCATATCTGACCATGTAAAATGGTAATAACTACAAGGGGGGACACTTTGTAGCTTAAGAAATTTTTTCAAGTTCTGGCTCAACCATGCAATATTTCTGAATTTCTTCTTGTTACAAATTTATTTTCAGCATCAGAATTAGCCAGCAGGGGAAAATGAGGTTATTTTATTAATACTTTTGTGGACATTTTTTTCCCTTTGTGTATATTTTCTTCCTAGTAACTTAGCATTCCTGTGTAACTTTTTTTTTGCGTCAAGAAGCCACAGAACACTAACACTATAGGTATTCCTGATGTTTTCAAATCAGAAGCTGTCTGCTTCATGACATTTATTTAATCAGATGTTGGAGCACTGCACAACTACTGAAGCATGAAAAGAAAACTATCAGGTAGCTGGAACGCAAGGAGAAATGAAATACTTTGATATCTTCTGTTCATCCATCCTGGAATTTGAGGGAGGTATTAGCACTAACCACATGCGACTCTTGCAAGCACTATGAAAATGTACATGCCTGCAAGGAAATACAGCTTTGTTTTATATAGCACATGAGGAGTTTGAATTCCAGCCATAAAGTGCTCCATTGTAGAGCGTGTTGGGCGTAGAGCTTTGCCTGCTGGTGCCCTGACTGCCACTCCTGGGATGGGTGGATGCACCGATCCCTCTGGCTCAAAGTCTGAGGAGCTCAGGGGTCAGGATGATGGGTGCAACCAGAACAGAACAGAACAGAACAGAACTGAATCTAGGTGATAAAACTGCTAATACTAATTTCTAGCTTTCCATTTTAAATGCTCTCTTTAAATGCTTTCCCGTGCATAATTCACAGATACAATCCTTACCTCGTGTTCTCTCGCTGCTCCCTGCTTGCTAAGAACAAAGTTGTCCTTCAGAAAGCATTAAGGCATGCACTCAACATAAGGATATTGAGCGTTTCTGAAGAAATGCAACAATGAAGAAGCTCTGAGAAATGGAGACAACACACGACGTCTCTGTGTTTGATGTGGCACTTTGTTCTGTGCACAGCGAGTACCAGGCTCCTCACCACAGAGCTTCTTCATGAGCGTGGCAGCCTGCAGAGCGGGGAGGGGAGCACACACTTCCAAAGTGTGGCTTCACCAGTCGTGATTGTCTCCCTGTTTTTGCAGGTGGTGGCCTTAGGAGAAGTGCCCGATGGGACGGTGGTGACTGTCATGGCTGGAAACGATGAGAACTACTCTGCAGAGCTGCGAAATGCTTCTGCTGTGATGAAGAACCAGGTGGCCAGATTTAATGACTTACGATTTGTGGGCAGAAGTGGAAGAGGTAGGCCACTGCCTTTTACGTGTTGTTGATGATGTGAAAAATGGTGCTGAGATATCAAGCTCACTTCACAATGAAATACTGATTAACCCATAAATCCATTGTTCATAGAATCACAGAAAAGTTTGGTTTGTAAGGGACCTTAAAGCTCATGTCATTCCAACCCCTTGCCATAAGCAGGGACACCTTCCACTAGGCCACGTTTTTCAAGTTATCAGTCTTTTTCTTTGTAGTGATGTACGTATATTTTATTGTTAAACTTCAGCATTTGCACAAAGCAAGTTAGGAGTGTCTGTAGCTTTTTATCGGACAGAGGTTTTGAAAAACGATTCAGGGAGTACCTGCTTCCCTGTTTGAATCACACAGGAAGGGTGGAAGGAAAAGGGAATATCTGTGATCCAGGTTATGCAGAGTCAGGGAGTGTATTTTGGGCCATGGCAGTGAGAGGTGGAGAATTCCTTTTAGCAGTAGAACCGCTTCTGAAGTTGTTGTAGAAGACCTGTAATTAGGGAGATTTTGCATATCACATGTTCTATAGGTTGTATTCTTAAGGGACTTAAATCTTTCAAGGCTTAGCAGCTGTTGGTAGAAAGCTTGCTAGTGGCTTTTCTGCCCTTTAAACCAAACTGTTGATAACCTGTGAAAATCACCCCCACTTTTCTTTTGAGTAAGCTGGTTGACTTTTTATGAATTGCTGGTAAGCTTGGGCATGAACTAAATTCAACCTTCAACCTTTACTTTAAATGGAACGGTAACTTTCAGGTTTTTTTCTTTTTTTTTTTTTTTTTTTTTTTAAGATGTAGAGTGCTGTCATTGTCTTCCAGCTCTTTAGGAGTTTCCTATCATCTGAAAACTGCACTGCACTTATAGAAAGCTTTTATAATCATTGCAAATTTGCGAAAATTCCTCTTTAAGGGTCGCACAGCAGCTTTCAAACTTCAGGTAATGATTGAAAGGATAGCTCAAAGGAAGCTGGCACTGCAGTTCTTGTTGCAGGAGTAGTGTTGTATCAGACTGATCCAACGGACATATTTTTGTCCCTTATGTGTTTGAAGTAATTATTCTTTTTTTTTTTTTAATTAGCCCTGCATGGGGCAAAACAAAACAAAAGATGCAGAATAATTGTGCCAGAAAATTAGCAATCATGTAAATTTTACAGTGATATTCTTTAGAAAGCAATTGCAGTTCATCCTACAGAAGGAAAGAGTTTTTGTCAAAAAAATTTAAACATATGACAGAGGCCCAGATAGTCCAAATCAGTCAGCACACTTTTACAAGTGCTTTGTGAAAGGAAGTCCATAAGCATGGCTTACAGTGACTATTCTTTATTTTAATTACCAAGCCAAAAATTCTCTTTATCATTTTAGAACTTTAAAAGAATTAATACTAGAGAATAACTTGAAAGAAAGAATAATTTTACCAACAGCAATACAACATAAATATGGGGTTTATTCCTCCTGTGAATAAGGTGTTGCCAATCTCTTCCATTTGTCTTCTTTAAATAATCAGTTTGCTTTGTTATTCTGCTGATTAATTAGGTTTGAAAGTTCTCTGGCTCCATCTCTACTGCTTTGCAGTAGAAGTTCAGTAGTGTATCAGCCTTTCAGTAGTGCTGAAAAAGGACTGAAATGTGATGCACTACCTCTGATCTGAGGATTTCATTTCAAACCTATGATATATACTTTTTATTAAAGCATAGGAAATGAAATAGACAGCCTAAAGCCTCAGTAGATACAGATACAGACACAAACACAGAGCTCCTAAAATTTGGTTCCAGTAGTTTAATTTATATTTTTATCTAGCAGACTTGGAATAGACTTTTTCTCTGATCAATCTGGGTAGAATCTATGGAAAAGTGATAGTATACTTTTCAAACCCTCAACATATTTATTTAAGAGACTTCAAAGAAAAACAAAGGGTGTGCACTGTTTTACTATATTGGCTTTCTGAGTTTTGGCTAGTTTCCCAAGTAGCAATTTTTATATTTAAAAAAAAACCAAAAAAGAAAAAGTAAAAAAAAAAAAAGGGAAGAAAAAAGACAGACTTAACTGCTTGCAGACTTTTCACGCATGGAAGATGAAGAAAGCTTCTTTTGATGAAGTGTAATTATGTCCAAACAGAGCTGACCCCCTCCCCCTATATTTCTTATGATCTTAACGGAAGAAAGTAAGGCTTTTCCTTTGAAGCAGCCGGGACTCGGTGGAGGATCTGAAATGCTGCATTCTCCTGCCAGAGGCAGGATGGAGAAATTGGTCCAGACTTGTCTTCCAGACTTAGAACAGAGAGGGGGAGAGAGAGAGAGAGAGAGAGAGAGAGAGAGAGAGAGAATGAGAGAGAAGGAGAGAAGGAGAGTTATCATTGATGATGGATTTTTAGAACTCTGCTTAAAATAGAAGGAAAAGAAATCAGTAGTTGCAAACAGAAGTGAGAAAGCTCCTTACATATACAAATATCAGTAAATACAGGTCCTGAAGTAGAACAGGAAAAAATAAACTAATAAAGAAGCTATTTTTCAGTGGCAAGAAACTAATCCACACCTGTTCCTGACTTGAGATTTACATCTTTCTAAGCAGCTCGTGCTTTGATCTCTGTATCTCTAAATTTGATTGTGAAGTCTGAATCATCAACTTACCACTTCACCTCCTCTCCCACGTTTTTACTTGCTTCCCATGGCTCAATGGAGAAACCCGATTTTTATACATATTCATTTTGTTTGCCTGACAGAAGCTTCACGTTTCTGTTTGCATAATTTCTCTTAAACACCTTTTTTGGATTCATGAGAGTAAGTAACTGGAGTGTTTGATGCAAATGCAGCAGTTGTTTGTATGTGGTTTTCAGGCGGTAGCTCACTTTTACAAGCCCGATCCACAGCACAGAGAAGAAAGAATTCCTGTCTTCAATAAGCAAAGGATCATAACCTTAATTTTGTTGTGTCCCGATACTTTAATCACATTAGCATCTAACTGAAAAAATATGCAACACGCACATACAAGCTGCTGAGTCTCCTTTCAAGCTCCTTTCTGGGGTTTGCCTTGTGCTTCAGCATATGTCCATCTCATCCTCCTCTGTGTCAGCTCGGCTCACATGTGTGAATAACAAAGAATGCACAGTTTAGACACACTGAAGCAATAGTGCCAGATGACTGCTTGGCTGGGGAATTTAATAAAAGAGAGCTACAATTAGTCTGTAGCCTCTGAAAGTGGATAGTTGAAATGACTAAAGGCAATAAAGAAAGGTGATAAAAAGTGCATTAAAGGATTTTGTAGCTGAGGAGGGATAGCTGTGAAATAGCTGTGGAAGGCATCAGCATCACTGAAACAGGGGACCTTAAAAATTTATTTCATTCTTAATCCTGTAATATGTAAATCATCTCTTGAAAGCTCTGGAGTGCCCTGGCAGGGGCGTGCAGCTCCCCACAATGAAGGGCTCTGTGGTTTATGGAGTGTGAGGGGGCTTCGTCAGTGTTACTTCACCCACACTTGGGTTTGTAACATACCAGTTAGGGGACAAAACCAATTTCCCTCTCAAATTAGCTGCTTACCTCTTCAGCTCAGGCTGGCTGGGAGGTGACAATTCAGAAATTCTCACTGTTAGAGTCCAAATGTAGCTCTTTTTATTAAGGAATGCATTTTTTCTAGCCACTGTATCCTGTTGAGATATATTTAGTGTAGAAAATATTGCAGTGCTTTTCCACAGAATGATTTTGCAGGTTCTTACAAATAGTATATTTTGTTGAGTCAATTTTTTTGTCATAATAGACATTTATAGGGATTTGTTGTGTAAAGAGAACAATAGCATAGAATGCCAAATTCTTCATTCAAAGGTGTAGAGAAAAGCCCCTTTTAGTGTCTTTGTTACCAGTAATATTCTACTGATCATCTAAGGGTTACTGTGATCTGAATGTCATCAGCGTACAATTTAATAGTCACAACTTTTTGGCATGGTAGGCTGGTGCCAAAGGAAGCCTTAAACCTGAGCCTGGAGAACTATATATATATATGTATATATTTATATATATATATATGTGCAGTGGGCTTTGGAGAGGGATAGAAGGCACAGACACTTCTCAGCCCTGGACAAGCATTGTGGAGGCACTGCAGGGCTGCTGCTGTGTGTGTGAAGGCTGCCCACACCCTGTGCTGACAGGACACACAGTTCACCTCTGGCACAGCGGGTGGGCAGGACTGGACAAAGACTGAACATCCAAAATACACCTAACTCTGCTCCTGTGATGATTTAGGAAATAATCCTTTTTCCAGTGAAAATGGGAAAAGCCACCTTCAGCCATGCTAGTGGGACAGAATTCAGCATCCTGAGATTTTTGCATGCTTAAACTGACAGAGGGCAGGTTTAAATTGAATATTAGGAAGAAATAGTGAGGGTGGTGACTCACTGGCATGGGTTGCCCGGAGGAGTTCTGGATTCTCCATCTCTGAAAGTGTTTAAGGCAGGGGCTTGGATGGTGCTTGGAGCAACCTTGTCTAGTGGAGGGTGTCCCTGTCTATGGCAAGGGGATTGGAACAAGATGATTTTTAAGGTCCCTTCCAACCCAAACCATTCTATAATTCTATTTGCCAGGGTCCTGACCTTCCCTCTAACCTGCATCTCCCAGAGAGCTGGGCACAGCTGGAGCACAGCTTCACCTGGAAAATCATTTTACTCTAAATGACAGTTGTATTTCCTTTTAAAAAAATCCATGTCACATTCTAGTTCATGAAAATTATAGCCAAGACAGTTTGAAGTTGCACTCCTGATAATAAATGATGCATGTCTCAGGCAGGTTTGGGGGTATACTACTTGGACCAGAAAAAAAGACCAATTACTAGATTTGACAGACAAAGCTCTGTTCTGTATTATGCCTTATATATAAGCTGTTCTGTATTAGGCCTGAAAAAACTGCATTAAGTTTGTGCTGTTACATATCGTTTAAGATTTGTGCCTTGATTGAATGCCTTCAGAGTTCAGCGAGAGGAAAAGCCCTAGCAGCAAAAATGCACAAATACACCCAGGGAGGAGGGGGGCGGGAGGGGGGGGAAAGAGCTTTAAGTGTCTGGTAAAGTAGCAGCTTAAATGAGCATGAAGGCCAAAGATTGCTGACTGTTTTATTGAGTCACTGTTGTACGCCCACCTTTTCCTGTCTTGAAACAGTTTTCAGTTTTGACTATCTGACATGAGTAACCGTTGCATATCTAACAGATTACAACTGTCAGTGAGTCTCCCAAACGGGGGCCAGTGCCTGTGAGAATGTGTGCTCAGATGCAGGCAGCTCCCTTTATTTATTTCTTTTAACGTTTTCATTCAGCTGAAGGCTGTAGATGGTCTTGTGCAATCTCTGCCTGAATTCAAGCTTTGAAAAGTAAAAAAAAAAAAAAAAAAAAAAACAAGAAAAGAACCCAACAATGAAGACGGACGATAGCAAAATACGTGCACACAGACATTGCTCACAGGAAAGTTGGGGGCTTTCTTGGTATTTCATAGATGGAAAATGTGTAGGGAAAAAAGGCGTGTTCCATAATAATGATATCATCATATTAGCCCTGGCATATGAAGGACAGAGACACTGCCTCCCTGTTAAAACATCTCCCAGAAGGAAAATATATTCTTTCCTCATCTTATTGTAGTCAAGTCAAACAAATGAAATGATAAAACTGTGTGAAGTAAATAACATGTGGTCACATTCTGCTCTCTGTCACACAGCTGCGAAACTGGAGTAAATTTTTAAATTATCTGACTTGCTCTGGATTTACACCACTTTCAATGCAGCAAAGAATTTGGCTTGTCCTCAGCAGTGAATCACTTTTGTTCTGTCATTGTATGATGACCCATTATTAAATAAGAAACATTTAGATTGTCAACACATGGACGTATTCTTGACATAGAGTAAAACTGAAGGGGAGGAAAACTCCTATGGTCAGTTATGTTTTTAATTTTCACGATTGTGGTAACGACAGGGAATAATTTTAAACTGATTCTTTACTGAACATGCATGTGACTGTTTTCATGTTGTAATCACTCATTCCTTGTTGTTTTTTCCCTTTGTAGGGAAGAGCTTTACTTTGACAATAACTGTCCTGACAAATCCCCCCCAAGTCGCTACATACCACAGAGCTATAAAGGTTACAGTGGATGGGCCAAGAGAGCCAAGAAGTGAGTATTATATCCTTCTTTTTGCTCTTATGACTGTTTAATTTTGCTTAACAGAAACCTGTAAATGAAATATGTATATCTTTGTCAAACACTGGTTTTTGCTCAGTAAAATATGTGAGTGCATGGTTAATTTGGAGTCTATTGGACCACACACATACTTGCATTAAACACTCACTTAAGTGCTTGGCTGAATTTGGGCAATCCCAAACCTGATTCTCATTCACATCAAGGTCTTGATACATTATCTGCCAGTGTAAATGAGAACTAAACCTAGTGTATTTATATATAATCTGATTTAGACACAGTAGATACAATCCTGCAACGTGCTGCATTTCCTGAACTCCTGTAAGCTTCCAGCTGAAGACGTTTAGAACAAAACAGGAGCCTGATTTTTCAGAATCAGTCCTAGCATAGTGAGGAAACATATAATATAGTGCCTTTTTGTTTGCCCTTAAATTCTTTTGCCATCAGATAATTAATGCACCTGGTTAATCTCATCATACCTGAAGCTGGTTTTCAGCTATGGACTCATCATAGACCCCCAGGGCCAAAGACAGATAAAAAAACCCAGTGTATCAACAGCATAGTCTTTGTTTCTTATTTGTGTACAGAAAATATATTTTTTTAAAACATAGTCCAGCAGATTTTCACCCAGCACGTTTATCTCCTAGCCATGCAAGCTCACTAAAATCTATTTGCCATGATTTATCTATTTTGCAATGGCTGTACTTTTATGACAATTGTTTTTTGTCATGTCCTAGCAGTTTTATGGGTAGCACTTATTTTTAGATACAGTCAAGTCTGCTTAATCCATCAGGATTTATCTGGCTGTCTCTCTGTCTAGCACATTTAGCTGGTAACCAGTCTCACATCCTATGGGTATCACTGATGAGCCACTTCTGGAGTTTTTTCTTAATCTAACTAGAAATTACTCTAAATTGATTGGATTAGCCAGGTATAGCATTATTTAAATTACACTTAGAGATTAAGAATTATTTGATGAATAACCACATTAAAAGAATCTCTATAATGGAAGCATCTCAAATAATTATTTTGCCTTTGATCTGCACATACAAACACGACCTTCAAGAGCTTTCATGGTGTTTTGTTTAAAATACCACAAAGACAGAAGTAGAAAGATGTAGACAGAATTCATGCAGTTAAGTGTTTCTCGTGCCAACACACGCTGCAGAGTCACCTCCTCTTACACCGAGGTGGGAACTGAAATGCTCCCTGTAAGAACTGTCCAGGCTGGAGAGTTTCACTTTGAAAAACAGCTAAGAAAAAGCAAATAGCTCTGCATACATTTCTTTAGGTACATACTTGTGGGCCTACCTGCTCACAGATGAGGTGTCCTGATGTCACAGCAGGGGGATTTTTGGTCTGTCTTCTCTCTGTGAGTCAGTTCCCATTTTTAATTTTCACTTGCAGCTGGTGCTCCATGTAACTTACTTGGAGGACACCGGGGAAGCTGCATTCATGGAGTAAAAAGCAGGGAGTAACTTATATATCATTTAGCCATTCCCATCTGGAGGCTGCTTCCATGTATTGATGCATCTACAAAAGAGGAAGTCTCCTGGCAGAGGACACAACTGTGGTGAAAGAGCAGAGAGGTTTGAAAGTGATGTGTGGAGAGTAGTGTGGATTACCCTGTGCAGCACAGAAAGGGATCCTCCTGGCATGGGGATGTTTTGCTGATCCGTGGATTGAAAGTGAGTCTGTATTCACAGAATTTAACAAGATCTCCTGGTTCTACTGGAATTTTTTACTTTTGACTTAGGAGGCCTCTGTGTGTGGATACCCATTTGCTGGTGTCTTTGAATAGCTGAGCCTAGAAATGCTCAGTAACTGAGTTCTTATGGCCTACATGGAGTTATTGTGTCCTTCTTCATTTTTTTCTTTTCTTTCCTTTTTCCTTTTTTTTTTTTTTTTAAAGAAGGTAGAATTTGAACTTGAATATCCATTTGTACTTTAGTGTTTTGGTGGAATACTGCAATCTTATCCTTTCAGGTAATTCTGAAAGGATTCATATATCTCTGGAATGGCTCATCATTAAACTTGAATTTGTAGGGAAAGAGTAGCTCCAATGATCTCTGGGAGTTTCACTGAAGTTTTGCTTCCTTCTTAGACACCCTGCACTTGTGTAGATGCATTAGTTTGGTTGCAGTCATTCAATGAAAGTACCTGGCATCTATGTGGCATAAGGAAAATTAGGTGGTTGGGGGCAATAAGGAATTCAAGGAGCAGCTCTGATAGCAAATGTGTTTGGCTTAAAAATTATGTATCGGCAAATAGTGCCCCTCTCTGCCAGGATCTGTATTTCACTTCAACGTTTCAAGCATGTTATCCTAGTTTTCCTCTCTCTGGCAGCTCAACCAGAGCTGTCACATCACAAACAACTTTTTTCTTAATATACACATCTGGCGTTGGCAGTTGGAGCAACTTCATAAGAGCACATGATCATCATTCATTACAAGATTAAAAAGTACCCCATGGCATCATTGATGTTTTTTAACTTTGATCTTTTGCAGTTGTGATTCATCTCAGTTATAAAACTTCCCTTTAAAGGAACACAACCAATGACTTATTAGAACCTTCATTCTGAGGAGTGTAAACATAAAATTATGCACATCTTTACAAAATGTCATTTACTTTGTTGCCAGCTTATCATTTTAAGACATGACATCATGCTTTAGATCGTGAATTTGTAAGGCTTGTTTATAGGCAAGGCACTCTGACCTTCTGTTGGCAAGTTGACTCGAGCAAACGAAAGCTGCGAGGTTCCCAGCAGCAGCAGCAAAGCCATGACAGACATTTAGAGCCTGACTTCAGGAGTGCTGAACAGTCGTGGCATGCAGGGACTCCAGTTGGTGTTTTGGATGCTCAGCACTTCAGAAAGTCGGGTTCTTAAATGTAAGTGCCATTTAGTCGTATTAAACATCTGCTTGTAGAAGCTTGCTGCCCTGCCTCTCTGTTATTATTTGAAAATATTTTAATAGAGACAGTGATGTCAGGTTGCTCTGTTAGGAAAACTCGCCCGTTTCTATAGGAGAAAAGGTCTTCTGATGAATTTTTTTTCTCAGAAAAGATTTATTTAATTTTACCTAACCTCTTCCAGTCTGTCCAGATTACTGTCCAGGGATATCTTCTGTGTTGCAGTTTCTATGCTGGATTGAGACAGTGCTTTGCACTCTGAGTGATGCAGTCTAGAGACAGGGTTGTATAAGATCTTTGGGAATCATTAGGAAATCCTGCAGATATTTTTCTCTCCTCATAACCAGGATAAAACCTCTGCCATATGCAGATCTTAGCCAGCAGAGCTGCCTTCCAGCTGGGAGGGCTGAAAGAAGTTTTCCAGAGAAGTTTTCATGAGGTCATAACTGACCGACCAGATAGCCAGAGATTACTGTAAAGTCAAAGGAGAAGAAAAAAAAGAGCAAAGAAACCACCCAAATCTTTACCTAAGCCCCCCTTTAGTGCCTTTGTCTTACCTCATTACAACTACAGAAATAATGATTTGCCCTTCTATGGTGGTACCTTTAGAATAGGAGGCACGTCCTCCTTTCTGGCCGCTCTTGGGACAAACCCAGTCATGGGGGAATCATGAGGAAGGAGGGAGGAGAAGTGTATATATTTTTATATTTTGCCTGACTCCCAGAAACTTTAGTTTGTCTCTAATCAAAGGTAGGCTCCAAAGTCACCGACCCCAACTTTCTTTATGGGCGTGAATGGAAAAGCAGCTCTGAGCTTTGAGCTGAAGCGTTTCAGGGCAGAAAACTGCTCTGCTTCATTCAGCTCCCGAGCGTTTCTCTGCTGCTGCAGCTTGCAAGGTGCACACGTGATGAAAGGTATGAGCAAACATCACATCGCCCTTTTGTCTGTGCACGCTGCGGAAGGCAGCGAGAGAGAGCCAGCCAGGAGTTCTGCTCAGCCCCCACATTAACTGTTTGGCCGACCCGGCTTATAAAAAGCAGATAAGTGATTGAGATTTTTGAGATTCCTCGACTTAAAACCATAACAGTTTTTAGGAAGTTCTCCCTCTTTGCTTTCAAAGGCGGAGAGGGTGGAGGGATAAGTCTGAGGCGAGTGGAATGTGCTTTGGAGTAGAGCAGCTTTAAATCTTTCAGTTTGCCTTTCTTTATTTAAGTTTTCCCTCTCTCTTTTTTTTCTTTCATTTTTTTCTCTTCTTTTTTCTTTCTTTTTTCTTTTTTTTTTTTTTTTTTCTTTTTTCTTCTTTTTTTTTTTTTACTTTTTTTTGTTGACTGCCTGTCAGGAGCTGGGCTGGTGGCCAAGCAGGAAATGACACATCGAGAGGCATTTGTGTTGTGCAACATTTTGTGGAACTGATGCAAGGATACATTGTCTGTTTACGCATTCCTCTGCTAACAGCCTGCATGGCAGTAATTTTATTCAGGGACACATGGCATGCTACAGCAAGGAGTTAGAGCCTTACCATCTCTTTATTCAGAATTATCACAGTTAAAACACTCTGCGTGTCCCCTGTTTTGAATAGTCTCTGGCCTGCCTTCAAAAACCACTCTATCAGCCCCCCTTCCTTCCCAAGAATATATTTATTTGACTGTGGGGATTTTTTTTGCACTGTGGTAAATTGGGGCAGTGCAGAGAGAGAGAGAGAGAGAGTCTTTGCAGAACAAGAGGAAATTTTACAGGCAGGTTCCTACTTCATGCATCTACCTCAGAGTGAATGGAGCAGCGCAGCTTTTTCGGGCGATGCGCTGCAGACGCTGAAGGCGCCGGTTTGCATCTGAATGTGGTTTGGCATGGGGAGGTTTTTAATTAAAGTCGATGCTAAATACCCCGAGATGTGATGAGCGAGTCTTGGGGTTTCATCCAAACCCAAGTTAGAAAATCCGTGGCTCTCTCTGGTGTCTTTCAGAGTGACAGATCTCTGCTGAGCTTGGCTTGGCAGGTCTGGATTTATCCCAGTGGCTGTGGGAGCAGAGGAAGGCAGAGTGGGCGGTCCGGGGTTTGAAAGTTGCTCTAAATGACTTTATAGAGCTTAATGCATGCACTCTAATGCTCCTTTGTAAGAAACGAGGCAAAATGTGATTGTACGGCCAGAGAAATGTTCAGCAGGGCCATGGTTTAGAGTGGTTTAGGTTCTTTTCTGTGACCATCATTAGCGTATCTGAGCTTGAGCACAGTCCACTTACAGGCTGGGACCTGACTTCCTTGTCACCAGGTCCCCAGTAAGGAGTTGCAGTGTTTCTGTTTCCAGTGGTACAACATCAGGTCCTTACTGCAGTGTAAAAGGCAAGAGGGAGTTTCACTCACCATCATTTGCTGCTGGTTTATTTTTTGCATATGTGTAATTTCACAGAACTGTTCTTGTTGGGGACTGGAGGTCCTGAGCGTTCCCGGAGGTTGTAAGAGCCTGGTGTGATGATTCAAGTGTTCCCCACCAAAGGTGACAGACACTGCATATGCCAGTGGTTTAGGTTTACTTTTGAAATGAGTGTGCAACCCACAGAGCAGGGCTCCCTACAGTTACCTCAACCAGTAGTGAGGCACAGGCACAGGTTTCACAGAGAAGCTGTGGCTGCCCCATCCATGGAAGTTCCCTTCAAGGCCAGGTTGGATGGGGCTTGGAGTGACCCGGGATAGGGGAAAGTCTCTCTGCCCATGGCAGGGGCTTTGGAAACAGATGATTTTTAAGGTCCTTCCCAGCCCAAACTATTCTATGATTCTATAATTCTGTGATTCCATTATTCTATGATTCTATGATTCCATGATGCAGGCTGCTGTGACAAGGTGACCTGGGCCTGTTGGGGTGGTAGCTGCATCCCAAGGACCAGCTCATTTTTATTTCTTCCACTGTGGGCTAGAGAGGGGCTCGTGCATAAAATCTCATTGTCTGAGAAGCAGACTGTGATACAAAATAATTTCTGGTGATTGTTACTTTTTTTTCTGCTTATTTAGTGCATAGAGTGAGTCAAGAGCAAAATTTGCTTAGTTCACTCATGGCTTGAATTCATGCACTGTAAGAACTCAGAACTGCTGAGTTCTGAAATCTCACCAATCTATGTGACAGCTCTGGGCCTCCCTCCATAGGAGGACACTGCTGCCCAGAGAGGTGACAGAGTGACCATGTATTCACTGTTATGGTGACAAGATTATGTACAACAAATGCACCAGTCTGAGCACAAAAGCATTCCATAAAATGTCCTCACCAACAGCAATGCAGTTTTGGTTTGTATTTGTCAACAGAACAGATTGTTTCCATCCCATTGTAGAGGGAACACTTGCTTCCAAGCAAATCTATTCCTAGTACATTTGGCATGTAATTTGGCCATCACAGGGATTTTTTCATGTTGCAGCTATTGCTGTTTGTATTCAAAGTGTCCCTCCAAGCTACAAATAAAATCATGGCCCCTCTATGTAGTTGTGCTACTTAGTTCTACGATAAGAGAGTTTTGCTTGTAATCTCCATTTATATAGAGATGTGGAAAAGGAGTTATAATCAAACAAATGAAGTAACAGTGGAAGTGAGTTCATTCTGTATCTCCACAGGGCATGACTAGGAGGAGAGGAAAAGGGGTGACCATTTCACAGAGTCATAAAGTCAATTAGGTTGGGAAAGACCTCTGAGATCATCAAGTCCAGTCTATAAGCAGCCAGCTCCATGTCAGCCAGACCACGGCACTGAGTGCCACATCCAGTCTTTCCTTAAACACCTCCAGGGACAGTGACGTTTTATAACTTTGTCACTTTACTCCATGTTGGTCCTGTGGATGAAGATGGTGCTAAAAAGGCATTAGAGTAACTTTCCACAGACCATTTTGTTCTATAATTTTCTCCTAAGGGAACTGTTGGACATTGTCACTTTTGAAATGCATTTAGCTTGTAGCTACTAATATCATCTTTTTTTTCTTACTCTTCAGTGTAGCACCTCTTATACATCTCCCTTCACTTTCCAAAGTGGTTTAGGAAATAAGGAACAGGGTGAATATATTTGGAAACTCTGCATCAGAATAGTGTAAGTGAAGTACTTAGGTAGCAGTTGCTTACTGTCTATTCCAAATCTGTTTAAAGTTTTTATAGCCTTTATTTTTATTCTCCATATAAACTTCATTCTCCACTAAAACATGGTCATCCCAGACGTGAAACACAGATGCTGATTTAACCAGACAAGGAATGCAGAAGAGGAAATGAGGATGAATATCATACTTAATTGAAACTTCAGGGGAAGAAACTGAGTAATGATCTCATGCTGCAGTATATTTGGGACACCAGAATCCCTACTCAGATGAAGAACTGGGTTCCTTTATGCCTGTATCTGCTCAGATCCCCTATTATAGATCTCATCTACAGTACACCAGCTTACTCAGCACTATAGTGGCTTACTGTGTGCTGTGGGTGCCTTTCAGCTCTCCAAAAATCAGACCTGTAGAGTAGGTTTCCTCTGAAGTGAATGAAGAGACACAGGCCCTTGCAGAGAGTGATTCATATGTTAATGCTTGTCTTAGAGAGCAGTGAAGTGCCCTTTGGACTCTCATCCCTTGCCATTGATACTGAATGGAGGCTTGATGACTAGCCTAGACTAGACACCCTGGTTTGGAGATGGCTGGAATCAGATGAGATTAGCAGATATTGTAGTCCCAAAGTGTACTAAGCCTGGTGTAGCTCAGACAGCCCGAGTTAGCTGTAAGGCAGGTAGCCCAGGGTGCCGTCACAGGGAGCAGGAGCTCAGTGTTGGATTAACCCAGTGTTCACTCACCTTCTTGGGTGGGGGCTTTGTCTGGTGTTGAACAGACCCTGCTGCTTTTCTGACAGCTTAAGGAATTGTTTAAAGCTGACTTTGAAGTGTGTCTGCAGCTGCCATAATGAGTGCAGTGTACATACCTTAGAAATGATGCTATCTACTAAGGCATCATTATCACCTCCTGCAGGATTTCAGTAGTCAGGTACTGCTCAGGCCCCACTCAGCTTGGGCTGTGTGAACTGCTGAGATTAGAACTCCTGTTATTTAGCTGTAGGCAGAGTAAGGTTCTCACACTGCAGTTGCAGCTACATAAGAAACATTACAAAGGTGACAGTTCTGACTTTACAGATATTGCCTAAAGGTGAAGAATATTGGGGAATATATTTGAAGATTTTCCTAACACTGGGAAGTGCTCCATGATTCCAATGTTTCTTCTTCACAACAGAATATATTAATTGTTCCTCACTTATCCAAACTTAACATGCTGCCCATTCTCCTGTGGTTCTGAGATGTAATCTTTCCCACAGCGTGGGAAGACAAACCCTTTCACCTGATTATTGCCAGCATAAATGTTTAATGCTTCCATCCCTCTTCAAACTCTCCCACTGTATTTTGTGAACTTTACTCCCACTTCATAATGCCCTGCTTCTTTAGTAGCCCTGCTCATTTAAATTCAGGGTGCCAAAGGAGGTATTAATCAGGGTGCTTACCAGTGCAGAATCTGTTTCCTGCCTGTCTGTAATCCATGTGAGTAATGCCAATTAGTTGTCTGCTTCCTTAAATCCTCATGCACTTTCTCACTCTTGCATTCCTGCAGCAGTAGACATGGGCTTCAGTGTCAGTGCAGTCAGTTGGTGTTTTGTTTCATTGCTCTTAGAGCTCAACAGGAAAACCATCACCTCTGAAGCACCTCAGAAGCGTGCTGGCGAAGAAATGCATTATTCCAGCTCTTGTATTTTATACTTTAATTTTCTAGACACAGGGATCTAACTAATTTTATTCTGGAGTATCACTTCAGATGTCATGAGACAAGTAGACAATTATTTTTCAGTTTCAGCAGTTTCACATTGGTGCAGTTTTTTCTTGGAAAGAAGCAGGCACATGCAGGTGTCATTGTAGTCACAGGTCTGGTTTTGTTTCTGTACGTGAAATCCCAGATTAGATTTTCAAAGAAGCCCAATTTTAAATTATTGTATTAAAATGGATCAGAAAGCCCCAGATTACTCTTTGAAAAGGGATGGTGTTTACAATCATTGGAAGCTGGAAAGGAATAGAAACCTGGAAATACAATGCAGGGTTGCTGTGTGATACAAACCACAGGTTAGCAATTCAGAGGGAATTACACATGGAATACTTTTCAGGGTTTTTTTGCCTGTGTATATGTGTAATCAAGGACCCAGATTCAGATTTTTATAAAACAATGTGCTCCAATAATTCAGTTATCTAGTGAATTCATAAAGCACTATAGACATGTGAAGTTTAATAGAGTTAGTTCCACATTTCTAGAATACCAATTAAATCAACAATAATTTAATGTAATAATTTTGTGTTTCATTCCTTGGGTCTCTTATCACCATAGATTCTGGATTGATGGAACAGAATTTTTCTTTCATCCTGGACACTTTTTGGCTGTGATGATCTGCACTATGGGCCCCCCTTCCACTTTTGGCCTTTTTTGATGTCTTTGAACAATAATTTGTAAAACCAGCACTGCAGTAAAATCATCACCTCTGTAGACAGAAGTGTTGACTACAGAAGAGGGCTCAGCAATAGAGCTGTGAATGTAAATAATTCAGTGTTTCAGTTCATCAGCTAAGCTGTCCAAATAAAAATCCTGTTTGTGAAGGGACATATGGATTAAATCTCCTTAACTGTAGCTGCCTAAAAGTTTGATATGGTGACTCAGTGACTCACCTCCTGTCCACTGTGGTCAAGGAAGAGTTGTATGTGTGAGTTAGAAGCTGGTTTATCCCACCCTAAGCCTCCATAGGTGTCAGTGGATGTGAGTGAGGGAGAGGGGACGTGAATCAGCCCAGACCCCTGAACTGGCACTGGGTGCTCTGCAGGTGCTTGAGCTGGGTTTAAGCAAACTGCCTGGCTTACCACCAACTGCAGTAGCACACAGCTCTGAAGAACTTCTTCATGCTCCTTCTAATTGTTATTTAAAGCTTTTAAAAGGGAGCTTTGGTGTCTGCTTTCTCAACAGCCACATTGAAGGGCTGCTCTCTGAAACACATTAGAATTTAGGGTGTTGGTGAACCCCTCCTTGTTAGACATAAATAACCATTGTGTGGTTTATAAATTTCTTGTTTTCCCCTTCTGTGCCTGCTTGGTTAAAACTCTCAGGCACTCAGTGCAGAGGTGTCTGCCCTGCTTTAAAACATCTTTCCCCACACTGAAGGCGTTCTCCTCTCCCAAGAGCTGTGTCCCCTGCAGCTCAGCAGCTCTTATACGTGATGCTCATCAGCTCCACGGCAGAGTCAGACAGTTTAATGAGCCTTTATCTTCTGCTGTGCCAGAGTGAGCCCAGGGGATGTCTGTGAGTGCCCTGAAGAAGGCTCACACAGCAATATTCATTGCCTGGGGTGTGAACACTGCCATAAACTTCCCTGGGAATCAGGGCAGCAGGATTCCAGCACACCAAGGATACTCCAGCTGAGTATTTAGGCAGGGTCTGCTCTTTGCATCTGGGCAGACTTACGAATCTGTGTTATTAGTTTCACTCTTCTTCATATTTGCTGTTCCTGAAAGATGGCAGCAAAAGAGAAACCTGATAACAGTTGGCTTGTAGAGATAGTCTTTATTACAGGAGAGAGCAGGAAGGACTTGGTGCTTCCAAAATCCAGATAACACTGACTGTTTTTAGTCCCAGCTCAAAGAAGAAGGAAGTTTTTGGGGAAGTGTTCTTACATCCATGTGGGATGCAAAGTAAACACCTCACTAACTGCATACATGTCATGCAAATTAAATGACAACTGTTTTTCTCTGGTGACTTGGTGTAAAAGAGAATAACCAGTAGATTTAAGGTATGTGACAAAGGAGTACTTACACATCAGATATATAATAACTTCTTGACTTTAAACGGAAAGATTTTTTTTTATTAAAGAGCAGGTACCTCGAGCTCTGCATCTTACTTTATGCATATGCTGCAGACAAAATTTACAGCAGGAAAAGTCCACATCTGAGCACTCAGAAGTGGGACATGCCAATGAGTTTTCAGTGTGGCTTTAATTCATGCCTGTTGTGTGAGAGACACAGAAAAAGTCCTTCACTATAGGAGCATGTGCTGGTTTATCCATAGGACAGCAACATCCTGTGGGATGGAATCCACCCACTTACTCTTATTTTTCACACAGAGAATATTATCTGAGAGCACCTTAAGTGACTTAACTACAGTCACTACAAAAAATTGTGTGGCAGAAGCACAAATCTGGGTCAACCATCAGCTACCTTTGCCAAGCTGTAAACAAAGCTTCTAACTGATAAAATCTAAGGAATTTTTATTTGATGAAATTTTAGTTTTCAAAGTTGCATAATTTTACCAAATCTGGATGAATTTCCATGGAGGTTCTAAAAAAAAGAGCCAATCTGCTGAGCCAAGTTTGAAAACTCCACTCCAAAACAGAGTGACAAAAAAAGCTCCTTCAAGAAAAGATTGCCAAAAATGTTTTTCGAGGTGCTAGGTTTTCCCTGAGCTAATTCATTTCCAGGAATGTCGGACCATTTTGGTTGAAATTGAAGAAGTGTGCTCCATACTCATGCAAGAAAAAATGGAATGCAAACAGTCAAAGTTCAGTAAAGTTGGGAGCAACTGAAAATTGGGTTTTGTAATGGGAAGTGTTGGGTAACAGGAATGATAGGCTGTTCTACCAGCTCCAACTGTAACATATTCAATCTAACGTGTTATTAATATGAATTGAAAAATAACCCACGAGCTTCATTGGAAATCCTGCATAGGAAATTAAGTTGGCAGCTGACAGGGGCTCCTTGTGGGCAGCTCTGGAATCAACAGATCAGGTTGGTGACAGGCAGGGGATAAGTGAGGTGCCATCTCCAGCAGCCCTGGAGAGCAGGACGTGACTCCTGCCTGTGCACCAGGGAAGTGCTGGAGGAGGCAACAACCTTTGTAGAAGATGAAACTGGGGCCACAGCAGCCAGCAGGGCCTCTGGAGGCGTTGTGGGTTAGAAGGCAGCATGGCCCTGGGCATCAGTGCTTGGCAGGGCTCTGCTTCCCCACCCTCAGCCTCTCCAGAGGGGTAATTTGGGGTGCGTACTCTCCAACTGAATTGGCACAGTGTGCACAGGCACTGCAGGCTGTAACACACACACACACACACACACACACGTGTGGGGTGTGAGCCCAGAGAGGTTTGGGCTGTATTTTGGGACTCTTCAACATGTCTAAGGTGTCAAGCCTCCTCACTGCCACCCCTCCTGCACCTCAGTGCCCCTTTGTCTCACTGACAGCGCCAGTGAGGGCAGTGCTGCTGCTGCTAAGGAGTATTTTTAGGCAAAACACCCCCCAAGTGTTTAGGAACCACAACCACAGGAAGTAAGCATTGATAAAACCACCCCAAACTGTACCCTGAAAGCTCCCTGGGTTGGCTTTGCACCCTGCTTGAATCCTCTTCAGCTCAGGGGAGAGGCAGCCACAGCCTGTGCCAGGCACCATCCGAACCTCATGGTGGGCACCATCCAGACCCAGTCTCATTGCTGAGCTGCAGCTGGAGTCACTGATTGTAAAAAGGTGGAAAAAGGCTTTTCAGTCTCCTAAAAACCTTCTGGCAAGGGTGTGGAGCCCTGTCAAATCTGTGACCTTCTGCAAAAATGGACTGGGTGAAGGTGACCCAGGGGCACCTTCTGGGGGTTTTCAGGTATTCTGATGTCAGCCAGCAGAAAAGCACTTGCTTGTTACCTTCTCCTCTTCTGCATGGCTCAGAGCTGCTGAAGAATCACAGAATCATTAAAATTGGAAAAGACCTCTGAGATCATAAAGCCTAATGGTTAACCCAGCACTGCAAGGCCCACCCCCAAACTATATCCTCAAGTGCCATATCCATATGTTTTTCAAACACTTCCAGGAACAGTGATCTCACCACTTTCCTGGGCATCCTGTTCCAACGCTTGACCCAAGGTGTTGGGTCCATTAAAAACCAGCAACCAGAGTTTTAACAGGTCTGCAAGCTGTTCAGAACACTGTTGGCAGTGTTGCAAGTTTCACCTGAGATGTGCTCCTGCACAGAAATCTTTCCCTCCTTCTCTGTGAAATGCACACACTCTTATTTGAATCTGCCCCGTGAAATGAGGCTGCAGGGACTGTTTTCCTTGTTGACTACTTAACCATTCACTGGAATTGGACTCAGGGATGAGTGTTCTGCTGCCTGAGTTTTTAATAAGTTGAAAAAAATTTTCTTTGGAGACAGATTTAAATGCTGGGCAAAAGGCACTTTCACAGTTTTATTCCCCTCACTACTACAACTTAATTTAAGCTTTTCCCTATGCCTTTTACTCTCATGGTGTTCCCATCCTTGGGAGCCAAGCAGCTTGAGAGCTGAAAGCGAAGTGTTGTCAGGAGGGTGATTAAAACAGGGATTGATGCAGCTGGGAGCCAGGGTTCAGTCACCTCCCTGGGCCCCTGTGTTAGTGTTATGTCAGACACAGTAGCTTTACCCTGCACAGCGAGTTTATGCGTTTTTTATTGTCTGATGCTGCCAGAAAATGCTGACCCCAGAGTAGCTGGGCTGTGCAAGCACTCTGTGGTGGAGGGCAGTGAGCTCTGAAAGCCTCTCATGTTCCCCCTTTAATTTGTCACTTATGGGTCATATCTTTTTTACATTTACATTTTAAAATTAGTTTGGTTTGTCCCAATCTTCAGTTGCAGAATCCATGCTGAAAATTTCCAAACTTTATGAGTTCTTAAAAAAATTCCAAAATCCCTCACTTAATTGACGTTCAGTATGCTAAACAACTTACAGTTATGGGAAGGCTTCACATTTCTATAAGGACACCAGTCTGGGGAGAGATTAGATTTTAGGGCTCATGTGCAACATGCAACAATTGTGTCTACTTGGTCATCTGTTCAAAGAGGAAAGTGAAATTTGGCCCAAAATTCAAAATTAAAAAACCCCAAAAAATTGGCATAAAAGTTGCACTGATCAAAATAAAATTTTTCCTCCAACATAAATTCCATTAAATGTAAAGCCAGACTCAGCAAATGCTTGAGATCTCCCATATGGACTGAAGAACAGTTTTACATTGGAGCACAGAACACTGTTTTGGAGTGCATCTGAGACTGCTCCTGTTTTGGAAGCCTGCTCAGTTCTTCTTGGAATGACGATGTAGGGTGTATGTAGCAAAAAGCAATGTTAGCATATTTGGGCCATCAGCATAAAGGCTCTTTGTTAGAATAAATGTTTCTTTTTAAAAAGAACAAAACAATCCTAACCTTTGCCAGTTTTCTATCCTTTCATCTCATGTCAGGAAATTTGGAAGACCAGCTCTCCACAGCCACATGAGTAAGGCAGGGATGTAGGAGGGTGGTTCAGTGGCTGACACATTTGGACACGAGTCCTCTAAGTCTGTCATCTGTTGTCTCTGACGTCTTTGTGATGTTAGTGCATTTGAAAATCCTTCCAAACTTGCTGATATCAGAGGAAACAGGGTGCCTCTTTCTCTTGGCTTCAGTTATGTGTGAAATATGAATAATGACACTACTCTACTCCAGCAATGACATGAATATGAGAACATGGTGAAGATCAAGGTGTTTGTTTACTCAAGTTGTGTTTTTAAGGCATATTCCCATCCAAAGTACATCACAATATGAGTCAGAACGCTTCACTTTCCTTTCATAAATGGAAACATCTTTACATATATGTTTTTCATTTCATAGATGGGAAGAAATGGGTTTTGTTTTTGCTCTTCTGTTACCTCTGAGTTCTCACCATACACTGCTGCACCATATTGCTGTGTCAGAACGAGGTAGTTTTCTTAGGCTCCAGATCATCATTCCTTTAACTCCTTGGAGGCATTGCTGGAGCTAAAGGTGGCTTGTAGGAGCAAATCTGTCATTAAACCAGCCCTTAATCAGAGTTAAATACCTGGTGCTGCTTTCAGAGAATGCCAGGCTCCTGCAGTGCCTCTTTAGGAGCTTTCCAGCCCGGAGAGGTGAAAACCAGACAAGATAGAAAGTCTGGAAAGCTGAAACTCCTGGATGGATAGATATTCTTCTTGCATTTGTCTCATACCACTGACTGGTGAATGACTGCTCTCAGGTGCACAAGCTTTTACCAGCCGAGTGTTTTGTGACTTTGGGGAAGTGGATCAGCCACGTTTGTGCAGCTGAGGGGAGGAAGCTCCGCAGCCGGTGTGGCGGCGCCGGCGCGCGCGTGTCTTGAGGGGTGGGGAAGGCAGCCATCCTTAACCAAACATTTGGAACCTGCTGTTTTAGCTGGAATAGGAAAACCAGCTTGACAAGAATGAACGGCTTCGCCAAGCGACATTCAGGGGAGGTTGGTGGGATTTTAAACAAATCTCCTTAAGCAAGCATGAAAACAAGCTATTTAGCACTCATTAATGTCTCAGGTTAAACTCTTGAATAATTTGTCATGGTTAGGCTCTTTTGGTTTCGTTGGTGTTTTTCTAGTGACTAACGAGATGACAGCTACACATGCTTCTTGGTATGCCACTGTTCACAATAGGGTTTAAAGTTGTGTATTTGTTATTGATGTCATTAAAGTGATGGATTTGAGCTTGGTTTCTGAGGCAGCTGACTGGGTGGTTGGGACTAATTTCTAGCAATGGTTTTGGAGGTTGAAACCAAAGTGTGTATAAAAGGAAATCTTTCTTCTTTTAAGCAAATAATTTGAACCCAGATGAATGAAATTTAAGCAAGTGGGCATCAACTCTGAGTTAATTTTGACATAGTTGTCTGGAAATCATCACCAATTAAAATATTTTTATGAGCTCAAATGTAGTATTGTCTTTCGGTGCTTATGTAAGAGAGGAACAAACTGCTTGTTTAACCCCAGCCTTGAGACTACTGGCCAGAATATCTGCCTGAAGTCTTTGCCATATGGAGATGGGAGGGCATGAACCTTGGCAAACCTCACACTGCAGGGGAAGGCAATTTTCCCGCCTGAAATGAAAAAAGTTCATAAATTTGAACAGATCACTTCCACCCTGCAGAAGTCGTTGTGAGTCTTGGCCATTCAAAGAGGGAAGAAGCATCTCTGTGGCCCAGGAATCCCAGTTGAGAGTAAAAATGAATCACCTGGATTGTCATAATTGGGTTCTTTCATGTACTCCTACAGACTGAATAGCCAGCAAGATATTCCTTCATTTGTACACACCTTTCACACCTGCACATAAAGAAAACCTTTGATCTAGTGCTTGATGGAACAATGAGTATATGCAGAATTAAAAGATGCACACAATGCTGAGATATTTTAATATCTTTTTAGACACAGCACATGTGAAATAATGATGAATACACTGCCTGATGGGGAGAAGCTCTCTCTGCAGTTTGAATTTGGCCTTTTCGTGAAAATACCTTTCTTTTTCCTGGTTTTTATGTTGCAAAGAGGGTTGAAATGTTGAAGACTTGTATAAATGCCTTTTGCTGTACTTCCAACCACAGTCTCACTTATTCAGTGAGACAGACTTTTAACATTTAAATTTTTCTTATTGGAGTTCTATTGAGTTTTTTGCATTTTCTTTTCTTATATTATTTTCCTCCATATGCATATAGATACATAATAGTACATCATGCTTATGAAACAGCCTATCACCAGTTTTTGTTGTCCATTCCATGATTATCATCCTTTCATTCCTGTACAGTAGTGTGCTTCTTTTATCCAGACTCCTAACCCTGTAGATAGATGTTCAAGTATTTCAACACAAGCAAAGCTGTTTATATTATATTTAACTTACAGAATCATTATAGCTTTGGTATGTATGCATGGAATTTGCCCTACTGTGAAGTGTTAACACTAGACCTGTGCCTCACTTCAGTCTGCAAGAAAGTAGATCTGAAATTGCAGTTAATTTCAGCTTCCAGTTGAGCCCATACCAAGAAAATTTCAGGGCTTAGTCGCACGATTGAGTTACACGGGATGTCTCTGTTTCCATGTCAGCTGAGCTGCAGCAGCTGCCTGGAAGGTGTTCTTGGCCCCCATAAATGTAAGTTGATTTGATTTATCTTTGCCTTCAATAAAAGAGGCTTCAGATAAGTAGAGTCACTGCACATTCACCAAGGCAGGGAGCACATGTGCAGACCTTCACCATCCAGGATCAGGACTTGGTAACCCATTCCACCCTGGGAAGTGGCTATGTGTGTGTATGGTCCTGTACTGGTGATTGCCAAGCCAATTTTTTGGACTTACATTAACATTCTCTTTAAAAAAATTACCTGTTGAATATTCTTAATCCCTGGGTTTGTTGTGTGCATAAACCCAGTTTGTTAGTTCTCTCTGCAGCCTACAGCACTGTTACTCACAGGAAAGGGTGTTTTGAGGGTCTCCTTTGAAACAGGAATTATTTTATTTCTCAACCTGCTTGGGAACAGACTTATTTAAAGAGACTTTGGCAGGTATTTTAGTCCCTAAATTTTACCAGTCTTTACTGCTTAGATATTCTGGATACAAAAAAATAGCTTGCATTTGGTTAAATTCAGCTCTATAATTCCCACAGTATATAATATTGAGTATAGAACAACCAACAGCTGATTTAAGACATTTTCTTTTAAATCCCCTGTGGCCTATTTTGCTTGCTGAGGAGGGTGAAGTTGCAACACTTCTCCAGGACAGAGGCAATGAGCAGGATCTTGAGCTCTGTGTGTGAGGGTAGACTGTGGACCTGGCTCCTGACTTCTGGTGTGAATGAGAACTCATTCAGTTGTTTCAGCTCAGAGCAAGTTATTTAAATGTGCACCTCTGGATTTATAGCAGCCTCTGGATATATACCCTTAAGCTCCTATTCCTTAACAGGTTATGACTCTCCTTAGACAATGGATTTGAGAAAGTAGTGAGTTTGGATTTTCCACTTAGAATTTCCACTGATGGGATTGTTTGGGTTGGAAGCATCCTTAAAGATCATCTAGCTCCAGGCCCTCTACCATGGCTTTCTGCACTTTGTGCAGCCCCTTTGAACAGTCAGGATTTCCAGTTCCTTAACTCCTAATCCTCAGGGTATTTTCTCTACTCCATGGTTGTCTAGCAAGTGGTGTCTGTCCCTGTAGTGATTTTTGGTGTCCTGAATGACATTTGGTTCTTATTATATGTAGATACGGGCAGTCCATGGTTGTTTATAAATATGCATGTCCATGGGAAAGCTCCCAACTTTTCCCTGTGGGTGAAGATGAGATGTTTGTAAAGGAGAAAAAAGAGAAGTAGGCCAGCTCCTTCCTGAGCTCAGGTGGACTTTGCATTCAGGATTTCTCAAGGCCATGCCTAGTGGGAGAAGCTGACATTGGAATTTAATGCAAATACAACAGGAAAGGCAGAGGGGGTCACAGTGGAAGCATCTGCCATAAGTGCCTCAGGGTCCCCACTTCATCTCTCCAGGGAAATTGGAAAATTTGTGAGCCCTGTAGACTTGCATGACAGTAAATCTGTGCCAGAAGAAGGCACATGGCTTTGCCTTGCACATCCTCAAGCAGGGGGAATCCCAGGGGCTGGGGGACATGAGGGCTGCTTGGGTGTTCTTTTCCAGGCACAGCTGTGCTGTCTGTGGAAGGCAACACTCCCTATGCTCATCAGCATCTCACTACTTCCCAGTGCCCCTCTATCAGCATCAGTCAAAACAAGCTGGCTTAGCACAGAGCTGCTCCAAATCAGCAGTAGCTCTGTTGGAAAATGAGTGAGTGAGAGGCAGGGTGTGATAACCCTGGCAGCTGGCACAGTTGCAGCCTGGAGAGGCCACGTGAACACAGCCCTGGCTGTGCTGGACTCTGTTACCCCCCCCAGGCTGACAGAATGTCCGAGCTGTGTGATGGATAGCAGGGGCTGTGGAGTGGACACTGACCAGGTTTCCATTAAACATCCCGCTGAGATCGGCTTCTGCTTTGCGAATGGAAAGTGAGCTCCAAAAAAGTCAGTTCCCATTAGCTGAGTGCCTAAGCAAGATTTATTTTTTAAAGCATTATTTAAAAATTTATAGAGTTTGTTAGGCAAAGAAAAAATTTAGTCTGAGTGAGCTCTGCTACAGTGTCAGAAATCTCAGAAAACAGAGGCTGTTCTTGGAAAAGTTGACAATGTACTGGCCATAAACCTGGTGCTTCAAGACCTTATTGGTCATTTCTCCCTTATGGGGGAAAAATAATTGAGATCTATTAGAGGGCAAAAAGCCTCCAGGCTGTTTTAATCTGGAATTCTGCAGCCTGACATTAATGAGAAAAACTTCTTTTTTTTAGCCAGTATTTGGCCACTTCATTTCTACATTACAGACAGTAATAAATCGTCAAGTTGTTTGTGAAAAGTTTGGCTTGATGCATTTCTAAATGCAAGGTACCAGTGCGGTCACTGTGAAATCCCATTTCACTGTGGCTCACAGTATTGCAATGACCTTTTTTGTTGTCTTTTATAATTAATAGCTTCATTTTCTGTCACTTCTCTATGCTGCCTATATAAATATTTCTGAAATGGAGCCTCTCATATTTGCTAACCTTGTCGTTCATTAGCAGAAGTGAACACATGGGAGTAATTTGGGATGCCAGGTGTGCTGCTCTCTGTGTTACTGTCCAGAACGTCCCTCCTGTTCACTCAAATTGTGTTGAAAAGCTCACATTGAACAGAAAAAACGTGGAAATGGGGAGTTCTCTCCTGCTGCTCCATATATGTTGGCCAGGATGCAACCATAAAGAGTACCTGGTACTGCCAAGCAGTAACTGATGTCTCCACATCCCCGTCTCTAAAGACTTACAGTTCACAGAAAGGCAGAGCAAATTATTAAAATCGTAATTTTTGAGAAAGTAGTCTTAAGTGTCTAGGTCTGTTAGGGCAGTGAAAAGATCCAGCATGTTTTGAATGATTGTTTTGATCACATTGATTTAAGTTCAGTCATATCTAAGACATGGGACAGAGCAGAACCTGAAGTGCTCTAGAACCTACCAATAAATGCTGAGCAGTGGTGATGGAAAGAGACTGATATCTAACAAGCCCATCATTTCGAGATTAGTTGATGAAATGTTCATTTAAATTGGTTTTTTCAGTGCTGATAATTTTCTGTAGACCTCAGTACAGAGCAGATAAGCACTTTTCCCTGCTTGAGAGGATTCTGGTTTCCAGAAGCATTAACCAGTAATTCTGAAGTGCTCCAAGTCATGCAGTTCATGACAGAGTTCCAGAAGCGTTCAGACAATTCTCTTTGGCAGATGGTGTGACTCCTGGTCCACTTCAGGGCCAGGAACTGGACCTGTGATCCTTGTGAGTCACTTCCAACTCAGATCATCCTGTGATTCTGTGATGTAAGAAGAAATTCTTCCTAGTGAGGGTGGTTAGGCCCTGGCAGAGGTTTCTCAGAGAAACTGTGGCTGCCCCATCCCTGGAAGTGTCCTAGGCCAGCTTGCATGGGGCTTGGAGCAACCTGGAATAGTGGACAGTGTCCCTGCCCTTGTCAGGGTGTTGGAACAAGATGGTTTTTAAGGTCCCTTCGAACACAAACCATTCCATGATTCTATGTTTTTAACACACTTTCTTTATGATCTGGCATGGACAAGAAAGTCCAAACCTGCATATTATACTGCAGGTAAACAGGCATCCAGCATGTTCAAGTGTGGGAAAAAAGCTTCAGAGGTTCCATCTTAAAGAACCAGGATGAGTGGAAATCCCCATCAAGATAAGGAACCAACGGACTGTGCCATTACACAAAAGACAGAGGGAACACTGGCATTTCCCAGAGTTTTGCCTCCAGGGCATGGCAAAAGCTAAGACTGTTATCATTTGTGGTCAGAGATCTCATTGTACTTTCACCAGCATGTTCACATTGGGTGGTGAATGCCAGCCAGTACAACCTTACATGGAGGAGTTTTCACTGCTGCTTCATGTGATTAGTACCTTTTGATCTGATTGATGAGTTCCTGATTTCCATGCAAAGTCCCCAAATTACCTGATGTGATTCATTGGTGAGGACATTGGTGAGGACATTCTTGCTGGTGGTTTTTAAATCACGAGTGTTTGTTTTTTGTGCCAAACTAAGATTGAATTTCTTTAGATAGTCATGGTCTTGCCTATTGAGCAGGTTTCTGTGCAGGTTTGGTCTTACTTCTCTATGTCAGACAGAGAAAGTGCATCAAATGCATTAACTCATAATACTCCAAAAGTAATAAGTAAAGCATTTTCTCTCTAAAATTTTTTCAAGGAAGAAGGTGATATTTCATAGAATCATGGCTGTTGTTAGAAGGGACCTGTTTTGACTAAATAATTTCAAAGCAGAGCTGCATCTTGATAAACCAGGTTGCATCTTTGAACTTTCTATTAACCTGTCAGAAAGTTAAATCAATTTATAGAGTGAATCAGTGCACTTTTTGAGTGCACTTTTTCTTTTTTTCTTTTTTAATTTTTTTCTTCTTTTTTTTTTTGTCCTTCCTTAAAACCTCAAAACCACGATGGGTAATTCCCCCAAGATCCACTTTAGACATTTGTGGTGTGTAGTGTGAAGAGTAGGTGCAGCTGGCCAAACCCCGGCACTCTTATCCTTTCAAACATTTTCCTCCTGTTTTGGCGAATAACACAAGCTGCTGCCCTTCTCCCCACAAAACCAAAGGCCAACTGGAATAGCTGTATCAGCCTAAATCTTGCTTCTCTTGAAGTGGGAGTTTTGCCATAAACTCAGAGGAGAACTGGATCTGGTCCTTCCTGCTGGGTGAAAGCTCTGTCTCCAGTTGCCACAGCTCAGTTGACAGCAATTCTTCCGCTACCGAGCCGAGAGACCTTATCAAGCATGAAAAACTGACAAATAGTGTTTAACCACAATGATCACCACAGGAAACGTTGGCCTGAAATTTCAGTTTTGTTTTGAAAACAGAGGATTTGGGGGAGAGAGAGCATTGTTAAATCCAGCTTGGATCAAAATACATTTGTAGCTTTTTTTAGTGTGCCACAGAAAGACTGTGCCGTCATTGACATCTTCAGTGGTTCTTCACAGGGCTGAGAGGCTCAGTCAGAGCATTTTGCTCAGATGTGGGACCTAGAAAGTCTGTGAGCTTAACAAACCAACCTTACTGGGTTGTATTAGTAAGGGCCGTTTGATAATGGTCAGTACAACTTCTGTAATTTTTATCAGAGCTGCAATAGCTTTGTAGTAAGGTGTGTGACTCTGGTGGACAAACAGCTGGACATGTGTGCACTCACACCCAGAAATCCAACTGTGTCCTGAGGAGCAGTGGGCAGCAGGTGAGGGAGAGGATTCTTCTCTACTCTGCTCTTGTGAGACACTGCCTGGGATACTGCATCCAGCTCTGGAATGCACATCATAAGAAGGGCATGGACATGTTAAGGGCACTCAGAGGGCTGGAGCACATCTGCTGTGAGGACACGATGGGTTGTTCATCCTGGAGAAGAGAAGGCTCCAGGGAGATTTCACTGCAACCTAGCATTTAAAGGGGGGGTTGTAAAAAAGAGGGAGAGGAACTATTTTACACAAGCACAGAGTGATAAGACAAGGGAAACCAGTTTTAAACTGAAAGAGAGGAGATGTAGATTGCATGTTAGGAATAAATTCTTTACTCAGAAAGTGGTGAGGCACTGACGCAGGTGGTCCAGAGAAGCTGTGACTGCCCATCCCTGGAAGTGTTCAAGACCAGGCTGGATGAGGCTTGGAGTAACCTGGTCTAGTGGAAGGTGTCCCTGCCCATGACAGAGGGGTTGGAACTGGGTGATTTTTAAGGTCCCTTCCAAGTCAAACCATCCTGTGATTCTGTAACTCCATGCCTAGGAAGGGATTTTTCATTACCATGTTCCCCAGACTTGAAATAGGAGAAAATCCCCAGAGCTTAAAACACAAGGGGATAAAACATGGCAGAGAAAGCAGAGAGGAGACTGCCCTACATATGGCACTGTCAAGAGCTGAGACAAAACCTCTGCCCCACAGCAGAGCGTCCTCTGCCCATCCCACCTGCAGAAACCTGAGGCAGTTGCAGGCGCTGAGCCGAAGAACTGAAAAATGGATTTTGCTATTTACATTACCATAATTTATCTGTAGCATAATGTTGAAATTGCCACTAGAAAAAGATTAGAACCATGTTTCCTGCTGGGTTTCCTCGCTGCTCAGGCCACACACATGCAGCGTGTGCCATTAACCGTTGCAGAGCTCCCGTGCCCGGCACAGGAAGGTGCTCGTGCAGTGGCCTCCAGCAGTAGCAAGATTTACAAACCATCAAGAAAACAACCTCCTGCACCATTCAGTCATGCCCTGTGGTTTGCTGCTGCTATTTACCTGATTTCTGCTCTGTTCTCATTGCCCTGGTTGATTATTTCTTTGCATTTACCTTTTTGATCTGAAGCAATCAGCATTTTACACTATGAAAAATCCTGCAATCCAGTGAAAAACTCATTCCCCTTCCCTCACCTCCCTTGCTGCCTGGAATTGTGTCTTTCTGACACCATAGACGGATTGGCACAGCACAAGTATGTGTGCGCTTTCTTCTGATTTAATTGGATTTGCTTGTCTGAAATGTAGTATGTTTGCTAATTCCATGAACGAGCTACTGTAAGAAAATCAGGCACAGTTGCCCAAAAGAAAAAAAAAAAAAACACTAACCAAAAAACAACAGATTGCATTTTAGTCCAAAAGGGATATTTCCATGCTTTAAGGGTGGTCTCCCTTCTCCCTTTAAAAGTTTTTTAATCACTATGTGTCTTGGTTAACATCCCTGTTTTTACAGTATTCCTGTGGTTTACATTCAGAGCTGGATAGGTGGTGTTTTAATATACATTTTATTGTTTCAAGTCAAAGCAGTTTCATTTTCCCTGGATTCTTTACCTACTGTTGATTGAAAGATTGGAAGTTTTATACTGCAATCTCACTAGTTGAGGGAAAAGGTCTGTATCCCAGGGTGGCTCTGAAAAAAACATTCTCAGAAAACTCTCTGCATTGTGCTTGCAGCACAACCTGACACTGAAATGTAAAGCCATATTTCCATTTCCTTGTACTTAATGTGAGGCACCCAATTGTACTTATGTCCTGTGCTATTTCAGGGTCAAATGTGGGAGGTAAAAAAAATTGTGCAGGAAACCTCAGCAAGGGGAGAAATTTCCCTCCGTAGAGATTTGGTTGATTCTTTGCTCTGTTCTGGAGGCTTCAATCACATTTTTGCTGTCTGCCAACCGAAGGAATTCATGCAGCAGTCAGATGCATGCCTTATGCAACACGACAGGTGCTAATCTTCCAGGAAATTCATCCTACATCCCACCCATTAAGGGAATTTCATGTAAAAATGGTTTAATGTCTCTTTAAAGGTGTCAGCAAGCATGTGAGGACCACACAGCTTGGGTTCCACTGCAAGTAATGGAGTGAAATTGTCTGCATAATTATTTTGGTTGGATTGAGAATCTGCAGCCCTCTCTTGCTGCAGGAAATAAACCTCTGTTAAAACCATATGGCAGAATTCTCAGAAGAGACGTGAGTACAGGGCCACTTCTCTTTCACATCTCTAGGCAGAGCTGGAGAAAGTTGTTATGTTTGTGCATAATTAATCCTTCTTTTTCCTTGTGAGCGGACACAAAAATGTCATTTTTAGCACGTGTGAGGGTGCTGGTGTGTTTGTTTGCATACAGACACACACGTACTCTTGCTTTCAGTGTAGTGAAGTAGCAAGAATTGGGGCTGCCTCGGAACAAACTCAGAGCCATGGAAGGAATGTACAGTCATGTGTACACAGCAGACCTGCTTCACTGAGAAACCAGCCAGAATGAGTTAGGCTTAAATTTGGGAGAGGTAACGGGACTTTGAGAGACCACAAGCAATGGAAAGGATGTTACCTGGCTTTAAAGGAGGGCACTTAATGCACCCATGAAGGGAAATGCAAAGGGCAGGTTTTCATTACAGTGCACCTTGGAGCACAAGTCCTGTGAGGAGGACTGAGGGAGCTGGGAAAGGGGCTCAGCCTGGAGAAAAGGAGGCTCAGGGGGCACCTTTTTGCTCTCTACAACCCCCTGACAGGAGGGTGCAGCCAGCTGGAGGTCAGTCTTTTCTCCCAGAGACAGGACAAGAGGACACGGTGTTAAGTTGTGCCAGGGGATGTTTAGGCTGGACATTAGGAAGAAGTTTTTCACAGAATGGGTGATTGGGCATTGGAATGGGATGTCCAGCGAGGTGATGGAGTCACTGTCACTCGAGGTGTTTAAGGAACACCTCGAATGTTAAGGTGGATGTGTCTCTCAGTGTCATGGTCTGGTTGACAACATGGTGCAAGGTCGTAGTTTGGACTTGATGATCTCAAAGGTCTTTTCCAACCGAGCTGATTCTCTGATTCTGTAAATGCCAAGGTGTGAAAATCTCAGAGTTTGGTAGTAGTTTAATTGTCTTAACTGTCAAGTGAACAAGCCATGACCTTCACTTTAAATTCACCAGTAACAGCGTGTATCTATTTATTTTAGTGAGGATTTATACCCCAATCAACAAGAAAGCAAGAAATATAATCAAAATTATAACAAACAGTAATACCAGCCATTCTCAGATGCATATCAAGAAACTTTATCACAGAAAAGCAAAACAGGATAAATCACTTTTCAGTCTCAGATCCAAGTGATGTGCTGAAGCAAATTGATGAGAGAGTGAGGGTAGGGATGGATGTCCTGTCCAGATGATGCCATGAAATATCAGCATCATGGAGAAGGGAGTATATATTACAAGACATGTAATTTTAAACCAGTATCATGTCAGAAATGCTGTCTGTTGCTGGGGGCTAGGCGTGACAGCAGATACCCTTAGCAGTAGTTTGACCATCTAGATCCATCAGGCATTAGAAACTGGGTTCAGTCTTAGTCTAATGTCGGTCCTTTGATGAAAGGGGATTGTTAGCACATGGAGTCTTTTGTCAAGGAAGGAATAACTTATTTTGATTTCAAAACTGGTCAAGGATGGGGACACTGACAACCAAACTCCCTTGTGCTGCCAAAAGGAGAATAATCCCATGGACCTTGTGGGAAGCTGGAGTGAAAGGACAAGGAATGATCCATCCTACCTGGAGAAGAGTTAAAAAACAGATTTCTTCCTTTTTCATAGTGCTGAGCTCTCTGCAGACTTTTGGTGAAAAAATCGCTTTCTTTTTTTAAGCTTTGACTTCCTCAGAGTTTGTGTTGAAGCTGGAAAAAGTTTTCCATCCCTCTTTTCTGTTGTTGCCTTTTTACTTCATTTAAATTGGTTAAGACAGATGAGTTTTGCTTATTAAAAAAACCAAGGCAAGGCACCAGTAGAAGATATCCAATTTCTTCAACATCACCAGGATTGCTCATTTTACTTTTCTTGGACAAAAGGGAAGAACACTTTGCCTTCTATTTTCCATCATTCTTTGATGGAATTAAATCAGGGTTGTACTTACAGAAGAAGGAAACTCTCCTATGTAAGCCTTGTCCTCTAAGCCATGGAGCGAATGGCTGGAGTGTGCCTTATTTTCTTTGTGTAAAAAAAGCAAACAGTGGGGCTAGAAGGTAGACTAGAGAGCTCGTACCTAAATCCCATAACTGAGGGATCAAAATTTGGTCCTGCAGAGACAAAACTGTAACCATTACAGTGGAAGCAGCTATATTATTCCTTAAAATGAGTCACATGACTTAAAATCAAAGTAAATACTAAAATTTGAATCTGTACAAGCTGTAAAGTCTTTAAGGCCAGGCTGTCTCCCACTGAAGATGGTGGCAAAGTCTCTGTTCATGGCTCTGGCAGATGGCTTGGGCCCCAGACAATCCCATTTTTCCAATTGTAGGGTCATACATTTTTATCCTCTGAATTAAATAAGGATTTGCCACCCGCACAATAAAACCCAAAGAAAGAAACTTGCTTTAAATAGAACGAGCTATTGAGGTGATATTAATAGCGCAGGGATAATGAGTATTTCCAGAATTTAAGTACTTCAGTGTTATTTCTGCCTGCTTTAGTAGAGCAGAATAAAATATCCTTGCCACTCTTGCATTGCAGGGATGGTTTCCACTGATGCTCTGTAGTGGGCGTCCAAACTGAATGACACAACAAAATATTAATAAAATAGAAAGTATTCAAAACACCTGCCAGTGATGATCCAATATGTTCTAACATCTTTCCAAGCTGGAAGCAGGCATATATATATGTATATATACATAAATATACACACACACCTGGATGTATGTGCTTGTGTACATCTTTGAAAGCCTTCAACTACACAGCTGCCCATTTGGACAACTTGTATTTTTTACAACTAGACATTTACAGCTTGTGTTTCTTGGACTTTCCTTTTTTTATTATTTTTTTTCCAGCAGATTGCACCTACAGCATCATAGAATCACAGAACAGTTTGGGTTGCAAGGGAACTTAAAGATCATCTCATTCTAAGCCCCTGCTATAGGCAGGGGCAGCTTCCACCAGACCAGGTTGCTCCAAGTCCTGCCCAACAAGGCCTTGGACACTTCAGGGATGGGGCAGCCACAGCTTCTCTGGTCCAGGGCCTCACTACCCTCACAGGAAAGAATTTCTCCCTAAAATATAATTTAACTCTCCTCTCTTTCAGTATAAAGCCATCTCCCCATGTCCTACCACTCCAGGCCTTTGTCTAAAGTCCCCTTCCAGTCACGCGCAAGCAGAATCCTGTTTATCAGTGAAAAAGTTAGGCAGTTACAGCAGGATAAAAGTAGACCCAGTGAACTATAATCTACTTAAAAAAATCCAGTTGAGGATTGTGCAGGGCGGGGGCCTGGTGACAAGTCAGTGGTTTCCTTGTCTCATATGCTGTGTCTTGTCTGGTGACCAAAAGTTAAAACCCTCTGAGTTCTCCTGGTGTGTGGGCAAGGGAGATTCGTGAATTCATAAATAAACCCCAGGTCCTTCTTGGACTGATCTCCTTTGACATGCTTTGAGGAGACCCCCACTTTCTACTCAATCTGATATGTCTGGAAGCGGCAGAAGAGCTATTTGGGGTTTCTTTGGGATGAGCTCCTGAGGAGCTCCCTGCAGGAGCAGCCGGAGGGCACAGGGTTCCTGCAGTACCCTCAGCCTTTCCCAGGCTTTTCCCGGTGTTCATCTGCTCCGTTCTCCACTCTATGAATGGCATCACCCGCTGCTTGTGTTGGCCACCCTCCAGCTGCGCCCGACGGGCGCATCCCCCCGCATTCCTGGGGATTTGTTACCTTCTGGCAGCCAAACGCGCAGGCAGCCGGCGCAGGGGGCGAGATTTATTCTCCAGGACTCTGTTTTCCTATTGTTTTTAAGTTCATGGGAGGCTCCCCGTCACTAAACAAACTTTAACAACTGTCAGCAGAAGGGTCAGCCCCCTGCCAGAGCCCATCACAAAAATCTCACATTCCTCGCAGCCAAACGCGATTTGTGTCGCTCCCCTCCCTCCCCTCTGTCCCCTCTGGGGCTTTTGTAGGAGGCATCACCTCTGAGCAGGTTGAACACCTGGCTGAGGCGCTGGATTAGCAACCTGCAGAGCCCACAAGGACAAGCTTAACTTTGGTCTGCAACATGCATCTCATGATTTTTGGGCATGGTGCTAATAAACAGCTGGTCTGGGGTGACGCAGCCATTCTTAGGGCTTGGGGGTTGGTGTGAGATGAATGTATGCAGGGATGGAGTTTCTGTAGCAATGGTGGGAGTTGGGTTTGTGTAGCTCACAGCAGAAAGGAGCTTTTCTTTCCTTTCCACCAAAAAAAAAAAAAACCTAAAGCCCCAAGAGAGCTAATTATGAACTAAACACTTTCAGGAAGAAATAATGTAAATAATGAGGCTGTCTTGTTGGAAAATCCCAGGATTTTATAGTCCACTGCATTGAGGAGTTCCCTGCACTCTCATAGAAGACATAGCATGTCCAAAACCTTTGCTTCTGGGTTTAGTGTTTGGAGTTTTTCCCCAAGAAATTTGTCATTTTGGTGTCTCTGTTCTTCACACTGGCATGGAGAGAAGTTTTAACAAGAGAATGGCCAGGGCTACTCTTTGTGGGACCGTCTCTCTTTGAGTAACCAGCAGACACACAGATAAGAAAGCAAAAACCAAAATCAATCATGGATTCGGATCTGGACCTTTCCTGGGGCTTGCAGGAATACTCTCGAGAATTGGGTGCAAAATTCTAGTTTGTGGCATGTTCCTCAAAAACTAGTGGACACTCAGAGTCCTCTCTAAATTAATGGTGAGGTCAATCTTGTAATATCCACTGTGAGGCAAAGAAATTATAATTATTCTGAAGTTAGAGCTGTAGGAAACCCTGGAACAGAGGGTTTAAGACCAGCATTTCCAGCATTTTCCATGGGTTCTCTGTAGTCAGGAATAGCTGAGCAGACATTGCTGCATTTTGCTCTCCCTTTCATGGCAGCTCAAGGTCCTGAGCTCTTTGCAGCATCAGGCCCTCAGTTAGCAGGAGCTGCTGACTGCAAGGACTCATGTTCCAAGTATTGTGTACGTGACTTCACCAAGCACAGACAGTCGCTCAGCCCCAGAACAGTAGGGCTAAAAAGAAACCTCAGGCAGCCTAGTCCATTTTTCCTCAGAGGAAGTATTAGATATACTTAGATCATCACTGACTTCTGTCCAAATTTTTAAATCCTCCAGTACTGAGCCTTCCACTTACTTACCAAGTCTGGAGTTTGTGGTGGTTTTTTTCCCTTTATACTTAAAAAGGAATTTGCTAACACTGTACATTAATCTCTTAAATCTCCTCTACCTCAGCTGAAGGCAGCTTCTTCTTGTGCTGTTCTCAGCTGACACAGAGATCAATCGATTACCATTTTCTGTAGAAAACATTTTACTCTTATCATGTCCTTTCCTGCTCGTCTCTTTTCTAGACTAAACAAATGTATTTCCTTCAACTTTTCCATGTTGCTCATGCTTTCTGAATCTGTTATCGCTCCTGTTGCTCTTCTCTGGATTCTCTCTCATCTGTCTGCATCTTTCTTAGAGGGTGGTGTCCCACAGTGGATAAAGCAGTCCAGCTGATGTCTCACCACTTCTGAGCAGCCTGTAATAGATACCTTCTATGTCTTGTATGCAACATGACCATTAATCTTTCCCAGAAATGCATTTACTTCATTCTTTTGAAAAAAAAGAAACAGAATGCCATTATTGACTCATATTCAACGTGCAACTCCCTGCCACCCCCAGATCTCCTCTGCAGGGCTGCTGGTTTATAGGTTTGTCATTGTGGTGCATTTGGCTTCTTACTCTTAAGTGTAACACAAAGCACTTAACTTTTACTGCATGTCATCTTACTAATGACATGTCAAGCACAATTTCTCTTCCTTACTAAGTTCATTCTGAATTCTGAGCTATTTCTCCAAGTCTGAAGACTCTACCTTACTGGAAGTCGTATAAAGATTTTCTAATTGTGCTTTGTACTGCATCATCCAAGTTATTAAAGGACGTATCAGCTATTAATTGGCTGAAGATGCATACAACACTTTCCATTTCAATATCAGTAGTGATAGTCAGTGGCAACTTTGTCACACCCAACCCTCATCCATTCATCCTCTATGGCTGTGTTTTATATCATAGAATCATAGAATGGTTCTGGTTCAATAGGACCTTAAAAACCTTTAAAAATCTCATTCCAACAGCCCCTGCCCCTATGGACAGGGACGCATTCCACTATCCCAGGTTGCTCCAAGCCCCATCCAACATGGTTTTGAACACTTCCAGGGTTGGGGCAGCCACAGTTTCTCTGGGCAACATTTTCTAGGACCTCACTACCCTCACAGTAAAGAATTTCTTCTTAATATCTAATCTAAACCTACCCTTTTTCTTTCTCTCAAAGACCTGAAAGCAGAAGTTAAATCATCTCAGCCTCCACCTGAGCCAGAAATGCCCCTGCTGGCATTGGCAGGGAGACGAGAAGCATAACAAGGGTTAAAAACTGCGACTCACCTGCAGGATTGTTGGCAACGTCTTCGGGCCAATGTTTCTTCTCTTAAGCCCAGCTGCAGTGTTTATGTGCTGCTTAAGGCTGTCCTTCCTCAGAACTTGCACATCATGTAGGTGCTTGTGCAAGAGCTCTGAGTACACAGAAAGCTGAATGCCTTGTGTAGCATGAAAGTTGCCCCATGAGCCCACTCACTGCCAGCAGCACCAGACATTTTATGTATTTGCGAGTAAAAATAAGAGCAAAGAATAGTGTTAAACGCAATTTTTATTGGGAAACCACCAATTCCTTATACCTTTCAGGAGGAAGAAAGGGAGGCATCCATCAAACTGTCATTACAAATTTGATGCCACAAACCTAAGCTCATGGAGCCGCCAGGAATCTGTAAACCTTTTAAAGGATACGCCTGTTTTTGACATTCAAAATAAAAAATCTTTATAGATTTTTGTGGAAACACCGATCAGCCAGCAGCTAAATGACATTTTTCAGCAGTCAGACAGACTCCACACAAACTGAATAGATGTCCAGTTTTAGAAGGACAGGTAATTACTTTCTGTGCTATGCCCAGGAACAGAAAATACTTGGCCTGTTTTACTTACTTGAGTAGGAAAAGATGTTTGAGGGTGGTTGGTTGGGTGGTTGTTTGTTTTTTTTTTTTTCCTAAAGGCTGCTACATCCTGGCTTCTGCCTCCATATAGCCTCAGTGTAGGTGCCCTTTATATAACAATAACTTGATACTACTCAAAATACTTGGCGCTGCAAGCAGTGGAGTGGAATGCAGTAAGAACACTTTAGCAGGTCTGAGGGTGAGTAAACTCCAGTAGTTTTGGAAGGAGAGGACAGAGTTTTCAGTGTACGTCTCCCCTTACTTGGCATTTGCCGACAATAAGAACACAAGGATTAACATAGCAGACTCCGTTTATTACACTTGGGTGGATAAAGCAATTATCTGTCTATCACGGCTGTAGTAAATTGTGCAACAGCATTAACATGGGTGGATACGTGGATAAATGCTACTCTGCCACAGAGGGTGCTGATACACAAGATAATCCTTCAAGCTGAACTTGTAAAGACTGTTTTCTTTCAGAGTTTAGATCATGTTACCCACCAGTATAGATTGAAACTGCATCTTTTTTTCTTTTTAACCACATTTTCAGGTTTCTTTAGCCATCTGAATTGTATTAGCAAGGTTATTTTAGAAATACCCCGCTTTATTCAAGTTTAAACTGTCTGCTTAAAACCTGCTGCATGGATATAAACACAGTAGTTTTCTAACACAACAAAACAATCTGTTGAAAGATAGCAAACACACACACATCCATCCATTATTGCTTAACTGTTGGGTCTTCCATGCCTGAATTCCCACTGAAACCGCAGCGTTCAGCGTCTTGTGTGCTCCTGGTTTTGGGGGTGTAAAACAAAACCAGAAATGAAAATGCACCTATTGATGTCCAGAGAGCAGTGCAGCATCCGAGAGCTCTACACTAGATTTAAAGTAAGCGCCTTAAGTCCGGTTTAATGGCTGTGTTTACATCACCCCCCCCCCCCCCTTCTTATTCTTTTAAAGAAATCAGGTTTCACAAGCATTAAGAAAACCATCCCCTCCTGCCAGCTGGAGGGAAGCCAGTTCAAGGAGATTTTTTTCTCTCTCCCTCCTTTACCCCCTTCTTCACTATGATCTTTACTGCCTGGTGCTGCAGCAAACAATTGGTGAGATATTTGCAGGATAGCTACCTTCTTGGAGGGGGGTGGGAGGAAAACTTTGCTCCTCAAAGATTTTGCTGTGTTCATGAGGATGATAAATCAGAATGAGGAGCTCTTGAGCTTTTTGGGACTGCCCTTGTTTTCCCTCATCCCTGCTTCTGATGAAAAAAGGGGGAGTAGGAGGGGGAAAGTGTAACAGATACCAGCACGCAAAGGGAGCTAAGGCAGGGACTGAGACTTGCGTGACAGTCTCTGTTTATATGAGTTGTCTTTAATGTCTACAAGCAGCCATACCAGCAACGTTTAGCTGGTTTCCTGGCTCACGTGAACACAGATTCCTTTATGTTCATCAAGGACGGATAAAGGTGATGGCAGGGCATTGTGGGGCAAGGGGGTCCCACCTGCTCCTTCCCTGACCTGGCCTGTTTGGGCTGATGATCCTGTGGTGTGTTGCTCAAATTAAGCTTCAAAATCCTAAACAGAATTAGAAAGTTTTTCAAAAAGAAAAGAGAAAGGAACAACCCCACCACTGCAGCAAGGGCAGACCTGGCTCATTCACCTTGAGTACAGAGTCAGAGCAGAGGGCTGCACATGTCCTTCGGCTCTGGATGAGTTGGAGAGTAGGCGGGAACTCGTGCAAAAGTGAGCCCACTCGAGCTCTTTCCTGGCCAGCCTGTCCTTTTTCTCAAAGCACCATTTTGGTTTCATTTGTTAAATGTTACAGTTTTGTTGCTTTAACAAACCCTTCCCTTTGCAGTGCCTGACCAACTCAGCCTCTGCCACCTGCCCCCATCAGTCCCTCAGCTGCCAGACGAGCAGCCTGGAGCCCTGCTCCAAGGAGGCATTTTTCACCTCTGTGTAGAGAAAATCTGTGAGCAGCAGGTTCCTTTGCAGCTGTTGCAGTTTGCTGAAAACCCCCAGCCTCTGGGTCTACCTTTTAGCTGGGTCTCTGCTCTTCACAGCCCCCAGCTGAAGTTTAGAAAGCACTTTGTGTCCTCAAAGCTTTAGAGTCATTCCCATGGGTACAAAGGAGTACAGGTTACACCCCCATGGGTCATTTCTTCTCAGCCTTCCTGCCCCTTCCTCCCTCCAACTACCCTTTTTGTCCTGGCGGGATGAGCTGAGAGGACATTTCCTTTGCTCCCAGTAAACCAGGGGGGAGATGACCATGGACAGAGGAGATGCTCCATAGGCTTGTCCTCAGTGCTGAGGTTCCAACCTCCCTCTGCCTCTGTTCACCCAGGGTAGGAGCCATAGCTCTGGGAAGATGGAAATGTCCCTGGTTCCCCCAGGATCTGGACCTGGTCCTTTTGGACCCGTACCAGTAGTCTGTGGAGCAGGAGTCAGGGAGGAGGGGCTCATTAGGATTTTGGCAAATGGATACACATTAGATCTGTTTCACAGGAACCGAGCCCCTCCGCAGTGTACATTTGTCTGTCATTATTATTTCCTTTTCTCTGCAGTAGATTCAGGTACAGGCCTTAGCTGCTTTGGGTAAAAATATGCCTTTTTTAAGAACAAAAAGAGACAGGGGCTTGTTTTCTGCCTGCGCCTGAGTGACTCCTGTTGGCACGAACAGGGCTCTGTGTACAGTCAGAAGACTAAACTCCCAGTCTAATGCAAGCTGGTGCCCTTAGCTATTTAAAAAACAAACTTTTTTTTTTTCTTCATTGAGTGAATTAACTACAGTTACTGCACCTATGTAGCTCCTTGTTTTATGAACTATAAGAACCTTTCCTATGCACAGCCTATGGCCTAATTATGTAATTATGTCTCTTGGGTGGATTATATTTTTCTTCTCATAATTGTGTCTTTACCTAAGAGACTGGAAGGGTTCCAAGCTTTCTCCTTTCCTGGGCAAAAATTGTTTGGCTCTTGTGTTTTGGGTTTTTTTCCATGAACTTTGGATTGGGTACATTCAGTAGGATTGAGTGGGGAGAAACCAGCCCAATGACAATTTGTCACAAGACAAGGGACACAAGAGGGATCCTCATGACTTTCTTCATAGTTTTTTTCCTTGCAAAGAGCTAAAGTGAATCTTCTGGGCTTCTGGTTTATGGCTCCCTTATTTTTACCCCCAGTGCATAGATTGACGCTGCTTTGGAGTGACATCTTGTTGCAGTAAAGTATTGTCTGAAATTTGTAACAGAACAGTGAATATTTTTGCTTCATGGTGAATGCTCAGCATTATTCAGCCCCTGCACAACAGCTGTTAGGAAGCCTTAGGCTCAGGTCTCAACTCCTTTGCTGTGGCCTAAATGTGGGTCCCTTGACTTCAGCTTTATCAGCCCGGAGCTGAATTCAGTCAAGCCCATATCAGTACCTGGCAGTTACCCCTGGAAGGTTCCACAAAACCAAACAGGATGAAATGCATGTAGACTTGCAGAGAGAATTTAAAGAGAATTCGTGATGAAATTCAGAGGACAGGTAGCTTGTCTCTTTTTGTGGTGTGAAATTGACTTCTATGATGTGTGTGCAGAGGAGTAGACACTACAGAGCACACTGGAATTCTGCTGGTGTTCCAGGGTTAAAAGAGAAAAAATCAGAGGGCTTGTTTCAAAGACATGTAGGGTTAGTAGGAAAAAATATGCCCGCTCTTTACTTTTTTAAAGCACTTCACCTTTGGAGAACAGTGGGAATAACTTTAACCCAAGTCAAAACTTGGATTTTTGATCTCTGTTGCATTTCTCTTGGAGTCAAGAGACAGAGATGCACAGACTACAAATTCACAGGTCATGAACTGGGTGATTCTTCTATTTTCTGCCACTCCTTAACCTGAAGAAAAGTCCCTTTTCCTGTTGGTTCACTGAACCCAGAGCTATAGAAATCCTTGGTTACTAGCCCTTGAGTTCAAAGAATTTTTGTCTACCTTTTCCACCTGTAGTCACTCCATGGAATGACTCCCAACTTCACTATCTGGTGCTGAGCATATTCGTGACATAGAGCTAACAGAAGCCATGGTGGCATTTCACAGTGGGTCATCACCCTCCATTCTGCTTGGGATGTCCCAGAAAATGTGTCTCCATCAGGTGAAAGCCCAGGCTCTTACTGCCATGACCCTTCTGCCATCCCTTGACTCTTTTATGGAGACACCTGACTCCCACAATACTTCTTGCTAAGGCAAAAGCAGAAAAAGATAGAACTGGGTGATGACTGAAAATAGCTAGCCCAGTGGAGAGTGATAAAAGCATCTGCTGAAAATCTGGTAACCAGATCTCCTGGGTACCAGGAAAAAAAAAAACCACACAAAAAAGCTGGTGGGTGGTGTACACGGTACAAAGAAAGGGAGTCCCTGAGTGTCAGCATCTGGCAAGGCCACGTGTAGCATAATCTGATTAGTTTTCAGTTCCACACCCACAAGCTGAAAGATAAAAACGCACACCCCTCCTCCCTGAGGAGGTAAAAATCTTCAAGCATCAACACCACATTTACATTCTGCAAGTCAGCCTCTTCCACAGACCGATTTACATCTTGCCTCCTCCAGCAGAGTGGTGGAAGTTCAGTGATGAGAGACGAGCTCACGTCCCTTTCCAGTTACCACATCCAGCAGACTCGAGATTGCCTTGCTTTGATCTGGAAGACAGTCCTGTGCTTAGTTTAAACTGAAATGATTAAGCTGGAGATGAAGACTCCTCACATCTTCTGCCATGCCTGGGATGTGATAATTGAACATCAGCTTCCATGGGCCACACGAACATGTTCTGAGGCTGTGCTGGGCTGGCGAGCAGAAGCAGCAGCACAGGCACTGACTGGCTGGCTGCAGTTTTCACTGACCTTATAGCACTCTCAGTACTGATTTGATTCATGTAAAATGGCCAAAATTGGCACTGGAGAGGATTAATGACAATGTTTCTGTCTCCAGAAATTTATACTCAGGTTGGTGTTTGGCTTGAAACAGCTGAGTAGTGGTGAAAGATCAGAATATTTCTTGTTATTTTGGAGCAAACACTGGATTTCTGATATCCAGTGTGTTTTGTACTGTGCCAGCAGACAAATCAGAACAGCTTGTTTAGCTCTTGACTATGAACTCTCAGTTTTTCTCATCTCTTTCCCTTCTCCTCACTGGTGAGCTGATCTTTTCCAGTGGCTTCTGGGTCCCATCCTTAGTCAGAGACTCATGGGTCAGCTTCCATTTATTTTTGACAACGTTTCACATCCAAGTCTGCTTAAGTCCACAAGCATTTTTTCTCCCCTCCAAGCCAAATCCATTCTACAAATTCATCCTTACAACAGAGCAACAGGCACTAAATGAAGTGTTGCAGGCATTGGGGTAGCTATAACGCTATTTTATTCTACTCTTCACGTAGTTTCTATATTGCTTTTTGATGTACTCACTGCTGCAGCAGATCATGGATTCTCCCTCAGCTATCCACACTTGCTACCCTAATCTTTCTTCCTGAAATAAAATTACGCCTCAGTACTGAGACTGAGGAATACAGCTTTTCTTAGCACACTCCCCTGGGATCAGGAATTTCTCTGTCAACGGACACATATATCAATGAGAGATGAAAAGCAGCTTGTGGAATGAGTTTTAAACATGTATCACATATTTCATTCCTGCTGCTTATGTGCTACTCAGAAGGTCTTTTTAGAGTGTTTTCAGCCCATACCTCATGGCTCCTCCATACTTAACAGGATTTTTTTTCCTGCTCAGAAATCAAGGCAGGACATTTATTTAAATTGCCCACACGCCTTTGTGAGCACCTCCTGAATACAAAGGTTTTGTTGAGTTTCCTGCTTACTTTCAGTGTGAGCACGTCTCAGCCTTTATCAAAGCAGAGAAACCCATAATGTGCAAAGCTGCAATGTCATTTTGTCTCCCTGGGATATTTCACTCGGGAACTGTGGATCCCTTTGTCACAACATGACTCCGTGTTACAACCCTAAATTTTAAATGTCCAGAAGGGGAAGGCAAGTCTGCCTTTGGCCCCTTGCTGGTTTCTGGGGACTTGCAGTTCCATTGATGCCTGGGGTCTTCCAGATGTGCATAGAGCTCTCTCTTCCCTACTTTTCTTTTTTTTTTTTTTGGGTGGGTGGGGGGGGAAGTAGCAACACCCAAACCCACACATCTATAGATCATTTCAATTCAACCAGATGTGGAAATCTTTTTTCTTCTTCCTATATGCCCCTTCTTTTTTTTCCTTGCTTTTTTTTCCTTTTTTTCCCCCCTGCCTATCCTAAAGTGCTGTTAGCCAGAGCTCTGCTATAGTACACATAATTAAGTATAAACTCTCTTCTAACAAAGCTATGTATGACCAAACAGAATGTGATGAAAACAAGGCTGAGGGTTATCTGGCACAGGTTAGTGCAGGAGTGGTGGTGACCTGTGTAATAAATTATTTATTGAGTTACCTGAGGACAATTGAAATAGATTATGCACCAGTTTGTTAGTGGTTCTTTAGTTAAAAGGTCACTACATGAACATAGCACAGGGTTTTTTCTACAGAAATTCTAAATAAAATTCACTTTGGGAATGAATTCATTCCCAGCTAAAATCGACTCTCGTATACGAGATTGGAGATGGGCTTATGATATTTCCCTTATTTTGAGACCTCTTGAATTTCACAAAATCCCAGAATGGTTTAGGTTGAAAGGGGACTTAAAGATCATCTTGCTCCAAACCCCTGCCATGGGCAGGGACACCTTCCACAATCCCAGGTTGTTCAGTTTGCCAAAGGATGATCAGGAATAAACAGAAGAGAAAAATGGAGGGGAAGGAGATGTCTTTAGAAAACATAGTGGAAAATATGACTAGCAAAGGGAAAAGAAAATGCATACAAATTGTGGAGGAAAAGAGAGAGAAATCCCAAGAGACTACTGACTGCATGTGTATGCAAAAGTAATTTCTTCACATTTGGCAGCACCCAACTTGCACAAATCTTAGTTTAAATGGATTGAGAATATAATGCTGAAGACTGGAGTTTGGATGTGACCCTGTTAATTAAGCTGCTATTATGGAGTTTTTACAAGCCCAAAAATCATTCCCTATTTAAAGCGGTTGATACTTTCTCAAGAGGGGAGTAGGCACCCATGACAGCTCTAACATGGAGCAGCACTTTCTCCCTAAGGACAAGGCTCCCGCCTACCCCGTGCTTTTAGACTGAGTCATTACGGGGGAGAAAACCCAGACTTCAAAGTACCAAATTATGGGTCAACTAATTAATTTTTTTAAATTGCTAGAGAAGCTTCTCCAAAGTTAAATCCATTCAAGTTTCCCCTCATCTCCCAGCCTGAATCCTTCTCTGTCTAGAGCTATGATTTCTCTGATTCCAGTCTGGGTTTATTTAGTTTGGATATTGCATTGCCTGTGTGTCATGTTGGCACTGTGGTACCAATTAGATGGTGGGAACCCGTGTACTCAGTACTGTGGTGAGAATTACTATTAAAAAGCATTTTTTTTTAGCAGTGGTAGCCTGATAGTTTAATCTCAAGATTCAGTGGCCTCATTTCTGCTTCTAAAATAAATTAAACAACATTGGAATTGGTTCTATGGCCCAAAGACTGATGGAGCAATCTTCCCATGCCTGCAGATCTGAACTCTTGTAGACTCCAGACAGATGGCTGTATTCATATTGCTGGTGGACAACACGGATTTTCTCAAACCACTGGTGATTATTTGGAAGGGTTCAAACCCAAACCATACCAGAGACCCTTCCTATTGTTAAAAGCATTAAAATATGCCCCCCAATTATTGCTTGTGCCAGGGCCCCACACTGCTTATAGGGATGGAGGCAGATGTGGTTCTGGGTTGAAATCAAGGAGTCTGGGCCCCCCTTTCAGCTCTGCCAGAGGCTTTTTGCATGACCTTGATCTCTAACTTAGGGCAGGCTTCATTCCATTTAACGTTGACTAATGGCAAGGGTGTCTAATTAAACCAGTCATGTGTGCTCCCTCTCTGATCAGAGAAGGAAGAGAAAGCAAATTCAGGAGGTGAATCATGCTGTTTTAAGGCGAGTGTCAGAGACAAATGAGATGAATTGCCCTCTGGAAGTAGCTATTTCTTTCCATTAACCGAAGAGGAAGTCTACATTAGAAGAGTTTAGACTAGATGCCTGATTTATGAATGGCTAAAGTTAAGTAAAATTAGTCCTGTCCTTAATCTCTATGCATGCCTTTTTCTCCCTGTGCTGAATGATAGAAATAACACCTTCTGCACCTCACATTCAAAGGCACCATTGGACAAGGAGCATCCTTTGGAAAGAAATTAAACCTAGGAGCAAAAATACAACCATTAAAGAAGCAAAGTCCTTGCTCTTGAAACATCACAATGACAACATAAGCAGGACCACTGGGGGCATCCCAGTGCTTTTGCCATTTTCCCCCTTCATACTTTGTCAGCAAAACACCCCTAGATGAGTGTTCCAAATATATCCAGGGGCAGTTGCCCTGTTTTGGGCGAGTGCAGTAGGAGCACTGAGGAAGGCTGACCATGCAAGGGTGTGTAGGGCCCAGTCCTGGCCAGCAGCTTTGGAGGTTTTCCTTGGATACTGCTCTTCTCAACTGACAGGGACTAATTACTTTCTGGAAAATCTCCCAGAGGAATGAAAGCTAATGACTAACTATAACAGAGTTAAAGAAAAAAGAAAAAAAAGGGGAGAAGAAAAACTTGCATTTTCTTAGCAAAAATCCACAACATCTAAACCAGGCATGGAGTAATTGTCCCAGTTGATAAGTTGTAGGTACATATGAGGCTTGCTTTTGGAAGGGAAAGCTTGCCTGTTTAACTACCTTGAGTAGTTAAAGGAGAAAAAATTAAAAAATAATTTTAAAAAAAGACAAAAAAGACCTTGTGTGGGTGTCCTGATAAGTGCTTATTTTGATCCAAGTTGTAGTGTGTTACATGTCTATGGGCACAGCTGTGCTTGATAAGGCTTTCACCAGCACAACCATGTCCAAAACACAACCCCCTCACAAAGTTTCTGTGTTATTGGGGGTAGCTGAGATACCTGTAAATCCATTAAATCTAGTAACAGGTCCTTAGAGACCATTTTGGGGTTATTTTGGGGGTGTGTTAAATTACTAAATCTTGTTATTAACGCTTTTATTTTATGATTTGCTGTTTCCAGGGCACAGACAGAAGCTTGATGACTCTAAACCTAGTTTGTTCTCTGAGCGCCTCAGTGATTTAGGGCGCATTCCTCATCCCAGTATGAGAGTAGGGGTCCCGACCCAGAGCCCACGGCCCTCTCTGAACTCTGCACCAAGTCCTTTTAATCCACAAGGACAGAGTCAGATTACAGGTAAGAGACAGAACCATAGGTTTGACTTGCACAGGCATTGGTAGTAATTGCTTATGGATATTTGTGTCTCAGCTGCAGTCAAAGAGGCTGTTACAGAGTGGGGGATGTTCTCCAAGCAGAGCTAGGTGGGAAGTGGATTTTTTTATAGTGTTTGAAGGTGAAAATGTATTTTTTAGAATATATTTTTGCCATAAATCTAAAATAGTCAATCCAGGTCATTTGAGTAGGGATATGGTGAAATTCTAACTGCCACGTTGCTCTGCCTTCTCCGTGTTGCAATAGTACCTTGAGTGTACAATAGAATGAACATTTTTATTCAGTCTTGTTATTTTGCAGTCATGTTGAGGGAAGCAGCCAGCACTTAATGGTCTTTTTATCAGAATAATAATACAATCTTCTCACGTGGTGGTTTCCTTCCACCACCAGTGCTGACCACGGTTACAATAAATGAACTGGGTCATGGAGAAATCTCCAAAGGTTGCTCGTGAGGGTTGTATGCAACATTTATGATTGCATGCTGAGAGACAGATTTCATTGTGCTGAGACAAATCATAAAGCACCCACCATGTGTCACAGATTAGAAGGCTGAAATAAGATGTTTAACTGCAGCTATGCCAGAAGTTTGCAGCAAAACTGTGAAGCCTACAAAATAAATCAATGTTGTTTTTTCTAAAGTCAGAGCTGGTTAAATTTTTCAAAAGAAATTCAAAACAACTTCTATCTAACTTTGGGCCTTTCTAGATTCTAAATTTGTGCTGACATGTTTGTGTCTATCCAGGATGTAAAGAGGTGTTACCCCTGACCAATTCCTAGAATTGTTGGAGAACTTCACCTAGATGCAAGTCTGTCAACAAAGCTCTTGGCTCAATTCCCTAGACTGATTTAATACTCACTTCTGCTGCGACAGTTGTATCCACAGCAGAGTCCTTTGCCAGCATTTTACACCAGCATTCCTTTCCTGGTAAAGCACTCCTAGTATAGACATAGTCTTTGAGTCAACCTAGGAAGATTTCTAGTTTCATGTTTCAAGTGGTTTTGACATGATACCAGCTGAAACTCAGTGGTTTTAACAAAGTGTTGTGGCTTTCTTCTTCTCTCTTTTCCTTCTTTTTTTAAGTTCAACCGGTTTATTAATCTGCAGTAAGAAAGAGAAGTGAGTTAATTTGAACCCAAAGCACTCAAGGAATTGCAACAAAAAAAATCGTTCCCATGAGCTGTGGCAAAGTTCTCCCAGATCTAGAAGTCTAACTTTAACTAGTGTAAAATGTTTATAATATATTAAACATGTTGATTATACCCATTACGTGGTACCTGCTGCCCCCCAGCTTCCCAGAGCAGGTTTTTTTGGCTAGGCTTCATGATTTGTTCATTGGACATGTGAAGTCAGGGCTCTTGTGTGTATCATTTTCTGGGTAAGAACTGCTGAACTAAAACGCAATATTTTTTTATAACCAAGTCTTCTGTCTGGCAGTGTTTGTAGACATAGTTCCCAAGAAAGCAGGGGGGAAATCCAGACTATAAGCAGCTTTTTTTCCTTCTTCCTTGTGCCTCCATAGTTTACCTATTGTGCAACACTATATCTAGGAACGAAAGAGGCTGAAATTCTTCCTGACCCCATCTGGTGATCAGCTTATGCCCTGAAGCACAAGAACTGAGATCCCCTTGTAATTTTCTTCCTAACTAAGTGTAACCTCATATGCTGCTCCCCTTCACATAAATGCCTCCTGTAGAAAATGTTCTGCTGGCTTTGATTAATAGACTACTTCTCTGCCTCGTTATGAGGCAGCAGCAGCATTTACAGATCTGGGAGATGAAAGCTTCAGATGAGCTTTCAATAAGCCTGACTGGAAACAAAGTTGTGTGGCATTCCCTGCCTTCTCTGCAAATTTAAGGCAGCACCAGCTGAGACTTCATCAAGAGAGGGAAGATGCAGTGCTGGCAGAGCAGAGAGAAGTGAGCTGAGGGATGCAGGCTGGATTTCCCATCTCTGGTGGATTATGTGCTTTTACTGTTGGATAAATTCAAAGTTATGGGATACATTAGAACCCCAAGTTGCTCTGATTTCCCCCATAATGATGAGGACTCTCTAGCGAATAAGTGGTCTGATACAGTATTTCTGATGCTGTTTCCCACCCTCAGAAAAGTCCAACAGCCAGCTCTCCCATTTGCTTGCGGGTGGCCATCCCATTCAATTGGGTGATTGGTGTGAGCATGTTACATGGGTGCAAGCTCTTGGAATTGCACTGGCTCTCCACCAGGCTTTTGGGTGCTCTTTGGGACCTTGATTCTAATCTGTAAAGCTCAGCGTGCTCTGATGTTCCACCAAAGTGCTGGGATGCTTTTTTTGCAGACAGTCCCTATTCTAGGATCTTTCTTGTGGGATGGATGGGTACTCTTTGTTACACAAACCATGCCAAGGAGAGATAAAGGTGATGCCATGAACAAGGCACCCTTTGGTTGGGTGTTGAGTGGGAAATTGGTGAACATGCCCCTGCTTGGTGCAGTGGTAGGGAGTGAGGTGCTTGGGCTGTCCTTCAACACCAGTTTCCCTGTCGTAGTGGAATACTCAAAATGCCACTGCCTTCTTAACATAAGCACTCCCTTGGGTACATGTTAAAAGGGGAATAGACCCTTCTGTCTGAAAACCAGGATTTTTAAATTACCTTCATTGGAATTAACCAAGCATTCCTTTAGAAATACCATGCTTTCATTATCTCTTTACCTAGTTATTTAGGGAAAATAATAAATTTCTAATAACTGGAACAGTAAATACTGGTTTCCTACAAAAAAAATCCATATTATTGCTAGTAAGCACTTTTTGCTTCATTCCACTTGAGGCCTTGCATAGCTATTGCATGATTAAACAGACATATTATTTAAAGCCTGGCTGAGCCACACCTGAGTCTGAAAGAACTCAGCACTTTAGGGTTCACTCTTATATTTCTTTTCTCTGTCTAGGTTGTATTTATTTTCCTGGAGTATCAGAGTACAGGTTGTACAAATCACAGCACAGTCCTCAACCTACCACAGGACTGGGCTGTGGCAGGACAAGGCAATAAGAGTTGCCCTTATTCAACATGGCATTTTAACTAGGATTCAGCAAAAGCTACATCGAAGGGTGATTAAAAAACAAATGGTCCAATAAGCAGCTGCCTTTGCTGAGGCAGTGCAGATCCAATTTGAACCCTGCTTGCTGCCCGTAAATCAGGAATCCTGTCCATTCACATTTGTTCACTGGTATATTTGCTTTTTTTATTTTTTTCCCCTTTCCCTAACGGGCTCATGCAACTTGTTCATGTATCCGATTACATTCCCGTTCAGACACTGAGCTGTTGCATCAGTGTTCCAGTATGAGATGAGGAAAGCTTGTTTTTTTTTAAGATGTAACTGGTGAGGATTAGCTTCTGTAGGCCAGGAAAAGCCACAGGTGTAATGGCAGGAATGTGGTCAGTGTGAGGAGCCCATTGGCTGGGCTGTGGGGACAGCAAAGTGGGAGTTAAGTGAGGCTTCATGCTCCATCACCACTGTGGCACTGGCTGATCTATAGGCAACTTCTGACTTTCATCACTGAAATAACAGCCCTCAAAGGCAAGTCCTGTGAAACCTGCACTTTCTTCCCTTTTCCTCTTCCCCTTCTCCATGCACATCAGGGATGTTATGCTTCAATTTCTCATAATTTTTTAAGCAAATTTAAAGTCTTCAGAGCCGGCTTAACAGGAAGGTAGTGAGGGGATACTTCAGTGACAGACAGGGATTGATTTCAGGGACAGTGCAAACTGAATCTGAAGCCTGCTTTATTTTATGCAAATTGATTGCATCCTCTGGTTGACTGACAAGTTGCCATTGTGGACCTCCATTTCATAAAGCTTGCTCCCCTCCTATTGTTCTTTTAACTTATTTCCCTCTACCCCTTTTTAAAACTTAGCTGCCCACTGGCATGATTTATTGAGTTTATCTTTTTTTTTTTTTTTAATTTCAAAAATGTGACTCTTGGAGGGGTAGGAGGAGAAATGGATTTAGAGGTTCTTCAGGCCAAAATCTGCTCTCAATTACTTTTCTGTACATTGGGGTGTAACTCCACCGGATTTGACTTTGTTGATTGAACTGGGCAATCCAGATGAAGCCCTGGGCTTTTAAAGATGCCTAAAAAAGAGTTAGAGAAGGGAAGAAGGTTGTGTTTTGCTGTTGTTGTTTTGCTGAGGGGGTTGGTGTTACAACAATAGTTGGGTTACTCATGCAGAAAGTCATCTTGGCTTTGTTAAGATCAGAAGTGAGGATATTTGCTCTAAGTGTTTACCAAAGATAGCTCCAGACAGCTTGTTTTTTACTATTGGCACTAGCAGTAATCCAACCAGCAGCAGCCAGAGCTAGAGCTGATGGCTGGGTTTAAATGAGAGTATGATGCATGTGATGTCTGGGTATTAGAGACAATACACCAAGGAGCTGCCAGCCTTTGATCATGCTCTGGTCATGTAACTCATCTTGGAAAATGGGGATTTGGTTTTTTTCCCATAGAAAATCAGTGTGCTTCACAATCCAATGCCAAAGTGAAAAAAGTTGTTCTTCACAGATATTTGCAGGTTTTTGCTTCTCTCCATTGACACTTCAGAATATGGAAGGTGTCCCTCCCTGTGTCAGGGTGTTTGGAACTAGATGATCTTTAAGGTTCCTTCCAACCCAAACTGTTCTATGATCCTATGATGATTTCTGTTGGAAGAAGAGAAGTTGTGATACTGGAAAGCCGATATTACTGGTGGGAGAAGGAGTCACTGGATGGGCTTTTTCTTTCTTTCCTTTATAATTTTAGTCTTATGTGGTGCATCTCCTCTTGGACTAATTTTTAAAGACTCTTATTGTCCATTAAGAATCAATATCCACCATCCATTCGATGCAGTCAGTCAGAGACAACAAAGGTCAAGAACCCTGTGTATGTCCCATGACTATAAATGTGACAGCAAAACCTAGACACAAAATAATGTGCAATACTCAGTATTTCCTGCTTTGTGGAGGTTCACCTGGAAGCACAAACAGGATGGAGCTGTTTGCACATTAGTTTAGGCCTCGCCCCGCTGATTTGTTTCAGCTGAACTGTGCCCAGGCTGTCTCAGCATACCCACAATGTGCCCTGCTGTGAAGGAATACGCTGAGAGCTGCACTTCCCCTCACACCCACGCAGGCATAACAGAAATGTTTACAAAAGGAGGACTGCTCTTAGTAATCACTCCAAAGTTTTCGAGTGTAAATGCCAGCTCGGAGTGGCCCTCTGACTCCTTCACTGTAGTTGAATGCACTTCCCCATGCCTGCCATATGGAAATGAGGGTGGCTTTCTCCTGGACAGTTAATTTTATTTTTATATTAAGTATCTTTCCTTGTTTTGGAGGGATTCCTTTAGGAAGGAATCCACATGCACTCAGAGCTTTAAGGTTTCTTATCTGTTCTGGGCTGTTTTGTGATGGGAAGATGCCTGCAGAGCATGTGGTGCTTTGGGTGATGGTGCAAAGTCCCTGGCTAGCAGGGATCCTTGGACACATGGGAGGCCACCAGCCAGAGACAGTAGGGAAGCTGGCCTGTAGTGTAGGAGGCAAAGGAAAACCTCTCAGAAATCACCTGACAGCTTCTTCCCCAATAGTATGTGTTAAATAGTCATCCTACCCCTTCTGGGCCAGAGCAAGGAGGAGGTGAACCTTTTAAGGGCCTCATGTTTGCCTCAGAAGCACTGTGTGGGTCAGCCCTGGAAGTGCTGCTGTGGCAGCTGGCACATTCCTGTGGTGCCCCCAGCAGCCTCCTTCTCCCAGGAGTTTTGATGTTGTTGGAAGAAGAAATGGTCTGCTGGGCCTCAGTGGCTGAAGTCAGTGCTCCAGCACCATTGCCAGGACCATCTCCATGTGAACCAGAGGGTGCCACATGAGCTGCATGTCCACCTTCAGGGACTGTCTGGGGAAGCTGTGGGCTCTGCCTCGTGGCATTTTTCACTGTGAATTGGGCAATGCTGCTGAGCAGTGATGTTTGCCCTGTGGGCTCACAGGCCACCTTTGACTTGGCAGGGTGACAGTGTTTCACCACTCTTCTCTCACGTCCGGCAAACCTTGACCACCATCAGGCAGCAGGGGCTGGCTTTAGGGCATTTGTTCTGGGATCTGGTGAAACTTGTATTTTCACTTTCTGGTTTCCTAACGGGTCACAGATACCTCGAACCAGTCATCCCCAGGGCATTATTTCCCACCCTGCCTCGACCATGACCTCAGCCATGCCTTGGTGTGGAGGAATCACAGTAACCCTCTGCCCTGAGGTACTGTGACCTCCTCCTCAGTCACTGGGCTCTGATGAATCATCTAATGTTCAATTTGGTTAAAGATTTTCCTCTTCATTATTTCCTCTTCCCTGGGAAGACTGATGTATTTGAGGTAGATGTTGAAAGAATATGTGGTTATGTTTTTGGGGTCAAGTAATGGTCCATCCAGCCCTATATCCCGTTTCTGACAGTGCAGTATGAGATACTGTTTTGAAATACCACGTGAGCCTTTGAAAGACCACTTTTTGCTATTTGTCATTCTTGTGCCCACACAGACATTCACAGTTGCTAGATTAAGGGTATTAAGTATAAAATATAAAACCAAGTCTAGCATGGGTGTTCAAAATGATGAGAGTGCCAGAGATGCTCAAGAAGTTCTTGTGCCATGAGGATTACACTGTCAGGAGTGGCATGAGCCTCCAGAAAGATGCCTCTTCTTCTGAGCTTTCCACTATCTTAGACCAAAATGATGTAAAAACATCCTCTACTATGAGTTTTTTTCCAGCCTTTACCTGCTGTATTATTTCCTCCTAGCATTGAAGCTGACCTAACCCCAAAACTTTAGGGGCCCTGTTTTCGATTCAGAAGCAGAGTTTGAAAAGGTCTTGGAGTTTGAAGGATCTTGGATTTGAGATTGTGCTCCTAACACACCATTAATTTTAAGATTGTTTTTCCAGCAAGCCTAGGCTTTCTGTTCCCATTCAAAGATCATTTACCATTGACTGTATGGTGAATTATTGTAGTGGAATGAGGCAGAGAAATATGTCAATATCAGATGTAACAATGAGCAGTCAGTCAGATTTGAACCTGTGCCAATCTATACAACCCTGGCCTTGAAATTGTTAAAACAAAGAAGTTCATTACATTTAATGATCAAGTGTCCTTCGGATTTCTGAGAAGTTTATGTTAACCATTTAAATTACTCCATTCTAATATAAATGGCAAACTCCAGGAAAATCCTCTTAAAATTAAATTGGAAGGTGTTTTTTTTTTTACATATATGTATCTATATAGTTATTTTGCTTCAAGGGAGTATCTGCTTTCCAGACATTTCTTCAAACAAATCATGTCTGAAGAGAAATAATAAACAAGAAGTAGCTGAAGCCACAAGGTTTTGCTGTGTGGAAGAGCAGGGAAAGGAGTTAAAAAAAGAAAAAAAACCCTTGAATTTCCTGAAAAAGAGCCTTTGCTTATGCCATGTGGCTGTCACATTGCTGTCTGCAAAGGAAGACTTTAGCACAGTGATCTGATAAAGCAAGTTCTCCAAATCAAGTATACTTGATGCGCTTCCCTGAAAATAGTGGGCAGGATTTGAAGGGATGTGTTACAATTTCTGTGAGCTAGTCCAGAGATAGTTTTCTGTTTATTATGCTGTGCCCCAAACTAACTTTGGGGCTGAAAGTGCTTTGGTTTTGTCAATGTAAGGAAATAAAAAGCATAATTTATGAGGTATTCAGTGGTATCTTTATGATCAGATATTAACTGAGAGTGAATGGTTTATGAATCCAAACATCAGTGAGTAAAACTAGGTCTCCTTCTACCAGTGCTTCAGCAAAAATTGATCTGCGTTTATCCTAAAGATAATTTCCTCTATAGCGAGCTGTTACAAATATATCAGCAGGTATCATTAGCTTCCAATAGTTATCCCAAACCATTTGATTTCATATTTTGTAATTGAGGGTACTGTAAGTAATTGGGCCAGCATCCAAATGTGACATTTTTTTGACGGATGCTGTAAGATTAATGACATTTTTCAGCTTGGCTAGTATTTTCAGCACTGAAAACACTATTGTGTGATGTTTGAACTGGATAACAGCTTGACAGGCGTGCCAAGTGCTGACTGTAGAGTCTGCCCACCTCTGAAGGAAACAGCCTTAGGTTGTGCCAGGGGAGATTTAGATTGGATCTTATGAAAATTTTCTTCACTCAAAGGTTGCTCAGGCTTTGGAACAGGCTACCCAGGAAGGTGGTGGAGTCACCATCCCTGGAAGTGTTTAAAAAACTTGTAGCTGTGATGCTTAGGGACATGGTTTAGCAGTGGACCTGGCAGTGCTGGACTCAGTGGTCTTAGAGGTCTTTTCCAACTGTAATGACTCCATGATTCCATGAAGTCCACTTCCTAAGATCAGACCTGGGGCTCATTCTTGTTGCTTCTGTTTCTGATTCCTGGAGGTTTGGCAACTGTTAGTATAATATGTTGGAAGAGAGACACCAGGAATTTGCATCCCAGCCTCTAGACCTCTGGTCTGTTCATTTCCCACAGAAATTGTTCTGCGAAGGGAAAAGCACAGACCAGGACATGAAAGGACTGAGTGTTGAGGAGCAAGTTGTGTTTCATCACATTCTCACTCTTGGTAGTACTGATGTGTGTATGTTCAGTAATCCCACTTCTTTCAGTTAGGCTGTTGATACCCTAAAATTTTTCTTCCTTTAAAAAAAAATTTCTCTTTTTTTTTTTGTTTTGTTTGTTTTTATTTTCCCCCTAGACCCCAGGCAGGCGCAGTCATCCCCGCCATGGTCCTATGACCAGTCTTACCCATCCTACTTGAGCCAGATGACTTCACCGTCCATTCACTCCACAACTCCCCTGTCCTCCACTCGAGGCACGGGACTTCCAGCCATTACCGATGTGCCCAGACGCCTCTCAGGTAAAGACTCTGTTTTGCCTAAAACAATTATGCAGAGAGGAGCAGGACTGGCAGAGGCTGCCTCCATGGCCTCAGACAAACCTTGGCAAGGAGAGCAAACCTCAGCAGTGGTACCAGGGTTCCTGCATGGCAGGCAGGATTTAAAATCCTTTTTTTTTTCCGATGTGGAAGATCTGCTCTGTTGCTCTGAGCATGTTTCTCTCAAATACCTTTAGGTCCATTTTGGATTAGATTATTTTTAAATTGTGAACCTGATTCTTTGAACAAATTCTCTCTCTTTTATTTTTTTTTAATTTCCCCTACAAAAAGATGTTTAGTTGCATGTAATTAGGTACTGGCACAGGTTTCCCAGAAAAACCATGGCTGCCACATCCCTGGAAGTGTGCAAGGCCAGGTTGGATGGGGCTTGGAGCAACTTGGTCTAGTAGAAGGTGTCCCTGCACATGGCAGGGGGGTTGGAACAAGATGATCTTAAGGTCCCTTCCAACCCAAACCATTACGTGATTCTGTGTTTTAAAGTAAATGTTATGCTCTCTATTTTTTGGTGCTTTATCTTTGTGGTGTGTGTGTTTTTAGGCATCCTGATAGATAGATGCCTTTATTTCTTCAGTAGTTACGGCTGAGGTTCATTCTCCTGTATTTCAATCCAGTAGCTCAAGAAAGGCTGTTTCCTTAGTTAATTAAGGAAGCCTAACTTAAGAAGCCTATCAGAAACAAGCTGAGTCACATAAAGGTAAAGATTGGCCAAATTGTGCTTTGGAATGATGCAGGAGAGAGGAAATACATTTAGGAGCATAGACGAGACAGTACTGAGGAACCGAGACCTTTTTTTACCAAACAAATGCACATTTATATATTGCACAATTCACCTCTAATGGTCTCAGTGATAAAACCATCTGTGTAAAGTAATCTGATTGCCCCAAAGAGAGGGAGCCTGTCATGGCACACAGTCACCTTGTACCTCTTGCCAAAAATGAGGAACCTTAGGGGAGGGAGGCTCAGTCTTAAAACTCCAACCTTGCAAGTGTGGAAATATTAGCAGCGTATGCCAAAAAAGCATGTGTAATGTAAAGAGAGCCTTTATGATTCATTAATGAAAACCAAAGAATCAGTCTTATTACATCTATTTTTTGCATGTTTGCAAGATATTATTATAATCTTGGATGCTGCTGCCATACACCTGTTTGATTCCCAGCCAGGTGAATTTCTTGCTGTTGTGTTTTCCCCTTCCACCAAGCTCATAGCGCTGGAAATGTTGATCACTCCACTGAGCTGCATCCCTGACAAGCTGAACTGCAGCCAGCAGGCGTGGAGGATTGGATTAGCATAGACTCCTTGATTTCTTTCATCTTGGAGGAGGGAAGCTTTGTTTCTCAAACAGCCAGCTGCAAACCCCTCTGCAGCCCTAGTGCACTCTGCCTTCACAGAAATGCCAAAGATCTCCATGCGGGCCAAGGGCTGGAGGGTTTTGGAGCAGGTTCCTGCGGGCTCTCTGTGCAACACCCTGACTTGGGTCAAAAAACTCGATCGGCTTGATGCTGAGGAAATGCTTTGTTTGGCCTGAAACAGGTTCCCTTTGAGTCAGAGCCTCCTGATGCTCTGTGTTGTCGAATGGGTTATTTTTGCAATCGTGCCCGCGGCAATACCTGCAGGAGAGGCTCGGCTGGGACCTGGCAGCTGCACGCCGCATGCTTGCCCTGCAGCCCTTGCTTGTCTGTGTGTATTCAGACGTGAGCTCCTGGCATGTGGGCACAGGCAGGCAGTGACTAAAAGACCTGGCTGTGTACGTTGTGTGGCCCTGGACTGAACTTTCCTGCCGTGCTCTATGGCCAGTTGCCTTCGCGCTTCTTGTCCTTCATCTTTCTAGGGCTCGAGTGATGCCTCCGCAATGCCCTGACCTTTTCCCAGCATGGGGATCTTGCTTCTAGTTAGATTCAAGAGTGAAAAAGGGGACTTTGATCCTTCACAAGTGCCAGAGGTTTTGTGCAGTGTTTGCTGACAGAAATAGAAATTCAGAATAGAAATGGTCTATTCAGAGTTAGAGAGCGGCATTCCTGGCTGAAGGACCCACTCGGATGCTCAGGATGCAAGCAGGCACATTGCAGCCCCAGCTGCAAACCTGACAGTGCCTCTCAAGGAAGGGAGGGCAGCATCCAACACCTCCTATATCTAAAGAGAGAGAGAAATGCAAGCAGTTTACCCCTCACACTCAAAGAAATGCAAATCTCCACTCAGTTACTTAATGCATATTTAGGAAGAGAACAGAACTTTGAAGAGGGTAGAAAATTACTGCAAAGAAACACTAAAATCCTTAGAAAACTTCAGGCATTTTTAAAGCATGAGGGAGAAATTAGAGTTTTATAAGGCCTTGCATTAAGAAGTCGCTTTCCGATACAGTGGCAGAAATCTGATTATCGAGGCTGTTAAAAGTATACAAGGTCATTTTAATGAATGCCATATTTACTGCCTGTTGCTTAACATCATGCAGGAGAAAAAATGAGTAAATCCTCCCCCCCCAGCCTTGGCTGTCACACCTACAGGCACAGAACTTGCTATCTGCCCTAATTTCACACCACCCACCCTTTCCACGAGCCTCCATGGCTTCACTCAGACAACTGCTAAAGTTGTTCTTACCCAGATGTTGAAAATATTCCATCCAATAAAGCCCAAGTGGCTCCTGGGTTTATTGTCAGTGGCACCTCTCAGGAGCTACTTTTAATCATTTTCCTTTGACCAAAACCACACTCATCCTACGGCCAAAGTAGTGGTGTTCTTCCCCATCTTGGGATGGATACATGAGCCAGCAGTGTGCCCAGGTGGACAAGAAAGCCAAAGGCACCTCGCCTTTATCAGCAGTGGTGTGGCAGCAGGACCAGGACAGGGACCATCCCCCTGTGCTGAGCACTGGTGAGGCCACACCTGGAATCCTCTGCTCAGTTTTGGGACCCTCATAACAAGAAAGACATTGAGGGGCTGAAGCATGTCCAGAGAAGGGAACAGAGCTGGGGAAGGGTCTGGAGCACAGGTCTGATGAGGAGCAGCTGAGGGAGCTGGGGGGGCTCAGCCTGGGGAAGAAGAGGCTCAGAGGGGACCTTCCTACAACTCCCTGACAGGAGGGTGAAACAGGTGAGGATCAGGCTCTGCTCCCAAGTAGCAAGTGACAGGATGAGAGGAAATGGCCTCAAGTTGCACCAGAGGAGGTTTAGATTGGATATTAGGAAAAAATTCTTCACTGAAATGGTGTTTAGGCATTGGAACAGGCTGTCCAAGGCAGTGGTGGAGTCACCGTCCCTGGAAGTGTTCAAAAGGCACATGGATGGTGCCCTTAGGGACATGGTTTAATGTTGAACATGGTGATGCTGGGTTGGACACAATGGTGTTTTCCAACCTTAAGGATTCCATGAACTTTGGTAAAGAGATTGCCTGTGTTTCAAGCCCAGATTAGGCTGAGCATCAGAAGAGGTTTGGGGCTGCAGGACAGGATGTGATGGGTCACTGCCATAGCAGTGCATGCAGTTCCTCATCCCATGGGAGAGGAGAAAAGGGCAGCAGGCTACAACCCCGAGGAGCTCCTCAGGCAGCTGCTGCAATGCAGCTGAACTGGTTGTGTCAGTGTCTCAGATGGTTTCTTTGCACTACTGGCAGGTTTGCATGCGTGCTGCAGGCACGTGCACGTGTGTGCCCATGGCTGCCAAACTGCAAGTGTTCATCTTCTATATTCTCCAACTGGGGGTCAATGCTCTCTTTGCACCTACAACTAATCAATGATATATCCCAGGTATTTGGGCAGTATTCAACAGCATGAGCTGAAAAGCAAAGCAAAAAAAATGTTATCTGGCATCACTCATGCAACTTTTGAACCAATGATCTTTCTGGTCCAGAAGTTTCACATTCATATCAAGAACAAATAAAGAAAAAAGTTCATGAGGCCATGAAATTGCCTTACCTTAATGTTCTGATCATAAAAAGAGCAGAATTCCCCGTATTTTATTAAAATGTCTGTCTGTTCAGACTTCCCCAGAAGACAGTGAAAGTTGGTGGCCCAGCAGATTAATATTCTTAATTAAATAATATTGTAGTGGAAGCCATGGGAATATAAGAAAAGGGTCATTTCAGAGAGAGTTTGCCTGAGGGATGTAGTCTTATTGCATGATTCATAGTGAATGCACTCAGTCTTTGTGTCCTATGCATAACCAAAGTGCATGTGGGATGGGGAGCATGGGTGACTATTATGTAATTAATGTATATGATTCATATAAATATACACATCACAGCCATTTTGCATAACACTTTGGGGCTGATCCAGCAAGTCCTCCCCACATGGAAGGTTCAGAGCAGGGAGTACAGGTCGGGTTGTTCTTGCAGTCAAAAGAGGGCTGCTCCCAGGCAGGGGAAGGAGGGATGGGTATAGATGTCCCCAGGGCAGACATCCATTCCTGAGACACTCACCCCCAACTCCCTTTTGAATCAGAGGGGACAAACTGGCATTTTCAGGACTTGACTGGTCTGCAGGTGATGTGTGCTGGTCCCTGGCAGTGCCTGGGAAGAGCCTGTTTGTCTCTGAAGCGAGCCTAGGTGAGTAGCTCAAGTACAGGCACGTATGATCTGATAGTCTGCCTTTGCTGAGGTGATTTAAGAGACAGTTTAACTGTCCCATAAACATATCCATATCACAGCCTAATTACACTCTAGTCCTGATTTAACCCTACCTCACCCTGACCTCCACCTTCTCCGCTGTTTAAGGGTTTGAGCTGGATTTTAATTTTTTTGAGAATCGTGAGAAGGGGAAGGTGAGGAGACTTCTTCTTCCCCTACACTTTTCCTGGACTTTCTCACCCTTCTGTCTAAACACAAGTGTCTTACTTTTTGCTTCACCATTGAGAGACGCTTGCCGGGTCAAGATCTTCAGATGCTGGAGGACCTGTCCTGCAGGTGTACCACAAACACGTTCAATGCTAACTGTGGAAGATCCTGTCTGTGTTTGACAGGTTCCATATGACAAATGAGAAAATTAAAACTGAATCTTAATAGCAGGACAAATTACCAAACCCACCTTTTCCAGGCCTGGGCTGGACCCTTCGTAGATATTTGTCAGCTGGGCATGTGCCTCCAAGCCCAGACATTGCTGTGCCACTGGCTGGAGTCCCCACAGGATGCAGAGTGGACTTTGCTGTCTTTATATTTACTGTGTTATTGAGTTGGGGCATGCTGAGATAGATGAGGGAGATGCTGGGATCAGGGCCTAAACAAAGGAAGTCTGCAGACCCATCCTTCTGAACTAAAATGGCCAGAAAGTGGTATCTTCACCAATAAATTACACAGTGGTAGGGCTGGACTGTTAAATACCAGTACTGTTAAGCTGTCAGCAAAGCTGGTGTTGAGTGAGGTTGGCCAGCATGGTCGCAAACAGGTCCCAACTGTGGTTTGGAAATGAGCAGAGTCCCGAACCTGCTTCTGTGGGCAGCTCAGAGTCAGCCACCCCATTATGGAGTCAGGATTTAACATTACATCTGTGGCCAGACCATCCTGACTAGATTTAGAGCCAGAGAATGTGCCCTGACCCTGTTTGCTAGTTCGTGTACAGCCAAACTTCCCCATTAATTCGTCTCGCCCTGTAGATAAATCACCACAATGTTTTGGGCCATCCTGGACCCTCATCTCAAATTGAAATTTAAGAAACCTTCCAGTTCTCCCAGTTCACTGATGGCTGGCAAGTATAAATGCAATGCCAGCCATGCCTTAATCAGGGACAATACTGTTTTTTTACACAATTTAATTTTCATTCTTGTTAGGCTAAAAATCATACAATAAAAAAAACGCATGCAATGGAAGCAGCTCCAGCTGAACCTCTGAATTTAGTATTTGTATGTCAATGAGAAAGAGGCTGACGGTGATGGGCTCTTTTTTCTTGGGGTCCTGCACTGGTTGTCATCTTGGGTTTCTCACCCTGTGTGTGAATTACCTTGGATTTTGCTAGTGTCATGTACTCACTTATTTTTTTTAACTAGGATTTTTCTTTTTTTGGAGGAATTTGGTCTTTGAAACAAATTTTAGAAATAAAGGTTGTTTGTCTTCTCCTAAGGAGCTCACAAAACTTTACAGCAATTAAGTAGAAACTGTGGCCATGGAAGTGGCTGTGCTTTCATCCCTTAATTCCTGCTAACTTGATTAAATGTCATGGGCAATAAGGAAATTTCAGGACGGGATCTTTCATAAGGGAAGGCACTAGTGCTGTCTCCAAAATACAATGCTGTTCTTCTTTATGTGCTGTGGGAAGCAGAGAAACAGTTAATGCCGTGGCTATTGCCAGCATGGCCCTGGTGTGAGCAACCCCTGCAATGAATGAGCAGTTCACGCTTCAGCAATATTGTCTCAGGCTCTTGGCAAACCCAAGAAGCCAGCTCGGTTTCTGGTGCTCTCGCTATGCTGGGATGTTTTTCTTGGTGACTGTAACAATTTTCACTCTGTCTTCTTTTTTTTTTTTTTTTTTTTTTTCAAATTAAATGGAAGTCAAAAGACTCAAGGTTGTCTGTGTCTCCATTTTGCCTTGCTAATGTTCAGTGCTTTCCCTGCAAGGTGAAACTGAGTCAAGGCAAAGTAAAGAACTTGGGGGAGCTCAGGTCTTCAGAAACAACCCGCTCATTTTGCTGCCTTCCCTAAACTTGTAACTCGCCTTCCTTTTTCCTTTTTTTTTCATTATTTTTCAGTGGTTCTATTTATTTTGTTTACCGCAGGTTTTCCATTTTTAGTCTCCTGCCCACTTGGTGCCACCTGGGAATCTCTGCACCTTGGCACTCATCTGTGGGCTTTCAGTAGCAGCCTCTCCACTGGGCTGAATCTCTCATTGGAGTAATTGTCCAGAAGATGCATTGCATGATCCCTACCTCAAATTTTTCTAGCGTGGGTGGCCTCAAATTAGGCACCTATGCCCATATTTAGGTGGTAAAACAAGTGGGCTGATTTTCAGATGTTTGGACGTTACAATGCGTGTCTTTAAGCCCTTTTCATTTACTTAAAACGGCTGTTGGGAGAGGAAATAAACAGGAAAAATGAAGGCAGAGGGAAGGAGTTTTATTCCTGAAATAAGGGATTTTAAAAAGTACTGAAAAGAAACAAGTGGAATGTTTTGAAATGGAATAAATTTGTTGCTGATACAGGCAGGAAATAGCACACTCAAATATATGTGGATGTATAGATATATTTTTATCTGAGCTTTTTTTGCAATGTGTTTTATATTTAGGACACATATCAAGATTTGCATCTGTTTCCAGAACTTGCTGCTAACAGTTAGTAATGATGCCAAAACATACTTTAGTTCCAGCTTGAGACCAAATGATATTCAGGGCTTTTTTTTATTACTAATTTAGGGTCTGATATTAATTAAGGAAATTTTCCATAAGTGCCAGGCTTTTTCTGAAGAACTCATTAAAATTATATTAACTTAAACCGGAATCACAGTCTGAACATGTTTTGTAATGATTATTCTTACTGACTCTGCTGGGTTTTGTAAACAGAATGCTAATTGTTAGTGGGGCAACCGGGTCCTCAGTTCCAGACTTCCAAAGGGACAGATCCTGAGCCACTACCTAGATGTGTGTTCCCAATAAAGTCAATAAGCCTCTAACAGGAAGGCTGTGGGATCAAGCTCTTTGTTTCATCCTTCTGCAAAGGCGTTTGATGATTTCTCCCGTCCCTTTCTGGAATTGCTGTTAATTTTCTACCTAGGATGGAGCCAGCGATGGCAGCTGAGACAGGCTCACATGTGTGCTGATGTGGAGAGGAAATGGATCTTCATGTGTGAAGCTCTCTGGTACATACAGGGTGGTCAGGTCCACTTATTTACCCCTCCTCCCCTCACAGGCCCACAAGAAAGCTGGGGAGAGGCTTCTGACAAGAGCATGGAGTGACAGTGCAAGGGGGGAATGGCTTTAAACTGAAAGAGTTGGTTTAGATCAGACATGAAGAAATCATGACTGTGAGGATGGCAAAATACTGACACAGGCTGCCCAGAGAGGTGGTCAGTCTCTGGAAAAATTCAAGTCCAGTTTGAATGGAACTCTGAGCATCCTGATCTAGTTGAAAGTGCTGCTGCCCATGGCAGGAGGGTTGGACTAGGTGACCTTTAAAAGGCCCTTTCCAACCCAAACCATTCTGTGATTCTATGATGTTGCCCTTAAGTCTTTGTGGCCTTGTGTCTTTGTTGCATTGAATTGTGTTTGATTAATTGGCCAATATGAATTTACTAGATGGTTCCATAAAATGCTGGAGAATTTGGTCCTTCTCAAACTGTGACTGTGTTTGGTAGAAGGTAAGGTAAAGTAGTATCATATGCCTTTCAGGAGCTGAATGGTTTAAATTCTGCAAATTTTACACTAAAAACTACAATTCAAGAGGTAAAAACTGCTGCTGGTAGAAATAGCTGGAGCTGCCTTGGTTTTCATTGAAATTTCCTCTCATTTCTGGCCACTCAGAATTTGACCGCACTGAATTTGGTCAGCAAGGGAGTGTTAGATCCTAGCAGAGCTTCAAAAACACCTTTTTGAAGTGGTTTAGCAATGGTTGTTGGCCCCATTTTACTCATGACCAGATCTCTTCCTCTCTTGATGGATGTTTTAGCAGAAAAGAACCTGGTGTCCTGCCAGCTTGGCTGTCATATTTCAAAGAGCTTTGATACTGGTGATACTGGGCTGATATTGGTACAAAAGGGAAGGCAAGAGCCATGCAAGTGGCTCAGCTTTTCTGTGGTTGTACAAAAGCAAACAATGTAGGCAGTGAAGAAGACGAAGATGGATGAGATAAAACGCGGGAGCACACCTTAACATGGGTCACGAAGGATGTTATTAAGGGAGAAGGAACTACTTCATATGCATAAAGGGAGTGTATTTGGGGACACTAATCTGGAAATCTCTTAATATTTGCTTTCATACTGACTCAAAAGAGAGTGAGGGAAGGGATCAAAAGCAAGAGATGCCTTCCTGAGCTTGGGACAGTTTGCCCATGTCTGCAGGAGCAGTGTGCAGGTGGTGGAGTGGCCCCTCAGGGAGAACCCAACCCTGTACCCACGTGGTGCTTGATGTTGTTGCTGTGTCCAAGGAGTTTTTGTGGAGTGTAAGGATTTTTAGCAACGGTGAAGCTTCATCTATGAGGCATGGGGAAGAATAATTTGACATAAGCAAATCTCCATGGAGGTATAAATTCATTGATTATTGTACAGTGAAGCCCGTGTGAACATCTGCTTTCAACCCAGGTGTAAGATTTCCCCAAATTAGCTCTCATTTGAACTTGAGGGCAACCTTTGAGAAAAAAAAGAAAGCCCAAACACTCAGTTGGGCTTAATTGAAAAATTTCCAGGGAAGCAAAACCCACCACAGCCTTTGGTTACAGATGCTAATTGACCTCACTTTGAAATTTGGGTCTTATTACCAGTCTGAATTTGTCTAACTTTAGCTTCCACTCATTTGAACTTGCTACAACTTTGCTATAACTTTATCTGCCAGAACGTAGCACTGATATTGATTTCTGAGGGTCTCATGGGTTCCTGTGTTGGTGACAGGCACAGGGAGTTGGGTAGGACAGGAGGCTGTGGTGGGTCTCAGGGAGGTGGCAGAAGCCACAGGGAACTGGCTGGTGCGGGACAGAACTGGTTTGGCTTGCAAGGAATCTGAAGGGGGACTGTGAAAAAATATTTTGGTCAATTCAGTTTGCTGTGGCTTCACTATAATCTATCAAAGCATGGAAGTTCCCTTTCCTAATCAGCCAAACTCCTACTGTATCTGCTGAAAAGGTGTAATTTTTGGTTGAATTACTAGCAGCACTCCACTTTTCCAACCCACCTGAAAAAAATAGACTGGGAAAGCATTTCTACTGACTTTGTGGGCTTCTGCAATTCCTTTAGGAATTTTTCTGCCCTTGTATTTGCCCAATTGCAAAATCCTAACAAAATGAATTTAATTTCTCAGACACTACCCTAGATGGAGATAAAGGAATAAAACAGTAGGATGCATGTCCTCACTTAGTTTTCCTGCACTGTTCAATCTTCCATTTTAAGAAACAAAACCATAATCACGGGAGCTTTTCCTCCCAGGTTTAGTTTGCATTTCCATTGTCAAAGCAAAGCTCAGAGCTGAGCAGAGCTGAGGCTGTGGCCCTGTTGGGAAGCAGACACCCAGCCAGAGCAGCCTCTTTGCTCTCCACAATCCTAATTATTCCACAGGCAAATTTGCAAATAGACAGTTGAAACTGTGTTAATCTCTTGGGATTACTTGGACCAGGCAATGTTCTCATTGTGTGAAGAAGTTTAGTTCTGTCATGAGAGGTATCATCATACACTTAATGCAGGGGATTTTGTGGTGGTTTAAAGGTACATTTGGAGGAGGAAAGGAGGCAGTGTGCTGTGTGCTCAGCCCTGTCTGGGCCATGTCATCTTCAAACTTCCCAGCTGTTGTTCCCAAAAATCTTTCTAATCATCCATTTGATCTTTTATCCTGTGGTAGCCATGAGTGTTAGCTGTAATAGGTTATTTTGTAATTTGGAAGTGCTGGGATAGGCAGCTAGAAGAAGCCTCCTTGGGCTTGTGTGAGAAAGAGGAGCAATGGAAAGAAAGCAGAGCATTGGCAGAGAAAACAGCCTGAAGGTTTTAAACCAAGGATCAATTCTGAAAGCAAAATGGAGGGGTAGGGCATCTCATGGCAATCTTTCCATCTCTTAACATCACAAATCTCTGGCAGTGAGCAGTGAAAGGTGGTATGCTTGGGTTAGGAGCAATACCCACAAAGCCTCTTTCATTTAGCTGAGATGAAAAGCCCCTACACAAGCTCTAGAGATGCCACGTGTGGTTTCCACTCGTTATTTTTAATGTTTAACTGGACTATCACTGTCTGATCCATAGGCATCACTGCTTTTTAATGCCCTTTCCTATTAAACGGGTACTATTTAGAATTGGCAGAATATTATAAAGCCAGCAGCTAAAGGTATGTCCATCTTGGTTATGTTTATTAATTAGGCTTCACAATGGGCTTGCTTGGAAAACCAGTTTGAAGCACAGGTACAGGACCAAATCTATGAGACACGTCATTTTTATTGGATAGATGTCTGTAAAAACAGAGCTTGCCATATTTAATATTGCACTGAAATGATGTTTTATGTTGTGTTGAAAGCTGATTGTGGGATTGAAAAATTTCCACAAACTGGAGATCAGTCCCCTTGTCAAGGCATCAGTTGAGGTTTTGGCTTTAGCTGGAGCATCCAGGTTTGGCTCCTGCAAGCAGTGCAGTTCAGTGATCAAAGCAATAGTTGTATTTGGGAATAGCTAATGAACCTCTGCTGGAATCCCTGCTGGCTGCAGAGAGTGTTTGTATTGTGATGGTGTCTGGAGGTCTCATCCCCCTTGTGCTAAGGACTCTACAGTGAAAGAGAAGGAGGAAAAAAGGGAAATCAGGCTGTCCCCTATGAATTTGCACTCTTAGGTACTGTACAGCTTGGTTACAAGATGTGCAATGGAATACAAGAGGAAATTGGAACATGAAGGAAATCAGCGAGGTGGTGGCAGGGGTTGCAAAGAACAACATTGGTATTTTTGGTTTCTTTGCAAAAAAATGAAATTTCAAGGAGGGTACTGAGGTAGCTCTGGGGCTCTTCACCTCCTTCCAGGCTTCAGAACAAGCAGGAAAGAAAGGAAAAGCTGCTTGTCACACTTGTAATGAGAAGAAAATGTGTTGGTCAGGTTAGGCCAAGGGACCATCCAGGACCCATCACCTTCTCAGCTTGGCCAGAAGTGGTCCCTGAGTTGCCCTGGAGCTCAAAATCAGAATATATATATATATATATATATATATAGTATATATATATATATATATATTCTGAAGTTAATAGCTGTTGGCACAGCTCTGTGAATCTGCTTACCCTTAAGTAGGTGGGAATTAACCTCAAGGGAGCTGCTGGATCAATTATATTTCCTATAGGTCTGTAGTGTCACAGTCTTATCAGACTGACAGTGACCTTGTGAGATCATATGATCTGTGCTCCTGTGTGGAGAAACAGGATCAAACATCTGCAGATGATTCCTGTTGAGTGGAGCCAACTAGTTATGTGTGTTGTTGCCACTGAAAACAAAAATAAAACCACGTCCCAAAGAAGGAATCCCAGCCAAAAAAATTAATTACAGATGAAATAGCTAATTTGAGTGCAGTTAAAAGACTAGAGCTGGACAGGGTTTGTCAGCCTTGATAGTATAGAGACCTTGTGAAAAAGATCACAAACATTTAGATACCCTCAAGGGTGCAAATTTCAAGGCCTGGGATCCAGTCTAGGGACTGACCACTGAAAAACAGGTCTTCTGCAAAGGTAACTGGCTGGCCAAATAGGAAGGGAAGCAAGTGCCTCAAAAACACCAGGAGGGCTGTTGACCCGAAATCTCTGCAACATAAGACCAAGATGAAATGGCTCATTGGAAGAGGCATCTTGCAGAAGCTGCTCAGAGGAAGTCCCCGGGAACTGTGATGTGGATGCTGGCATGGCTGGAGGAGCCACAGAGGAATCCTGGCAATGGGAAAAAGGCACCTCTCTTCCTGCTTTCTCCCTCTTCCTCTCTCAAATATCTCCCTCCAAAGGGATTTTTTTGTTTGTTTTTGTTTTCATTTTGATTCCTGCTAAAAAACAACTCGTGTTGTTTTCTTTTTTATGGGTGAAGAGGCGCGCAGGGAGGATCTAAGCAGCACCGGAGCCGAATTGGGAGCCACTGTGTTAGATTCCAAAATTAGATAGGAAGCTGGGTTTAAGGGTAGTCCAAACCCAACCAGTTCCTCATTTGGCCTGGCCCATGTAGGTGGGCCAGACTGGTTTGGAGCTGGTTTTTGGACAGGCTGTTTCCCCATGGAGGAAGCCATTCCAGCCGCAGTGGGGCTGGAGCCGGCGCCTGGTGCTCAGCCGGGCCAGCTCCTGCTCTCACTGGCCTGTGCTGCAGATGCACTGGAGGCTTGGTTTAAAACAATTCTGCTGCTGCTTTCTCAAGCAGATGAAGGCAAATGAAGGTACTAATTCAGGCCGAGTTTGTATGCATCTTTTTTATCTCAGAAATCAGGACTGAATATGAAATTTTATTTCAAGTCAAGTTCTCTTTGCTCTGACTTCCACTTTTTTTGTGTCTTCACCCATTGAAGAGCTTATAAAAAATGCCTGTTGGATTTTACCTTTAACCTTTGTAACTTTACAACATTTTCCAGCAAAGGATTTCATAGTATTTTCTAAACTGTATTCCTAACTTTTGTCATTTGGCTAATATGAAGTATTGAAATATACATTGTATAGTAAGCAAAATTTACACAGGAAAGATTAAATTATTTGCCCAAATTCACAAAATAAATCAATAGCAAAAGCCAGAAAGCATTGTATCACATTTTCCAGTGTAACAGCTTTAATGGTTAAGTGGGCTTTCTATTTATTCCCAATCACTAGTGCTGATCTGAACTTAAAATCCAAGATGCCATATCTGAGATAGATCTCTACTGATGGTCTAAAGAGCTGCTAGTGGTGTAGCCTAAGGGGCTGTACATCAAACAGCCTCGAGCATGTTTATGGTGTGAGCTGTTACAGACTCAAGTCTGTTTCTTTTTCTCATCACCACCTTCCTGGGAGGATAAAACCCATATTCAGACTTTACACTATGGAGAAGAAGCATTTATTTAGAGGTGTTCAGAGTTGGGCTGGTTTAAGCTTCAGCTCAGCTGATGAATGGGGATGCTGTGTAGACCATCTTATAATGGATTGAAACTTTGCTTACGGTATTTCGCCTTAATTTAGTAGGAAGCTCATGTTAGGTCTGAAAGGAATGAAAAAAATATACAGAGGGATTTACACAGCTTTTATTAAATGAGATTGAAAATTGCATGTTGTTAAAGTGAACATAAGAAGGGATACAGTGCCTCTAGCCCTGCTGTACAGCTATGTTTAGCTGTGTTCTGTTCTGCTGAATTTTGTGGCAGCTTGGTATCTAAACAGGCACTGAGTGCCTAAATCCATGGACTGAAACCTCTGTAGATCTTTACACAGCTCAGTATTTTTGACTCTTAGCTATGAGAGCAGCAGCTCCAGCAAAAAAAGACCGGCAGTTGTGTGCAAGGTTTTCCTCCATCTTCCTGAAGCTCATGGTGATGGTCCTGCAAGTCCTGCTCTGTTGGCTATAGAGCCACAGCTTCGCTCCTGCCATGCCAAGGTTGTGACATCCCTGAGCTGTTCTCACTCTGCCCCATGACATGGGAGCAGGATTCAGCTTGGTGCTCCCCTGTGGTTCTCCCCACAGGGCTCCCTCTCACCCTGAGCCTCCTGAAATTTCCTTGGCCGGTGAGTCTTGAGTCACGCTGATGTGTTTCACCATTTCATCACAGGGCCCAATGTCACTACTGTTTGTGTTACTTGGGGGAAATGTATTCTCACCATAATGGAAAAAAACTCTGGCCGTCACTGGGTTATTTTCCACTGTTTTCACTCCAACAGCATTATTGCGCCTGCTGCTAAAATCCTCAACCTAAGATGGAAATGCCTCCCTGGTATCTCCCCTCTCCTTTCTCCAGTAGCCAGAAGTCCCGTGGGCTCAGTGCCCTCATCCCCTTGGAGCAGCTGCCCCTGCACAGCCCCGGCTCTCAGCACAAGCAGCCGCCTTCCGCTGCCTCCGCAGGACCAGGGGCGGCTGCTCTCCCTCTGGGGGCACGGGACTGCGTGCTGGGGAGGATCAGAAATCAACATCATGGCCCTGCTTGTGGACAGGGACCGAGGCTGAAAAAGCCCTTTGAAGGCAGAAGTTATTTTGGAGGAGAAAAGTATGGTTTTAATTGTTTAGATGAGGGGGTTTCGTGTTTTATGGATGTCTGGGGGCTGGGGAGGTGCTCTTCTTTCTCTGTGTATGATATTGTTCCGGGGAAAAAAAAGAGAATTATCTACATTTGTGAATTTAAGTTTTTTTGGCCAGAAGTGTAACGATTTGTAGGGTTTGATTTTTCTCTGGGAAAAAAAAAGAAAACAGAGCATTTTGAGAAACAAGGCCGAGTAACCAAAATATGTTTGTTTTTGTTTAAATCGTTCAGTAGAGAAATCGTCTCTTGTCTATTGTTAAGAGCGAGGTTTAAATCAAAGGCAAGTTCTACATATTCTAAAATATACAGACAACTCTTTGAAAGCAAAGCCAAGCCAAACTTTAAAAGAGACCTTCTCCTTGATGCAGAAGTTTTCAGTTAGTTACTGTGCCGGGGCTTGAGTGGAAAGAACCAGCCTGAGAAACAAATGGCAAATCCCCGTTTCGGTGGCGGAAGCCAGGAAGAGCATCATATTAATAGCACACGAGACCTTTCCACAGCCATCCTAGTCCAGGGCTTTTCCAGCAGCAGTGAGGAAAAGCCTTTGCAGTTCATGGGTACTTTTTTTGTGTTCACATTTGGCTGTGGAAGTTTGAAGCAAGGGAATGGAGGGCCTGATCCTCGCATGTTGGGTGGTCCCTCCCACCGCAAATAATCCTATTGGAAACAGAGGGACTATTTGTGGAGTCATTTGTTTGTCAGGAAAAGTAGGGTTTGTAGGATACGGCCCCAATTAGCAGCCAAATTCCTGGTTATTTTCTCGTGATAAAAAGGCGGGTATCTGTTGCAGAGATGCACGTAGCATCTCTCCAGTTCGCATTTGAACTCCTGCCACTTGATGTGTGCTTCTTCCCACTTCCTCAGCCGTGCAATTATTCCACAGTAGCTTGGATGAGCTGGGTCCTTCCCTCCTGCCTGGCACTGACATGGCCTCCAGTTCTTTTCTGTGCTGTTTGGGATTGTTCTGCTCTCTGGTACCCATTAGTGAGGGCACCTGGCAGTTGCTCTTGAGCTTTGGCTCCAAGGACAGCAGGCAGGTGATATCCACCCCCTGCCTGGCAAACCAAATACACCATCCCACAATAAACCCTGCTTTTAGTATGGCTTGGGTACAGCCAGCCCCATCCATGGCATATCCTCTCCTGAATCCAGCATTTTCCAGGAGATTAACTTAATGGACAGTTTATCACTGAGCTGTAGCTTTTGGAAGGGCAGGAAGGAAAGGAAAGGATGGAAAATTTGTAAGGGAAGGAAAAAATTGCTCCCACAGGTTACCAGACAGCGGGCACCTGCCCAACCCATGCAGGCTGGCACAGGCAGGACCACAGCTCTGCTGACCCCATGTGAGCTTGGCAGATGCCAGGAGAGCTTTTTGGGAGCTGCAGGAATGCTGATAGTAGTGTCCTTATTTGGAGGAGGAGGAGTGCTCTTGTTAGTTGTATTATTTTGTGACTCCCTGTTTTGGTAGCCATAAGTCATTACTTGGTTTTAATTTTGTTCCCCCCCCCCCCCCCCCCGAAACTCCAATAAGGACTGAAAGGGAAGAATTTTCCTTCTTTTTTTTCCTCTTTTTTTTTTTTTTTTTTTTTTTTTTTTGGCTAATCTGAGGCACACTGCCACATCTGAAGCCACTTGGCTTATTATGGATTTCATGGAAACTGATTCCCTGAAAGTGTTTCCATATGTGTGTTCCCAATATATCCCATCCTTTTCTAAATGGGAGTACAAACTCGCACACGAGCTGGAAATGGCTTCAGGATGTGACAGAGAAGTCATATGACTGGAGTGGCACTGTGTGTGGCCCTCTCTGAAAGACACGGTGTCCTGTGTGCTGGCTCCTATCCTACAGCAGATCCAGTTTCAAAGAATATCTTCCTTCACGGCTTCTTAAAAACTCTTAATCAAGAAGCAGCAAGGAATCCTCAGTCCTCGGGAGAGATGTCCATTAGTCGAATAAGATGCGAAAGGAAAATTTGGATGGGGAGGGAAAAGGAGGGGTTTAAAGGGTGAAATAACAGAGCAATGCCAAGGGCTTCCCCCCCTTTCCCAGTCCCTGCAAAACATAGTTCCTTTGTGTCTGCTTGAGGATCAGATGGTATTTCTGAGTTAGTAGCATGCAGTGGAAAAGTACAATTCATGACAACATTGGAAACAAATATTTATACTGGACAGTTAAGGCACATTTTTCTGAAAAGAAGAAAAAAATAAAAAGAAGGAATAAAGTAGCCTGTGAGCCATGATGTATATTATCTTCCCATTCACTGGATTTACTCAGGATTCCTGTCCCGCTGCTCTCCATCGCTGTGCCTGCTCCGCAGCCCTGTGGTTTCACCCCCTTGCTGTATACAACACTCTGAGGTTGCTCTCCAAGAAAAGCCTCAAGTGCTCCTGCTGATGCCTTTCGGCTGGCGAAAAGCAGTGACTGAAATTCAGGCAGGAGAAGTTGGGGAAGAGTAAGCCGAGAGCGCTGCACTCTCGTGCGTGTGTTTGTGCCACGCGGTGCTGCAGAGCTCCTGGACGTATTTCCAGGAAACTTTATTTACTCTTTGGTTCCAGTGCAGCCCGTAGATGGCCTGAGACTTTAAACAAGCAGGGGGCTTTTGATACACTTCCAGTTCCTTTCCACCCAAATCACCCGTGACAGCTCCAGACTGGAGTCACTGAGATGAGATAGCAAAGGCTGAGAAGTTCAGAGGCTCCCCATCACACCAGGTCAACAGGCATCCACGGGTGGCAGGTCACAACCACCTACCCAGGATCTATTTCTGTAATGTGACCATTTGTCCCCCTCCTGTGGCTCTCATTAGGAAGGTTTATAAATCCTGTATAAGTGAGGCAACATCTATAAATGGGATGGTGGTGGCTGAAGCTTCCACAGCTTCATTTCTGCTCCCAACAGTCCGTCTAGGAGGGGTTGGTTGTTACATTTTTCTACCTATTGATGTTCCCTAAATTTTAGATGAGCTATCTCTGGGAGTGCAGAGAGCAGCCACCTGTGTTTCAGTGCTTAATGTCACCCAGCAAAACCTCAGTGCCTTAAGGAAAGCAGCTTCATCCAGCAGAAAAGTGAGGGAGCAGGACAGGCAATGGCAGAGCCTAGGCTGAAGAAATGCAGAGAAACTCCAATTTTGGTGTTAAGCAATATAACATCTCTGTTTGAGAAATGCTCCCCTTTATTTGCGCGAGTGGTATTTTAATGGCCACTACTACCTGTGTTATTTTTGGGGTGTTTCTCCCAGCAAAAGGCTTAGGTGCAGCGCCATAAATTCAATGAAAACATCTATCTGCAAATTAATCTGTGGTATTTTAGGTGCTAAAGACCTGTTACCTAGATACCAGGAGGCACCAGTGTGCAGTTAACTGTGTGAACTGGGGTACTGAGGGACTATGAGAAGGGATGCACTGGAATTCGGGTCTTGCCTGCTGTGTGTGAGGCTCTGAAAGGGTTAAAGCGTTCCTTCCTCCCTCTGACTTTTGTGAGGCTGCTGTGCTTAATAATGTTGCAGTTTAAATGGTCCCAACTAGGCCTTGAAGTTAACACCTTGTTGAGGTGAAGAAAAGAGGAGGGGGGGGGCAGTTCACACCTTTTCTGCAGCTATTGTTTGCCAGGAGACCTTTCTGGGGTGACCTGGGGGGGGAAGGGGGAGGAAATGGAGAAAAAAATAATGATGTCAGATGCTTTTTTACTTTCTTTTCTCCTGAACTAAAGGGGAGGGGCGGGGGGGGGGGGGGGGCGCGGAAGACCATTTAAAAACATATCATATCCTATGATAAATGGTTCCAAAAATCCAGATGACACGTGCTCATCCGGAAAGCAAACCAGGGAGGGAGAAGCCCGGTGCATCATTTCTGTGGTGCTGCATGGCTCTCCCAGCACGTAGACACTCGCTGCTGGATGTGTGGGAGGAATGTCCCTGAGCTCCTGCACGAAGCTGAGCACCAGCGTAGGTTTGTGAGATTAGCACCTAACAGCTACAGGAAGGAGTAGATACAGGAGGAGGTGTTTTGGGATCCCTGGGAATTGCAGTCCCAAGGCCCATTCTTCCAGAGGGAGGGTGGTACAGCAGCTTTGGAGAGACAGAGGCTTGCCTGGAAGAAGCAGAAAGATGATGCTGTGTGTGATTCAATAAACAGCAGACACAGGGAACAAGAATTTAACAAAATGAATTTAACAAAAAGTAACACTGTCCCCCTGATAAAGAAGGATGCTGGGGAAAAACCCAAAGAGATCCAGATGGAAAATAATCACTCCACCATTAAAACACACTGCAAAGAATCCTTCAGACTGGCAAAACCAGGAGCTCAGAAATTAGAAAATCGCAGTACTTACATTTGCCCGTGCAACTTTAAATCAGTCTTGTTCTGCTTATGCATTATATTACAAATTTTAATTACAGGATCACATGATACTTTTCCCACGGGATTCCTGTCTCATTCAGTGCACAGGATGGACAGTGCTAACTTAATGAGCAGCTCTTCAATATTTTGTGTGCTTCTTGTTCTTTGCATTTCCTCAGGCCTTGCTTATTGCAGAGCATTAAGTGCTGCTCTGAAGAAGGAATCCTTAATTTCTTGCTTGGCTTTGCTCTAATATTTCTGCCATAGCATTTGTATACAGTTCACTGCAGTGCAATATTCCCAAGAATAAAAGAACCCTCTTTAGAAAGAGAAATGACACTGACCTTAAGGTCTCGTGTTGTTCACTGCACCCTCTGTGAGTCACCTACAGCACAATTTCAGTTCTGTCTGTGTCCTTGTGTTCAGACCTGTGATCCCGTTGGCTTCAGCTGCAGCTGGGAATGTTTAGCGCACGTGCAAATCAGAAGCCAACATCTTAGCTGCACACAGAAAATGAGGGAAGTGAAAATGGGATTTGGAGACATTTCAACTGAGTCATGTAGGAGCCATGTGGCAGAAACATATAAAATCCAGTTAACTCAGGAAATAATTGGGTCTCTCTCGCCTTGTTCACTTCACCCCTTCTGATTTCTTGGAGCAGTGGATCTGGGAATATATAGACAATGGTCTTCTCTTTTCCTCAGCTCAGATACATCTCCAGACGTGGCCAGCTTGGGCAGGTTAATGAGAAAGGAATAGCATCTTGTGTAGCTGAATGCTTTGTCACAGTGCATTTGGAGAAGTATCTTGAATGCTGGTGTTTCCAAAGTTTCTCACTCTTCACATGGTAACCTTAATAATATCTCTTTGTTTGCCTCTGGTTATGTTTATAGTTTCTCAGTTTCTAAACAAAAGCAAACCCTAAGTAACCCCACCTTCCCAAATTTTACTTTGCAATGCTATAGGAACACCCACATGGTCTCCTTTCACTCAGGGTCTAGCATCCCAAAGAATGGAGCTGTCGATGGACTGATCCTTTTTAGGCTGGCATGGGGACAGGTGGCAATATCCCTGTGTTTCAGCAATGTTTGTGGAAAAAATGCTAGGACTTGTGACTCCTGGATTTCATTCCAGTCTCTAGACAAGTGTCTTTGTAGGGGCACAGACTTTTCTGCCCATTTTTAGTCAGAGTGCTTATGATTTGTTCATATTTGGCTGGATTTTCATGACAACATCTCTCACACAAAAGCCACTCCTATTCCAAAGTTCAAGTCCTTACTTCAAAGCATGGAACTGGTACAGCTTTTCAAAGGAAGGCTCCTCAGAGTTTAAGATTGGTAAAACAATGTATTTTTTCCCAGCAGAAGAGTTTCAGCTGAAATTTTAAAAACAAATAAATGCATAAATCAAAATTTAGCCTGAGACAGACGCCCAGCATGGACAATTTCAGCCAGAACATTTAAAGTTTGGCAAAGCTGTAAGAGACTGAAATCGTCTCATCATGTGAAGTGTGTGGCATGTTTCATCCAAGGCGATATTATCAGCTGTAAGTAATCCAGGCTGTGCTTATAATTCAGAGATGTAGATGTTGGGAAGGAAAAAACTATTTTAATAGGTCAATTAGTACAATGTCCCAGCCTGAATTGAACTGTTGAACAAAACCCCACAAAACCTAGTTTCGACTTCAGCAAATGTCTTAACACTGAAGTTCCCTGAAACACAAGGGAATCATTTAGCTACTGGTAAATAAATTTAACTATATGTTGCTGAATTTCCTGGAGACAGACTGTTCAGTGAATACAGAATTACTCTGGTTTCAAGCATCGAAAGATTCTGCATTGACTTGATGGGCTAGAAATTTCCCTATGAAACATATGCAATAACTCAAGGGGACTTTTTTCTTGTTAGTGACCATTTAGAGCATTAAATAACAAAACAAATTGTAATATTTTTAAATTATAAAAATATCCTGTAAGTCTTTAAAGTAATGTCAGCTGGCTGTACCTACAAGGAGTTAATCTGTCCACAGTACATTATGATCTTTAATAATTGGGAATGATTGACCAAAGTGCTGTAAACCTGACAGAAATTTGTTGCCTGATTTTCTGCAAACCACAAGTGCAGCATATTAATTGAGACTTGAGCATTAATTGGCATTAGCTTGCATCTGTAAACTGCAAAAGAGAAATGACCTTGGCAAACATGCAGCTGTGAATGGTGGAGCTGCAAAGCTGCAGCAGGTAAAATTGGGTTTTAAGCGCGAACGCAAAACAATTTGAGCTGGCTGCTGGCAAATGCCCAGGTCTAGGGTTTTTAATGAGGCTTCTGCATCAAAATAAGTGAAGCCACATGGAATTTTAATTGTTCTTATTCTAAATATGAAACACACTGGAGCAGTATTCTTGAATCTGGCATGTTAGCATATATATTGGCATATTAACATGACCACTTTTCTGTTCTAAACATTTAGCTCTCAGAAAACTGGAGTGCCAGGCTATGTTTGGAAGGAATCAGCCTGGAAAATTTAAAAATAGTTAACCTGGACTCATTCAGATGTAAAATGTTTAGGTTTTTTTTTTCAAAAATACACCTTTTTGTATTTTTTTTTTTGTTATTGTTAAGCCCAGTCAGCTGATGAGACTGTATAGGAGAAGATCAATTGCTGTGCTCTTCGATGTGTCCCTCTTTCTGGTGGCACAAAATAAAGTCTATTCTCTTTATACAAGTGTTGTTTTGCAATGTGGTGTCCACAATGTAGAGCAGAGGGTCTGTGCTTCACCCATTTAGTGCAAGCTATCACGAGAGTGGGAATTCACAGATGCAAATGGTTTTCTTGATCTGACAAAGGAAAAATTAGCATAGAACTTTAATCCTCCTGGGAGGAGGAATAAATAAATTATTATAATATTATAGTTATTATATTATGAATTATATACTTGCACTGTCATGTTACTATATTGCTGATCCACATCACTGTTTGTGCACAGCTGGATATACAAAGATGGGTGCCATACCCAGTAGAACTGCTTCTCTTCCCAGCCCAGCAAAGAGCTTAACATGTATAAATGAATAGGAGTCTGAGGTTTCCACGTTCAAACCAAAATCAACCTTAACATAAGGAGGTAGCACAGAGAAAGGAGGAGAGTGAAAATGCATCAGCAAGATTGAACAGCAGCGATGGTGGCAAGAAACTGAGGTTTAGAGCTGACTTTTTAGTAAGTTTCCCTTAGAAATGAGACTTTAGAGCAGAGAACTTTTTCTGATCTTTAAAAATGATTTTACATAATAGAGATACAATAAGGCTGGGAACAAATTGCAGGCCTGTGCAGGGAGTTAGGGAGACTGCAAAAGGCACTTGGGCAAAGGGGCAGTTGGAGAAGTGAGTATGCAAGGAGCTGTGCAGACACAGCAACGAGTGAGATAAGACAGGGTTATGGTTGTTTGGCCTTTGGGTAAATACGATTGTGCTTTACAAGCAACAGTAAAAACAAACAAGTGTGGATTTACTAGGGTACATAAGGAGGTCTGCAGCCCCACATTTGAAATGCCTACGTGTGGTGTGCACATTCCCAGTCATTCCACACAGACATAATCTCTTGGCAACTCCATGCAGATAATATTTGGATCTAGCTCTGAAAGGGAGATTGCCTTTTAATGTGTAAAACTGTGTGGAGACCTTTGTATTAAGAAAAAAAAGAGTATTGGTTGCAAAAAAAACAAAAATACCAATGCTCTTCTACACCCTTAGACTCACACCAATTCCACCTTTGATTGTAAAAGCCTTGTTTAGCTTCTATCAGGGTAAACTAAGAGCAACTCTGTTCATGCTGGGAGAATTGCAATAACAATAAATAAATTTAAAAAAAAAGAAAAAGAAAAGAGAATAAGCAGTAGCAGATTGAAACTCAGTATTTTGAGCAGCTGGGGAAATTATGTTCTAACCTTATATTTCCAGATACGTATCAGACCTGTTCACAATATAAAGGATAGAGTTCCAAAATTACAGCTTTGAATCTGGGTGGTATTGCCTCTGGCTATTGTTTGCAGTTGAGAACGAAAGAAGTTGCATCAAGTAGTAGAGTGTTTGCTGTAAAGGTACAAGTTATATTACATTCCAGAGAGCTGTGGTTGGAGGGGTTGATGATGGAGACAGACCCATTCACCCATAGGTCACTGATCCAGTCCCAGATAAAGATAATAGTAATCACATTGTCATCAGAGTTTGGAATGGGCTTTTACTGCCCACTTATAGTTCTGTGCTTAATATTGTTAGAGATGGAGGATTATAATCCCCGGGTTTCAGGCTGATTTGGAGGCTTGGCTGGCTGTGGGCCAGGTCCTCCAGCCTGAACCCAAACTGCTTCTGAGCTTTGCCTCACTGCTGCTTTTAGATATCATTGTAGGCACGGGTTCACTGAGCTAGGAGAACAGGCCAGAATAGTGATCTAAATTCCAAAATGTGCCACACAAGGTGGCAGAGGCTGGGGAGTCTGTTGCTTACAGCAGAGTGGACCAAGAACAGAAGGGCTGGAGAGACCTTTCTTTTACAAAGCAGTGTTAGCAGGGCAGATCTGAAGCCTGTCTAAAAGGAAAATCATTGCTTCATCTTAAACTGAGGATACACAGAACATTTCACTGTTTAGCACATCAGTTTGGCATCTAGAAGATGCCATATTTTCCTTTAGTTAAGCCAGGTTCAGCAGACTGACAAAGAGGTGAGTGAACCCTTGGATCTGGAGGGCTGTAAAGCTGTAGGAGTGGCAGCAGGAAGGGTCCATTTGATTTCGTAATTTTCCCCCTTTATTTACACCCTGCTCTTTTCAGCTCTCTATAAGTGTATGTGTCTGCTGCATACTGGCCATTGCATTTGCCTCCTCCTGCTCTGTACTTCCTCATTAGGCTTTCTCTCTTTCTGCCTGTCCTTTTCCCACACCCTCTTTGTTTTCCACTCTTCGGGCTCTCAGTACGAGCTTTCACCATCTTTGTCTTCTGCTCCTGTCCATCCCACAATCTCCTAAGCACATCACCAAGCTAACGTTTGCTTTCCAGTTCTGCTCCAAAGCTTTGGGTGTTTGATGTGGGATTAGAAATTAGGCAAAATGAGTTTACCCATCCCTGTTTTGCGTTAGACTCCAATTCACAGCGTTACCATCCAGACGTTCACAGTAGTCATAAACTGTGTGGTCTTTTTTTTTTCAACCAGACTGCAGAGACTACATACGAAAACAAATTTTTTTTCAATGGCAAAAAGAGTGTTGGGCTTGTAATTTTCCATCAACTTCTCTGAAGAGTAAAATCTGCATTTTTTTCTATCAGCTTAATGGCCTTGTCCATCCTTCGGATGCAGCAAACTGTTTTTTAGCCAAAGGAAGCAGCTGAGTGGATTCTCACCTAAATAAATTGTTTTAAGGCAAGAAGTGGGTCTTAGTCACCCCCAGTGTAACTCTCCTGGTGTCAGTGGCGCAGTTAACTTGGAGTTGCCAGCTCTTGTAGCTTTACTACAAGTTGCAAAGTGATTTCTGCTTTTCTGGAAACCCCAGCTCCTGACAGCCTGTGCTGAGGTGGGAATCTCAGCTTTCGTGTGCAACCAGACCTGAGTTTCTCAAGAGGCTCGAGCAAAAAAACAGAGACACATTACCCTCAAAACTCTGAAACCAGAAGGCAAATCAACTCCAAGTCCACCTTTCTTTTTTGGCTCTTTTTTAATCTCTAGATTTTACAAAATTTTTGTCCCCTTTATTTTTTGGCTCTTTTCCAATCTCTTGATTTTTGAGATTTTTTTTTTCCTTCAACCTGACTCAAGACCTTTGAGCACTTCAGGTTGGCAATGCTGCTCCCTCCATTGGCATCAGTGGAGTTAGACCAGGGATGAGTTTGGCCCAGCGCTTCCAGAAGACAGATGTATGACTCTGTTCCTTGCAATGTGTTGCTTGATATGATCTGCTGTTCTCTTGGGGGCCAAAAGAAGTGGGTTATCTTAGAAAAATAAAATTCTATCATCACGTGATACAAAAAATGGTATTTACAGAATTGTTTTCCCCCGTCTTTTGTTATAATTTTTTAGGTGCTTCAGAGCTGGGCCCATTTTCAGATCCCAGGCAGTTCACAAGCATTTCATCCCTCACTGAGAGCCGCTTCTCCAACCCACGAATGCACTATCCAGCCACCTTTACCTATACACCGCCAGTCACCTCAGGCATGTCACTGGGTATGTCCGCAACCACTCACTACCACACCTACCTACCACCACCCTACCCCGGCTCTTCCCAAAACCAAAGTGGACCTTTCCAGACCAGCAGCACTCCATATCTCTACTATGGCACTTCGTCAGGATCATACCAGTTCCCCATGGTGCCGGGAGGGGACCGCTCCCCTTCCAGGATGCTCCCGCCGTGCACCACCACGTCCAACGGCAGCACACTGCTAAACCCTAACTTGCCCACCCAGAGTGACGGGGTGGAGGCGGATGGCAGCCACAGCAGCTCCCCAACCGTCTTGAATTCTAGTGGCAGGATGGATGAGTCCGTTTGGAGGCCGTACTGAGATTTCTTCCGTAGCCGGCCTGACCTCCGCAAGCCAAAAAAAAAAAAATATCCACCAAACCACCAAACGGTCGACTAACTATGAAGTGCCTGGTTTTTGTTTCTTTTTTTTTTTTTTTTTAAAAAACAGATTTTACCAATATGTGCAACTGTGTAGATGGGATGATAATGGCCATAAATAACACAAGAGTTACCAACATACCACAACCCATGTTTCAGATTATGTGAATCAAAGCACATATTTTCTTTTTTTTTCCCCTTGGAAGCATTTTACCTTGTTTTATATTTAAAATGTACTTTCTACACACACACACACACACACACACAAAAATTACCCCCTCCTTTTTTTTTTCTTTTTTTTTTTTTTTGGAATTTTTCCTTCTATTTTTTTTCCCCCTAGAGTTTTGTAATAACTAGTGAGTACTTTTGCCAACAAGGAGAGAACGGACTCCCCAGCTATCAGGAGAAACATGGTGATGCAAGGCAAAGGCTGCATTCCCTTTTATTTTAATAGAAAACCAAAACTAACCATGAACTCCAGATACAGTTGCAATCATACAACGTATGGGACCCTCTCCACACCTGTAGTGCAATTCACCTGGTTTGTTTGGTGCACATAAAAAGGAAAGCAAAGAGCAAGTTGCTTCCATTTTGCTATGATCCATTCAGACGAAAACAGCTGTCCCAAAAAACTCTGTCCGAGCCTTGCTGCGGATAACGGTTGGAATTTCTGTGTTCATTGCTTTCTTGGTTTGTTTTTGGGTACTTAAAGAGAATGAGTTTTCAAGTTAGGTGAGCCAACCCCGGGGTTTCCTTTTTGCTTTTGTATCTGTTCGTTTTGCCTTCGATTAGCCAAAAACCAAAAATAATAACCAAAACTTTGAAAAACAAAAAACAAAATGTTATTACTTATGCAAAATATGAGAATGGCAATATATATTACTAGAGCCAAAATGGTATACATAGTATTTGTGTTCGGCTAGGTTCTTTTTTTATTTTTTTTTTAAATTATAAATGTGTAAAATTTGAGGTTGTTTGCTAACATGAATCATCATTTAAGTTTAAAAGAATATTTATAATTATTTAATGACATTTGGACCCTTTAAACGTTTCTTAATGTAATGATATATTGACTTCGGTCTCTAAAAGTGTTTTTTTGTTTTGTTTAGTTTTTTTTTATTACATTTCTGCAATAGTGTAAACCTCAGACCTTTACCCAACTCTGAAAAGCAGTTCCAGTGTGAACCAGTTTACAATGTGACTTAAAAACAACAAACCCAACCTAAATGCATCCACATCAAATGATTTTGGATGTAGGATCTTTTTATATAACTTATGAAGGAAATATTGTGTTTAAAATATTTTTATTAGCTGTCTGGTTGCCTTCAACACAGTCTTGCCTTTTAATCAGTAGTTGTGGAGACACTGGAAAAATGGTAGGAAGGATGAAATATTTTCCACCCTTCCCCTAATTTCTTCTTCTCCAAGGATTTTTTCTCAGAACTTCAAAATTTGAAAAGATTCATATTTAAAATGGTGTATTTTGACAGCATAATTTGGATTTCGACAGGGTTTTTTTTTTTCCCAAAGAAAAATCAAAACCGTTTCAAAGCCCGTATTTTGCAAATGATGAATTGTTGAATATCTCAGAAGTGGGATTAAGGGAAAAATGGTGAAACATTTTCCCCTCCCCTTGCAATTTCAGCCCACTCGGTGGAATTAAAAGTTTTCAAACTTGAGACAGAAACTGCCTGGTAGCGAGTCACCACCCGTTAGCATTAAATGCGGGAGCCGTGCAGAGGCTGTGGTGGCTCCGGAGCTGATGTGGCTGTTGCCTTGTTACAGGGACGAGCACAAGGGCAGCAATACTCACCTCTGCCCACACAGGAGACACAGACTCACCTTCAAAGCCACCCTGGGGCTCCCAGGGTGGTACAAGCAGCGCCCAAACCCCAACATGTCTGTGGCCAAACTACCCCGCAGAGAAGCCCCAGTTTTGCCCAGCCCAGGGCTGCCATGGCATGCAGAGAGGTGACATGGCATTGGCTGGACGTGGTGGGAGCTGAGTCATCCTCCCCACTCTCTCCCCAGGCAGGTGTTAAGCCTGGCTTAGTGGGATGTTCAGCATGTGCCAGTGGGCTTGGCCAAAGCTCCCTCCTTCCGCTGCCTCAGTCACTGCTGCCCGCAGCCTCCTCCAAGCTGCTCCTTGGGTCATCTTTGGCTACCTCTAAAGTGTGGCAGCAAATCAACGTTGGGCACAGCCACACAGAGCCGGACACCACCACCACTGCTCATTAGCAGCGAAGCTGTTAATGAGCTGCCCTTAGCATGGTACAGCCCTCCAATCTGCGTGATGACGTGCTCTTAAAAATAATAAATTAATAAAGTCTTTGCCTTCTAAAGGTTGTATACCAAGTATGCTTAAAGTATAAGTAAGACACTTTGTTTTTCTTCTAATACTTAGTTTTCCTTCAAAGATGGAAGCTGTAATTGATTCTATTTATTGTTGGTTTGTGGTAGCTTGAAGCATACCACTGTCCATTTATTTGTAACTGTAAAGTAACTTTTGTTAGTCTCAGCAGCACTTAAAAAACCAGTGTCTGGTTACACATTTCAGTTTTGTTTTTTGTTTAGTAAGCAAGAGAAAAAGAGATGTACTGCCAGTGCAAGCTGTTTCCTATTTAATAAAAGGTACTATATTTGTACATTATTTGTTATTGCTGAGAAGGGCTTTTTAAGGTTTACTGTATGCATATTAAGTAATTTTTAGGGTGCTTTTGTGTCGAAATGTTGTTAAGAGTGGCTGCAGGCAGCAACCCAGATTTTCTTTTTTTTTTTTTTTCCTTAAGACTTTGTTGTAAAATTCAAGCACTTGGTTTTTGTTTCTGGATAAATCCAGCACAGACCAGACTTTTGTTTTGCCCAATACCAACAGGACTCTGTTTGTGTCCCCGCGGTTTTTCAACTGGACCTTTAGGGACAAACGTTGGAAACGTTTTCTCCGCCCAGTCAAAGCACGCATGCCTGATCAAGTAGATCAGTGCCCTAGTCTGACCTGGCTCTGCCTGCTTGAGATAGGAAGGAAAGGATTTTCTAAGTACCTGTGGACAGAGGAGCACCAGCCCCTTGACTTTCAGTAGATCCCCAAGCTCCTGAACCCTCCTGGAGCCTTTAGAAAATATGTCCCAGTACATCAGGCTGGTCGTGGAGGGAGTCGTACAGGCTGAGGCAGAGATGCTCATCAGAGCTTTCAGAGAATGCTTTCAAGTTCACTTGGAAATGCTCTTGAATCAGATTTTCAGACCCAACCGGTGCTATGTAGTGAATCATATCAATTTATCTGAGCTTTTGTGAGGTGCTTGGCATTGCAGAACAGAGTTTTCTCAAAGGTACGACAGCCCTTCCCTTCGGGCAGTGGCAATCTTTGGCACCAGTCATAGATTTAAAGAAAACAAATTGCCTTTTTTTTTACCTTCCAGCTTCTTATCCTACCAAAGACTTACTTACAGCACAACAGGCACAATGTCCCTTTTGCTGAACGAAGGATTAAATCCTCCTTTCCCTCCTTCTAAGGGTAACCAGATTGGGTGCAGTGGGTTGGGACAGAAGAGTAAAGGAAATTATTTATCCAACAGCATCATTCACGTGGCGTTTATAATTTCCTTTAAAAGCCCAGCTGCTGTGTCTTTCTTAGCATTGAACCTTTGTTGCCAGCAGTCCCCTGAGCAAAGATTTACCAGTTTCCACAGGTACCATCTGGAGTGGGGAGAATTTTTGCACTTTCACCCTAAGCGAAGCAAGGCTCAGTCCCACGCTGGGCTGCAGCAGCAGCAGCAAGCCATGAGCAAAAGCAATAATTAAACCTGGATCAGCCATGAGCTCAAAGAAGTCCCATTCTCTGCCCCCCTGAATTTCTTGTTGTTTTTAAATAGAATGCATTTCAGTTTAACATTTTCTGAGAACTTTTTTTAGATGTTTGTTTACTTCCATGTTTACAGATAACTCTTTGCTTTTTTTTAATGCAGTACTTTTAAGTATATCAGCCAAAACCATACTTTTACAGTAACTTTAGGTAATATGAGTGACATTCCAATTTTTTTGTTGTTAAATATGCTTTACCAATTTTGAATTTCCGCTGGAACAAAATATTTGTAGCATTTTGTGTAAATACAAGCTTTAATTTTTTATTTTTTCAAATGCTGTCACCCAAGATTTGCTTTTCATGCACATATTGTACAAACACTCTGCTTTATGCCACAGACGATGATTGTGGATCAGTTTACTTCAACTTCAAAGGGACTATTTGTATTGTATGTTGCAACTGTAAATTGAATTGTTTGGCATTTTCTCATGATTGTAATATTAATTTGAAGTTTTAATTTCATTTTCAATAAAATGGCTTTTTTTTTGTTAACGTTCTTCTACGCTTCTTTTTCTTCCTTGTCTCTTCTTGGCACCAGGCAGGGTAAAGCAAGCACATGGTAGGACATGGGACCAGGCCGTCTGTGGCTGACCCATCAATTTCTGCAGCACTTCAGTTTTCAACTAAATATACAAAGCAAGTTTCCAGGCCCTTGGGTAGTGAAAGATACTTTCTAAACCTGATCTCAAATGTTGCTTCTTTTCCTGAGCCTGCAAATTATCGAAAGTTGTGTTTCTTAGAGCAAACTGCTCTTGTTCATCTTGCTAGGCCACTAACTCTGGAACTGAACAACTGGCATTATCCAGGACATTCCCAGGGAAAACTGGGATAGATTTCTAGACTGGGAGGGAGGGATTTGGATTTGTGATGCTTTTCCATGATGGGGGTTGAGCTATCACCACCTCTTCCTAGTCAGACCTGAGGAATGCAGTCCCAGATAATCTTGTAATTTGCATAGCCTGAGGCAAGAATAGTTTTCAAGCAGCAAAAGATGTATGGATTGGGAGGGGACTGAGGGAGGAGGCTATTTTTCCTCCAGCTTAGCGTCAGGTGTAGGAGGAGATGCAGCTAATGAAGGTGAGGTTAAGTTCACCCAAGGCTGTCTGCAGGAGGAGAGGACAGGAGTTGTGTGCAAGCTTGTGCCTGGTTTCATAGTAAGTTCTTATCCTTTTTAGATGTTTCTTGAGTCTGCAGAAGAGAAATAGTAGCGAGAGATGTGAGGTTCTGATCATTTAGAGTAACCTTTTACTCTGAAGTTTAAATGTCACTGATACAGATTTTGGGAGCTCTTGTTGGCTTTACCATGGACCTACCCCTTTCTTGTGTGGTGGTTAAAACTCGAGGGCCGTTTCTTTCCAGCTCATAATCCAAGTTCTGATTGTAGGGAAGCTTGATCCAAGAATAAGGGACCAAGGAAACCAACCAATGTTCTGTGGTGTAGTTACTATAGAAATTGTTTTGTGGGGGACACATGCTACAAGCATTAGTGCTAAGGCTTTCTGCTGCCCTCTGGCACACAAAATAATCCATCTCAGCTACCCACTGCCCGAGGGATCCTCATTATAGTCTTGCTTTCATGGTCACTTAGTCCAGATTCTCATCAATGGAAATACAAAAATTTTCTCCATTTTGTATGGTGAAGTGCTGGAACAGGTGCCATGGGAGTTTGTGGCACTTCTGTTCCTGGAGATTTACAGGGCCCAAGTGTAAAGCATGGAACAACCTGGTCTGACCTCCAAGCTGAGGCTGCTTGAGCAGGAGGTTGATCTGGAGACCTCCCACGATCCTTTCCAAATTATCCCATGGGCCTGTGAGGCAGGCTGGGAGCTGCCTGCTACAGGTTCTTGTCTGAGATAAAAACTGCTTGTGTGACTGTCTGGAGAACACATATTCAGCTAAATGATATCTGAGCAAAGAGGTTGGACAAGATTAAACTCATACATAGGCAGGTTACTGAGGAGTTACAGTGATCTCTCTTTTCATAGGATCATAGAATGGTTTGGGTTGAAAGAGACATTAAAGATGAGTTTTTGTTGGTTTCTGCACATTTCTCTGGGATATCTGCAGCAGATATGGTCAGCACAAAGCCTGATAGGGCCGAACCATCCCTCCGATACAGTGCAGTAGTTCCCACTGAACTTCCCCATGCTAGGGACGTTGGTTTTGATTTTTAGATTTGTTTACCCTGCAGCTTAAGAAGGCAACTCCTTTGCCTTAGCAAAGAAATCAACCACTTTGAAGGCAAGTTACCACCACTGGTGAACATGGACGACAGCCTTGTACAGAGACACGTGGAGTGGTGGGGGCAGATAAGACTCAAACTTCTTTAGGAGACAAGAGTTAGAGATGTTTCCTGCAAGGGGTGGTGACTGTTGTTTTCCCCATCTTTCAGTGGCAATAAATAGCATCTTGGGTTTTGGTTGAGAGGGTTGAACATCATCTCTGAATTGCTGGAGTCTGGCCTCACTGGTCCCACACAGTCCTAGACTGCCTCTCCCTGCTGGCCTCGGTTTTAACTTTTTAATTTCCTGTGGCTGTGAGCAACACTGGAAGGGCTCAGAACAGCCACAGGCCTAAATCAGCCTTTTTTGTGCCTAAAACAAGCTCTTGGGAGGTGGGGGTGAGAAGAAGCAGGGTCTGACTTTATGGTTCAGCACCAAACCTTGTTCTGACACCAAATAAAACATTCATCAAGCTGTTTATTGGGGAAAAGAAGGAAATAACCTCAGTTATATATCCAAGGATTGACATGAACTGCCTAGTTACCTTCTGCATCATTGGGAGGAAATGTATGGATATTTTGGGGTGAAAGCACTCCCCTGGGTAACCTCTCACAGATGACCAGTGTTCTGCAGCATGTGGGGGGCACACTAGAACATGTATTGGGTAGGGGTGCAGTGAGGGTGTCCAGCTCAGACACTCACCACTTGGATGAATGCTTACAGAGGACAGCCCAAGAGCATTATTCACTAGAAACATTTACTGGATGTGTTAAAAATTATAAACAAATCTGTTAGAAATGCATAATCCTTGGACAGGTGATGGGGACAACTCTGACATAAAATTATAGGAGCAGGTTGAGCATTTCTTCTTAACATCTTGAAGAAAAATTTTAGCACAAGCTTAAAGCAAAAAATTAAATATTTAGCTTGGGCCTTCTGTGATTATCTTTTCTCTTTAGATCTACTGGTGCAATGTCAGTCTGGGATGTGTGGAGATGTTCCCATGAGGACTCTTTGTGATACTTGTATGATTTTGGAGGGGTAAATCTCAGCATTTACCCCTCTGGGAATAGGAAACTGTTGGCGCCAGTAACAGATAAAACCATGAGATAGAAAGAATAAATCCCAGTCTTCCAAAAGCTTCTGGTGATCTGATGCAGTACAAACAGATAACTTGGGACGTACAACATAATTTAAAATTGAAGTTCTCAGGCCTGCCCTGCTACTCCTATGCACATTTATTATATATGTTACTTAATGTACATGCAACCTGCATTTCGAATGTTGACTGTGTTACCTAAATAACTAGCAGACTTGAATTTCCCTACTCCAGTTGTGTGAGAGTTTTAAAAATCCCATAAGTATATTTGTAAGAACTTCTAAATATGAGACAAATTAGTTTTACTTCTGTAGCTGAGAAATTTCAGCATCATCTGTGATTCTCCAGACAGCTTGGGACTCCTCTTTTAATGCCTCAATTACCCTAAATACAGATCAGGGATTTTGTTATTTCCCTACTGTGACAGGGTGTCTTATGGGCTCCATGTTTACAAAGATCTTTGAACTTTGCTTGTTACGGTTGTTGTTGTTGTTTAGCTTTTTTACTACAAATCCAGTGTTTGGTCTCACACCATTGGATAGTGTCCTTTGAAGCAGCACAATTCTAAACCACATGTTTAGAAAGAAAATGACCCAGTTTCCAGACTGCTGATCTGGTCAAATAACAATGTGGAGCTAAGGCCAAGTTGTGCTGCCTCAACAGATTTACTCAGGATTTGTGGTGGGGCAGGAGGAAAAGCAGAGATCTCTGCAGCCTGTGGAGGCAGCCCTTGGCCGCTCCCTCCCGGCAGCTCACTCAGGAGGAGCAGCTGGATCTTGTGGGATGTCCCAACACTTAGAGAAAAGCAAACAGCCCATGTTAATGTTGATACACCGCAGCAGCTTGCCAGTGATTAATGTTTGCCACGAGGCCAAATTCAGATGCTGATTACGCCAGGAGAGGTCAGCTGATGTCCCTCTAATAATAGTCCCGCGGTTTTGGACGCAGCATTTTCCTACCCGTAAGTGTGGGTGTAATCAATGAAGGGTCACTGGAGTGCTGGTTGAGTGAAGTGAAGGAGTCTCCGTTGCTCTCCTGGCTCAAGGGAGGTTCAATGCAGGACCACAGATGTCAGATCCTCTCAGCAGGGCTGTGCCCAGCAAGGTTTGGTGTCTTCTAAGCATGGAGATAAAGACAAGGCTTCAGCAGAGCATTCTATCTCCACACTTCTCCTGATGTCCACCTCCAACCTTCCAAAGCACAGCTGGTGACTTTTTCACCAGCCTCTGCATTAGGGTTTGGTTTGTCCCCTTCTCTGACTTTGGGCACACAAGGTGCAATAAGGGTTTAAAACCTTGTTTTAAAGCACATCTATAGGGCTCCAGTGCTTAATGACCTCTCCTTTCCCCCTCTGCTGTATTCACAGAATCACAGAACGGTTTGTGTTGGAAGAGACCTTAAAGATCATCTTATTCCACAGCAAAGAATCTGTTCCTAATATTGCATCTAACCCCTCCCTCTGGCAGTGGGAAGCCACTCCCCCATCTCCTGTCATTCCATGCCCTTGTCCCAAGTCCCTCTCCACCTCTCTTGGAGCCCCTTTAGGTGCTGGAAGGTGCTGTGATTATTCCTCCAGACTGTGATTTTAGGGCACTATTAAATATAAAATCAGCTTCTCAACCCCCCTTGGCTTGTTTACTTTTTGTTTTCCAAAGAAGTCTTTGGTAGCTGAAAATGATGCTGCTACATCCAAACACTCTGAGACAGCTTCTTCCAGGAAAACACAGTTTTTATCCCTGCTCCAGGATGCGTGAGGCTGGTTGGTAAATGTGAGGAAATAGGAAGAACAGGCCTCAGCAGAAGGGATAAAAAACCTAAGTAATCCAGACAGATCTAAGGAAAACTGCATGCAAAGGCTCTTTGTCCATTTATTGCCTGTAGTGGTGTTCTCCTAAAAGAGCAGGATGCTCTCATCTTTTAATAATAGTCAGGCCAGATGCTAAAGTCTCTTCTGCAAGTACTGTAAAAGTGAGGAAAACAGCTGATTTCTGTTAAAATGAGCACACCAGGAGAATGAGCCAAATAAAGTATGAGAAATCTCCAGAGGTCTGTCTTTGCAATGCCACTTGGCAGCTGGATCCTAAAGTCAGGACTGAAAATCCAGCCTGTGCTTCTGTCCCTTCACTGATCGGTCACTCTGTGTGGAGAAGGAATTCCTGCACTGTCTGGGGATTTGGATCAGTGCTGGCAGGAATCTCACCCTCTGTTTTATAGAGCTGCAAAATTCACAGCTTTTGGGGAGCTGTAGAAAATACCAATTCAACAAGGAATTTGCTTGACTTGCTCCTTGCCATAGAAAATGGTTCCATGCTGAGTAGGGGCCAGTGGTTTAAAATGGCATTTTTGTTCCATCTTTTTTTGTACTTTCCCCTCTGCCCTGTTTTTGTTCTCAGTATTTTTTATTTGTCTGGAAGACATTAATTCAAAGTACTTGATAAAGACAGGATTGGGGTTTCATAAGGCATTGTATTGAGCATTAAGGAAGATGCCTGTGCCTCTCTTCACACTGCCCCTTCAATCCTTTTTTCCTTATGTTTAGAGCAGGATCTTAAAATCATAGTAAAATCAGTCATGTTTGTAATGTGCTTATAGGTATTGGATTGAAAGTGTTAGGGAAAAGCAGAGTTCATGGTGACGTGGTATTTTGTATTTCTATGATGGGGCAATGCCCAAGAAAATTAATTAACTGTGTATCATCGCCACACATTTTTCTCAGATGCTAAGTGGCAGTTCTCACAAACAGTTCCTAGAAACCAGAAAAAAACCTATTGTGAAATGATGGGAAAAACTCATTCAGTGTTTAGGATTACTGCCTAATGACTGCAGATAAAATTGTTTATGAAGACTTGTGCAACCCTTTTTCTTGCCAACAAGGGTAGGTTTGGTACGTGCTGTTGCAGACCTCTCTGTCTCTGCCTGACCAAAAGGATCCCCCCAGTTGTTATTTTCATAAGTTTACAACTAGGAACTTCTTTTGATTGTTCCATTTTACGGGGCACAGTGACTTTTCTTTTTTCTGTGCACTGCTTTTGTTTATAAAGGATGTTTTTCTGGGGATGGTCATGTAAAGACTGGCATTTTATTGTGGCCATCTGCAGTGCATGAGCTCCTCCATGCCAGAAAATACCAAAAGATAATGTGCTGATGTTTTGCAGCATTACCTGATTATTGTGAATTTACAGAGACAGGAGTGTGTGGCACAGAGGGACAGACCTACTGCCCGCCCTGTGTCAGTGGCACCTGGTGAAGGATGGAAAGAGGATCCTCCACTCATGGCTGAGGGCATGTTCTCCTGCTCAGAGACACCTGCCTGTACCAGCTCTCACCATCTGGAGAAAATTTAAAATAGAGAGAGATAATTTAGGTCACCTGCAGTGTGACAACCAAGAGACAGGAAACACAAACCACTGGTATTTGAACTGACCATGGTGTGCAGGGGGTGACACCTCCCCAGGGCTGCTCAGGCGAGGTCCCTGGGGACTTGCATCTGTCCATTACTGTGGGGCTGAGGGGTGAAACCCTGGTGAAGATGGACAAATGAATGCACACCATCAACAAAAGTTATCTCAGATGCAAATCACCCTGTCTGTCTGCTCTGGGGTGCCCTGACCCCAGGGGAGCACTGACTTTGACCCTCATTCATGGAGAAAGTTTCTTGGACTTCAAGATAGACTGGAATCCACAAAAGGGTGAAATAGATTATAGAAAGTAGTGTATATGTATCACATGG